>OZ059803.1:5328256-5991992 GCA_964057025.1 Standfussiana lucernea | reverse complement strand
CGCCAGACGTTGCGTGGGAGAGCCATTGTGTTCTGTGAAATACTGGCGAGCATGCTATTACGCATTCAATGTCGCAAACTTTAATTAGATCATTTAAATCGTCACATCATGGAACGATATCACTGCAATTATTTTCTTTATCGCGATTAAATTCTGCAAGAATAATAATTGCACTTTTTTGTAAAAAAAGATAACATGACTCAAAAGGGCTCACTGTATTGAGTCGTCATGTTTGTTTGTAAAATTAATGAGTACACAGAGTGAGACAAAGGGCCAATAAAACTCAAATAACTTTTTATTCTATCAAAATGGCGTTCGGCGGCCATTAATAAGCTAATGACAGGCGAGTTTGACAGCCCGTTATCGCGCCATCTAGCGGGAACACTTTAATATCGAGCACGTTTCTCTACGTCAAAATGTTATGATAGACGGTCACTTATTCTTTTTGATTTAGTGCCCCTCGCGTTGAGAACTGCATTGATTTATCAATTATTTCAGGTATGCGAGCTTGGTATTTTTAAGACACGATCTTACTTTCATGTCATACTGTTTGAATTAAATCATCAATTACTGTGTTCGATGCGTATTTTGGTATTATCTGATTGGTATGAGTAATACTTTTAATAAATGAAACGAGATTGAAATAACAGCGATAAAGGTGGTGGTTTTATGAAGCTATTATAAGATGAATCGGATGCGAATGTGAATGGTTGCGTGGAGTATTGTTTGTAAATGGGGTGCGCCTGCGCAGCGGGGTGCGCCGTTTTATTAGGAAGTGACAGGATCTGTGGCTCCGAAATGATATCGTCACCTTATCCTTTTTTTCTCCTGTATCTGTGCCGTGTTAGTTGCCGTGTCGATATAATTTGCGGCAAAAAGTTGAAGTGTGTCAACATTCTGGACAACGTTCTGAACTCTGGAGCCAATTTCACCAATGAGATTGAACGCGCTCACCTCTTCTAAACCACTTTCTAGAGTTGTCAGTATCAATAATTTATTGCATGACACTGAAAGCTTGAATTATTGCTGAAATTTACCCTTAATTAGATATCAGTAAAGGAAAACAACCGGTTACATTTTACCGATGTTTCTAAGCAATGAAAGTTCAAGTCATAGATTAAAATCAATCGATTTATTATAATAATATGATAAGTTGTGTCGATACAAATATTATAATACAATGATGGTTGACAGATTGTTGGTCTTCGATTACGATTCTTTTGGAACCGGAGTTTTTTTGTCGATTTGCTTTTATTTAAATCGACCGGGTTTATTTGAACGCTATCGGGAAGGGTTCACGTTATTGATTTTTAAAATGCATGTTTGTTTTGATGGACTGACTCTTTAGGATCGTTTTAATAAAAATAATGGATTCGACGCCGGTGGGTTTTGTAGCCGTTGATTTAGAGAAATGCTTTTCTGGAGATTGAATTTGGTTGTTAACGAAGAGTAGCGGCCAAAAGAAAATCTTTAATATTTCGCCAAATTTCAATAGTATCTCTTAGGATATTTAAAAGATGATGCACTTGTCATTTAAAAGACGAAGACAAAACAAATGAAATTAACTAAGAAGTAGATGAAGGTAGCATAATTATAGAAACATTGCACAATTTATCAACACCAGCAAAAATTAAAGCAGAAAGAAATGTGTTGAATGAGCCGCATTTTGTTGATACAAATGTTGGTGCAAATATTAAGATCACGTGTTTAAATAAACTAGAAGGTGAGCCTATACGTCATATATCTTCTAAGAATGGCGTTGCATCATGATAATGATTCATTAGCTCAAAGAATGAAATAAAAATGATTTGCATAAGCAATAAAGATAAACAGAACGATGAATACCTACTATTTATTTGTGTTGAAATATTTCTGAAAATGTTTCGCAAGAAACTAGGAGGAAGATGTGAGCGAAAATAACAATAAATTTATAGATTTGAAATTTATTTCATCGAAGCACTAGGTGCTGTCGTTGAAAAGTTTGAACACATAGACGGAATGGACAAATAAAATAATAATTCTAGGTCCTATGAAACACAATTAAAAGTAAAAGTTGTTAAAATGAACAAAGAGACCAAAACACTTATGGACCTTAATCATCTATCACCCTACCAAACACACGACACAACATAACCACATTAATATGCCCAAAAAAAAACTACGATCGGAATCCTTCGTGTATCATCGGGATCGATATTAACGATGTCAGTGGGTCGATAAGTGTCACTACAGCACTACTCGGTACCACAGCCTACTACAGGCAGAGATTGATAACGCAGCAGGTACACATCAATTCTCTCCTTGATTAATGATACCAATGAATTGTATTGACGTACTGCGAATCGTTTTGTTTGTGTCAAATTCCTGGGCTGTATCTCAAGTTGCCTTGGCTTTGATGAACTTTTCTCTTAGATTAATCAAGATTTGGATATTCGGAACGATCGATGTGAATTATAACGAAATGGAGAGATATTGTGTTAATGTTTTGATGAGCTTAATCCACAAATTTTATTAGGTTTTGATATTCGAAATGAAACAAACAACGACAACAACGTTTTGATTTTATTATCAAACTCATTGTAAGTTTTGCTTTAATTGGCTATGGGACATCAAGCTTGAATGATTGTTTTCTTCAAAGTTTTTCCTGATTTTCGACCACAATCGTAACTCTTGGCACTTATTATAACTCAAGGGCTGTTGTTGATGCTGTGTCCTCATCTAAGTACTTGATACAAAGTAAACCCATCCGTTTCACTAGACAAGTGACCTACCTGCGGTCAGGGCATTAGTTTCCTGAAGTGTTTACGAGCACCGCAAGCCTTAGGTAATTAAACTTCGGTTAGGGCTGGGTTTAACGATACGGTTTACAGCCGTCACTCAGCCATTGTATGTACCATATCTAGTGTTACCAAATGCACAACTATGTAAATAGACAATGAGATTTCAAATATTTAGTACTAATCGATTCTCAGGCCTTCATTTCCACAAAAGTTCCCGAGAACTGCCTTTATCTACATTTCGCTACCTCAATGCCTTGGAAATCTTCCAGTAGTCACAAGGTTGGGTTTGATCAAGATCTAGGTTCATATTTGCCTTCTTTTTGTTTTTGGTCATCCCACGTCATTAAACCACAACTCTTCGTATCTTATCCAAACATTAATGACATTGTAAATATTGCTAAAGGCAGTCCAAAATTCTCCAAGTTCTTAATTACTCATGAGGTGACAGGTCACCTGCCTATAAACGGAACAATTTACGATTTCCACAAAGGAAGTGACACAAGTCGGCCATCTTATATACAAATACAGAGAACACATCCGTTTGGCGCCTCTATTGATCAGCTTCGGTCAATAGGTACTGCGAAGATTAGTACAAATTGTTGTATTGGAAATTAGCTTTTAAATGTCTGTTATAGATTTGCTTATTGCTTATGTTCATTTGGTTACAGTCATTTGTATTGCGGTGATTTCCATAGATGGATTGCGTATTAAAATATTTTCCTATAGGTACTTAAGCACAAAATTTTCCTGTTTGAGATAATATGTGACATATACCAGCAGTATATGTAGTGACTGAAACATGAAATTTTAAGTAAGAGTGATATTTTTATTGTTATTTAATCGATCACATCACATTTAAAAAACAACAACTTTTTTGCAGCATCAGGAAACATAAGCACGAAATTTTGTATGTAAATCTGTAGATAATGATCTCGGATCATGAATCCATTAGAGCTTATGTTTGATCATTTGCAAATTTTCCTCGTCGCTGCTCGGAGGAAAGTGACCCAGGGTTACTTTCGCGAATCAGTGACTCTTCCCTTTAAAAATAATGAGTCAAGCCAAACACAATAACGTCACAAAGAACTTTATTCACGATGATGGCTGTTTGCCGCTTTGCAGAATAAGTTAATAATGCAAATAAAAGCTTGGAAGTTTACCTGACATGTTCACTTTTCACACGGTAACTCCGCGATGCGTCAGATGATCAACAGATAAATCGATTACAAAAGCCCTGCATACAGGCATACAGGCCGTGTGTTCCAACGAAATCACGCGTTAAGGACCGCTCCAGTTTGTCGGTCCACTTAACGTCCGTCTCGCGTTCGATTCGTCGGTAAACGACATTTCACATTAAGGTTCCTCGAAATGTCACCATCGGCCGGCGCGCCTACACACGCCACGCAATAAAAGCGATCGATTATTACCTATATGTGTGAAAAGCGGAAGGAATAGGCCGCGAGCGTCCAGCCGCGGCCGCGTCCGCCGACGCTCGTGAGAATTGTCAATATTTGACCCCGGCTCGTTGCTACGCTTCGAAATTGTCTCAACGATTTCGATATTTTCCAATCACAAATATTATCTTAATAACTGACAGCGCCAGATTCCCTACGTATTAATCGGCCGTCGACGTCGTTCGTCCGCGTCGGATCGCGCACCGCGGCTCTCCGTAAACATCGATTCATTATCTCAATCGCAATGTTAAAGAACTCGTTTTTATTTGCGCTTTCTACGCATAAATAAATATGTATAAAGGTATATTACTGCGGAATCTGGCACGCGTCAATCAAACGGAACGTACACGAAACCCAACGATTTGTCACTCCGCCATTTTGAGGCATCCACAAAAACGGCCGCCATTTTGGTGACAATAATTAACAGATCGGCACTTCGTTCGACCGCTTTCTAGGTTTTGTTTTCTAAAAATAATTATCATCACAATAACCGACGCGATCTCTTTTTACTTACCGCTGTTGCGGTATTTTGAATAAAATTAAGAGGCCAAATGATTTCAAATTCAATAGCGTCGGTACGGTTGAATGAGCATCTATTAGAAACCGCGGAACAAATGTTTATGTACCTGACACTCAAGAAACAAGTCGTACCTCCGGCGTTATCCTCTCGATGCTAAATAAAATATTCACTAATCTGTCAGTGAGTTCGCAATGGCTCCATTCAACTCGGTAGCCGTCGGTCGCTAAATAGTCGACGCTGAAAATATTTCAGCGCGGTATTTGAAGCGTTAAACAGCTGTTGAACGAGAGTTTAGCGCCGGTGGCGGGTCGCGGGCGTCGCGCAACGCGTGATTGCAGCGCGCGCGCCACTCGCCGTCACGCCGTCAATGGCGGGCGGGTTATTTACCTCTCCTTATCACCTTTTGTTTTGCTCAAATACTTGTCTCGTTTCGTGTGGCACTCGTAGCTTCCCGATACGCTACTGCACGAATGCACTATGTGACGTGCACCGACGTTTGTACGTCAATGTAGTCGTATAGAAAGTATGTACTAGGATTGTATAGACTAACTATACATGGAAAGAGTAAATCGTATTTAGAAGATTCCGAATCAGGTAATCAACGTGTTGAAGATGAACATAAAAAGCTTGAAAGTGAAAAAACGACAAAGAATCCGAGGCATGTTTGCACAAGATATCGAGGATATCGAGCATCGCAGTGAAATAGAAGAAGCCACAGCTATTGGAAGGGCTAACAATAAACGCATCGGAGGCCGATCGGCGATACAGGTCCTTGTGTCCACATTAGCATCTCGAGCCAGGAGTGTGTGCAAACACCGAGGGTCATCTGATGAAATGTTCAAAGGCTTTTAGTTCCCGAGAATTATTAAATGAAGCCCCAGGATCGTAATGTAAACACTGTGTGTTTGTCGAGCCAAGAACCTGTTGCTTTGTCGACGTTTTGATGCGTGCTTCGGCTTATTGGCGGTTATTTTATGTCTGCTAATGTTAATGCGAGTGCAGCTGTTAATGTGGCAACAATGTGACACCAAACACATTTCCCTAGACGCGGTATTCTCGCCTTTTTTGTTGGTTTTCAGGATATTACTTCGTAGTTCGTAAGAACTCGGTTCTAGCATTCTTCAAATCATATTTTTTTCAAATCCACGAAATCATGGAAGCCATAGTCCACCATAAAAACGCGGAACGTCTTCAGTTGCCACAGCATAGCTGCATTTATAAGTTATTTGTGTGAAGTATCTTGTACAATCAGTATTCCCTCGTATATTACGCAAACATGAAGGCAGATTTCCCTTCGACGTCAACAATACATTGCTCAAATGAGTGTTGCAACGACCTCTGCGAAACACCAGATATGTGTGGATATCTAGGCAAACATGGAGGAGTTATGTCTAGGTAAACATACAGGTAGCCATCCCGGGCGCTAACACTGCTAATGTGTGTGGACAAAGCTCGTCGTGACGGATCCTGCTAATAAATATTCCAGGGAGTGTGGATGCGCGAACATTACCATCACGCCGCCGCGTCGCCACCCGACGGGAACCCAATGAACTTCTTTGTCCTTTATGCGATGATGCGACGCTGCTGAAACAAGTGAATGTGCTCTTCAAGTTTCTGGTTGCTTCAATGAAAACTCTGAAGTTGCTTGTATTGATTCAACTCCAATAAGTTGACCAAAGTTTTCATACAATATCGAAGATATCTGAATTACATCTCGATCTATCGAGGAATTTGCATTTTCGAGTCCTTATACTGCTTACTAATGACAATGAGTATTAATTTCTAAGTCCTCGTACCCGATTTGTTAATTGTCGTGTGTTCGATCAATTCACACAGTCATCAATGTTTTCACCTCGCACAGCGACGATATCTCCGACGACATTAACAACTAAATGTTCAATATTTTATTACCACACGTATTTGTCTTGCATACCGACCAAACATGTTAAGCGCACACGACATCTTTCATTACAAGTTTCTATTTGATTTCGCCTCATAAAATCTACTCGCATAGACACGATTATGATTTCTATCACAAATATTACATTGTATAAAGTATCTGAAAGTTTGCTTTTCATTATAATATTCAACGGTGTTTCGACGACATAGAGTTCAAGATAAAGTGTTTTGACTCCAGAGTTATTGATGACTATGGCCGCAGCACCTGTGTCATCGTCATAGAGTATATTTTCCTCTAAAGCTAATTTTGTGTTGTTATCTTCATTGATACCGGTAGCTGTAAATCATGCTCTATTTAGAATTGAGCTTAATTCTGAATGGTTTAAGACCACTTTTGGTAGTGTAGTGTTGGCAGTAAAAGGCGCTAATCAACGGTGTGTCCTCCTGCTTATATCTGGGTATTACTTCGGGATTCTTCTGAGAACTGCATCAAGTCCATTCCATGTTTATTCAAATAATAAGCAAGTGGGTTGTTTAATGGTTCCAATGGATGAATTCTTTCACTTTCCGTTTCTTTGTTGGGGTCACGATCACGATTTAAAACGTATCAGTGTGTTTTTGTTTACATGTTACAAATTGGGTGCAATATTGTGTCAAGTGTTCGCTTCGCTTGAACACGCCGGCGACGCGACGACGGTTCATTCTTCATGTCCCTTGTAGTGAAATACCGGTCACTTTTATTGACTCGTCTATTACAACGTACCTTTTCATCGGCCCACTAAACAGCTTACAGTTAATATTATATTATAAAATCACGCGAGGGATTCCACAAAGCTGCTAAGTTGCTCCGATTCTGTTTGTAGACGCGTTAGCGCTGGTTGTGCTAACGTTATCCTACTTAATACTTATCGGAACGTGCAACTGTTGATTTTTACAGTTTGTCACATGATAATAACATCAACATTTAGTGCGCCGTGTTTGTTTAGTTCACTGAATTTGGTAAATCCGCAGCTTATAAGGTAGACGAACTTAAAATAAACGCCTTAAGTGGCTCATTTTATTGATATAACGTTTAAATAAAATTGCGGTCACCTTAAAAAGTAATAAAAGGTAGAAGGAATCCAGTAGCAGTCTGGAGCCATGAGAAAGAAAAGTCGAATGAAATGACAGGGTGTGGATACGGGAGCGCGATTGATGTGATTATAGGGTTCCGCAGCCGGAGTAGAGCGTTTCATCTGAGATTATACTCTCTTGAATGGTGATAAAGTGACGCCTAAATGTAATAAAAACTCAGTGCATTTTGGCTGCAAATACTTTCTGGTGGGTCAAAGACACTTGATTTTTTGTAAAATTTATCGGTGATTAAGCGTGGCATTTTTATACCTACAGAAAAGTTTTGTTGTTATTAAAGTACAAAAGGTGCGTATGCCATGAATCACGAATCATGTGTAGCCTTCAGGATACTTTTTGACGCGAAGCATTTACCCAATTTGGAAGAAAGCCGACAAGTATTCCGAAGCACGATAAATTGTTACATATTAATTGATATAACACGCGGAACCCTGAAGTGGGCCGGTGAAGGAAGCTTGCGTGTCGTTCGGAGGCGAGCGTTTATCCGAACGAAACATTTCACCGATAATAACTCCACACAATATAATAATGCGAATAATAAATAAAAATGGAAATAAAATAATAATTTTAATGTCGTAATTGTGGGCCCCGGGCAGTGTCGGCGCAAAACGCGCTCATTTCGAACAACGATTTGATTGCGGCTCGCAACACTTGCCGTATATTGATTCCGATGGAACTCTAAGTGCATTAATACTGGGACTGGTTTCGCATAGTCGGTACTTGTGTTTCTCGCAGTGGAATGATGCATTACGCGCGGAGACCTGCCATTAATTCCCATGTGCCGAGTACTGCCGAGCCAGGGATCGTGGATTTCCGTGAATCCGATTAAATTCACTCAATTGCTGTAATAGTTGTAATGATAGAACGGTAAATGATTGTATTAGTACTGGAACATTTCTAGTTGCTTTCTAGGAACAGAAATAGGTCCAGTTTTCTTGTTTTAACACCTTTCTTCCTTTAGATTTTACAAACAATGCTGTATTATTCAACTTTATAAAACTATTGTCCGCTACAATCTACAATGTTGATGTGGAGTCATTCATCTAGTTGTTACAATTACAATTCTTGACTAATAACGCTGGTTTCAGCAAATGTTGTAGGCCCTAGGCGACTTATTGCGGCCGCCACATGTTACTCTGCCGATATCGTTATAAACAAAGAATAAGTATAAATAATTGAACAAATTTAACTCCTCGGGCAATCCAAGAACGGAAGCTCACGGCAAATTGTGTTTATTAAATGTAAGCATCGGAAAGTAAACAATTGTAGATTAAATGCGAATCGAAGGTGAATAATAGTTTGTACTAATTATACTGAATACATTGTTATTACTTTATTAGCTGTTAACCCTCTGTATGCCGATGATCGTCCTTGAACGATGCTCTTGGAAAAATTCTTAATAATACGCATTCATGAGCAGTTTACGTCAAATATAGACATTTTTATTTATAGATCCTTATTTTAACAATAACTGGGACGTGTAAAGAGTATTGTTAACGTGTCATCTTCGTATTTTTCTACATTTACGTGTAAGTTTGACGCCTCGCGACATTTATAGGTAATTGCAGTTAAGCTGGTCAGTCTTGGTGGCCCCAGCTGCCACTTGCTTATAATTTAAAAATAAGTCACATTTGTGAAACCTAGCTGTATGCTGTAATTATCTTAACGTTATACTGGAAAAGTCTATGATTTATCAAGAAACTGTATTTCCGGTTATAATATTATTCCGGATAAACTGGTGCAACAGATCATTGCAGCAGTTTTGGGTTAATGATTATAATTGAATAATGTTTTAATGTTGGATTTGCTTACGTTATTGAATTAGATTCGTTTGTTTTAATCTGTAATGTAATTTTTACATCAGGTTTTATTATTGTTCATTACTTCCGCTACTTATTTATACTATTAGGTATAAATGAGTACCGTGACATGGTACTTTTAGTAGTCGACAGCTAGTGATTAAGTTCTGTTAGGTTTCGCTATTGAATATTTTGCTGAGATAAAGAAAAAGGGCGTATTACACTGTTGAAATACGCCCGTTTCACCAATGAAACTGAACACGATCAGCACATTTAAACAGTGTTTAAGAGCTGTTATTGATATCACTGTTTTATGGAATATTGACCCAGAAATCTCTTGCACGAGGTTGAATTGGTGACATCCGCTCTAAATAGCATAATTTCATGGTTTGACTCTAAATGGGCTTACTATTGATTTTCCTTCCATCTTTACCGAAATATCAGCAGAAGTCTTCACCAATATTTCCTTTGTTCCAGTCTGCTCGGTCTGAAGGCGAGTCTTCCGGGGAGCAATCCTGCGAGAGCTCCGACGAGGGTGTAGGGCGGGACGCTCCGGCTCCCCACCCGCATCAGCCGCACCAACCGCTACCTCTGCAGACGCACCAGGCGCTGCAGCACCAGCCCCTGCAGCACCAGCCCTCGCACAACCTGGGCCACCACGCCTCCGTGCAGCACCAGCCGCTGAACCATCAAATGACGCATCAGCATCAGAGGAACTCGCCGAGACCTCTTGAGAGGGAACTTAAAGTAAGTCACTTTACTGTTTCTGTTAGCCTGCATCATCACATTGCTAGGCAAAGAATTCTCCATATGAAATCCGGTTCTCCATCGCTAAGTAATTCATGTTTTAGGGATAAGTTACTTTAGAAAAGTCAATTTTGACATAGCTTAAGGTTTAGTAAACAGCAATTTTGCTGGATTGAAATGGCCCTTTTGCTGTATTTTCTTGTTAGCTTATTGAGTGTCTCACTGTTGGACAAAGGCCTTCCCTTTCTCCTTTTAAACCTCTCTATACTCTCTATGCAATCTCTGGCCATGTTCGTCCAGCAAATAAGATCAGATCGTCGATTGAAATGTATGTATGTAAGGATTTAATGTTCTCATAGTCTAATGATGTTTTTGAAACACCTACTCATGCTAATTTTGACGTGCTCATCTCGAATGATGTCTTTATAGAATTTACATCGTCGTATTTATTATTGTGACAAACTCACGTTCGGTGTTGGCACAAATAATATAAGTAATAATAGACAGAAGAAAAAAATGTATTGAGTCCTAAGGTAGAAAACACTTCTAGATTTTGACTGATATCAAGTTACAATGATTTGTTTTCTCTCACCTCATTTTTTTTGCCTCACAAACGATGGGACATCGTGCCCTACCTGTCCTGTTGCTTGCACATCACAGGAGCTAATAGACGCTACTGAATGTGCCAAACTCTTCGCAAAATTTTGGGCTGACTCAATTTGAACTGTCATCGACACGCTAAGAAGGGGATTATTTCTCAACCTTACCTTTCTCCCATCAGGTACGCGACGACTTCGAGTCCCTGAAGTCTTCTCTCCACCCGCACTTATCGTCATTGGCGTCCCTAGCCCAAGGGGCCCCGCTGTCGACCCCCAGCAGTGTGTTCGCTCTGGCCGGCGCGGGGGCAACTGGGGGCTTCCCTTATGCACCCCCAGCTTTCTTGGCCCCAGCTCCACCACCGCCAGCGCAGCCTGCTGGCTCTGCGTCATCGTCATCGTCGGAAGGCAGTGCTGCTGGATGGAGCTTTGAAGAACAGTATAAGCAGGTCCGTCAGGTAAGTTCGGCTTTCATTGATTTGTATTTTTAGTCAGTGATTATTTTGCCTTTAAAGACGTATCCACCTGAAAAAGTTAATGATTAGGAGGAGGACGACGAATTTTATTAGGAAATTAAAAGTGACTGTAAACCTCGGAAGTTACACGATTGAAATAGAAACCTACAGGTCCAAAATATTTGAGCACCTACATTATAAAATCAATAAGACAATAACCATTCCAATAGTCAAAGCAAAATAACAACGTAATAGCTCAACCGTTGCATAATACATCAAAAACGATTTACCTAGGTACCTAGAGCAATCAAATAAAATCGCGCCAACCCTCACACAACCCTGCTGAATTATTCACAGCACACATTACGTGTCTATGTGTCCAATAAAATGGATTCCTAAATCGCTACATAATGGTCGGTTCAACCCGTTCCTTTGTTGCATATTTCATTGGTTTTGCGAAGGGTTGTCAAAACATGTGAGGGGTCATTCGGGCCCCCGGATGAATAATAATCCGCTGTAGCGTTTGGAGGGTTGACGGCAGATTGACAATGTTCTTTATGACTTTATTGCGGTCGTACAAGGGTTCCGTGGTGATGTTTTTATTATTATCAACTTACAAACTGTTATGAGGTGGGTTTGGTTATTTTAACGTTTGTAAAGGGATGTGACAGTTGAATTTAAACGATTTTTTTACACAAAATACATGCTTCGCAGCAACAAAAAAGGTTGTTATCTTTCTTTTTCTTCAAGGATTACCCTTTCATTCCCGTTTTTCACGTTTTTCACGTTTTTTTGGCATCATTTAGCAGAAAGTTAACAAGTTGCGTAATTTTTTGATACAAAAGCGTTAATAAGTATTTTATTTTCCCCTCACGACCTTACTGAACAAGCTGTTAAGGGGTCGTCCTTCACGTGAGGTTTGAACAGGGGGAGGGAGGGTATAATGTGACAATCACGTGTATTTTTTTCGTGGGACTAAAAAAATGAATTTAATGTGTGAAGTGTAAAATGCGATTTAGCAATAATTAGTTAAAATTCCAAGCAACCTATTTTTCTCTAAAAAAACCCGAGCAAGCAAATTTATAGTCTTTTTTTAAAAACAGATTCTAAAACTATCAGATATTCTCAATAATAATAAAAAAAACACGTGATTCTGGGAGGGGGTGGGAGGGCTAGCCTAAAACCTCACGACGTATCACCAAGGGGGAAGGGGGGGACGCTATAAAAGTGGCATAATAAACCTCACGTGACTAAAGGATGGCCCCTAAGTATTCTATCAAAGGGAAGAAAGGTATGAATGTGAAAATTGTTGTGGCTGATCACGCCTCGCTTCTATTGTTCCATAATGAATTGGGGGCAGGCTTGTGTGCCTACACGTATTACCGAATAAGGTCTCACATTCACGGTAAGACTTTTTTCTTTACGTTCCGACAGTTTTGAAGAGATTTCGAATATCCTGGAATGCTTTAATTAATAAATTGATTCTGGATGGAATGGAACATGAATTCTCCTAGCATTACTAGGAGATAATGATAGTATTTTTTTTGCAGGAAGAAAAGTCAAAGTTAATTCTTTTTCTATACTCCTGATTATAGTGCACTAAATCCGTGATTAGCCATTTCTAGGTAGCTCCTTTGGCAAGCTTAGATATATAGGTATTGCAAGCTATTATAGTATAAGCTTTATCTCTTAAGAGCGTTTACGCCGTCCATGCGCTGTTTGACTCCAAAACAGTACTTTTCAAACCCTTTAATACCATCAACCCTTTATTTTACAAAAATGATAATTACTAATAACTTTAGGAAATTTCGTTGTCTCAATAGTTGGGGAGAAAAATATTTCAATTAATAGAGTATTGGTAAATTGTATCAAGATAACTCAACAGAGGTTTTCTTAATTTCCCTTTTAGCGTCAGTTTCGACGCTCTAATTATAGGAAACCACTGGCAAAACTAATTAGATTTTTTTTTTTACCTATTGCTAAGATCCTAAGGAATATAGTTGGAGAAGAAAATTTTTTGATTTAGGTTTCTTTATATAAGAAATTAAAGTTCAAACAATGTAAAATATTAAGGAATTAAAATGATTTTTTCACCGATATATCTTACTTGATTTAATATAATAATAGCATAATATAATAGAAGAACATATGCTTTAAAACATACAATTTAAAATTTCAAATAATTTACAGTGATTATTTTTCTATAAATATTTGAAAACTACTATAAATCACTGCGCGCGAGCAATTTCAAATCAGACCGCCGCGAGGCTTTCTAGAGAGAGGACATGTCGCTCGGCGCTCTGCCTGACCCGAGTTGACCTTAGTCGTACTTGGAAGGATAGCGGACGTTTATAGTGTGATTAAAAAATCTTGGTACTTTGATGATTAAATTTTTTTATTATTATTTTTGATGACTGACAATATTTTTAGTGACAACCAATATCTACCCAATTTTTTTACATACGAATTTTATTTATTAAAACTTTTACTTATTTTTTTGTAAATAAGAACATAAATTGTTTTTAAAGTTAACGCCAACCTATTGTATTTCCCTCATAAGAGGTGTCACTAAGAGGAACATCGCGTCAGGTTAAAATATAATATAAAATAAACGTAAGTAAATCCGTATAAAGTGATTTATTTGAATAGAATAAGAAATATTTATTAATCAGTCACAAATCAATAATAATTAACGAAGTTCGGTTTCTTTCTAAAGTTTAGATCAACAAATTCATGTTTGAATAACTAAAAAACGACTTTAATATTAATCATAATTATAGCTATACTTGCAATATATTATTGAATACTTATTTTATGCACTCGTACTTTAGTAATCCGTGTACGTTCAAATTCAAATTCAAATTAAATTTTACTACAACAATTGCACTCGAACGGATCATAGTGGGTTAGTTTGACTATAGCGCGCGAGAGCGCGCCAGCGCTATGCACACAGGCACGCGCGCTTTTGTGTGCGTAAAAAATGCATTGAATTACCTAAACTTGACTTCGCGCGATAGACGTAAACGCTCTTAAGTTATCTTACTAAGTTAGCAGTGAGTCCAAAAAAAAAGATTAATGAAAACTGTTGTAAGCTAATCGTATCGTACAGTATCTTAGTTGTCAATGATTGAAAGTAATAGAAAAATAAGGTGTTTATCTTTATTTTTTAATGGCTTTCAAAGCTTCTTCTCTAAAAATTAATTAATGTATTTCGATAAAATATACAAGTAGCAAATGCGATAGCTTTCGTCGTAGCATCCATGGCCACCTTACAAGCATACATACATATGGCGTCTTATTGAAGTCAAATTATCGAGTGGTATAGTCTCTTTTATCTCAGTATGCACGCGTGCCCCGCGCGTTAATGAGGTTTACAATGACTCCAATTGATACCTACCCAAAGGATCAATTATAAACTGAATGTACTCGGTTCAAAGGAAATTATGTCGGCGAGATATTGCTGAAATGTACTTTTGAATTTAATATTTACAGGCGTTTGGGTGTGATCGGTATGAATAGGTTCAGGCTGTACAATGTACACCATATTTTTTGCAGTTTTATAAGCAGACTACATTTAATTGTGAGGTTTACAATGACTCCAATTGATACCTACTCAAAGGATCAATTATAAACTGAATGTACTCGGTTCAAAGGAAATTATGTCGGCGAGATATCGCTGAAATGTACTTTTGAATTTTATAAGCAGACTACATTTAATTATGAATGAATTATTACCCCAATTATTAAATTAACTCAATTGGTCCTCTTTCATTAATTACAGTTCCTTTTATAGGTTGAAGTAGGTAATACTTGCATGCCGTCTTTTAACTTGCCGATTTTTTAAACTTTTGCCTTACAATCTCACATAGAAATGTGACCAGACTAAGATTAAAATTCTACAAAAAAAGCTTCATTATTAAAATGACCGTGTTTCGTAAGTCTTACAATTCGTTAATTCACCAGAAGCTTAAACACCATGTTTTCCATATTTCAAGGCGAAAGTAATTTCGGGAACGAGCCAGTTACAGACAATGGCTCAAATATTGTTATTTGTTGTTTAATTTAGGCTTTTAGTTGTTTTGGTCTTACAGGCCATAAGGTGTAGACTGGTCCTTTGTGTCTAGGTTAAAGTTTAGCACATTAATTAGTTCTACATATCATAATTTGCGGCACAATGTGAGAGCTAACAATGAGGACAAAGGCCAAGAGCTCTCACAAAGCAACATAGTCAACGTGTTAATGTATTGCATTTGGATGTTGACTGGAGCTCTCAGGAATTCTGTTTATGGCCTGTTATTCGTATTTATTCGGTTTAATGCATCCTTCCTTTGTGATGGTAGCTTGAATATGAAAGAAACTACATTGTTGATAGATTAACTTGATTAATAAAAGTGCGAGCTTGTATGTACGAGTTAGATGCTCTAGTACAATGTTGCGAAGCAAATCCGGCGCTGCTATTGATTTTTATATGAAATGAAGACCATTTATAAAGTGTTACTGGATAAATAAGTGTTAACTCTTTGCAAGAAAACGCTAGTTAAGTTTAATGGTAGCCCAGTCGCCCTTTTGCGGATCTTTGGATGCAAATATTCACTCATTATTTTTTTTTGGTAATGGCATCTCGCTGGTCAACCTATGAGGCTGGCTTCTGCTCAACCGGACAATAATGCACTCATTGTTATTTTCTGAAGCTCATCATCTGCCTAGCTTTTAAACATTGGGAATGGCTTCCAGTCTAACTGAATGTAGCTGAATAACATTAATTTTTAAGTAGTGATTGCCTTCCTGACTTCCACTACCCAGCAACTGGCTAGTTGTCTATCAAGAATCCACTCTAAAACTGGTCGTTAGACTTTCGGGCTTTTGTCTCCCCGAAACGATTTTAAAAGATCTGTTAATGACAGCCAGTACCAATGGCTTACCGTGCTTTCTGATGCATGGGGGGGGGGGGTCTTGAAACAGATGGTCACTCATCTACGGACCGATTTCGGCAATCGTAGCTTAACGTGCGGTCGACCAGGGGGTTTACCATGATCTGTTAGTGCGGGAATGTTTTAATACTATTCCAAGAGTGTGTAAGAGATGGCGCTAGGCAGCTGTCTAGCGCTGTCACTTTCCCACTCTCGGAATAGTCCTAAAACATTCCCGCACTAACAGATCATGGTAACCCACCAGTGCGTACGTTGTCACGAGAGAATTTTCGGTAGCTATCAAGGCAAGCTATTCAACAAAGCTCTCTCAATTTTACCTAGACCACACAACATTACGCTATCAACAAATTAATTACAATCTAAGAAATCTCAGAATAGCATTTCGATAGTCGTCCAATCGCGCCGACCGTAACAAACGCGCGTCACGATAATCGCACGGGTGCACGCGCGGGCGATAATCGCGCATTTGACGCGCGACTGCGGTGCGTTTGCGCACACACCGGTCCACTTGCGACGCGTCACGGTGCCTTTGTGCGAATGCCGCTGTTTAGTTAGATATTGTTCCTATATTTCTAATGCTCTAGTTAATACGGTTCAGATTTACATTAAACGCTTTATTATGTTTGAAGCCGCGGATTAAGTTAGGCATTCATTTAAGAGTTGTACAACTGCTTTGCCTGAATTTGCTCTAATCAGTAAGTCTTTGGAATACTTGTAGTATATATCCTTGCTGCATTGTGACCTGCATCTGGATAAGGAATGGAGAAAAATACTTTTCTTAGTTCAAAACACGATGACACTGAAGTTTTTCATTGGCAGATGCTCCGGGCCAGCCTTACTGTAAACATTCTAAAGGTCTATCATGCATGCTTGATTGCAGTCAGACTGTTGACTGTTCAAGACATGAATACGACGAGTTGTATCACACTTTGCTGTTATAATTCTATCACTTTCCTATATTTGATCAATCCACTTTGTACTTCCTCGACTATTGACGCAGAGAGTGATGAATTTGACGATTGAATGAAATGTCTGGCAACGTTTGCTCAAGGGACTCAGTAAATACGTTCCATTCATTCGTTCTTCATTCTTCAATTAAACTGTGCCGTGATAATGAGCGGATCGCACCTCTACGTGAGTTAAATGACAAGTTTCAATCTCTTTCAAGTTTAATTACATAGTGGACGTTGTTTGCGTGCGTATTTAGAAAATGATACATTTATATATTACCTTACATTATATAGCTACATTTATATAAATAATGACCCTCTATTAACCATTATACAGTTGCTCAATCATAAATACAGAGTCGTAGATAAACGGTAGCGTAATAAAGTAAAAAAAATCGACGTTTTCCCCCTCGCTCCTGCCATATAATTTCTTCCCTATGACGAAAATGACAAGGTTGATACTCCTGCGAGGTTTCGTGTTTATAAACATTTATATTTCTGCTAATAGTATGATTATCGCGCCCTCTTTAGGGCGTTGTCGTTGAATTAACAGTTATTTGTGCAAAAACAGGAAACTGTTCGATTTTCCACCTTATGGTGAGGTGGTAGGGTTATAAATTAAAGATTGTAGAACTAACGTGATACTTAAAGTCCATAAACGGCGGCCATGTTGGAAAGTCCGCTGTTTTCCGACCCTAAATCATCGGCGCGGATTATTGTTGTTCCTTTTATTAGCGACTACTGTGTTGCTGCTTGTCTGATAGCATATTCAAAGAGTAATTTTAAAGCCTACAACAATGTATTTACGTGCATGGGTAATGCCTATTAGATGTACCTATTTTGTGTCACAACAACCGAAAATGTTGAGCGTTTGAGGTGTGTCGTTTCCGCTACGTCACACCTGTATTTAGGAAACTTTCCATCTTCTACGTACACAATGTAAATAGTACGAGCTTTGTAATCTTGGGTCCCGTGATGTACTTGGGTAGTTATCCGATTCCGAATATTTTTGTTTCTAAAACGAATAGCTTCACATCTTTGCCAAATTTCAAGCAAACTCTCCCGAATGTATAAGCACTTGGTGTCCCTCGTCGTGTTTAAGTAAAATGTCCTCCTAATTCCTTTGAAGGGATCACATAAACATTTAAATCAGTTTGTAGGACTGATTTTGAGGTAGCTGCACTTGTTTCAAAGACGCTCAAACTACCTTCACTTGTTTAACCGTTTTATTACGAGCTCCTTTAAAGTCCCTCTGTCCAAGATTCAGTATTGTCACGTCTCTGCGCGCACGCCGCTCGTCCATTACTCAGGCACCCCGCGCAGGCGCAGTGAATGCGACACGTTTGATTTTATACTATTTATCATTGCTATAAATTGCCCACATTGCGAAACACGTTGCTTGCTACAAATTGATGGGGTTATAGGCCGATTGTGTGGATGAAATTGATTGTGGAATTTATCATGAGGATAAAAAGTTATACAAGATTATATTTTTATTTCGCTAATAGGTTTAGCTTCGATACAGAAAATCAGCAAAAAAAAATCTTGCATGATATTTTGCTGTCATAGATTTCTGTAGAGTAACGCCTGATTTCAGAACTTAATCACGAGATGGGATTCGATTTGTTTATATTGTGTAGTTGACTTAAATATAATTCTTATTTCTTTTTGGTGGTTTTTAGAAAAAAGTTCCATAAATGTTTAGCCACTAAACAGCTCTTTTTCGTTGGCTTTTTTTTTCTCAACCCTTAACTGATTCATTTGTTATCAGTAAATGTTTCACTGTTTTGCTCCCTGAAGTCTGTAAGTAGAAGTCCATAAGATCGCAAATAGCTTAATTTTCACCGGGAAAGTATGTAGTTAAAGAAGTAAACAACATCACCACACCCAAAGGTTCTGTAATCTCAAAACGTGGTTGTTTTAAATGCACGTGAACTATTAGATTCGCCGTAAACCTTTTAAAGTGGCAGTAAGGTTATGGGTGCGTTCGTCCAAAAAAAGTTAACTTATTTTTTTTACTGGCAACCCAAACGATTAGCCAAGTGAGCCATCGTGCTGGTATTCGAGTGTTTTGGATATTTATTCCGTCTAGACGGTTTATCTAGTGGATACTTTTATCAGGGTGGAATGTTTTATACACTTGAAATAGGAAAGTTAACGACGAATGAGCTTTTAGGCTTTTTTTCTGCGGAGTGTAAACGTTTAAGCCGTTTAAAAGACGAAATAATTGTCTATGGATTGCCGTTATCATTTTAACAGTCATTTTTGTTTCTTGTTTTGTATTTAAATGTGGTAAGTTATGTGCCGTAGAAGTTTTTATTTTCCCTAAATAATTATTTGGCCACACATGTTTTTCTGCCAATTATTTTTAATTTTAATGGCGTCTCGAATTATAATAAGCTCTCGTTTTCAACAGTACTTTCGGCGTTATCGAGGTACTTTCTCGTGACCTCAGACTTACAGCTACATAAAAAACAAATTAGTCAAACATTAAAAAGCATTCCAGACTTCCGATCCTAATTAAGGTGTGTTCAAGCTCGTTATTGTTGTTTTTTCTTCAGATTTAGATGCGGCTATTATCGTTAAATAGCCGATTTGTTGTCGCAATTAGCCTTAAAATGTTGAGTTGTACATAAATCGGTACGATTACGTATATCGGCCTCATTATCGAGCGGACAGCCATTTATCTTGTAACTACGTAACGTGTTACACGGACATGTAACATTGAAGTTTTATTGTTGTGACATCTAGGAGTATCATTCTATCTTCCCTGATTATATGTATCATAGCAAGAAGCAAAAAGTTCAGCAACACTAAAAGATAAGTTTCGATGTCAATTAAAATTTGGTAACTATTTATTTTGTGGCATATGCATAACAATCTTTAATGTGGATTAGACTCAAATCTATTGTAGGCTCAGTCGATGACTAAAAGGACCAGCTGTAATATGGAAAATACCTCAAGACATAATTCAGATACAACTTTAGTATCAAGCTACAAAGTTACCTTCAGCAATGACTTCACCGCAGTTATCAATTGTTATTTTAATATAGTAATTAACATTAATATTAACTTTGTCTGAACATACGTTAATGTATTCTACGGACTAAATACAAAATATCGATACATTTAACTAGCGAAGCAATAATTACGACGGCATTATCTAGTGACGTGCTCTGATTGGTCGATGTTGAATGTCATTCTTACAATAATGACATTTTGACGAGACGTTGTAACTAATTGCTGACAAATTGTACGTATTGTTTGGTTTATATTTTTAAGATTAGATTAGTTCAGTTTTGTAACAGATTTTTCCTTATTTTAAGCTTCATTACTTACTTAGTTGTAATATAATACTTGTCCAGGCCTTAAGGTAACTTTTTTTAAGAAAAATACCACCATTTTTTTTTCGTTCAAAATTTTCAATATCATTTCTCCCATTTTCTTCACATGGTTCCAAAAATCTACCAATTTTATCAAGATAACTTGATCGGTATAGAGTTACCTTCTATTTGGACGACATATCACGCGCATGCGTGGTTCTCGGCGTGATACCGGCGCTGACGCACCCCAGCTGATCGCTATTTCTGGGGGCTTGCATGGGGCCCCTACGGTGGTGCAAGTCACGCGCCTTGGGAGTCGGGAGATGTGGAGCTATGGGACTCATGATGGTATGAGGCTAAATCAAATATATTAAACACATTTATAAATTTTGACTGATCGATTCTTTAATAAAAGAATCGATCAGTCAAAATCAAAAAGCTGAGGAAATGAAGCGACAGTCGCTTCACAGTCACTCCACCAGCAATCGAAATATTATGTGGGAATTTTATTTTTTAATTCCTAACTGCTGAAAGATTTAATTGTGTACTTATACGAATGTGTACGTAAATTTTAAGCTTACGATTAGATGTTTTTTACTTGTTACATCACCTCATCTTCAAACTTGCAAAGTGACCGAGTTCACGATAGACGAAAGAGATCACCTATTCAATTCAGTCGTTTTAGTTCAGTGGCGCTAGGCAGAAATATTGAGTTATTCTGGCACTGAAGCTTGGAGTGTTTATGAAAAATACTATTTTCCACCAGTTTTTTTTCAAAATTCTTCACTGTTATTTTTTTTGTATTTTAAAGGATGTGCGGCATTAATTTTCCGAGACGGTGAAAAAATATATTGGTTATTTTTTTTTGTTTTTCTATCTCCTAATTCATTTGTTCAGTAATCGCTATCTCTTGTATCTCGGAGCTGATTGCATCGTCTAACAGTGGGTGTGCTATCAATGCGTGCAACATGCCGCATGTGGCGTATTCATTCGATATCCTTTTTATTCGCATATGCCCCTACCAATAAATATGGTCGTCGATCAAAATAGTTTGATTCTATTAATATTTTTCTGGTGCTTTCGTACAGTCTCTAAATCGTAAGGACCACAGCAACCATACCTAACAGACAGATGTGTTAATGTTTCGCCACTTCTTCTTCCCAGCTAAAACACTACGAAGTGGCGAATGGCGGGCGTTTTGGGGGACTGTCTCTTGTAAATTTTGACTTTCATTACATTGCTTTTTAAGTTTGTTCAATGCGTTATTTTTCTATCTTTCATCTATATATAAAGTTAATTTTAACTAAGATAACATAATTTAGACATTTATTATCATTAGCGTCATAAACGCTGTAGTTAATTCGCAATAACCCTGTCACTACAGAATGGATGATATCATTCGCAACTAGAATCAGCCCAGTTGTTGAAATGGAAACAGAAACAAATCTCTACTATAACACTTTCGATAGTAGAATCCAGCGTACTATAACATATTTTGGTATCAAATGATTACTACATCGTGAAATTATTGGCTCTTCTATTTATAAATGAAATATCGTATCAACGATTACGCTAACTTGCTGATAGACGGAAATAATATTGATGGCAAATGGATGGTAATTGAGCCTGTTCCCAGCTTTGTTTCGCCATTCCCATAAGTACATTGTTTAAGAGTATAAACTGATTTATTATTTGATATGATTCGTCGACTGACGGCTCACACTCGCAATACAAACTTGTTAGAAATATGTTTTTATTGTGTGATAATTCTACGTTTCTAGTAACCTACGTCCGTAAGCGATTCTTTGTGATTTAAGAATGTTTATTTGCTCTCCGTATTTTTGGAACTGTGTACGTTTAGAGTATTTTTTTGTATTTGTAGTTTTTATGTTTAACGGATCACTATGCAATGGTTTATTCGTATTCCAAGAATGAACGGTTGTGTGAATGATTTTTCTTCTTGAGTCTGAAGACAGGTGCTTTTACTGTATTGATATACATACTTTGGCTAGATTTCTGTTAGAACTGTTGATATATGATGTTTGCATAGCTAGACTTCCTTCCTACATTACCTACACTCAGACTTTGTAAATCTTGAACAATATTTTTGTGGTCTGAAACCGACGTATTCTTTATGATGCTGTAATTTTCCGTATCTTTGGGAATCAAAGCTCATGTAGCTTCTTCCTCCAATTTTGAATCAGCAGTTTAATTTCAATCTGTAATGTTGAAATAGAGTGGATGGCCATCTCCATCGGGCATCGGTGTAGACACGTGGGCCATATGTATCGAGTCATGGCGCATTAACGTGTCGGGTGACCGTCACTCCGCAACCGTGCAACACGTTATAAATAGCACAACCGGGATTCTGTTATCATTGTTTGAGGAATCAAATGATTAAATTGATGGAGTATTGAAGGTTGCAAATGGATTTGATGAAGATTTTGCGACAGTTGGATATAGAGAACTTCCTCAAATGTTTGTGCTTGGCATTAACTTTTTTCTCGTAGACGATTATTTACTAACAAGGCTGCTTTTTCCCAAATTGACAAGACTGCAAGACTATATGAAGATGATACGGGGCGGATGGGACTCCGACGCGAAAACGGAAACCACACACTCAATACATCATTCTGAACCCCCCACATAGAAATTTTTCATCGGTTATTAAAAAAAATCTGCTGTTCCATACATTTTGACCGTAGAGGTATTGCAGTTTTGTAGGAAACAGCAGTTTTTTTTTAATAACCGACGAAAAATTTCTATGTTTAAACTGAATATATGGTTTCCGTTTTCGCGTCGGTGTCCCTTCCACCCCGTATGCCCAGGGTGTAAAATATTGTCACTTCATACTGCATTGTAATTATTTTCATATGCACATTACAATCAGCTTTAAACGAAAATTACTATTATGCAATTTTCTTCTCCATCTTTCCTCGCCATCTTTGTCTTAGAAATTGGTCGTTTTTTGCAACTGTCTGTTTCAGCTTATCTTGGCCATCGTTTGTTATGTTTAAGAATTTGGTCTAATTTTATATCATCTTTTTTGCCATAATGTCTTCCGTACCTCACCCCATATACCTTAAATTACTTACGATACGTACATTAAATCAGTGATCTGATCTACCCCTCTTGGCCACGCGTCTTATTCTCGTGTTACTGGAGTGGCTCGCGCCAAGGGTAGCTAGGGTGGAGGCGCCGTAAATAGCGCACACGCAGCATCTGCCGATATTAATAGCCCCCCAAAGAGAATGTAGTATCAA
Organism: Standfussiana lucernea; assembly: GCA_964057025.1. Classification (NCBI taxonomy): domain Eukaryota; kingdom Metazoa; phylum Arthropoda; class Insecta; order Lepidoptera; family Noctuidae; genus Standfussiana; species Standfussiana lucernea. The sequence continues at coordinate 5,968,144 of OZ059803.1, read as the reverse complement.
GGACGCGGACGTTTATATCGCGTGATTACTTAGTTAGGAGCGGGATTGGGTGGCGCAATGTTTGGGCATGGATCCATTGAAAGATTAGCCTTGAATGGTGATACAGTGGTTTGTTGCTTGAATTATAAATCCTTGGAATATGAGCAGAAGTCTATGCTGTGCCATCAATGTGATAGGAGACGATTCAGATAATCATATTAGGTATGAACTGAATATTAACGAGTCTCTCAATACTTGCAATAATGTAAATGCTCTTTGGTTTTTATTTTCCCTTTGCATCAAAAGTTGTTTTGTCAGTAACATCTTCTTCATATTCTTCGGGCTTATTTGCCAATTCAATCACCGAAGCCTGTGTTCCGATATGAAAAACTGCATGCCCTATATTACATTGTACAGTAATTTAGGAAAATACACGGACTTCCTTTAACAAGTTGATGAATGCCTCCGTTCCTTTGTTCCAAAACCACGGACGCAGATTTATTATTTATATTACAACTTCCTTTACGTGAAACCCCTAAATCGATACGAACATTTGGTTGGCAGTTTTTGCTCCAAACATTCCTATAAAATGTTTATCACCGATGCCTCGTACACATGTGGCGGCAGCCCTCTTGACTAAAGATTATTCTAAAATTTCCAGATTGCCACCCCGGGCAAAAAATAAATAAATCCATGGTAAGGACAAAAAATGTCCCGAATCCTCGAGTAGATGATTACAATCCCCTTGAAATATAGATTTACAGTTATCGCTGTCACGAACCCTGAGAAGTAATCTGCCGTCATTTTTATGAGTGTTTTTAATATTTGTTTCATAATTCTTTCAGTGTGTGACAATCATTTTATGTAAAGGGAAATGGATTTTAAGGAATAAATTGAAATTATTGGTTCGATTCATAACATCGTTGCTGTTACTTTGTTACATAGATCTTTCTGAAATATTATTGTTTTGTTAATTATGTTCCTCTACCATATTGTCACTCTCTAATAAATAATTTTCCCTTCTTATTACCCTAACTTCTTTCCTCTAAAATAATTAATTAGTGTGCGTAATTGAATTACCATCTTCTTCATGTAGGCGTGGCTATTTTGTTTATGTCAGTGTTATTTGCATGTGTTGGTGCGCGATGCCGGGGGTGCGCGGGCGCAGACGACCCGCGGGTTATCATTTCCTGTTCTTATTTTAAATTTTACAACATAACATTTTTTGCCTAAGGCGGGATGCTGAAGCGGTTTTATTACTTTGTAACTGCTGAATGTTTTGTGAAGCTGATCGCGTTGGTATCAGACCTTTTTGATGAAAATATATTTTTGAGTTGTCTTTTGCTAGATCGAAGGTATTTTGCAAGAGCATTGTAATTCAAGAATGACTTGTCGCTTGATTTCTTTTAACGACAAAAAAACAAGTTCCAAGCAATTGTAGAAAGGACTCGATTGTTCTCATTAATGTTTAAATTCACGGCTTCCTCGCAATTTCTCAGCTTTCCTACATGGATTGACGGCAAAGTCGATTCGGTCGATAAAACTGCAAACAACAATAATTTTACTGTTTATACACATAATTGTTTATTAGGGCGCGCTCGGTCACAAGTCGGTCGCCGCGCCTTTTGTCGGTCGATACGTCAATATGATTTTATTACGCGCGATTCGCTGCGGCCGCACCTATGTGTAAGCACCTTTATATTTTGCGATTCGACTGCAACACTTGACCTAACCTGTTGTAAGTTTGTTTTTCATCCATTGTTTATGTTCAGTAGCTTAAAATGTATGTCTTGTACTGAACTTCGCAGCCGAGCATTGCACTTTTTTTTTGGAAAAGTAATTATTTTTCGGGTTGTCATTTTTATTTATTTCTTAATGACTGAAGGGAAAACATTTTGGCCAGATAGTTAAATCCTCAGACATTACATAACAAAAAGCCTGTAATCCCTGAAGGGTTAGGCAGAGGTGTACCTAATATTACACTCACATTGCGCCAGTTATGGTTAAAGGGGGTGGCATGTAAACTGGGTCAGCCTATTGCCACCAACCGCGGCAGCTACTGACGAATTCCTGGTGGAAAAACCCAATAACAATTTGCCCGACCCGGGAACCGAACCCACGACCTCAGCAGTCAGATATTATTTTTTACTAATAAGTACAAAACAGGTTTTAAAGGTTCTTCTATTTGCTTGTTGCAAACACCATCTCTAATCGACTGAAACTAAAGACAACACTAATACAGTTAAAAAACCGAATTAGTAACCAACCATTCCAATAAAAATCTTAATAGCCCAATTAGAAGAAACTCAACAATCAAATCACCCCCAACAAGACCAATGATCTACCAAACGAAAACCCTACAATGCTCATGTCAAAACATTGGTCCTTTGATCAGACTTCAATTAAACGTTTTCTAGGAAAATCACTTAATGAGTTGCACGTAAACAGCTGTGGCTTGTAGCACTTAGAGTTGATGCACTTTACGTCTGGGGACTAAGTAGAAGAGCAGGTGCTTGGTGTCACTGGTCCTTTGGTTCGGTCTTTGTGGACAAGATTAAAGTTGATACTTATTGTTCTTGGTCACATTCAGGATCTTCAAATGATATCTTTTGTTTGGTAATGAAATAATTGTTTTCGTCTGTAGAAAATTGTTATTTGATAAATTGAGTAGGCGTATTAGCTAGAAGTTCTAATAGTTCTAGCTTTTAAAGTTTGCTACTGTAATGTGTTGTCAAAACGGAGTTTTGGTAGTTGCTAAGCTGATTAAAGAATCAAAATTTTCATGACTCAACGCCATAAGGCAAAAAAGGTGCGCTCGGAATAATAAGACTACACTGAAACTTTACCTCCACCTAGTAAAATAAAAGCACAATAAAGCCCAATCAATCGCTTGAGCACGCTTCAAGCGCTAGCCGGTAGCGTACACGTCATCCTCGCTAGAGGAGTGCGCTTGATTTGTTTAGACAGCGGCGATCACAAAGCGCCGACGATCAGCCTGTAACGTTTCCTCTTTACGACCTCCCCAACTGTGGAACACTTTCTATAGTTATCCATTGTTTTATCAATTTCAATAATTTATCACTTGTGTCGAGAACGGAACGCGTCCGTCGCCACGTCGGTACAACGTGTGATTCTTGATATTCTTAGAAGTAAACATGCAACTGTTACGATTGCTGATGGCTTTTTTATTACGTTTGGTTGCTGTTATCTGTTTGCTGTTGTGCAAGGAGGTTTGTCAAATATTTGCAGTCTGTGATGAAGTAAATGATGCAGTTGTTTATGAGCTTGCTATGTACCGAACGTTAGTTATGGTTTCAGCGTAAACAATGTGCACTGATGTGTGTAGTGTCGCATTTTCTTGCGAAAAAGTTAGTGAACTCAAACTGTTTCTTACAAGATACTAAACTTGCCATTTTGTTTGAAACTGAATCGATCATGTGCATTAACATGCTCATTAGCGAAAAGTAAATTAGAACGCCTTTGAAATTCTAATTGAAAATCAATAATTGTCGCTATTGGTACCGGTGTAGCAACAAGAGGAGTACCAAATAAGAAATCTGAATCTTACTTGCCAAGTCGCAAAACCAACAAATTTATTCAGACAGAAATTTTAAACGAAGTCAATCTAATTAAAAATCAAACATTTGTGATAGCTAGAACAATAGTAGCGACGGGCGCGCCACCTAGGGCGCGGGGCTGTAAACGAAGCGCCATTAACGGTCTGTTTATAGGCGCTTTAAACACTACTTTAATTAAGTAAGTCGCTTATGTTACGTTGCGAGTTATAGCACTTATAGCTGACGTAACACAGGCAAAGACATTGAATTTCTTCATGTATTGTCACGATCTGAGCTTAGAAAGGGAAATTTTGAGAGACAAGAATACTATCTGCTGATACTGTAAGAGCGAAAGAGAGAGTAATGTCTTTTTATTTCATATTGTCTGTTTCATATGACAAGATATGGATATTTGCTTCTTCGAATGATCAATATTCATTATCAGGCAGGTAGAATTTACTAGATGCTTCTAGTAGTTGTTTACAATTTGTAAGTAGGGCTAGTAATGCGTTGTCGGGCCGTTATCTGTTGAAAACCATTTAACCCTCTTCTTAGAAAACTTTTACAACTTATGTGGGAAGATAAGCCGTTGATTGATTCCACGTTTAGTTTCATCACGGTAAAACAAAACGAATGGAATTGCCATAGAAATGGAGATTCGTAAAATCATACTAATGAAACTGAGCGAGATAGTGACATTAAAAACCAAAATAAAAAGATGTTTTACGATTCAGATCCATCTTAAATATTAGTATTCAAAACGGTCTCATGCGAAAATAAAAGTCTTTCATCAATACTAACTTTTATAGCAACCAAAGTTGTAAAACATATTTATTTTCTTTTTCTAAAATACCTTTAATCTTGACTTGGTTTAAATCTGTTGTAAAATTACAAGTGTTTTCGCTTTCAGTAAATATTGACGATGAAATTATTGAATTAATAGGTATTACTCAAAAATCGGAATCAAGTGGCAGTGACGTAGGCTGCTTGGTAAATTCTATCATTATGTTTGTCTAAAAATGCATCATGGGATTCCCATTGATATATTTGCCTACAATAATAAAACGCTTACGTTTTCTCATTTAAATGCGCAAACATTTATGTGTTTTGTTGCTATTAATAAAAGTGAGTAAAACTTAAAGATTGGTAATATATTTAAGTAAATTTCTAATCATGAATTTGCCACTGCTATCTCTAATAGATGTTCAAGGAGCTTTCTCTGTAGCTTTCCTTCTTTCTCTCGACTAATTGCATCCCAAGCATTTGCGATTATAATAATTACTTTATTTACAAACATTAATTGACCATCATCGTCACTGGTTATTTTATTTGTTGTTTCATTTTCCACCAATCATTCACTCCTTCGTAATGGCTCTCGATCACGTTACGGTTTACCCGCGTTCACCCAAAAATTGAGCTATCATGACCTTAATTATACTCACTTCGAGGGGAGATCCGGGCAATTGGGAACTATTGACTATCACGTGTTAATTAAAATCGCGCGACGATAAATCTTCGCCCCGTGCGAAACGACGAGTGTTGCCAAAAGGCAATTAGGGATGATACTTGAACTATCCGAGGGTAGCTTAAATATCTATTGTTATTGTTTGGCCATTATTGATGCTAATTTCATCCCACACTACAAAGGTGGCGGAATGGGTATTTTATTTGTGATAGTTCCATTACAAATTTCTATAGTCAGAGATTTAGATTAAAATAGAGACTACAGTAAAAATATTCATAAAAAGAATCCTTCTAACAAAAACGTTATCTCCAAACTCTAATTACACGTTCCGGATTGGTGCACTGATAAAGACATTACTAGTCGATGGCATAATATCGTAGCTTAACCCGCGCTCACTCTGTACAATAATATCACTTATAAGAATGTTAATTACGTAAGTATTTTGGGGAGCAGATAATCCTAAAATGAGTTCAAAATGTGGTAAATATCCATCTGGAGTACACATTTTGATGAATCCTCGATGTGATATATTTTTATCGTGGCTGTTCCTCGTTGGGTTGATGCTAAAGTTAGTCTAGACGCGCTCGGGTCAATAGGCCCATGTCAGAGGTCGATTATGAACGGACTCGCATTAATATGGTCGAGTAGGCTTGATCCCAAAGCCACAAAGTTATAAGAACAAATCTTGCGTTAAAAATGCTACGGGCTGCGGCTCTAGTTCAGTAATTTGCGTGAACGCTAATAGAAAAGAAGGATATGGAAAAGAAGGCCTAAGGTTCACATAACCCAAAATTAACGAAAACGTGACTCACAAACAAGTATTCACGCAAAAATGTTAAAATACCGTGTTTTTAAAGTCGAACATTTGTTTCTGATTACGTTGGAATTTTTCGTATCCATTTCATTGTAATTGCTTTGTACTAAATCTTTATTGTACATCTTTCATCTCACCCACATGGTGAATAAAAACTATTGGTGTCCGTCTGGCCCATTGTTTCACGGTTTCACAGAATATTTCGTAGAATCGTGCCCAATAATACTCCGTATCTATTGACTTCCTTTCCGATAATAAAGATTCTTCGACGTTCTATTGTTTGTGCGACAAAAATAATATTTTAATCGTTATTTAAACTTTTTTTGCTAGAATTACCCAGTCGACCCATTCTATTGTGATTTTTATTGCAGCTAGATATTATTATGCTTGGGATAGTCAGTTTGGTGATAGTGGTATCGTAGGCAATTAGGCATTTTGTTGTAAATTTTATTATGGTTGAAATTGTTTCAATACATTTACTTTTAAATTCAGGTAAGCTTTTAGAATTTACTTAAGCTTTCGATAGGATAGATCACGGAGAATGTTGATGGTGTTTTAAACTGAAATATTAATTTTGTAACGTAGGTATAAATTGTTTGTTCAAGTGATAATAGTAAATATTACTTATTTAGTTCTCCGAAAAATAACTGCGACAAGTGAATAAGGACAAAATATATCATGTTGACTACTTGCAAAAATTTCAGTTCTCCAAGGTTGTTTAGTTGATAGGTTATTTCAAAAACTTAAAGACCACGTGCTAAAATTGGGAAAAAATTTGAAACTAAAACGTGCACAAGCGTAGGCGAATCAAGTTTCTAAAATGAACTTAAGGAAAAGTCAACCGCCGTTAGTTCAAAGGGTGTGCTTTCCGATCTCATAAGGGATGGGATGACGTCACCGGGATTTTTTCGGCGTCTATTCAGTGGATTCCCGAAATAACGGCATCGGCGGCGGTCGGGCATTCCAAGGAGAGTTATTGGAATTGTGGTCATTTACGCAAAACTCCCTCTTTTTTGCGTTTATTGGATCCTAACGCAAACTATTTGTATATTTATAGATATCAGTTTCAAGAGCTTGACATGTCTACATAAACCTCTTCTCATCATTTTTTTTTATGTTTTCCTTATCGGAAAGCGATTTAGGTAAACCCTGGAAATCTGATTCAAATGCTTCATAGATTATTATTCAAATCAACAATGATCCTCTCGCAATCAATAACGAAAACATAATAAGCTTATTCCTGGTAAATTGACTTCTATTTTCCAAGAAATCCAACAATGAATAGTTAACCCGTTGAATGGCCCAATGGACCTGTCACAACATTGCTAACCCTGCCAAATCCACCCGTATCAATTCAAATGCCCGTATGACCAGATTCGCCCACTTTACCCCATTTATAAAGATATCAATAACAAGATAAACTCGCCCCATGCAATCCTGTGACATTTCAATAGTAGGAATTTAATTGATTATTTGTGAAAGGACGAAATTATATTGTGGCGAAATTATTATAGGACCCCCTCATCGCTTGTACAATTACACTATTTCGAGGGTTTATGAGATTCGCTATTGAGGGCTTTGGGATAATTTAACAGGCCATCGGAAAAACTGTGTTATTGACTTTTTTTTTTGCCGTAGTTCGCTTTAATTTCCGTGAAAATTTTAGCAACGCTTCACCTATATCCATTAACATCAAAATATTTAAGGGTTCTTCAGTTAAAATGTGATGCATGAATTATTTGTTCATTCCGTCTCATATCTTCGTTTACGCGTTTAATGCGTGTTCGTGTGTCGTTGACTGTGGTGTTTATTGGTTTTCAATAGGTATAACCGATGGTAAATTACGATTCTGTTAACCTAAATGTTGTTCGAAAACATAAATACATATCTAAGAATATCTTTGTACTTTTATGTGTTGTTTTACTCACAATTCACGCACTAATTTAAAACAGTATCTTTCAATCATCAATGTTAAATTATAAAACAAGACAAATTCTCAGAATAGCCTTGCGCATTGTATCCACGCGTTTGCTATTTATAATTACAACTTAAAAAATCATGTTCTAGAAAAGCTTATTTATGTTGTTGGTGTACATAAAAATGGATTTTTTGAAAAAGAAATAAAGTTCATAATCGTTTGAATGACTTCATGTTGTTTCGGTTTAGTAAGCAGGTAGGAATTTTAAATTTCGTAGCGATCTCGTCTGGCGACAACCCCTGCGCCGCCAATGTCGATGGGGTGGAGCGGAGCCGTCTCGTAGGTCGCGCCATCTCGCTCGCTCCTCGCCGCCCCGTTTATCTCTATCTCGCCTATTATTGTCATATCAAGATTCGAACATTGCATTTTGTTTCCAATTTTCAATTTAGTTTATATCGGATGTTGGCAGGAGCAAGACGTCTGGCGTGCCGCCATACTTCATTGTGCACGTGTTTATGTCGCGCGCTCGACTTATTACATATTTGAATTATTAGTTCGCGGTAAATAGTTGAGTTCCTATTGTTGTTTAGTGTGAGTTATTGGACTTTGATAGTAGTACTATTAAATGGAATTCATGGATTTCTTCAACACATTCATGGAGGATCATCATCATCATCATCAGAACTCGCACAGCGAGCCTCCGAAGATGCCGAATTTTTTCGAAGTTGATAAGAAAAAGGTTGGCTATTTATTTAGTAATAATTAACTAAATTCACTTACATAATTATTCAACGCTGAAAGCAAACTTTTTTTATTACGCTAGCTCATTATTTGCTTTTCTATCTACCCTTCTTGACATTTTCTGCAAATCGTAGTTTACCAAAACCGAGTACGGGCAGTGACAGGTTAATGACAGTTGACAGTGACAGTTCAAATCTTTTTTCGCCATTTTTTTTTCAGTATCACTAAATCCGCCTAGTGACTTGTGCTGCGGCTACAATTAAAACTTCTACTACTCGTATTAATACTCTAATTATAATTGATTAACTATAAATCAATTGAATGATACATAACTACAATTACATAATTAGGGAAAAAAACCGTTGATACTTTTTTTGTACCATCAAGTAACATCCTATTTTTATCTGTTGACTTCCTCTTATTATCATCATTCCACTAATTTTATATTATTTAGATACCCGTGTGTGCTTAGCATGGCGGTGTTTAATTTATTTCACAATAATGATTTTGTTTATACCGACAATCGGGCGCTAACGATCATAAATGATTACAAAAGTTAATTAAGGATTCGAATGAAAGGAAAAGAATGTTTGTTTAATTAATTAATAAACTAATTCTTAATTATTTTATTCTAAATCGATACAATAGGTAGACTATACAATGTTAGTATGTTGACTCACAAACAAGTTACCGACAACTAAGTTGCTCCAAAATTGCAATAACAATTCTGCAGTTTTATATTAGCACATAAAATTATGTTATTATGAATTCCATTTTAATAATTCAAATATCGAACAGAGAATGAACTAACGAACGGGTTTTGAATGGCGGACTTAAACAATATAAAATAAATTAGTAATAAAATAGAGGAATGAAGCGTAAAAGATTTATATGAATATTAAATCGCTTAATAAAAACTGGCGATCTGTTTAAAGGGACCTTTTTATGTGGAAGTTAATTAAAGTTTTAATATAAAACGATGCCGAATTAATAACGAGAAGCGGACGGATTAAAAAAATGGATTCGATATAAACGATTATTTATGGGGCATATAATAGGCGTTTAATATCGTGTCATTATGAATTAAACTTTTGGTATACCTACTCCAGGTTTCTGTATTTGTATGTCAAGTGAACATTATGCTATGTGTTTAGTTCTATTCAAAATTTGCTGGGTGGTCTCCTTTCTGAGAATAGGTGATTCTGATCCATGGGGCCGTTGCACTCTGGTATCCTCAAACGATTAAAAACAAAATGATTTGATAGACATGGGTACATTATGAAAACAACTACATGAAATAATGACCTCAGCCGTGTTGTCATGGACATACACCAATTATATGTTTGTCAATCCCCGTTCTCGTTAGCCGTCCTTCGAGATTGATCCCAGGAAAATTCCAGAAAACTTGAGCATGCGAAAGAAAAACCACTTAAAATTTTGCCACATAAGTGCTTTTTTAACCGACTTCCTAAAGGAGGAGGTTATCTATTCGTCTGAATGTTTTTTTTTTTAATATTTTGGCACCTGTTGTGCACAAGTTTTCTGACTTATGTAAATACGAGGAGTTTTTCATTTACATAAGAAAAGTTGGGTTAGTCCCTGAGTACCCCGATCCCCGAGGCACCCGTACCGGAGTACCCCGATTTATTTTTATCTTGAGAAAGTCAATCAAAAGTCAGTTTAGCTTAAAAGTACCGTCAGCAGATGAAATGTTAAATAAAATTTTATTACGTAAGTCTTGCTTGGTTAAGGTAAATATTATAATTTTATTAGAGAATACAATATAGAGTTTCGTAGAGCAATCACAGGTTTTAATTATTATCACAATAGTTTTCAATACCGAATATCAAAATGACTACCCTACATGGAACATTGACATGTTCCAATATTAACATCATTTAAAAAATACGCAAAAACAGAAGTGCCGCACTATAGGTCCCACTATAGGTGCCCGACCCAATTCTCGAAAATGGCAATTTAACACTGCACTGGGATCAATCCATCATCACTGACAGGACTATTGTAGCTAATAAGCCTGATATAGTGGTGATGGATTGATCAGAGCAGCGCGCAGTGATTGTTGACATAACAGTCCCGCATGACCAGAACCTCGTGAAAGCCAAGATAGATAAGCAATAATTAAATATCTTGATTGGGCTCGCGAGGTTGTCGACATGGGTGGGATGTGGACTCAGAGACCCTTGCCAATGGCTTAATTGCCAAGAGCCTCGACCAATACCTGAGGAGGCTCTCGTTAGACAGCTGGATCAAGGACTTGATTTAGAGAGCGGTACTCCTGGACACGGCTCGTATTTTTAGGAGGTTCCTCTCTCCAAAAAAAAAAACATTACGTTCATACTTTACATTTTTAATAACAGCAGGTAATAATTCATTTAATAACATGATTATTTAGTAACATGAAACACGTTACGAATCGAAAAAGAGGCTAACTTAGAATCAAAGAACTCTTGGGCTTCCAAAGATAGGAGGAGTCTTACCGCAAATGGCTTAGATTTGATGGGACGTCACTACTTTTACGTTTTGATGTTGCAAATGACTTCGTTTAGATGTTCAGCTTAAGCAAAATATTAGTTTTTTTCTTTTTTTACTTTGTGCAGCTTATTAAAAAAAAAAGATATTATATGGAAAGAAAAGCCCCGTGATTGCTTCAGATAATGTACATACTTTCATTGAAGAACGCTTTTGAAATTAAAAGTGCCCCGAAAATTCCAATCTTCTTTTCAATAAATTACTTTCTTCTTATGTATTTCAAACACATACATTTAAGCACTTTTTATGTCGACCGTACAAGTTGAAAACAATAGAAAAAACAAAAGAAAGAAATGTAATAATATTTATCGAATTCGGGGTCCTCCGGTACGGGTGCCTCAGGGACCGGGGTACTCAGGGACTAACCCGAAAAGTTCGCGAGGTGTTTTCGGAAATCTTGTCTCGATATTTTTAACCAGAATATAAGTGAATAAATTATGGTTTGGGCAGTATTTCAGTAAGGTTTTTGTAGGATTAAGTCAGGTAGTGGTTGCGACGTCAGTTAAAATGTAAGCCAAACCGAAATTAGTTCTACAAAATGTAGGTCGCTTTCTCAATAGTATCTTATCTAGTTGACAAAGTTGTAGTGATTGTGATGTCAGGGGTGGTCAAACTCGTGCCCGTTTACTTTTATGACGCACCTCCGTTTTATCACCGGATAATGCGTGAAACGGATCATTTTATAACGACAACATATCTTAATGATCGGATTAGAACCCTTCTTTATCCCCATTGATTTATTTCTACATATCACTTAAATTTTATTGGTCTAACTTTTAACTGCTACTTTTGAGTAATGGCGTCATGAAAACAAGATTATCTGGGGACTCTGGAAGTATCAAGTACCTATGGTAGTCAAATAGTACATGTGCAGTCATAATTGTAGGTTCACTTAGGTTCGTAGTAACAAAAGTGTTGCAAATACGCCCGGAGCCGGGTGTCATTTGTATTTATACGTACAGAGCGATTGTTGGGCTTGGTAAGAAATTAGCATGTCGTCGCTCAGTGCGGTGTGGTCATCCCCCCGCCCCCTGCGCCCCCCCACGCGGGCGTGTGTGTACAACTATGTTGGTCGCTGGTGTTAGGGTGTGTTGGTGACGCACACAGCCGCCAGAGAGCGTTGACCGCCCGTTTGTTACACCTGCAAATAAACTGGAGTCCATTCGCGGGACCAATAAATGCATGTTTCCATGTAGTGTGTATTCATTAAGCACCTTATACGGTGAAAATCTTGGCTTTGTGAGCACTTTAACATGCGATCTTTATGTCTGTGTGTTAATGTTGTACATACAAACACTGTATAGAATTTGACACGTTTTATTATTTAGGCACAGCGCTTGAATAATTTGTTTAAATAGAAATCATTGTGTATTATCGTGGGGGCCTGTTTTAGTTGGCATTTGTTTTTACAAGTGTATGGAATGTTTAGTAATGTGAAATCAATTTGATAATATTTCTGTTGAAGCGGCAAATATCGAGTTAGTTATCACTTAGATAGGAAATTGGTCGGTTATTTATGCGATTCGATGCGGGCTGTTTACCTCCAGTTTTTGCATCGGCATAGTATCTGATATTCTAGTGAGAATAAAATTATCGTTTAAATTAGTCATATTAACAGCTTGCTAATAAATAACAAGCTTATCTCAATTGAATTATCAAAGAATATCACCCACATTATATTTTTCATGATCAATGATCACTTTGCTAATGATACTGCTTTTAAAAAATAAGATGGCAATCTAAACATTGTTCATTTTTCATTTTTAAGAAGTAATTATATTTTAAATTGTACCTAACTTTAAACTTACTAACAAAAAATTCGGACGGATAGTCATTTTTGGCAGGACCCATAAGTGTTTCCCGCCATGTTTGCCTTTCGACATTTTCCATTTCAAAAAAGTGTCCTATTTTTTTAAAATCATATTTTATGAACTAAAACCAATATTTTATTAAATATCTGAAACTTAAGTCCCACCATACGTACAGTACGGTGCAGCCCGGGCCTTACACAACGTATGTCTGAATGGATGCGTATGCGCATGTGTGCGTCACTCGCTAATGCCTCCGACACGCACTGACCGACGTTTAGCGTGTTTCCCTGAGGTGAAAACATGAGGGAAATGTTGGAAAAATATATTGTATAGAACTAAGAATAAATAAGATGTTGACGCTTCAAGATTTATGTTGTAGGTATTTGCACTTTTGAAATGTGCTTGAGGCATCTGTGAATTGACAGTTTCTAATATTCTTGTCGGCACAATAGGTGTCTTGAGGATTGTAAGACTATACATATAGTCTTCTTTCTTTATCGTGTGGTTAGTGCCTAACCTGGCGTCAGAGTTTTTATGCCGCCCATGGGCCTCTGACTTGGCTTACTTACTATCATACATATTATCAATACTTATAATCGATATGTTTCAGTTATTAACATGTACGCAGTTTATATAAATAACTTATTTGTTTGAAAAAATCGACACGATACAATGTTGACAACCACTGTCGTAACATTAAAAAACAACGGTGAAAACACAGGAAATACGTAAAAATACATAAATATGAGCCTTTAACATACAAACTCTCACTCTTCAAACATTAATTTGTATGATAGATCTTAATACTATTGTTATGTACCAGCGGAAACTACGCAAAAAACATAAGAGCCAAATAAAAGATAAATATAGACGAAGGAAGCAGCTCAAACGGCCAAGAAAATCTTTCATCACTCGCAGGTACGGAATTCTGTCAAAACAAATGAGTTTTTACTTGAAAACTGGGATATCTTTATAGCTAATTGTTTCATGAAACTAGTTAAATAAAGACACAGCAACTAACATGTTGTAAAATTGAAAAGGATTTTATTTATACTTATCTATACTAATACTCGTATTTTAAGTTGAAGAGTTTGTTTGGTTGAACGCGCTAATCTCAGGAACTACTGGTTCGAATTGAAATATTCTTTTAGTGTTGGATAGCTTATATATCAAGGATGGTTATAGGCTAAATAAAATCACGCTGCGACCAATAGCAGCGGAGTATTCATAAAAAATGTAACGCAGACGAAGTTGGGCGGGTCAGCTAGTTCTTCATAAAAATAATTATTCCATGGAGGAGCTCGTGGCTAAATAATAACAGCTGCTCGGGTTGATCGTCCGGTTCAGCCGCGCTTGCCTGGGTTGGTCCGTGGATGGGTGACCACCCATTATATGCCGAGTTTCCTCCGTACCTCGGAAAGCACGTTAAGCCGTTGGTCCCGGCTGTCATTTGTAGATCTTTGAATGTCGTTACAGGTAGTCACTGGCCCGAAAGTCTGACAACCAGTCTTACCAAGGGGTATCGTAGTACCCAGTACGAACTGGGTTGTGGAGGCCAGATAGGCAGTCGCTCCATGTAAAATACTGGTATTCAACTGCATCCGGTTAGACTTGAAGCCGACTCCAACATAGTTGGGAAAAGGTTAGGCAGATGAGAAAATATTTTGTTTTACGATACAATTTTTATGAACGACACTAAATAAACTAAATTATTTTAAAAATATTACTTTCCTATTTGAATCGGATTTTGTTAACAATTTCAAGGGTTTTAATTTTTTTTTGGCACGGTACCCTTATTATTTTTCTGAAATAAAAGCAGCCTTAGTTACTCATTATAACATCAACTATCTGCATCAAAATCGGTCGAGATTAACCAAAACAAACAGATAGGCAAAAACAATTTTTTTTTTGTTTTTTATCATTACCGTGTATACTTTCATATGCATATGCATTTAGTATAAAGCTGTTGTTTTGAAATTACAAACACACACTTCAATTTTATTTATTTATTTGCATAGAAGATATTATGATACCTACTAATATGTTTTTCCCATAATATGATCGCTCATTTTATTTTATTTCAAGTTGGCTTGTAATAGGTTTTCGAAGATTGTTACACTTAGAAATCTCCAACAAACTGGGTGTAAATCGTCAATTTATCGGTCAAACTGATCTGAAAGAGTTTCTACCCGTTTCCTATTCCAAGATGTTTTCACGGATTCTTTCAATTTATTTCAGTAATACGGGATTAAATTATCCAAAGCTAGATTGGTCAGTGTAGAGGTTGTTTTTTTGCGATTTCGTACACTTAAATCTGTAGATGTCTACAGATGTAATTGTACCTAATCGTTCGATAACGAAAAAGAAAAAATAATGGTAATTCACAGTTTTACGAATAACAAAAATATAATAATATGTCCAGTATGTCCACTCATTATTACATCAATACTAGTTTACACTCGACCGATCCGGGTCTAACCGGCTAAAACCGGCGAAAACCGACTTAATCCCCGCCGGATAATTGCGGCCAGCAATGCGAGGCTTTGCGGGCGGGCGGATTAATTTTGCCCGCCCTAGTTCGTGCCGCTCGCCCTAGTACCATGTTATTATTTCAGATTGATTATTTTTATGAATTGGTTTTGTTTTCTTGAATAGAAAATGTTGAGGTAGTTAGTAAAAGGATTGTGAACGGTACTATAAGAAAGTGTGAAAACGGTACTATAAGAAACTGGAATGAATTAATGTCGTTGTATCTTCTTCAAGATTGAGTAATTATTCAAAATTGGGTCATGGCCAACATGAACTTAACCTGTTTCTTTTCGTTTTTAATTCCTAATTTACAGTTGTATTTTGTTGTTCCTGTAACTACGTAGATTCATAGTTTTAAACTCCACAAATTATCACCCATAAATCCTTGTCCGCAAAATGATCTAATTTGGCACAGTTGGGAAAGTAATTCACACCCTCGCCCCGACCGGACGAGCACGAACATATTTATTTACAATCGGTGGCTCCCCTATCATACGGCAGATATGCGGAACCCCAAAATGTTCATCTAATTGGAGATCAAAGAGAGGGCGTGTAATCGTGTACACTTTGTGTATACTCTATAGTTGAGCGTACAAGGATGTGTGAAATACGGAAGCGACAAGGACCTTTGTTTCAATCGTCTTAACTTTCTACGCTCGCTTATTGTTAACTTGATTTATTAGATTGACAGTATTACTTTTACGTAATATTAGTACTTCCATGTTTCTTGTACAGTAGGTGAAATTGTTGTCAATTCATTCACGTTAATCATTTTCTGTGTCCTTTGTTCCTTTGATATGAGAACTCAAATTCTCTAACTCGTGTTGCTTATCCCGTGAAAATGCAATATTTAACAAAACACTATTTGTTTTTTTTCCTAGTTTTCTGTAAGTATTCGTGTGTTTTTTGCAGTGTTCATTGCCAGGGCTAAGAACTAACGGCGTCATTCATTCGTCTGTCGTTTCCAGTGCCCAATAATCCTTGTCCCCATGCGTTGATGACTACGCGCGTGTATTGTTTTCGTCAATTACGCGATTACTTGCCCGGAATAATTCCACCAGAGGGCGCTATCCTACTCCCTGGACATAAGCCGCTCACTATTATGTAGTTTTATGTATATAATGTACTCTTCCGTGTATAATTAATTGTTCAAAGACCCGAATTTATGCTTGGGTTGTTAGACTGGAAGGTTTCATTGAGTCATAGTTCAATTTTACAGATATATATATATAAGAGGGTTTTTTTTTAATTTTAGGTATTATTTTTTAACAAAACTTAATGTTTCAATTATTGAATATATCTTTTGATCGTAGAATCAATTAAACACAGTTGTATCAATGAAATCTTCACTTCAAAAAATGTGAACACACCGTCTCATCTATCAGCACTCTCACGAATTGGTATGTCGAAACCATTAATAATTCATATTAACATCAACATCAAGCAAGTATAAATTAATCTAATTGTAGGTGGAAATTATGGTGATACAAGTGTGTGCAACGTAACCTATCAATCCGGCAAAGTACTGGCTCTCAAATGAGAAGTAATTTATGAGTAAACATTATGGGAAGGGAATCACTTAGCGCTTTCGTACTTGCTATCAAAGAGCACACCGATTGGGGACGACCCATTCATGAGAGAACCAAGAAACTACTTGCCGTGGTATTCTGAGAATTCACAGATTCGAAATAGAATTTGGCTTTTAAATGAGTCATGTTGGAAAATATTAATTTATTTTCATTGGGGCATTACAATTCGTTTAAAACAGAGTATTTAGTCAATGTCAATGTAGTTGTTTTAAGATTTTAATTATTATTTATTTATTTATTTAATAGTTTATGTATACACATGGAATAATTAGATAAGATGTGGGAAACAGAAACGTACGCAATACCAGCAAATTATCAGCCGTAGCACTTCAAGAGATTTTTTTTTGTAAAGGAATAAGCTAACTATATTCCTCTAAATCAATTTTAATAACGGCAACCATAAACCATTAATGAAATCATCATCATCTGCCTAGCTTTTTCCCAACTATGTTAGTGTCGGCTTTCAGTCTAACCGGATGCAGCTGAACACCAGTATTTTACATAGAGCGACAGCCTATCTGACCTCCACAACCCAGTTAGTTCCGGGTTCCCTTTAGTAAGACTGGAATTAATTGTATTTGATACCCATTAAAGACAATTACACGTTTTGAATTTAATGTTCCATAAACAATTAAACATTAGCCGTTAAAACTACAACAGCAAGAGTTGGTTCTATCGGCCATCACTGGTCCACCATTAGGAGAAGTAGAAGCTGCTACTCTCCGGTTTCGACACTAGGCACAACTATCAATTGAGGCATTGTTTTTACGGCCAACGCCCTCTCGGCTGGTTTGCTGTGTTTTACATATAATGCGTACATTAAAACAAGTCATAGGCGGGAGCGTTTCTTGTCACGTTCGTTATATTATTCTACATATCGCATTTTAGACTTGAATATACCTTTCACTAAAGTGGAGCTTTTTATCGATACTTTCAAAATAAAAAGATGGCAACCAGAAGTAGCCAACATCCATCACTTTTTCATCCTCGATTTTTGAGTAACTTTGTTTGCGATCACTCGCAAGTATTTCCAAATCAACGTCACATTTTCGATCTATAATATCGCCCAAAAAATTAACAACTTCAAGTTCAACGACTCTGCTATGACTTCCCACACTTTCATTACATTACATTTTAAACTAGCTAGAAATTATGCAACTACACCGTATCCTCACAAGCGAAATTAAGTGCTTTTTCTTACCCAACCGTGGAAATACCAGCATCGCTGTCACTTACACTTTGTTCCACACCCCCCAGCGTTTGTTTACCTCATTACAGCTCCGGTTAAAACTGTGTTACACACAATACAGACGCGACACCTGCCGGCTCTTCGACAACTCTCTCTCATTTCGTTATTCTATTGATTTCAGCTTTTAACTGATTCACTTACCAGTGAGGAGTCGGTTACGAGTTATTCATATGTTATTCTGTTTGTTTCGGTTTTGTAATTAATGTTATTTATCATCTATTAACGTCAGTTCACTGCTGGACATAGGCCTCTTCAATCGCTTGCTATTCAAATCGATTCTCGACAACTCATCCAGCTGCTACCAGACTCCTTGCGAGGATGGTCGCTCACGTAGCCTGAGGGCGACCTATGTTATGTTTGCCGATGTCTCCACGAATGTTATTTACTATTAAATATTTTTGAAATATTTTTGGCTTGATTTTCACAAAGATTAGCTCATGATCGTTACCGAATAACAATTTGGTAGATTGGCATCTAAAGTTAATATCAAAGTTTTGCTCAAAATATGGGGCAAGTTGAACGCTGTCGGGTACAACAAAGTTATCATATAGTTATTAAAAAGCTTTTCAAATTCTGCGTTCTCTTCTGATCTGACACAGCACGGAGTCTGGATTTGTACCCTGTTGGTGCAAAACACTCGAGTCATCATTATCGGTTATTCGAAAATCAATTCATTTACTGTTTTAACTAATGTAATAGCCAGTTATATATAATCGTGAGCTTCGTGATCCACCTTACATTGAGTGCTTACATTGACTCCATGATACATTGCAGTTGCATTCGTTCGAATTATTTACTATCATGATCTCTATCTAAATGTCTTGTGTGGGAAGACAATTAGATCTTACATGTGTCTCACGATCCTCTTAATAATATATATTTATTATTGAGTTAATTTTAGCAGCAATTAACTTGTTATCATTGTAGGAAGCTTTTGCAGTATCTTCTTCCTATTTCACAACGTTGGATAATCATCATTTGCCTATCCTTTTACCAACTATGTATGTTGGCAATGTTGGCGTAAAGTCTAACCGGATACAGATGATTTACTGTAGTTTTTGAAAATCAGTGCAGTAGATACACAGTATATATTTCTTCAGTAGGCATTAAAAACATCATTTTTAATGATTTTATCGACAACACACACTTAAGTACAAAATATCTGTACCTAGTTTTTATGTTCCTTCATTAGTATCGCATCATTCTTCGCACAAACCGCTATCTCAGGTACAAACAGTGCGTGACTGCGACAATCTACAGCAACTTAGCATTTGACACTTATCAATACATTTTAATTTATTACAAACGGAAAACTGCTAGTGTCGCTTATAATTATAGCATTCGAGCGATCGGTTGGTGCTTAGAATATGGGTCGCATTATCGACATAATGTGCGCGAATACACGAGCAGACATTACCATTTTAGTGCTCTTGCTGATTGCCATGAAACATTGTCATTGTTACCTTCGACGCAATGAAAATCAATTTCCTTAGTCAATAGGTACTTGGTATATGTGTTATGTTTTTCTTTTGAATTTATTTGCGACGTAATTACTGCTACTCATGAGTTATGTTATGATACTTTGTTACAATGTTTTGGTATTATAGAAGCGATGAAAATAAACAAGTGAATCAGTAATTCCAATAATCAACGAAAACATTGTAGATTTCAGTTACATTACAAGATCTATAAAATGTTTTGAATGTTACTTTTACTTTTTTTGATGTTGTTAAGAAACGTAAAATAGCAGTAAAGAAAAAAAAAGTGCAATAAATTCTTGAAAATTAACACCGTAATGTCGGTAATGAATCACGCTATAAATGGAAGACGGAGTATTTGTTATTAAACAAAACACGAACAAACGTAGAAACTAGTCTAACACCGACCATATTGTATGCAAAGGGAAATTTATACAGTAATTTCTCCCGTAAACCTTCAAAAGCAATAAGTATAAATCTCTTACATTACCATAAACGCTGTTACTATTATGTTTAGATACCCACCACGAGTTTATTTATAAACGCATCCTTCTTAAATATTACGCCTTTAAATTATTGCAAGCAATTTGAAATTGTCTCGCGGCGCGGCGCGGGCGCTTGCGAGGCAACGCAGCCTTCTCTCGCAGTCTAAAATGTTATTTGACGTAAGCGCCAATGTGTCGACAAGTGCAATGTAAATTGTATTGAAATTCATGAGAAGACTATATGAATCAGTCTCAGTACCTCAGTGCCTCGGCGGTTACGAAAACGGAACTGATATGGACTGATGTTGACCTGTATTGTGATTTGAAGAAAGTTGTACGCATTGTCTAGTTCAAACTTGTTTGTTTGACATACCAGTACCTGACTTTCGATGTAGATAAGATAGAGCTTTTACTTGATTGAGAAGGAGTGTTGATAACGTAAATGTAATTAATACACTACTCTTTCGCGTTTCTTTTTTGCATACAATTCGTCGCGCTGTTTCTTATCGTTTACTATCAGCTGAGTTCAAAGTTGTTGTACTTTCAGATAGCAACATACTTAGATATCCCTCCAATGATATTCATCATTCAAATCCCACATTATGTCTTGCAATGAAGGCCTTATAAGATATAAAAATCCGTTCACAAATCTATCGTACACAATAGTCTATCAGAGTGGTCTCGCCTACGTGTCCAAACTGAACGTTTCCAATATAAAGGTAATGACAACTACACTTTGTAACATTTGCTAGCGATTCAGTGTCGAACATTGATTTATATTATTCGATACATCAATGCGTTGTTGTGGTTCTTTTACGCAATTTTGCAATTATTGTTTTAGGGATTAAAATATTGGGGCAGGTCGCTTAGTTAGTTACTATTTGCAAAACAAGGTTAACCATAGCGAAAGTGCAAAGACAATTGGTCCAATAAAATAAATAAAACTTCAAAAATATAACCTTGTCTTTGGTGACGTGGTAAGAAAATACAAAAATGAAAACATTGCATGGCACTGAGACGTTGTTGATAGATTTGCATCAGGAAAATAATTATAAAGCTTAAGTTAACTGAATAGTTTTCCAACGATTTCGTCGTCGACTTTACAGCACAATAATAACACAGAAGATTGATTTTAAAATCACCTTGAGCTAAAGGCCACATCGATAAAATATGTATGGGGCCGATTGTTGACGACATCGCGTAAACGACAGTGATTGGCGCTTATTGTATTATTGTTGTACATAAGCCAGTCGATCGTAAACGCTGTTGCAACGAGTAATAATGTGTGCGATCGATTTGTCTAGTTTTTGATTCTATTCGATGTGCGTATCGATATCGATATTTGTGCTCTCTGGATTGGTTCTCGGTAAAGTGAATGGCGATATTTTGTGGTTTGAATTATCAATGCAATGGTTTTTCATCTTCAAGACGCTGAGGTTGTCTCCCATTTTAACCATCCTTCAGGTTGATAGTCGTTTTATTATTTTTATAATATTTACTTCTGATATTATTCGATCTTGTCTTCTATCGATTCATCGATACTTTGTGTTTTCTGCACACCAGTCACTAGTTAACTATTTGTTAACTTCATTGTAATCATAATTTTATTGTTTTAAAACTATAAAATTACACGATTTATGTTATTTATAACTTTGTCTCATTTTATTAACAAACTGTCATATTTTCATACAATGTTTATACTGTTAATAGTAATAACTAAAATAAATTGAATAACCAGGAAATCTGCGATGTGCGTCGGTACAAATAATACAAAAACGATCCAATTTTTATGTGTGAACTTTGACGCGGAGTTTCATCACATAATAGATAAAAATATGTCAAAAAGAATTATTTTTAAATCTCTGTGGCTACCACGGTACAATGACGATGTTTTCAAAATATTTATTTATTTATTCAAGCGGAAGGGGAGAGCTCGTTAATTGGCACATCACAATAGAGATTACGGAGACTACCCGGCCCGTTTTGTGATTCAAATATGGCCGCGGTGGGCGACGGTATCCGGGGCCCGTTATGATAATATTCTCGTCATTTCATACAATAATTTGTTCGGGAATTGTTCGGGTGGACGTTGTAATACCCTTATAACACTCGACGTCTGTTTTGCGATAATTGGAATGCATAATGTAGTGTCTTACCCTATGAGAGTTACGACTTACGATAGTTCGGGGTCAATCTTGAGGAATTGCTATTTTGTAAAGAAAATTTTCTGTGAAGATTAATCCTCTCTATTATTCGACGTTTTATGTCTTGCTTTTTTCTCATACTATACCGGTCCAAGTTTTAACAAAACTGTCAGAGAGAATCATGATCAATTAAGAATTCCGCATCTAAAACTGTAAATGTATTTACGTATCGTTAGCCACGTGTTACCCAGGTGTTGTTACATTAGTCGTGTCGGTGTCAATAGACGATCATAAACGTTTGCGCGAGGGCTTGACTCTTAATAGCGGCAACAGGCGATCGCCTCGCGCATCAATCTTCTCGATCGTCACTGTCTGCCCGGACTCGCCCCCCGCGATTAATCACCAGCCAGAACGTTTTCGATTAGCGCCGGATAGCACACACGGAACAAAAAAGCACGTTCCATTTACGAACGATCACGGCACACCATTTGTTTTAGCGTTTGGTCGCGGTCAAATGTGTCCAGCTCTCGAAGGGTTAACCAACGTAATAGTTTTTTTTTTTTTTTTTTTTGCAAGAACAATCTATCTTTAATGAGTATACAAAGGTGTTAGACGGAAACAGGAAGTGTCAAATGGCGTTTCGTTGTCTCTCCACGGCCCAGTTCTTCGTAGCGCTAAGTGCGTCGATGTAATTGCCCGGGCAATGCAAATAGCTCGGTGTTTGATCGCGTGTACGAAGGCGCCGACATGTATAGAGCTATGGGACACTTTTGCCCGCTCTTCAATGTAAACCGGACGAGTTGCGCATGATTGTTTAACGGGATTCCCTTTGTTTGAGTATGATGTCAGGATCACGCTTTCGCTGCGACATGTGGCGTTATTACGTTTATAATTTGTCAACATCACATGCAAATTCTATTGGATTCTCCATGAATATCGACGCGAACAATTAACACTGCACGTCATTAGGAGGTGTAATAAAATATAACTGAATGCCTAAACAATCTATGCAGAATCTCGCGCCATTTGGTAAAATGATTATTAAAACGATAAGCTGCAAGGAAATGACTCAAGCATTTTCCAACACAAGAAATCAAAACAGTTTCGGAAAAAGCCTAGAACCGTCACTCAAAATTTAAAACAAAAGAAGTAGGTTTAAATTAATACAATACCTACCTTCTGCCTCCCCCTGACCAATCAAGTGAGTCGGTATTATCTGCAGTAGTTAGTGATACGACCATGTTATCAGTATTTAAATTGCCGAGTGCATTTAAATGGCGGATATCGAGCTAATTATGTAGACGACACGCCTTCTGCGGCTTTGAGTATTTCCAGGAGTCTTTTCTGGAACCCCTGGGTCTCTGTATAATTAAATATAAAAGCATGAGTGCGAATGTAAAGGCGAAGTACAAACTGAATTAATTTCTTCATCGAATTGGAGTAAGACCTTCTTTACCTAATCTTGTTCTTTTTCATCTAATCCATGATGTTGTTCCTCGATTTTCTAAACCAACGATATCATTTTAACTCCTTAAGTGTGCAAATTTCCATAAGTTTATGAAGTTGAGTCGGTATCCCGATATTTGTCAAGTCTCACCCTTTGTCCTGCTTCTCACTTAATCAACAACGTAGATCTAATAAATTCCAGCTATCTATAAAAAGAACTTAAGAATCCAATGTAATAGTCAGCTGAACACGCATATCTAAGGTACGAGAATTGAATAAGGTGTAATGCAGTTCCTATGTTCTCTGTTTATGCGGGCGCACGTGGTCGCCTCGCTCTGTTGAACATCGCTTCCTATTCGGAATATTAATATCTTCATTATTACAACTGTTTTATGTGAAAATGGTAGTTTTTCTAAGTTGTTTTAGTTGTACCCGCAAGTGCTGGTACATGAATTAGTTGATTACAAACCGTTTTACCGATTCCAAACGGCAAATGTGATGAACTTCCATACAAACTGTTATACCCTATGGTGTTTTAAGGAACTCTTGAGTAAAAATAATAAATAAAAATCCTAAATGCCAGAACTGGTGCTCTTAGGATTTTCATTAAGTAGATTGATGGTGTTTTCATTATGTAGGATTCGTTTGGAGCCATAGCGCTAGATGGCGCGCCCCTCCCAGTCTGCTCCGACTTTCGGTATCTCGGTTCACTCGTGCAAAGCGATGGCGAAATAAATCGGAGTGTTAAGCACAGAATCTACACTGGATGGATGAAATGGCGGCAGGAAACGTAAACAATATGTGACTCCCGCATTCCTCTTGAAATCAAGGGGAAGATTTATAAAACCATGGTTAGACCTGCTGTCTTGTATGGATCAGAATATTGGGCCACTAAAGTGATGAATGAAAGGCATTTGCAATTGGCGGAGATGAGAATGCTAAGGGGGATGTGTGGTGTAACGCGAATGGATAAAATAAGGAATGAATACATAAGAGGAAGTCTGAAAGTGGCGCCGCTGACTGAAATTTGTGCAGAAATCGATTATCGTGGTATGGACATGTTATGCGGAGGAATGAGGAAAATGTGGTGAGAAAAATGTTGAGTATGCGTGTAGATGGCTATAAGAGTAGAGGAAGGCCAAAGAAACGATGGATGGACCGTGTGAAGGATGATATGGTTAGAAAGGAGGTAACTCCTGTGATGACGAGTAATAGAGAAGAATGGAAGAAGAAGACATGCTGCGCCGACCCTAAATATTGGGGCAGGAGAATGAGATAGGATTCGTTTGCCACTTTGCGTAAAATCTTCAGTAGTTCAATTAAATCTTCACAGATACAGTAAATCTTTCAAAGAAACTCCTTAGACTCACCACCATCCAAATTCTATGTTCAATTTAATCAAAATAATAATCTTATTCTTTATTTCCAGTTATACGAGATCAGCGATGATCCACAAAGGAAGGAATTCCTGGATGACCTGTTCTCCTTCATGCAAAAGCGAGGTAAGTGCACTTCCCACATCATTCATCCCTAAGGTTGCAGTTTGGGGTCCAGCGAAAGCGGTGTACTTACCCGAAGAGAGTTGATGTCGGAAGAAACAAATGCCGACATCTATCCGAGGTATTCTTGAAAGATGTTCAGTGTTAAGTAAGAATGTAACTGAGCAGAATGGAGCCAAAGAGAAACCTTATTTTCAGAAGGTGATTTATATAGTAATTTTGTCTCTGTAGCTTTTTATTCTATAGCTTCAATTGTTTCCGGCAAAAAATAATTTCGATTTTGCTTCATGCTCAGAAATTATTATAAAAAGCTTGACGGTCAAGTTTACGTCGCTACATCTCTATCTGTAACCTCAGCCTCAACTTATTTTGATTAATCCTTTGTAACGATTGATATTCATTGTAATTTATCACTACTCCAAATGCTTCATTCACGATCATCGATCCGAATGATACGAAACAATCCAGTTTAGTAAGATATTTCTTCTCTAACAATTAATTATGAAACAGGGGTCATCCTATTATGGTCTTTAGATACAAATCAGATACGGGGTAATATCAGTCATTGGTTGTATAAACGATTTTATATTGTGGAGATCGGTGATCGGGTGATAAGATCACGGGTGATGGACGAGCATGGTCTATGATGGTCGAACTATGAGATATTAATGAAGCTTAGCTACGAGATTTGAACGACGTCAAATTAATAGGGGGAAATTGTGTTCGAGAAAGCCTCTTTTTATATCTGCGAAGTGAAATTTTTGTTGTATGAGATTTTAATAATCGTTGTCAATGTAGGTATGCATCTAATTTCGTTTGAGCAATGTCAAAGCAAAATATGTTGCTGTCAATCAAAACTAAAAACTAGATCACCTACAGTTTTCTTTTACTCATAGAAAATTTGTAAAACACAATCAACATCAATTTCTTTAACGAGCGTGTAAGCGCGAAATACCAGAGATCGGCCATTCTAAGAGCATATTGCACTTATTTCTTGCAGCTCTCAATCATCCATAAAATTTATAGACGTGTAACATTCAAAACTGTGGGAATTCGCCATACGAGACTTATCCGTGGCGATAGTCATTATATTTTAAATATCATAATAGAAATAATTAAGTGGGAGATCGTCCGATCGCTTCGGGCGTCGAGATCGAGCGCGGGCGCGTGATTGATAACTCGACACCTGTCTCTTTCACTCGCGTGTGTTTCTGTATCTCTGTCCTTGTCTAGCATTAATTGATCTTCGTTGTAAATGGCGCCGATTGTCGCTAGATAGATCATGTTGATATCTGACCGCCTAGTTGTTTGTCAAATCAATGGTTATTGTTGCAGTTGCAGCTTCGTGCTTGCCTTGTGTAGGATTTGATATTAATTATGCATTTTCTAAAGCAATTAACTGTGTTTATTGGTTGTGATTTCTCTTTGTTTTCGTTCTATTCATTTGTACCATTTATTATGAGCGTGTTTGTTTGGTTTTAGTGTCACCAAAACTTTCAAGTAAATTTTATAGGACAGGCCGGATTGATTACTTGTTTATGCAAACTGAAAACAAGTTAAGTTTAACCCAAGAACAAGCGTTAATGCTTGGTGATTATAAAACAACAATTTCCACCTTCATTAATTTCATTATATCCCAGTTAAATGATTAGAAACATTTAAAGGCTAAGGGCATGTTTTCCGTTTGTCGAGTAGTTAAGTTGGCAAACGTAATAAATAATTAAGCAGATGTAACTGTCAGCTGTACCTAAGTGTAATTTACTGCCGAACCTGTTTATTTAAAAATACGAATCACTTTTCTGAAGAATTCCCTACTCTTTTTACACAATACAGTTTTATTTAGGGTTGACAGGGATCAATGAAGTGGGGATGGTGGGGGGGATTATGAAAATATAATATAATATGTTAAAGGCTCTCCTTTCATACGAGTAGCTTATGGATTACTCTTATTACATTCTTATGATTATCCTTAAGCGCCTCGTATGAATCAGTAGAAACGAAGTGCCCTGTATAACGCAAGGACAGTCAAAATCTTAAAACAAAAGGACCTGGGGTGGAAGCAGGTCCTTTTTCCCGAAACAAAGTTTCAATCCTGTTAACAGCAGGCTTAGTATCTTATGGATGCTTTTCTTCACAATTCTCGCTGATAAGGGTAGGGTTGGTTCTCGTATAAAAACCCGATAGCTTTATCAGGGGTTGGCATAGGGGGCGGCTCCACTCGCTCGGCAGTTTGTTAGCCCCAGTGTGTAATTGAAACAGAATGTTGGCAGCACCTCACACCGATGTTCTGCGCTGTGTGTTGCTTGTACAACGGTGCTTGGAAAGTAAAATAAAACTGAAAATTGATTTCCGTACCAAACACCTTTAGAAACGTTTAGCTAGATGTAAATATTTCAACATTACTTCATATTTAACTGTCTTACTGCTCCTAGGCGATCTGCTTCGTGTTACGAAAGATATATTACATTTAGGTATTTCGTAGTTATTATAAAAACGATAGGGTAGGTATCGACCTATTGTATACACAGCTGTTAGGTTTTGCCATCAATATAAGGTTATATAAACTGATCTGTTACAACATCGTAGATAACAACGATTTCGTAGCACATCGTAGCAGCGTCTACGAACACGGCTACGAATTTTTAGGTCCTCATAGACACATTTCACTTAATTTTACTTTGATTAGTTCAAAATGATTGCAATAATGTTATGGTTCGGTGTAATACGCATCCGCTCACACGTTGAGAGTATCACAGCTCGCGATCTGAGCGCAGCCTTATCTTGTTCGGAATAAATTATTATTCAATTTATCATTCCGGGGGAACTGGCCAATAAACTTCTGGTTATTATTACTCGACCAGATAACACAGGAAACTAATCGCATAAGACTGATTACGATTTGTTGGCTAGACTACTAGAAATCCAAGTTTATTCTCTAATCAAATATATCAATTTTCAATACTGCATAAATATTTAATTCAAAAGCTACAAATTGTTACAGCCCGAGGGAGGAAACAACATTTAATAATTAGAATTAATTTATTCGACGTAGGTTAGCATGTGTGAGCCATCAAACGGAGTGATCTCCTCGTATTAATAATGTTTTATCATTTATTATTGCTGGTGAGTAATGAAAGTTAGTCTGCCACGCCCCGCGCCTTCTCCGCACTCTGTCTTCGTCTCAGTTCAAAAAAAGAAATTAAAACGTTTTTTTTTTTAAATTTTATCAAGTCCGGACTCAGTTTTAATGCGAGCGACAAACGTTTATGTAAATGTTAATCAAAACTGTGCATACGTTACGGCTGGCGAAGTGGGTGTTCCAAATTGTAAATAAATCGATTAGTTTTTTGTATCGAGTCTAATGCTGCTATTGCAAATCGATGAACGAGTTTGATTGAACGAAAATTACTCGATAATTTGACGGCGATTGATGTCTAATTTGTTATTGATGATTTAAATGTAAGCTGCAGTTAATTTGTTTTTATTCGGCTTACAATGCAATGAACTCGAGAAGTGTAACAAGCCTGTCAAAATTTTAAATTACGTCTATTTTTATACAGGGTGCAATAAAAAGTCCTTTATCAATGTTAACTTTTGGTCCATTTGTCTATTTTATCAGCTAATTATGATAGAAGATATGGTAAGAGTGTTGGATGCTGTGACCACGTGACCGGCTCGTTAGCAGCTGATTGATCGGCCAGCGGCGCTCCTTGCCGTCTCTTGCATACAGGGTGATTGATTTTATTATTTTATAAGTATTCTAAACAATATTTTGTCAAATGATTAAAAAGTAGTTAAATACATAAATTGTACTACTTTTTAAACTAAAGAAAATAATTTAGATCAAAAGTTATCACATTTTTATTTGTGACATGGTGGATACGTATTTTCTTTGGACAAGCGTGATAAGTATTTTCATATCAAATGTGTCATTCTTAATGTTCCGGAATTTAGATTTATTTCAAGATAATTGGCAAGTTTTAAAATAGTAACAAACATTTAACATATAAAATGTCTTATCACGATATTGATAAAACATTCACTAATTGCTAAATAAACGATCGGTAATTTCTTCCTGTCTGCAAGAACAATTAACGCCATATCATATCAGTGCTGAATAAGCACACATTCACCATTTAATTTAAATATAAACTAAAGTTAAATCTGTTTAACGATCACCATGTAAAGTCGGGCTATTGTTTCACTTGGTAATAGCGAGTGTGGTATAACTAATAACATCTCATTCGGATTCATTTCCCGTGATTAATTATCTGTTTAATCGATATAAGATGTTGTGCCAACAGCCTTCTCGGGTTTCCACACGGACCTCACCCTTTAATTTTGAACCATAGTGTGCTAGGATAGAGTGTTATTCAGTTTGGTGTTTAACAGATGATAGATTAGGTTAAAGAGTTGATCTATCAATTTTTTTTCGTCTCATTGAAGATAGCCTTTGTTGGAGGTTTAATTGGTGTCTTAAACATGCATGGCGGTTAATTCGATTTCAAGTTTGGGCTTCGCTCATTTGTTTTTGTCTGTTTAGCCTTTAGTTTAGACGAGTGTTAATCTAAAGTTGATTGATTAGAAGCGACTTCGATGTATTAATGGGCGTGGATCTTATTACAGTTTGAAAGTGGATTGTAGATTTAATACGAATGAAAAAATGCAATTTTGTTTTTGTTGACCTAGATGATTTGTTTTTGAGTCGCTGTCTATTGTCTGAATAGGTTTGTGACTGATGGTAATCGAGCTTGATAGTTCTGTCAACGAATTGAAGATAATGTTGAAGGTAATGTTTGTGTGATAATGTGTTTTAATTGGATTTGAAACCTTTCTTGTACTGCTAACAATACAAGGTGTAAACGGACCCTTCACGAAGCCGTCAACCAAGCATTCTGTACATCAACTAAGTAACTCTACAAAAATTATTGCTGGGAAATGACTTTTTTTTTGGAGTGTAAAATCACGTTATACGGTAGGACTCAATGTTACGCACTCAAAACATTGTGCTGATGCATTGAAAAGTACGGGGTCATAGAGGTACCTATTTAAAGTAAAGTTATAACATTAAAAACAATCATGTATTAAAAAAAAAGAACTTGTGAAATAGTTGGAACTTTGACCTCCAATATCTAGGTATGGTCCAGAACAAAAGAAATATAGCAAACATGGGGTGAACAAGTGCATTTCAGTTTCGTTAAGGGTACTTTTACACCCATTATATAAATAAGACCAGAATTCAAAATGATTCAAACAGTTTTTATTACTAGATAACTATCAGTATGAAATCTTTTCCCTCTGATTTCGAGGTCAACCCTTAACCATCGTTTTAAAACTCCAACTTAAACTTCACTCTTTTTGATTTTTGACTTTGATTTTTTTCTAACGTCATCAAACATTTTTAAAACAAATGAAAACTTTAATATTCAAAACCGAATGTTTCCTATTCGTCACGGCCCTGTTTATTGAAGTAACAAGTCTAGGCATGTCCCATGCTTTAAATAACTAAAGATTGATGGCGAGGAGTCCCCGATTAGGACAAGAGGGAAGATTAATGGTGCCCGAGTTAGTAATCATTGTCAGAATGATGTGCTTACAGTTGTTACAGTTTTAATTGAATTTTTGGTAGAATAGGTGTACGTTTAAAGTATTAGGGTATAGTTTTGATAGAATGGTTTTAAGAATCGCAATGGTGGTGACAATTAGTTTTTGGTTTTCGTCAATATCATCGTCTTGTCGATGTTATTTGGGGTCGATACAACACGTTTTCTTCCATTGGTGTCAACTGTCATGCTATCATTCACTCTGTTTTCTTTTGTTTTTGTTTTCTTCAATAAAAAGATCGGTTTTTTAATGAAGGGTAGGTAGGATGGGATGCCTATTATAGTATAAATGGCGTTTAAAAGTGTTCAATAATATAATAGTCACAATATTTTATTATAGGTGGTAATAGGACGTAAAGGGCAGTCATTGTAATTATAGTTTTAAAAGTTAATTTATTTTACCCCGGGTAATGGCTGTTTTCTTTAGAAAACGATTTATTTTTTAATGGAACCTGATTATAGAAATATACTGAAATGTCAATACTAGGTGCAAACAGGAAGTCACATTATTATTCACTTAGTTTTATTGTTTGATTATATTTCGGCTTATCTTTTGATGGCACTTTTTAGACCAAATTCCCGTGTAGTCACGTACCTTGCTATTTAAATATCGATGAAAATTTGCGGATATGACTTGGTAAACATTTGGCTTTAATAATTAACTCGACAAGAGCTTATTTATTGTGGACATCAAAGCGCAGGTTCACCGCCTATAGCTCTACTATTAAAGGCGTCTCCTATTAAATTAATCCTTTTAACAATTTCAGAAGATAAAGATTTTTACCTCTAGGTAATATTAAACACAATGTATTATGTACTGCCACAGGGAAATTCACTGTTAAGCAAATTGACACTCTTATGTCAATTTACCGTGTGCCAGCTGTGATTTGAGGATACAGACAATTTAAGTTATCAGTCAATTCGCTTCACTATTAATTTTCCAAGCGTTATATAGACGATTCATAGGATCGTCTCAACTGCCTCAAAATCTTGAAAAACGCCAATCGGTTCATGAACACAGTTTTTCTTTCGACAATTTCTTTCCAAATCGTATCCTTACTCCATTTCCCCAATAAAATGTCAGTCAGTAGTGAGCAGTGAGGAGGTGCACATCGGACATTGTGACGGTCATCTCGCGCCAATAACGGTCCCGATATCGCTGCGTCACGATAGGAGACCCGCATCGTGACGCGGTACAAGGCATTGGCGGACGAGGGGAAAACTTACGCTGTGGATATTAGCCACTCAAGAAGTTTGTATTACTTTGTATACAGGAGCTGACTATCCAGAGGGACCGCTCTGGTATCGTCAATGATAAAGATAATTTTAGCTTTTAAGAAAAATAACCCTCACTCATTAATTACTATTTGAAACAAAATGTTTAAACTGGGACCTAGGAATCATGAACTATGACTTTAATTAATGAAGTAATTGGTTTTAAACTACACAGGTCGGAAGAGACACCGACGCCCAAACGGTTTCTTTACATATAGGTTAAAAATAACAAAAAAAAAGTCAGCTCTTCCATACATTTTGACCGTGTAGGTCACTTTTGTAGGTAACCGCTGTTTGTTTTTTAAATAACCGATGAAAATTTTCGGTTTTCGGTTTAATTATTGAATACGTTGTAACCGTTTGTGCGTTGGTGTCCTTCTTTGTATAATAAAATCAATTAGACAAACTAATGCACGTACAATAAAAAAGCAAAGAGTAATAAATAAAACAAACGTTTTGGTAGCTCTTCAAATGTCCGAAATTAAGTTGATACTAGCTACGCGTTCGTAGGCCGGAGCGCTACGTGTAAAATAGGTATTCAGTTTATTCTGATATACATTTGTTGAATATATATTGTTGTTTTATGGGGCCTTTTGGCCTCGTACAGGATCAGTTTAGTTAGTTTTATTTTAATTTGTTCTTAAGTTAACTTTTTTAAAATTTTGTTTTATTGTTCAAGTTACCATTTTGTTTTGTTCAGTGCGAGACTAATAAATACTTTTTCTTTATTTTCTTTCTTTATATATACAATTATTGTACACTACCTGCTGCCAGACATTTTTTATTTATGTTATTAGTCCTACTCTTATAGTAAAATGCCGCTTCTGCTCATGACACGTGCCTGTGACAGTTGTATGGTTGTATGCAAAGAGGTAACACTACCAAACTGTGTGTGCGGTCAATGAATGTCTAACTTGAAAAATGTAGTACCTGACTGTATTAAATTCTTTTTTAATAGCACGTGTTAAAAAGCCCTATAAAAAAACTGCTTCGTTCATTCAGGTTAAAGTTGTTATCATAGACAGACCTTACGAAAATATTATATTGGATCTCGTATTTTCTTAAATTAATTATTCCAATCACACTCGTACAGTACGTTACCCAAATATTCCACTACACACATAATAATGACGACATCTGACATCAAGGTATGCGCTTTCCCAATTAGCCGACTTTCCCTACGTGTGCGTTTGATAATTATACCGTTTACACAAGTCTGGTAGCCGCTACTGGTTTGTTTGTTCATCTCTCATTCCATGTTCGAATAACTCACTCGTTCAACATTATTTTGATAACTGCTTGAATTTTTAAACCGTCGTCGTCGCGTTCCTTTTTTGTTTTAATTGTGAATTAATGTTCCATTTTCAAAAGTGTTGGTGTGCCAGTTTAATTTATCGGATTATTACAGTTCCATTTGAAATTCAAAAAGCATTTCATTTATTTTTATACAACAGACGATCTAAAAAGATTTTAATTAAAAATACAGCTATCTCGTTTCTTAGAATTCTTCAAGATTATGATCGATTATTTTTGTCGTGTTTTCGTCGTGTCGTGAAAAATGCTCGCGACATTATGTCGACGCGCTCTGCGGCGTATCGGGATCAAAAGCTCGGTGCCAGCTGCTTGATTCTTATACAAATAAAAGTGGAATTAATCAACGCACTACTAGTGTTGGGACTGTTTCTAGTTTTAATAGAAAAAGTGAATGACCGGTGAAAAAAATCTGAAACCGGTGATAAAATTTAAAACCGTGCCTTTCAATCGAAGTAAAAATATAGTTTGTCTCTGTCTGATTTCTAAGACACAAGTCTTACATTACAGCCAGTATTACTTAATTTATTTTTAAATTTTCCCTGAATATTTAGTTAGTGATAGGTCTCAGCACTAGCGGAGGCACGGATGAGCGGTTCCCGCGGTTTCCTGCGAATGCGGCGGCATTCATACGATGACAATCTCGCGCCGAAACGTGGATTAATATATCAAAGTCGCGGAATGTCCGACTTACACATTTTTAATTTAACGAAATCGTCCCGCCGACGTTTACCGCTCTATTAATAATTTTTATCGCGTCTTAAACGTTCCTTTTGTTTTTGCTACCAATAAAATTATTTTATTAGTATTTATGCGACGCGCTTTGATCTCGGATACGCTATATATCTGTTTCCATAACGCATTTGAATGTTACTTTTTATGTTGGACACTGTCATTTGTAAGTTTTTATCGGATACAAATTACAAAGTCTGAGCGTCGTTCATATTTACGATAGCTTAATGAACCGGTTTCCTTCATAATGCTAATGTTTATTGTTTCACAAATTCGGCTCTCTTAAAGGCCGATCCATCAGATTCCCAGCGGTTAATATTTATTCTTGGGACGAGCCTGAATGAGTTCTGCTTGCATATATTTAGTGTTCATTAATAAAAGTCAAAATACGCTAAGGGTCGCGGTCACGACGCGGTTAAACTTGGTTTAACGTGGACTTCCAGGGATTAAGTGATTGTAATGTTAATAGGGCATGTCGAACTTTTTAATTTGTAAATAACTTCTGCCAATCTCGTCCCCAGCTTCCCATAATCAAGTTATCTAAACCAGTTTCCCAAGTCGTTTTAAAAAAAACTACAATATCATAAATAATAATAACGTGGCCACATCAAATCTACAAAACGGCGCCAAAATTCATTATCATTTATAATATTTTCGTTTATACATCAACACCACATCAATTCACACCTATATAGTAGATAAACATAATTTTCCTGTAATAAATCTTTGGATTCTATCGACATAGCGACCTGTCACTTCATGAGAGGAGAGTTAGTTTGTGCTGGTGCCATCGACTGAAGTCCGGTCCAGTGGGTGTGGTATATATCATTTCGCCAAATTAATACCTCGCATAAATCACACAGAATAAAAGAAAACAGTGTTAATGCATATTTTAATGACAAATACAGGAACTGAGTAATGTGTGCGAATGTTGAGAATGTCAGCTGTGACAATATAGTTTTTTTTTCTAGAATTTAATTTAGATTTAGATTGCAGCGTTTTAGTGGTGATGTTTATAGATTGATATCAATTTAGATAGCTTTAAATGCTCTTAGAAATGCGTTGTTTTATGTGTGTATCTATTTAAAAAAAAATACAGTTGTTTAAAATTTTCTAATGACTTGAATTGCCTGGTACCTGCTAATTAATTATGAAATAAATAAGTCACCAGCTAGGTACTTAATCGTGTTTGAATGCCTTAATTTTTCAAAAGTTAGAACACTTTTAACGGAAAGGTTGCCCATAAACTAATTTATTTTCAAAAAGAGTGTCTAACGAGCAAAGTCACCTTACTGAATCTCAGTAATTTAAAGATTTGCATTAAACAAAAGCCGTTTATAACACAAACATACCTACATGATTCATGAATACTATATTCGTCACATGACTGGTCCTAATTCTGCCAAAAATAATCTCGAGTCGAACCCGCATTGTATTCGAATCGAGCGCGTGTTTAATCGATTATGTTTAGGTATCGAATTCGGACGGCGATATTTGCAATTTAATTGACCTTTCAACATTCGAAACTTGATTTTCCTTTTTAATTTTTCGGTAACAATGGTTGGCCTCTTTGCTGTGCATTGAGCTTTATTTTTTGAAAACTGATTAATTTACGGTTTATGTTAATATTAATGAGGATCATAATAAATATATATATATTATGAACTCAAATGCCTGTGTTTTTTTCATAGAGGGATTGTGAACAAATAAATACGTAGGGTAGGTAATTGATTGAAACTGTGGTCATTGACAAGCGTAAATGATAAACGTACCTAATAATAATAAATTGCGTTGTGGTGTACAGACGACAGGAAATCGTAACCAGTCATAATGAAAGCGGTGTAAGGTTAACTGACAGTACATTTGAATACTCGATTACTGGCCACCTTTCATTTCAATTTAACACAATAAAAGCGAGCGATAAAAGTAATCGAGCATTTGTTTCCGAGAAGTATAGGTAATAAAAAAAAGTTATTCAGCCTGTGTAGGGGGAGTGTGACCGCATTATAATACTAAAACATGGCGCGAGTTTCTTCCCCGACGGTCTGTACGACCCTATTGTTGTCCGCCTGTCCATCCGCATCAAATACGCCCGTAAATCATATTCGTCGTAAATTCGATACGAGTTACAATGAACGATCTGTTCTTATTTGAATCTCAACGATTTTTGTGTGTGACATTCTTTATGAAACAAATTGTATGAACGCAAAGGACGTGTTCTTTAGAATTTGGTACGCAAATTACTGTGTATAAGAATTGTATTGTGACCATATAATGGTGACTATTGAAGTTGAAGTTGTTCAACACAAACCCGAGGCTACGAAAATCGGGAAAAATAAATATTTTTTCTTTGGTGGTAATTATGGTGTATTATAGAGTAGAATCACAAATTGCACAGTAGCTATTGTTGCGTGGTCGGCCCCACACATCATCGCGTGTTTACGCAACAAGCACGTACGTTTTACTTTGTCGCCGGCGACATCTGCTACACTAAGTTGACGAATGATATACCTCTATTACAACGTAATAAGGTTGAGAATTGATGAGCTTTGTGTCAAGTGTTAAGAAGCTAACCTATCAGACGTGTGGTCAATTCTATATACAGCCGTGTAAAAGGATTTTTATTGACTTTATTTCAAGCTTTTGTTTTATGAAATTGTAGTTTTTTTTTGCATCTCACTGGCCATTGTATTAGTATCGATACAATCAAATCAAATTTTTAACCAATAAGTTTTTAAGTATTTACAAATGACGTTATAGCGTGAACGTCTTCATCGGAGGTCTTGTAAAATGACCAATTTGTTATCTAACAAAAACAAATACGTGACCACCTACACAATATCAGACTGCATCTGCACCGAAAAACTAACTTTAACAACAACTAACTTAAGTTGAAGTTACTTTGGATATTTCTACACTGTGACAAAAAAGTGATAAGTCCTTTGTAATCCTTCTGACGCCACGGAGGCTTACTCAAGTTAATTGCTTTGAAATAGTTTTTTTTTAACTTAAATGTTTTATTATTGTATTCCGTCTACCTGAATTGGTGGAGACAGTATCGCTAAGCTGCAATAAATACGTAGACGTTGAAAAAACTCGATAATTTGTCGCCTGACTCACGATTCAGCAATGTTATCGATTCGAAGGAATGTTTTTATCGAATTCTGTTTGTTTTGGTTTGTCGTACTTAATTAAGATATTTTGTTACATTGAAGTTTCAGTATTGTAACTGATAGGGTGTGTATTCGGTACGTTATGTAATGTTACATAATTTTCCATTTTCGTTTCAGTCGCTTACTGAAGAGTCTGATGTATGAAACACAAATATCTTTTTCATTTAAATCTTCATTTACAGCCGTCGCTGTATTCGTTTCTATTGTACATAAGCATAGTTTTAATAACTTACTGGCATAATTACAAACAGTAAAAGTTAAAAAAACCAAGTCGTAATATTGTTGTGATCAGCCCCATTTTATGGCCCGCCATTTGGGCCCAGACGTCCGTCGGGGCTTTCCACAATGGCAGCTTTTACATAAACCGCCAAAGCTATTGTCTATCATTTGCTTCTCCACAAACATCCCAATTTCTTTTCAATGTACACAGCCCCTATAAAATAAAGCGAAAGAAAAACTGGCCGGTCTTAATTTTTTTTTGACAGTTCTTCTTACTTACATTTATTTAATGTCGTGTTATTTTCTGAGAATTTGAAACGGCATTCTAGAATATTGTAATTAAGAACAATGTGTTCGAATTTCAAAATTCATTATTCTTTTTTGTAGCATCTAGTAAAGATTTATTACCAGTGTTTGGCTGTAACATAAAATTCCCGCATCCCTATTCTAAAATAGCGTTGTATCAATGTAAACTAATTTACATGGAACTATTTAAAATGTACGTGCTAACCAAAATAGGCTTCTCTCGCAGCCGCCTTATTGACGGCAATAAGTAAGTACAGTTCGTTCAAATAAAACGTTTCAAGTTATTAAACGGCTCCACCACACCCAACAAAGGACTATTC
Source organism: Standfussiana lucernea (assembly GCA_964057025.1). Lineage (NCBI taxonomy): Eukaryota > Metazoa > Arthropoda > Insecta > Lepidoptera > Noctuidae > Standfussiana > Standfussiana lucernea. Next base: position 5,929,951 of record OZ059803.1, on the reverse strand, counting down.
TGGTAATGTCAACACGCGTTTCCGTCGCAAACGAGGCATAAGGAAACAAATGAAGTAAAACAAATTATTGGCAACTTTGTTACTGATTCATGAGTCGATATCGAACTTATCAACTCCTACTATTGGTTACTCCTTCAATAAAAATATATTTTAAAACAATTGTAATTTTTCATGATTGTATTTTTACAAAACGATGATGACTGTCCCTAGCCATCGATTGAGATGAAAAATAATTTTGAACGAGATAATTAGATTAGTAAACTTCTTAGATTCTTGGAAAGAAAACGTAGAACATTTTATTGACTTTCAAGAATCTTATAAGTATCATTAACAAACTCAACTGTACTAAACCATCCCACCATCTTGAAGTTTACAACTATTTCCAACAAGCACTCTTGCGCTTCATTTACAGCTAGCCAGCCCATATCGATCGTGTTCGAGATCGCGCTGCAATTTGCCGATAGATGACGTTTCGCGGAAGCGGCGTTCGACGTCACGCTGCGCCCGCGCACCCACCATTGCCATATAATTTATCGGCCATTTCGCTGTAATTGTACCCTTGCTGCCCTCTACTAAATGTTTCTTCTTCTTAGTTCTTAGCGTGTTGCACAACAATGTTATTATAAGCCCATAATTTTATCTACGACTCAATTGAGTTGGTTTCGTTTTGGTTCAGTTGTAATACCAATCAGAATAAGGCGCTTTTCTTATTGGCTGCTGCTGAATGACATTTAGAAGAGTAGGGAATACATTAATTATTCTCGTGAGGAAAACCGTGGAATATCTTAGAGGACGATGTTCTATTGCCCGATTGCATTTTGATCTAAAAGCTCTGATCTGGGGCAAATCAAATAAGACCTGCTACTAAAAAAGTGGGACGAGTCTAAAACAGACCAGGGCAGCATGACATAAAGGGGACATGATCAATACTTAGCAGTAGATGATAAGAGGATGCCAATTGAGATAATGATTACTCAGTCAGTTCATCTAGAAAATATAGCTCTACGTGACGCTACATCATCTTGCTCAATTCGTGGCTCCATACATTACCCTCAAAATATATATATCTCTAGTAGAAGATTATCCATTCAACAAATCCAGATATTGACCAACTCATTATAATTGGATGAGTGCACTGGCTGCCAGTGCTTGCTTGCTAGTAGTCACGGTACTTAACCGCCAGTTGTGCGGACAAACATGGCGTCTGGCGGAGGCGCGGGCCGGTTCCTAATTGTTTTCATCGGCCTTTCTATTGATCGTGACACAATGTTAGTGGGCAGTAATCTGAATATACCCAAGTAGGGATTGTGTTCACTAAAACGTAGTCTGTGATTTGCCAATCGTTGACAACAGAATTCAACAGAATACTAGTAAAAAATTAGGAAAAAAAAAATCAAACCAATTAAAATTTTATAGAAATATTTCTCGACAGCATGTAAAGTCAATTGGGACATGGGCGGTATAAAAACTCTGACACCAGGTTAGACACTAACCACGATAAAGATGAGAACAGAATTCCTACAGAGAATTTTTTGTCACTCGTACTGAAAATACCCAAAGTAATGGGTTAGCTTGTAACTTGTTTTTAAACAATGTCGAATGCGAGGATGGATAAGTCATAAAAAACAAGTTGAAAACTATAATAAAAAACTCAAAATTGAATCTTCTAACTACATTTATGCAGTTTAATCTCCACAATCTATTTCATAAAACATTCACCAGCAATTATAACGCCATTGTGGTGAATCCCAAGCGAATAGCGTCGGGAAACAATTGTGTGGTACTTCATTAAAATAATTGTCCAATTGTCGCGTCCATTGCGACTGCTCTGATGGATAACGTGCGAATCACACCTTACCATCTTGATTTGTAACTATAACTGTGGATATGCAATTTTCAATTTAAAAGTATGTGACTGACGTAAATGACTTTATATGAGTAGATAATTATAGGTCGCAAGTCGCAGCGTTTCTTTATTGCAGGAACATGGTCTGACATTTTGTTTAACCTTACTTATGGTTCAGGTGTAATTATCTTAAAAGACGAGCAAAAGAAAGTTGGACTGTGTAATATAATATATATATTATATACATATAAGTACGAGAGGGAAAGGTTGGTTGTTATTGGCACTTTATAAGTCTTAGAAAATAGTTTTAAACCGGTTTTTGAATAATCATACATGTTTAATGATTAAAAAGGTTTCAGCTTTTATAAATAATTTAATTCCTTGAAGTTAATGATTCAGTAGTATTTACTGAAACTTTATGTATTTATTCATCAAAAGTATCCGAAATAGTTCTACCGACAAAGACTTAAACAATTTTGTTTTAAAATGAAATCAAGATTATTATTTAAACATATAACATGAATTTATAAACTGTACGAAAAACTCGGAATCGAAATAGTCCAATGTTGTAATGGTCTAATTCCAGATAAATGGAATACTGTGGAGGTCATGCGGTTGGCTCTGAACCGCCACATATTGTGACTGGTAACACGACACTGACATCTCATTTATTCCGACTTTAATGCACGTTATCATTGGTCAAATGAAATTTATTTTGATAGCTGAAAATTTCGTGAAGATTCTTTCAATTAATTTCGAATATTTTCTGTGACCGGACTAAATTCAAGCCGTGACAGAATATTGTGCCGATTTAGTTCGTGTCTTCGCATTCCAGTGTCTTGTGACTTTGCACTCACATTGTGGATGGTATCAAGACTCAAGTGTTTATCCAATGGCCTATTTTGATGTCAACAAACGCTAATTCCCTCCTGCCGGACTAGGTTATAAATAAAAACGGCCACGATTAGCGTGTGTCTCATTAATCATTCAGTGTATAGTGTCACAACACGTCTACGCACTCTGTGATCTCGGTACCATTCAAAAATTACACTTTCCAACTCTCTTGTGTTATAACAGAAACGCTGGAAGCTAATTGCTTTTAAATTGTGTTTCTTCTATTTTTTTCTTCACATGAAATAAGTAGGACACTTGAACTATCTTTCAATTCAGTTTGTCACAAAAGATTAACTACATAGATCGTTATTTGTCGTATTATAATAATTACGTGCCTCCGCGGCTCCGGTGTCAACTCGTCTACCTTAACGACATCGTTCCAATACCCTGACTGTTCCACACAATCAAAATACAATAGTTCATATTTATTATTGGATTGCGGAAACGTGTTTGGCTCTGTTCCATCGTGTGGTTATTGTAAAATTTCCACGGGCTCTATCAAAACATTATGAAGGTATTACTCAAATCGCACTTCTGAACCAAACGAGTCTGCATTTAGTAGGCATGCATCATGTTAATTTCCTTTAAAGTCACCATTATAGCAATAATGATTTGATTTAGATGAATTTAACACAATGTCTGCTCCAGCATCATTCGGCGAGTTGCCAACATCCATAATAACAACACTTGCCCACAATTAGCCGAGAGGTGGATGATAAAATAATTCGCCATGTCTCAGCAATCGCTTTATGTGTAGCATTGTTTCAACATGATCTAGTACCGCGCTCTGATCAAAGGCGGCTGCACCCGTTACAGTTGTTTCGCGAGAATGATATTAATCAAACACATTTATTGCGGTCGCATTCAAAATTAACAACCGTATATTAAATTTGAGTTCTGAGAACTGTTTGTTGGCTATCAAATATTTCCTACAATAAACCAGTTGGGCCCGCTGTTAAACTTCCCAGATTCTTGTGCCATCTGAACATTACAACCACAATAACAGCAACGTCATATTTCTGGATTGCAGCCAATGCTTTATGGACATTTATTATGGTTAATATAATAATGTCATTTAGCTCTAATAACATGTCGTTGCTGGAAATGCGGTGCGCAGTAGAGCCCGGAATCAACTGCACAACCTATTGTGATGCGATTCGTAACGCGCTCACTGTTAAAACAGATGTGGCTCTCGCTCGTGCTTCTAATACATAAAAGAATTAAAATAAATAACAAAGCACCAATCAAAGAATCCAGCCGGCAAACAAGAAGACATGAAATCTCCCGCGACGTCTGTCAAATTAGCATCACAAACGAAAATAGCGTCATTCTAATTATTTTGATGACTCAACCGAAATACAATTAATCTTGCCGCTTCTGTGAACTGTCCAAGTGACGGACGGACGAAAATATCGTCGCATTTCGCGATAAATAAACTTGTGAGTCGAATATCGGATTTCGATTCCATCGGTGCTGCGTATCAAAGATTTTATACGCGTGTTGGATGCGGCCAGCGGAGCGCAATGCCGCACCCGCCACCGGCGCGCGCGCACCGTCACGTCACCGCACAGCCTGCCAATACTACATGAAAATAATTGAACGCATTCTGTTAACAGAAACTGCAAAATTCAGGCACAAAATCCATCAGATCCGCAACATCTGCTCATTAGGCTGCCAACATAATTTTAGTAACAATCTTCATTCTGACAGAATTGAATCGGAGACTTGGTGCTATCTAGTGCTCGCTGTACCTCGGGCCGGAAATCAGCTGTCGTATCCCGATTCCTAGTGGGAGATCGGCCAATGCGTCTGAGTCTACGATTACATTAGATCGAGTTGGTTCCTAGAGATCTGATTGGAAACTCGAGATGGCTTGTGTTCACCGGAACACTGTCTCGGTTAATTAGACTGCTTTGTAAGAATAGATTTGCCATCGACTTTCGAATCGTGCTCCACAATGATTCATCTCGTCTGCAATCATTACTAATCTACATTTGTTACTATTATCATGATCGGACGGCGCGTTTATTATATTATAATTCTCCACTCGTCTGCCAACGAGAAAACAGAAAAACATGTAGCGTTACATAAAACTGAATAATCAGATAGGAAAACAGAGAAAAATGTGAACGTTGGATTTTCCGCCATTAAAAAGTTTAGATAAGGTGTTTAACATTACAATTTTCACGTAATAATTTAACAAAACGCGATAAAGGACATCAAACACCATGTAAACTTGAGCGTTGAGCGTGAGCACAATTGGAATGCTCTGATTCGTCACTGTTCGTTTCGGTCGTAATCCAATTTCAGTCTTTTACTTATTCTAATCGATATCCTTGACGAGTATAAGGGGCGTTAATGTTACTATTTTATAGCTAGTCGTCATCATGGTGATACAGTGAACAGTGCGAACAGTGGCTCATTGTGCGCCGCGTGACGATGCGTCTGCTCACCGTCTAGCGTCGATCTGGCCGCTCGTAAATCACCGCGCCACAAATTGGAAACCCACCGCTAAACAGCTCGCCACTATAAAAATCTCAAATAATAACTTCGGATCTAAATCTCATAAAAATATGATTTCCAGTATTTTCGAGTGGCTTTTTAATCCCGCCGTGGTTTTACGATGTTGTAAAATTTGATTAATAACAGTTGTGTGTAGGTCTACAGAGGTCGGACATTGTTGCGGTGACCCATTTACGGGGCGTGATTGTGCTGTATTTTGGCGGTGGCGCTCCGCAGACCAAACAAGCCGCAGCATGGTGTGACCCTATAGCATGACTCATTTTAATCAAGGTCTTGTTCTCTTACGTAATAAGAAACTGCTTCAAACACCCTAAAACGACAGTCGCCAGAAGTAAAGTTATTTGACTGCTTGAGTTAATAACCATATAAATTATCCTTGGTCACAAAATTAATCCATCTGTCACTAGGAAATATTTATGCGCTTGTATCTGTCCCTGTTCTGTGAGTTTATGTATTGACAAGTAAAGTTAAACTTAATTTTATTACGGAGATAGCAAAATAATCATAATTACTTCTAAACTTCATAAATCAAGAACAGAAAAATGTGTTCCTGTCAATTCTCCACACTTGACGTAATTAGATGTACCTACATTGCATTAAAAATAAAAACTCAGCTATAGTGTGTGTGGGTGTGACAATAAGTCATTATGTATGTAGGCACAGCCGTCAATCTGCGTCTGCTGTCACTTCAATTTTTCTATTCTATTTTTCTCCTATTTTCTGTTGGATTTCCACATTGTGTTGCGTCTGCGACGCGACGTACGGATGCGACGTTATTCCACGATCCGTCACATGATTTGAACGGTATCGGATTTAGCTTTTGACAATGAAAGCACGTTTCCAACTTCTTTTTAATTATTGCTTTGTATGATATTTTTAGATTTGAATCCGTTTCTAAATTGGATTTAGTTGTAACGAGTTTTAAAATATGGGACGTTTTTTTGAGAGTTTTCTGACAGTTGTAATGTCAGTGTGTTTACGAAACATAAACAACCAGACACGTGGGATTTATTTCCGGGCTATCTATAATTACAACTACTCTAATCTCAAACAAATTAATTGCTCCATCTATTAATAAATCACTTTCCAAAATTAAACATACCACTAATTCATCTCAAAATATTTACACCATTTCCTTACATTGATAACATAAGTTGTAATGGGATGCCACAGCCGATACATCTCGTTACGAATCGAATTTATTCATCGGCATGTATTTTATAGTGTTAGCCTTGGGCCCAGGGCCGCCGCGGGGGCCTATAAAATCACACGGATAAATAAGCACACGATCGGCCCGTAATTAAAAACATAACTTATTAATATCGTTTATTAACGCTCGCGGGTCGTACGCGCACTCGACTCGTCCCGACTTCCCGAGCCTCGTTTGGACGTCTCGCACCTTCTTCCGATAAATCTACTATGTCTTCAATTTCATTATAATTGTCTTATTTATTGCATATAGCTTGCTCGTAATCGTGTTTGATTTAATTTGATTTGTTTAGTGGTTAGTTTGTAAATGTTAATTTGGTTGCTTTAATGCCAAAGGGTGCGTACATCAAAAAATCAATGTGCAAATGAAATGACACAATTCCACAACTAATCATTGACACTAATTGACAAGTCTAAAAGTTTGAAATTGATTGGTTTTGAGAAACATAAATGACCAGGGGGCTTACCATGATCTGTTAGTGCTAAAACATTCCGTATTAGGACTATTCCGAGCGTGGGAAAGTGACAGCGCAAGACAGCTGTCTAGCGCCATCTCTTACCCGCTCTCGGAATAGTCCTAAAACATTCCTGCACTAACAGATCATGGTAACCCACCTAAATGTTATGAGAGTGCTACATCGGTTACATACATGTAATATTGAGCTTCGGGCGCTTACAATATCGTATGTCGTTACACAATTATTTTGACCATTGCAACATGGGGTCGAGTAACATGTTTATACTCATTGCGTGGTACAATAATGTGTGGATTACTGTAGCCAGCCCGCCGGCATATGCAATATTTATAAGACAGCTAGTCACATGCTGTTTTAGATGAGTTGTAGATATTTAAACACACGGTATCTAGTTATGTCTAGATAATATTATATTGATGACAATTTGTTATTCATGAATCCCGCTGTATGTGGAGTAAATTTAGATGAGGAATTAAATGCTTCCCGGGTGATTAATCGAGAGGACTTAAACAGTCAAAATAATTATTAGTTTTGTAATGGATTGTCCAGCATCATTGGCAAAATATTAGCTAGAGTAGGCTACACTTGTACATTTTATTAAATTTAATATTAACACGCATGCATTACAACCGCTCAGAAAGCACAATATTCGTCTCCCAAAAAAACAACAATAGTCGCAAAGGCGAGAAGAGAACAATAAACTGGCTGATTTATTTTAATAAAGTAATTTATGGGCCCTTACAAATTGGCCTCATGACGGCCGCCTTATCGAGTGGCGAGAATCGATAAAATCGTTGGCGTTGTATCGATACAAGGTTATTAATGGAGAGCTTATTGTACTCGGTAATGAGATAACATTTGTTTTCTTACTACTTATCGTTGTTGACGTGAATGTTATTTTTGTTGATTGTGATTCAGTAAAAATTTAAATAATTGTTTCATTTGATATTAAATTCACAATTGGAAGAGTGGTGAACGCACAGAAAAGATTGTGCAAAATTCAAATTATAAACCTAAAAACGTTCGATTAAAAAGTCTCAAGATGGAAAATGATCTCAACTGATAGCTGACACAGCACCAAAACAGCACCTGCGAAAACGCAGTAAACCGCAGAACAGTGTGAAAACAATATTTTTTCGTCAATTGGCCGTCCCATAAAGCAATCGTATCGACGATCGCTGATAACTCATCCGAGTGGATCGTAAATCGAAACGGGGTCCATAACTCGCGCGGCTTAATTACGAATAAATAAATAAATAATTGAATGTGAGCGGCCGCGGGCCTAATCGATCGTGTTCCGAGGTGTCGGAGGTGCTAACAAGGGCCCGCCAGCATTCGAACCGTTTGCTTTGTGATCGCGTACGAGTCGACAGCGAAGCGAAAACCCCGCTACCGCACGAGATAACACAATTGGATGCAGAAATTTATTGTTATCATAATCTCTTTGAGTTAATTGATTTAGCGAATATTCATCTTTTGATTAAAATAAATCATGCAGTGTTCTCCGTTGTTTTTGACCTGCCAGATGTTAACACACTCATTGAAATCCGAACAGCGTCGTTCACGTCGTTCCAATTCAGACACCTCCTTCTAATATCTTCCATTCAGCTTTTAAGAAGGTCAGAAGTCAATTCCGACGGTCCATTGAAACGGACACCGTCTAAACATAGCTGCACGGAAGCCGCACATTGTTTTTTTCATAACGCCTTTTTTCGTGTGTCGGACGATTGACGCGTATCCATTTCCTTTCCTCGGACGAGAATAGTGGCCGGAGAGTCGTACTATAAAATAAAGAGTATCACTCAACGGCCACCGACCATCTAGATATTAGGAGATGTCGCTGATTGCCGGTCGTTAGAATCTAATTAGCCCACGGATCACTCATCGTCGTCGTCTATTTCAATGGTTGTGGAATGTATATTTTGATTCGGCCTTCCCACTCAGTTGTTATTCGCGAAAAATCAAACGTCTGTCGTCGCGTCAAGATGAAATTTGTGCAGCCTACACGAATTCGATCTGCTCATGTGACCATGCATATCACAATATACGATATTTATTATTTCATATATTTATTTCTTAACGATACTTGCCTAGTGGAACTCTGAGTACTGTATGTTTATAAGTGCGATTGTCTTCCCTTTGCCAAAATGGTTAAAGATTTTACAAAATATTTAGACAGTTACGTTGTCAACAAAGGTGAGAGATTTTATTTTCTGTATTCTACTTTGATTTCTATAAACAATAAGTCCCTCTCACTAAAATGCCTGTCATAATTAATATACCGCTGTGCATTATACAATTGGACATGACAAGAGGTAAGATTTAGTGAATCTGTGATGATCGTCAATCGATATTAACTGTACTTATGTTAAAGGTGTCAACACAGGAACTTACTTATATGGTCTGTTAACACAATACTTATTTATTTACAAACCAAACATTAGTTTCCTTTACAATATTATAATATTAGCCACAACAAACATATCATCCATGTATGTCCGTACATTAAATCCGAATAAATCCTTGTCCATTCAACCGTAAGATTTTTAAATATTCTTAATTGAAAGCTAAATCCAGGTCGGTGCGAAGGTGTGCTTGATGGATGAGCAGCTAAATTACCTCTCCCCCCCTCGTCCCTCGCACCGGCTTCCCCCACTAACGACCTGCTGGCCAAAAGTGATTATTTATTCTGGTGATGACAGCACTTCCGGCGTTATAACTGGTGATTAAGACGCTGCCCGATTGAAATCTAGGACTATTCTAATAGACACAGGTGGTGAATATATTCTGAATAATAAAATATGACTTGTGGTTGAAACTGGAGATGTGGATAATAATATGACGGTCGAGAGTGTCGTTTTCGGAGGAGCTTCTAAGAATGTGTTCGATGACAGATTTTTGACATGACGGATTTTTGAATATTTTGAAGTTGTGTAATTCTCAAAACTGTATTTTTATCCGGGAGATAGTTTTGTTACCTAATCATTCATAGCTTTTTATGTTTTACTGCTGCAAATCTTCAAATTATTATGTTAGAATAGTTGGGCTTAGCATAAATTGAATACTGGCTAACAATAAAAGGTTTCAGGCTAAAATTATTTTGCCATTTGAACCCAGCCACCATACAGCCAATTACGTAACTCAAATATTGACAGTATTAGTTAATATCCGCCGATCGACTAATCTAAAGGTGCCGGATACCCGTTATCTGGGTACACATGGCAACATAGCTTGCTTACAGTTTCAAACAAATTGTAACGAGTGTACAGCTCAACTTTAGTGGGCCGGTGTACACTACATATCTCATATCCGCAAAATGCAACAATGTCTGTCTTTCCCACGGATGTCCACATTTGGGCATCGTTAACTTAAGTTACTATTTTATTGAATTATCTGATGATGTGATTGTTAATATTTTGTATTGGTTTTGCAACTTCTAATTGTATATAGCTACAACGCTGCCGAAACTTTTGAAATAAACGCAGCTTTTTAGTTGTCCAATACAATTAATGTTCGACCTTTTAGCAATAGGAATAACTTCTTCAAATCCATATCTACCTATAGGTACACATATGAAATTGTAACAGGCTGATGTCTGTACATTGCAGATATTGAAAAAAAAACCATGGGGATCTTAATTAGAGCAACAGAAGCCAAAACAACCGTTTTTAGAATTTTTGTCTGTATGTCTGTCTGTATGTTTGTATGCGCATCACGCAAAAACTTCTGCATGGATTTGAACGCAGTTTTCACCGCTCTACTGCTAGATGCCTAACTTAAAATATAGGCTACATTTTACCACAGAAATAATCTTTTTTTCTTCTTTTCCTTCTAGATTCCAAGTACCACGCGTACGAATTCGCGGTCAAAAGCTAGTAACATTATAAATAATTGTTAATGTTATTAAATTGTTAATTGTTACGAACTAAATTAAATGAAAGAGCGTAACACGGGTAGGCGGCGCCGGCCCGCCCTAGATCACCGCCCGCCCTGCGAGCTGGGCGGATCTCGTAGGGGAAAGTTATTGCATTTATAGGACTATCAATTTAATAGGGGGTGGGACACAAAAAAGGCGGAAATAGACAACCTATATATTACAAAAGTAATTAGTTAGTAACAAGTAACTACTTGTAGGTATAATATAATGGGTAAACGGAAAGCTGAAGTACAAACAAATACATAACAGTGTTATTATGACGACAGTAAACGTACTAAGAATGATTAACGGTGAACTAGAAAACCTTATAATTAAATAGAAGTGAATGACAACAAAGAAAATAAAAATGTTAACGGTATCAAACATTACACTTTTCAAGGAAAACACACCCACGAATCCTACAATCAAACTATATCAACAAATATTAACCCACTAATACCTACTGACGGAAATCAGTACGCGACACAATATGTACACGTATCTTAATGTAATCTGTTATATAGATACGGATAGGGTCGAGGCGGGGCGGCAGGAAGTTTCAGATATAACGCCGAGATAAGCTAAACCTATCGCCTCATCGGATTACTCCACAAAGAATATCGATCCATCTCAGATATAGAACTCTAATTCGATTACTGTAAATGTCAAGGTTCATGGAAACCCATTTCGTTGTGCACGATGCTAAAGAAAAAACGTTGGAGATGAAGATGTAGTGTCAAAAGATATAAAAGATGGTGCAATTTTAATGCTAAATGATTATATTGATGCAAAAACAGCAATAATTAATTAATAAACTGTAAAGGACGGATGATAACTACCTAATCTTGAATCAAAAGAATCAAACAAAATTGAATATATAAATAATCATTCAAACATTAATATCACTAAACCGACATCGATCATAATAACCACGCTCAAACAGTCAACCCCACTAACAATATTCATGAGAGAATCAATAATAATAATTGTCCTTTCTTCTCGTTTTTAAATCACCGTCGAATGTCACCCTGTACCTTCATCCCATCTTCCATCCATGTATGTTAATGCAGCATTGTGGCAGACACCTCATTTGTTCTATCTGCCAAGCACGGCTATTGTCAAAACTTCTTGCCCTTTGACTCCATTGTCTATTTTTTGTCAACCAACACCAGATTATTTTATTTCCGTTATAAGTTTGTTATTCTTATTCTTTGTTGGCTCATGTTTATCAATATTAGCTTCGATCGCTTTTTACGTTGTTTTATTGTGATATGCTAGTTTATTATTCTATGGGCGTGGACCGTTAAACTTGGTTTCAAAGATGACATTTACCACTACAGATTTATTAGACGTGTGGGTTTTACGTAAAGCGTGCTTCTGTCTCTCTTGAATGTGACATAACGTGAATATCTTTCATGTACATTACGTAAATTGATCTAATCTTAACAAAACAACCCAACCCAATAAAAATAAGGAACAATATACCTTAATAAAATCCTTTAAGGATTATTTACAATATTCTCTGTTGAGTAAATGCTGTAGGTGTTCGTTCTAATATGCCCCGTCATCACCGGGACGCCGTTCCACATTGTAATTTAAATTGTCATTCAAATTACCATCGAGGGGAGACAGTAAACGCGGTGGCACTCGAATTCTCGACACCTTCGTCTAGACACGTTCAAACATGAAGGTTTTATGAATACTATTATTTGGGTACAATATACATGAATATGGAAATATCTTGAGCATTTATATTTTTTTAATAATAAGGATAATTCTCGTGCAGTCAAGCTAAGGGATAATTCCTAACCCCAAGATATACCTGAAACTTTTTATAGGTTTTCTTCTAAACCAATCTTTGTCCAGGAACATCGTAAACAAAGATTAGCAACAGTGTATTACAACAAAAGGAGTGATACACAAATTAAGGGTTTCCATTCCGATAATATTTTACGATAGCCGTAAGCGACAAAACAAGAGTCATAAAAGAGACGGTATAGTAAGTAGAGATGGCGAATATTTGTGGTACCTGCACAATAGCTGCCAAGTCTGTTCGGTGTAGGACTGTGAGTAAGACTAAATATCTGCACGCATAGAATTTATAGAATACAATTTTGATTAGAAACTACACCATAATGATGTTTGTTGGATGCGTAATTATGCGCAGTCGTGGAAACAACATTGTAAGGACCAGACTCGTTTTGTCCGTCAATTTTCTCCGCACCCATAAAAAGCGCAAACATGACTACGTTAATAATAAATTACATACATCGCAGCCAGACGATCCTACCATTCGGAAACAACAAATGCTAATAATTATTTTTCAGATTTTAAATGTTCGAAGGGTCGAAGCGTACTCGGCCCGAACGACCAGAAACAATGCTTATTATTGATCATCTTAGACACTTATTGAAGAATAAATCCGAGAGGCTTCTTGAGTTACAGTGCATCGGGTACCTTTGTTGTGATACCTGGCAAGTTGCTCCAACGAGCCTGCTACATTAAACAAACATTTTACGACCTACATTTATATCGGCCGTCGCATAGCTACGTTTTTCCTAGATTTATACTTCTCCCGCAAATATGTAGGTGGAATACAGTAATGGTATTCGTTCGTTAACATTGTGTGCGCACGCGCAGTTTTATTACAATTACATTATGTTGGTATTGTTCGTATCTGTCGAGTGTCATAACGGCGGCCGCGTCGCCGGATAGCTCAGCTTTACGGCCGTCGATAGTTGCCACCTTCGTTTGGAAGATTCCATTGTTGCATTCATCGCAATGATCCGGCGTAGTCGCATCGTCGTCTTTCAGCCGCATCCGACATTTCCATTGTTGCAATTTTATTGCCGGTGTTACCGTGCTGGCGGAGATCGTAAACTACGCACCAGCGCTCGATACTATCGGCGGCGGCGCGCTGATGGCCGATGGAAGTGATGGGCCTGCGACCGCACCGCGCCGCATTATAGCGCGCCACCGCCACCGCAGCCGCGATTTTCATTCGTTTCTAATAAATTGATACGAGGGCTACGCGACACGCCATTGGTCGGCTCACTCCCCGGACTTCGATCCTCGGACCCTGACCGTAAATCAACTTTACAACCTTTAATTACAGATATTTGCCGTCTCATGTGAGCGTACGGGATATCGGGGGGCTGTGCTCGCGAAAATATAGCATAATAATGGGTATTGACCCGTAATGGCTCGCCTGTAGGTACTATCGGCCGCCTTTGTCTTGATTGTTCGAGCGAGAGTATATTCTTTTCTGAATGATTGCCAATTACATCGAATGGCCTCCTGAATTCCACTGAGAGCGATACTTTAATTTTTCTCGGTTTTGATTTGCATTCGAATAAATGATTTATGTGTTATTGGGATCCTGGGTTTATGTTGTGACGTTTTCTTGATTCATTGGTGGTTTTTAATGTTGTCAAATTTCAGAGCGGGATCGTGCTTAATGCGAGCAGTAATTACAAATTGAAATGAATTTAGCGAGCGAGTGCAGTCAGTTTGCAGTGTGCAGTGATTGCGCGGTGCGCTGGGCCGGTGGGGTGCTGGTGCGCGGGGCGATGGGTGCCACATTGTTGCACCGGATAGGGCCGGCCGCTGTTTTAATGTCTCTCAGACGGAATTACGCTGGATTGTTCTCAACTTTACTGCTCCCTTCATGATTGATCGTTGTATCCTCAGCCTTATGTCATTTTCGCGCCGTATCTCCTGGAATTTGTACTACAAGCAATAAATATTACATTGAGTTATGGTAATTTCGCAAAATTATAGTACATGGCTTTTTACTGGCGTTGTGTGTTATTAGGTCTTAATTTATGTAAGAGAACATATTATGAGTTTTAATAAATAATTATTAGCTCGTATTAGAAGAGGGTTATGTGCGTGTGTGCATGTGTTTTGTTCCGAAGTGTGGAAATTAACACTGGAATGATCGTATTTCTAAATTAAAACCTCGCTCCGAGGAGCAATAAATTCTTCCGCCCATAAACTTATAACGACTGTCTAAATAGAGGCTAGCTGTCGTTTATAGCCTTAATACTCGAATAAGAAATAAAATAAACACTATGCACTTATGTTTGTGATCCGTTTTGCACACCTTTTTAATTGCGAATAATATTCAAATGACTTGTAAGAAAACGAAAATGTAAGTTAAATGATTAATCGGAGTGTTTTAACGGCTATTTTGTTCTCTATGGGAGGTGTTTTAGTAAAAAATCTCGAGCAATTGGAATTAATTTTCCAGTCGGTGTGCCTGTCTACTAATATATGCAGTTAGTACATAATGTTGAAGCTTTAGTTAGGTTTTCTTTGCAAGTTTATCGTTATGTTATGTTGTTAACTTCTTATACGTTTCTTCTCAGTACAAGTTTGTAATGTATAGAGTTTTCCTTTGAAAGATTTTTACGTGTGAACGCGGCGTAGGTTTATGTAAGTTATTCATAATTAATGTAGGTTTATTCGTCGCATTAGCATTAACTTATCTACAATCGTAAATGTTTTAGTGTTGTTTTGGTGGGTTTTCTATATGTTTCTCAGTACCTATAGGTATGTATACGCGAGTAAGAGTAACTGATCCTACGTATTTAACAACCCGTTATCGTTCTCATTTAATTACTGTTAACGCTTTAATTTGATTTATAATGTAAAAATTAAATTATAAATATTGTTTCAATGTTCAACAAAAAAAATCTTGTCTTTAGCGTTTTATTGTAGTAGAGTCCGAATCAGAACTCACTGTATAAGAACTCTACCTAATATCTAATTCTGCTAGTGTACGAATTGTGAAACAAATTCCCTGAAGTTAATGTGCAATTAAACGCGGCTGAGCCCGACCACTTGGAGTAGTACCAACACTCACGAATAATTGAGATTGATCGAGTCGTGAATCGAGTGGGGCGGTGCAATCAAAAGCGTATCAGACCAATGGACGGCCGCGCCGGGCTCGCGGACGCCTCTCATTGGCCCGCCGCGGGGTTGTCGGGCTCCAAGGGCCTTGATACTGCTCTCGATAAGCGGGAGGCGTCGAATGTCGATTCGATCGATTATCGCCCGTGTCGCCGCGCGCCGCCGCCCGCGACCGCCGCGCGCCCGCTTTTCCGCGCGATCGCTACACTTGACATTTTGATGACCCGCGCCGTGTCATTAATACTTCCATGTCATCACACTACTTTATCACCGTATTTATTAACCAAATCACCATTTTACACTAATAAAACGTCGCCCAGAATTTATTAACGCACCTCAACAAAATTAAATTTCCAACTTAATCTGGCTGTAAAACGGTGCGCAAATCAAAGTTGCAATCTGCAACACTTAAAAGAGATTAGTTGGCTAATCGGGCGTAATTTACAATCCTTTATCAGCACTCGGAGGCGTTCGGTTAGGCGATTTACGACACTCGCGAGTTGCCAGCACAAAAGAATTAGCCTTTCTAAGCGACACCGAGTGCCAATAAATATCGGGCGAGGTGCGAATAATCGCGGGCAACACTGTAGCGGGCAACACTCGGAATTTATTCCGTACGCAGTCCCATAAAGCGTACGTTAGTCCATAAAGTGAAATTCATAATACAAATTTAGCGTAAGGTTTCGTAGGAAAAGCAATAATTTGTCACAATTGGGCACGATTAGATTGGCTCCGCTGGCGATTAGACATAGGTCGTAAATAACGCTTCGGGCGGCCGAATTGAGTGAGCCGTCAGCCGCGCTACGTTGTGTGGGCCTTTATAAATGGTACGTGTATGCAAATAGCGCGCGCGGCTCGGCGCACGCGCATCGAATCGCGCGTTTTCCGCCGCCGGCGAGCCCATGCGTTTTGTGGAAATCGTTATTGGGGTGATTGCTTTCATAAACAATAGCTTTTGTCCACGGGTTCTTGTAAACGCTGCGTTATTTAGAAGGATAACGGGACTGTTGGCGCGCCCGCCTGATAACGCACCCAGCGTGTATGCAATTTTGTTTAGAAGCCATTCGATGTTGGAAATCGTGCTTTATCTGTACCATGTTCAATTGCGGGTAATTTGTATTATGTATTTACGATATTCTCGTAATTCACCGTAACCACTGACCCATAAGTTTTCTTGCCTCATTTAGCTGTGATTTCATCATTATTTTGTAAGCTAGCAGGTACCAACAAACTACAAAGTATGCACACTTTTCTTTGCTACTTGAACTTTCCTCTTTGTACTAAGTAACCACTTGGACTTGCCATCTCTGAGACATCCGTCAGTTAATTTGAATTTCCAAATAATAATTTATGACTGCAGCATGTCATTAGTATTTATTTAGGCGACCTTAACACTAAGGTTTCACTTTATGGTGACCATTACACACGTCACGGCATAGAAAAGTTACACATAATCTTGCACATCAAAGCGAGGTGCACTATCAAAACGTGACCAGTATACCTTGGAACTTGTGTTCTTTAAGGTGTGAATCAGAGTATTGAAAAGTCACAGGTCATTTTAGTGTGGACAAAATGTTGGCCGTAAAAGTCGCAATCGGGCTCAAAGCAACTTAGTAGGGTGCAATAAAGGTTGTCAACGTGGTGTGACGAGCGTGGGTGGCGAGTGCAGAGCGAATCGAGAGAGAATCGATAGTAAGGATTAGTGATGCACGAATATTGATTTGTGGGATGCAAATGATGGGTTGGCATAAGTAGGTGAAGGGTGTAATAGTTAAAGTCTACGAGTAAAAATATTTAAAATCAATGTCTTCCGTAGTTTCGATTATTATTTGGAAGTCAGAATTTAGATCTATTGGAACGCAACAAACCTAGAGAGTCAAATGCCTTATAAGAGTCGGATAAAATTGAACACTTAGTCGGAAGTTCGGAACAGCCCTTGATAACATACGTCTATCATGTAATTCAATCAATGATCATTTCTGATCAGTATTTTCTTCGCAAAATTCTGCTTACTTTTCCTGCTTTGTCAAAAATCGTACGAATTCCAAACTCTTTGGCTCACTGAATGTCTTCATGAGTCATCTATTGTTACATTTTGTTATTGACTGCCGGTTACATGGCTCAGTTTACGTTATCTTGTTAGTATTTAGGTGCTACCGTTAGTCATAGCTGCTTGACGATCATCTTTTGTAAGCATTCGGTATTTCCGACCATTTACTTGTTGTATTGTATTTTCGTCTCTGTACTTTCCAGATTTAGGTTGGTTTTTATGGTCATGAGTGTCACGATTGATAGTAATTGTAAATAAGTTTTCTGTAACTTGATGATTCTTATTGGAATTGTTAATGGTACCTAATGATGATCGTTCGTTTCTTTTTAGTCTTCCGTTTTTAATTGCTTCTTCATCTTTTAGTTCTCATTCAATTTGACGACCCGAATGGCGCAGCGGTAGTGAGGCTGCCTTACGTTCATAGGGTTCCGGGTTCGAATCCCGGTAGGAGCAAGTGTTTGTGTGATAAGCATGGACATTTGTTACCGAGTCATGATGTTTATATGTATAATAAGTATGTATTTACAAACAAAAAGTATCTATGTAGTATATCAACTATCTAGTGTCCACGACACAAGCCTCGTTGCTTAGTGTGGCACTAGATGGCGCTGTGTGTAATTTCCAGCGATATTTATATTTTTATATTTAATTGTTGATAGTAATCTTCTGATCTTGATTTGATTTTCTCATTAGTGTAGTGATATTCTGCAAAATATCGAATCAAACTCTAGTGACCGCATATATAAATTCGGGAGAGACCACATTTGCTTTACAATGTTTTTTTTTGGGATTCCAAGTTATGTTCAGACGGTATCGTTCAGACGGTTTACTGCTGATACCTGTCATGATAGATTTACAGACATAGTCAGTTCATCTAATAACAAAATACCAGGTATCTTACACAATACCCAACAAGTACTCTACACCAATTCTGCGCATCATGTTGCTCCATTTACTCTTCAAACGTGGCAATTAATCTGAACGGGTGACGTTGCCACCCCTTCAGCCGCCACCCCGGACACCCCGCCTCACCCCCGCTCACCCCCGGCCCAGATAACTGGGGGAATGATTAACTGCAGACAGGAAGACGGATTGACAAATAGTCGTTTAGGTATTTTGCTAATGTTTCGCTCTCATCAATAAACGATCGAGGCTGTTACATGGGTGGGCTGTTCTTGTTTCGGGAATTCGTATTTTGGGCTGTAGGTTTGTTGAAGGTCGAAAGTTGTTTAAAGGCTCGTCATTAGAGTCATCAGTTATAGCCTAAGGCAATGTTACATATTTCAACGACATAATATGGCATCATAAATGCGTCTTCAAAATTGTAAGCGGCTGAGCTCTTTTTGCCGCCAGTTTTATCCATCTACCGACACATTTCTTGCTAAGATCATAATAATATTAACAGACTGCGGACTTTATTTTTTTAATTCATAATATGTGTAATTGCACTAAACACCCACGTACATATATGGAACTCCCAAATAGTCTAAACAAATATTTGAAACCTTACTTTATGTTACACAATCCAAGAACATTCTTTTACCTGCAACATTGAAGTTGTAAAAGGGTAAATTCTTCAACACTAATTGAACCAATCGACACATTACCATTCAGGGGCAACCCGTAATGCCGGCAGGCGCGAACTGAGACAGCTTGTAACTCGATATCGAGCGAGAGGTGACTGTGCAAATGTAACGAATTGTTTGCAACAATCATTTAGACAATGTTTGAATGTTGATTGATTGCCGCTTGCCGCTGCCGACGCGTTCCAACAAGTCAAATTGAAATAACTTTCAGAGGCTTGTGTCGGAGATGAATGTAATGAACTTGGAATAATTGGTGATGTTCTATTGCTTTCTGATGTAACAGTGTTTGCTGTAAATGCAAATGTCTAGACGGATATTTGAAGCAAAACTGATGAGATTATAAAACAATTTGGGAAGACATTGATGTGATCATGTAGTAAAGACTTAACACTTCCTAGGTGGTAATTTGACATCCACTTCGTAGTAACAAGTGCGAATGTAACTCCGTCTTCAGTCGGCGAAGTAATGGGATATAAACACTGTTGTTTTCTTGTTCCAAAGATGTAAACATCACAAGCTGACAGTTCCACTGTCTCACAAGCATAACTAAGTGGGTAACAGTTCCTTATTGTAAATCGGAGTGTTAGCGTTGCCGGTACGGATTCGTCACGTCATCGGGTAAGTTAACAGTCAAATTATAGTAAATCAAATAGTCGCAAACTAGCCACATAGAACAAACGGGCCTGGCTTCCGTGGCCACACGGGCTGTGCTAAATCGGGGCCACTAATGCTGCGCGCGCGCATCGTAAAAGCGCGATCTGACTCGCTCGCGCCCGTAAATCATCGATCGTGCGATGCGATGCGATTTAGCACGCTCGCCTTGTTGCCCACTTGACGCGTGTTGTCCCAGCAAGCGCTGTAAAGCATGTTTTGATAGATAGTTTAATCTCCAACTTTTTTGTCCGCAGCTCATATAAAAATTGTCACGTGAAGCGCTTTTTAGCTTGATTTCATAGGTTCTGATATCCGACAAGCAAAGTTTTACATACATAAAGCTGTGGTGTTGTTGTAAGATCACATTAAAGCGTGTAATGTCGTCGTATAAAATTGTGATTAATGTCTCCGAAGGGATACAGGTGGCAATAATTTATGGTTGTCAACGTAATCAGCTTTTCTTCTCATTTTATCGTCACTGTTCGTTATGCGGTTGGAGCATTAAAAGAAATTCTATTCTTCCGATAGCTTTATTCATTTTGTTGGAGGATCGCTGGACAAAACAATAAAATTGGTAGTATTCAATTCAAAATATTTCCATTAGAATTTCAGCATTTCTTCAGCTTAATCTAGCGCTGTATCGGTTTCTGTATTTCTATATAGACGTAGTTTGATTTTACGATCTTTATGAAGTACGCTGTAAAGGGTTTTACAACTTGCAATAGTGAGGGCATGTACTGCTCTTCTCTATTGGAAGTTACGTCGTGATGAACACGTTTCCAGTGTTTGTGAAGACTCTTTTGTTCCATTACGATATATTTGCTATCCCCGATTTTGAATTGCTGCTGTTGTATTTTGAGACATTTTATTGCTGACGGAAGTTTCAAAGTTGATGTTCTTCCAATACTGGGGTAGTTAAGTTATCCTTACTTCATTGCCTAGTTCGTTATGTTATTTTATGTAGCATGGGGTATCTCTGTGGAATTTCGTAATTACTGTACACTCTACATACAATATTGTAACAATGGTTTCGTTATCCTTAATGTAATGTAAAATAACATACACAACACATGTTACTTCAGCAACAGGCTTTCTTTGATTAAATTTATCTCTCAACTAGTGTTCCATCGGTATTTAAGTTTTAGTATCAATAGTTTTAATATCGTCCTCCCCATTGCTGGACCACAGGCTACTGCTGTGGTAGTGGTCCCATAATCCACTGCCACGTGTGGGACGGCAGAAGTCACATGTCTTCCGAACCTACTAATCCAAAACTATCCTTTGTTGCAGGCACTCCAATCAATCGGCTACCAATAATGGCAAAGTCGGTCCTCGACCTGTACGAGCTGTACAACCTGGTGATAGCCCGTGGTGGGCTGGTGGAGGTCATTAACAAAAAGCTGTGGCAGGAGATCATTAAGGGGCTGCGGCTGCCGTCGTCCATCACGTCTGCTGCCTTCACGTTACGCACACAGTGAGTACCGCGTATTATTTCTACCTATGGAGTCCTAGTAGGTACCTTTTAAGCCTATCATCGGAATGTAGTGGTTATCATTTAATTTGATTTACAGCAAAGTTTTTTTTTGATATGCCTGTTTCCTAGCCGTAGGAATATTAAAATACGGTTAAGTTATATGTATAGTAAATACTTGTTAGTTCGCTGAAGATTTGAGAAAGTGGTGCAAATCTGTTTAATATTAGATTAGAGAATGATTATATAAAAAAAAAACTAGAGTACACAAAAATTTACATCCATTAAAGAGGAGATTAGGATTTTTTGGAGACGTGACAATATTCTCAAAATGAAATCCTTTCGAACTACCTAATCATTATCCATTAGCCTTAAGTCTAGAACATGATCGACAAAAGATGTATCTGTGTGGTCCTACAAGTCAGGAGCTCGCTCCATATTCGACCTGCTTTGTACCACATCCTCATTCAAATTCTCACGAGGTGGAGACAAAAGATGGCCCACAATGGCACTACGTGAGCGTCCGACGCGACAATATGACAACTTCATAATTAATAACCTCAGCTCATCTCAGCCGATATAATTTCCCATTTATCTCGCTAGAGTTCCTTCACCTCGTCTTTTGTCGGATGTCATAAAGGTGGTTTACGTTTATGATTCAAAATGTACGACGGTTACGCACGAACCGATGATTTCGAACGCAGCTTCTTTTATTTCGATCTGTTTCTGTATGCGTCTCGTTACGTTAATTTTCATAGTATGTTTGGACTTTGAAGTGATTTTGTAACTAAATGTTTTAAACGATGTCTCGTAGATTGTTGTCCTAAATAGGTATTGTGATACTAGAAAGTCTACTATTGTTTGGTTTGTACACATAATTGCTTCATTAATGCAAATTATTTCGAACTTGATGTTAGCTAGACATCCATTTTCAAGTAATGACTCTTTTATTCACAATTTGTCTTTAACGTAAACGATTTCTAGTTTCTATGCTGAAAAACATTAGTCATACGTTAACATTCTATTGAGACAAAAGTATTCTAATGCCAAAGCTTACATCTAGCAACATTCATAAAATTAGACTAACCGTAATGACGAATGTTGTATATATATAGATCGCTTGTGACAGTTTTAAAGGTGGCGTTTTTATGAGACGGCGGTTCTCATTGTGTTACGCATTAAATATGTGACCGCTTAATATGACGTATGAGAGGTACACGCGACAATGGGGTCATATAAAATTGACATGTAACAGAATAGGCTTAGGATTGTAATGGTACGCATTATACTTGAAGGATAGACTTTTGATAATAATTGGGCTTGTAATATGATTTATAAGGTTGTCAAGCCGCGGGCGGAGTAATAAAGTTATTATTAGATTAGTTCGTTCTAAAGGATTGAATGGTGGCATCTCTTGATTTATATCCGAGTTAATAGATATGGAAATTATTTTGGATGATAAAAGAATCGAAATGAGCCTTGATGGTGTCGCTTTGCCATCAACTCTTGTCCTTCATTCTATTTTTGTGAAAATTCCATGAATGCTGTCAATGGCTCAAAATAAATTGTTAACCTAAGTATCTCCTTTGTAAACCCCTACTGTAGACTAGCAACAATCAGCACCGTTGTCATTTTGTTATCTTTTAAAATCTGCTCAAGATATGTAAATTAGCCAACACCAGGTGATGAAAAACAAATTTACCTTTTAAACAACAAATCGGCTCCTTATAAAAGTTGTATGATTTATTTCCAGATACATGAAATACCTGTACGACTACGAGTGTGAGAAGAAGAACCTTTCCACCAGGAGTGAGCTGGACGCAGCCATTGAAGGCAACAAGCGTGAGGGTCGTCGCGCCTCGGGGCAGTACGATGCACAAGCTGCTTTAGCTATGGTAAGTATTTTCATAACTACAGATTTGGAAGTATTTTTTGCCATATAATGCCCATAAGATAGATACAATATACTTTTACTAAGACACGCATAGATGATAAACTACAATGTCTGTAATTCAACACAGTCCGTAATACGTTTACCAACTAAACGTTTGGAAAACGATGGTCCAATGTTATTCATAGCAACATTATATTCATGCTCCCACTTGGCAATAGGTATACTGTTCAGTTGTAGAGCCCATTGGATATTTTATATAATATTGCCAGTAGTTTCATGAATCCTGATGAATTTTCGACCCTTTGGATTTTGAAAAAGTTGTATGGTCTAAGTCTTTTTCACCCGTACATCCATCTATTATTAAAATTATCTTAATTTTCACTTCCTCCCTGGCGACACCTTCTTACACACAGTCCATCTCTTTAAACAAATTCGTACACAAAAAAACACTTCTTGAAAAAAGTTCCACTTACGGTTACAGTAGTACCTAATGTACCTCCCCTATACACGCTTGGAACAGCTTGGAAAAAGATGTAATGTCAAATCTTTGATGCTTGACTATCACCACCTAAAGTCTCTATACATGCTTGGAACCACTGCTTGGAAAACTTTTACCTGTTGGCAAACCTCTGGTGCTTGAACATCACCACCTAACGTCCCATCTTCTTGCAGCCCCCATTAAACCGCGTGCCCGCGTCTCTCGCGCAGCTGTCGCAGCACATGCAGCCGCTGTCACTGTCGCTGGGGGGCGTGGCCCCGCGCCTGCCGCCACTGCCGCCGCACGCGCCGCACCTGGCGCAGCACGACATCGAGTACAGGGTGCGCGAGTACATGAAGATGATACAGCAGCAGAGGGAGCTTATGAGAAATGGTGAGTTTTTCTCGATTGTCTTTGGTTTGTTAAGTAAAATAATTATGAACTCTAAATCCTTATTTTTTCGAGCTGAAACTTAGTGTCTCTATTACAACGCCTTTTTAAATTTTTGGTTAATAAGTCTTTGTTTGCATATATTGCAATTACAGAAATAACATAACATACTATCACGACTGTAATCTCCGAAGGTTTAGGCACCTAATAGTACACCCACATTTCGCCAGTTATGTTTAAGTCCCATGTAATAGGGGGCCATGGCCATGTAATAACAATGTTTCTCCTTTTCACAGGCTCCGAATCACCCCCCAGCAACGGCCAAGCGCCAATAATGTCACCTCGCGACGCCGCTCTCAGTGCCATCGACGTCTCCCGCCTCACCCTCTGGTCGCTCTACAACAATAACAACAACAACAGCCCACAACCGGACATTGAGCCACAACGGTAAGTCGATATTACTTGAAAAGTAAACTTAATTTTTTTAATGGACCTAAGATAGCACCCTAGTGTGCACCCTAGTTTTTGCTGGTCATTCTAGCTAGAGTAACTACTTTGTGAGGCTTATTGAACTGAAATACTTCTCAAAATAAATAACGTTTAAGATTTGTCTCAATTATGATCTATCATAGCAGTGTGTAGGTATTATGTCGATTGAAAGTCGTTGCAAGATTGACAAAAAGAGAGCTTATTTGTGATTGTAAATACACATGGACAATTGAAGTTAGAAAAAATTGAAATTAGAGTAGTACTACATCTCTACGATTATGTTTACTATAAGGTCAACCTCTGGTTGACAAATTCTGACAGTCTCCTTATCCTCAGTATGGGTTACAGCGAGGCTCTGAACCTGAGCGAGAGCCCCAACTCGCTCACGAGCGGCGGCAAGCGCGAGGCGTGCCGCTCCCCCGCGCCGCCCGCCAAGCGCCGCACACCGCGCCCCGTGTCTCGCCCCGCCTCGCCCCGAGACCACCTGCACTCGCCGCCACAGCATCGCCACAGCCGCCGGGACGCCACGTCACCGCCACAGATCAACGGCATGCCCAATACTAATGGTGTCAATGGAGCTGCCTTCAAGATTACCACCAGAGGTAAGCATCCTATACGTCGTGTTTGTTTCTATTGTTTGTGTCTTTGGCCATAGCTTTCCTTGTCATATAATTCATTCTAGAATTTTTGCTTTTGCTGGATTAAATTTTGCTTTTTGAAACTGATCGCGTTCTCTTGCGTGTTTTATCTACTAATAACGCCTTACTCTCTTTGTCATTGTCGATTGGTTGATTAACATCCTGCTCTTCAACTCAATCTCTTTTAAGCTTATTTATTTATTTATTATCTGTTATTTTATTTTTTATTGCTTATCTTTTATAAGCTGATGATTTTATCTAAAAAACAGATCTTAGTCTATAGTCATATGTAATTTAACATTTTATTGTCCCCCAGGAGACGCAAGCACAGGAGATCAGCAACTAGTGGTATCAATAGAGCTGAACGGAGTAACGTATGAAGGTGTACTCTTCCCCTCAGGCAACGGTCAGAACGGACACAGACAAATGGTGTCCTAAACACACACACACACACATATATTATAGCGTAGTCGTTGCGGCTGCGGTCTCAAGCATCGAGTATTTATTGAATACTGACTCCTTGGACTTGGTACAGCACAAAATATCTGGCCTCAGAGAAGCAAAATTATTGGTTACTTTGTAAAGGTAACCGCCGTGGAAATAGACTTAAATTAACTACTGTTAGCGCTCTGAGAAATATAATGCCATCATATGCAGAATGTTAACGAATTGTCCATGTTTAGGAGTTGTGTTGAGTGAGGAAGACGTGGTCACTGTTAATCTGGGATCTATAGGGCATCATCCTGAATTCTACAACGCTACTTTTTATTACCTGTATAAATTAAATATTTCAAGATCATCCCAGTTCCATTTCTCCCCGCTCTCCTCTCCAGAGCATAGGCAGTCAGTTTCGTCATCAGACTGTGTACTACAGTTGAGTTTATATCTTAGATTGCTTGTAAACTAATACAAAAAATGAGGATCATCAATGCAAACAGCTTACTCGATGTGTTGAGCTACTCGTATTGTCAGAATTGTTTTGGAAACATCTTGAAATTTGTCTGATGTGAACTCAACAGCGACGAATCTAATTTTTATATTTTTCTTTAGAGTGATTGTATTCCTTTTATGATTAATACTCGGGACTTGCAACCGCAACTTACAAAAAAGTATTGTTTTAATGATTAAACTCAAATTATTCGAGATAAGTACAAAATTTTCACCTTACGGATCATCCAATAAAGATATTATCGTATGTACTTAGTTATTTTTAAATGTGATTAAGTTTTTATGTATTTTTTCAAAGTATTTATAGTTCTCAAAAAAATAAATTACACTGCCTAAGAAGAACGTGAAATTATTTGTAAATAAAAAAAGTATAAAATAATTTCATTGCTGTTCTTTAATGGATGTTTTGTATGATAATTTTAAATACATTTTTTTATGATGTCATACAGTAATGACAACTTGTGTAAATATAGTTTTTAGTTGATACGTTATTTATAATTTGACAGATGTGTGATGAGTGGACGTCGCGTCTGGGCTGGTGTTGCGTGGTGACGGAACCTATATAGATTACGTTGAGCTACGTATACTCAGCTGCAGAAGTGAGTGAGCAAATTGGAAATGCAAAGTGCCATTGAACGAGTTAAAGTTGATGTATGGGTACTTAATTTTGCACTTATAATTTGTTTCCTTATTACTGCGCCGGCAGCTTGTGTCTAGCTTAATTATTAGTTGTAGCACATTATTAATCTATTTAAAAGCTCATTAAAGTGACAAGTAATTTTAAATATAATGTGGTTTTGTAAGTACTAACGCGTTACACCTAATAATGTGAGTTATGTTACGTCTATACTTAGTGAACGTAATCTAAATGTGTTTGTCGTATTTGTATATTATTGTAAATAGAGATATTGTTGTGTGGAAGTAGTGCAGCGTTTTATACACCGTGTCGTAAATTTGTGATTCTTGATGC
Source organism: Standfussiana lucernea (assembly GCA_964057025.1). Classification (NCBI taxonomy): domain Eukaryota; kingdom Metazoa; phylum Arthropoda; class Insecta; order Lepidoptera; family Noctuidae; genus Standfussiana; species Standfussiana lucernea. The sequence goes on along the minus strand of OZ059803.1, from coordinate 5,902,605 downwards.
AAAAGGTGTATATTTTAATTTTTCTATGAAGATGTCAGTATTGTACTTAGTGAGTAGGTATTTATAAATTGTGGATTGAAACTTAATGCACCTTGGATGGAAGAGTCGATTGATTAAGTACCTCCCTCCTGATGATTCAAGAATCATTTTGTCACAGGCTCATATCGACTTACTCGTTCAAGGTGTACTTTGTTTTGCTCTAAAACTGTAGACGTTTATGAAAATAATGATTGTTACTAAAACCTCTAAAGTACGCGTTTTTTTTTACTTTTTTTATTTCAACTTTGTCTGTTTACATTTATTGACATTTTCGGTTGCAAAGTTGATGAATGAAAATTGTGACTTAGTTGAAAGTAATTCTCGAATAGGCGTTTGAAATAGTCAAACCATTATTATTATTTTATTGAATAATTCAGACAAAGGTATTATTTGGACGAAACATTTCAGGCTACTTAAAGTTCACAAATAGTTCGTTTAGCATCACAACATGCCATTTTATTAGTTTTAATTAAGTGTAATTTAAGTAACGTTTGTCGAAGTGATTAAATGAGTCCGTTGAGCTGAGCAGACGAGCCGTCGAGTTGTGGAGCTATGGCAGCTTGCCCTATTCATAAGTTTTCATAAATTATAATAATCGTAGTGCAATAAGCAATATCCAAAATTATGAAAAAAAATCTCCAGTAAACTAGAAAAAATCTTATAGTAGCGTTGTTGTAAAAAATATTGAAAAAATGTTTTTTTTTGTAAATGACTGATTTAATGTTTTATAATCTTAGTTAATTTAATGTATTTAATTTTAAAGATTACTGTGTAAAATTTAATTTACGGTTAGCCGCATTATTGGAGCTAAGTAGTGGTAGATGTTAGTACATTCCTGACGATGTACAATACTTGTTAAGAGCAACAATATATATACTGGCCTACTTATATACAGGTAGTTAGGCCAGGGGATTGCGCATTAGCGAATTTCGTATTACACCAAAAATTTTTGATGTATTCAAATAATTATACACAATTAAATAATTATGTATTACGAATTCTATATTTTATTTAATAACGTTAACTCTTCAACTCCCCAATCCTGAGTCCATGGTGATTGTATCCCTATGATTAATTTCAATTATATAATTGTCTTAGGAATCCATTAGAATCATCATAAATAGATAGATTTGTCAAAAATCTAGCTATTTATGAAGTAAGCAAGTGACTAAGGACTAATATTTGTATTCTCATAAGCAGATTTAAATAGGCAATAACCTTTTACATTAGTAAGACTAAGTATAACTTAACCCTAGTTGGCAAAATGTAGGTGTACTATCTAGGTAGGTACTCTGCCGCACTCTGCGTGACCAGTAGGTAACCCCACAGCCCACTTGGAATACCGGCGTGATGTTATCCCGTTGAGTGACACGCTTACAATCAAAAAGAAAGATCTTGATAAAATATAAATCTGTGCTTTCATACGTTTGAAAAATACATCTTGTCGATAACGTAAGGTAAAACATTGAATATTCTTTGATATTGTTAAAATGCCAGGCATTGCCCATAAGTGGGTACTATTCTGAGAGTGTGTAAGAGATGGCGCTACACATCTGTCTAGCGCTCTTAGGTACACACTCTCGGAATAGTCCTAAAACATTCCTGCACTAACAGATCATGGTAACCCCCCAGGTTAGCCTTGTAACAGCAACGCCATAAAAATAGATAATCAATAATTTGGTTTATTTACTACTGAATGAGACATCAGACAAAGTATATAAAAGATTATAAAGTGTTTCAATATCAGTAACTTAACCGATTCCGTGCGGATGATGCCGCACAGGCACCATGTAAATGTATTGCGTATGGCGTATGATGTCCGAGAGGATACAAAACTAAAACATAAAAAACTTGGCTAAAACGATATTTGTATCACGGAATTTTTGTTCGACGCCAGGCACTAAAGATTGCTACAAAGACCTCCGCACGGAATCGGTTAACTTTTTTGGAAAAACAGTTTGCTTTTAACAAAATCAAATATTACTAACCCTAAAATAGCAAGTTACTTTGGTTACTTAGCATAGCGCCATCTATGTTGTAGCAATGAAACTTAAAATAATGGTACTAGTAGCGACATCTGTATTAACCTTCCTAAACGAGAACGCAACGGCTAGGCGTTGATTCTGCTATGAGTTGGCAACAGAACGTTGACCTGTCTCCGCTTGAGGTGTTATCAGTTCCCATTATTGAACTGTAGATGGCGTTGCAAGTCAGATCCAAACTATGTTTAAGAGCATCAACATTTTCATAACAATAAAGACATTTAAAGTCGATAAAAGTAAGATTTTATAATTCAGCTGATAGAGAAATAATTTATACAATAATAAAATAAAACACAATATTGCAAAAAACCACTACAAAAAAAATATTAAAAAGTGGAAAATAAGTTTTGGAAGTTGATGACTTTTGTTTGTGTCATTGACGTTTTTGCCAAGCAGAAAAATACGTATTAAAAAGCTAACCCATAAACTGTTCAACCAAAGTTAATTTAGATATATATTTTTTTTTGGACCACCGCACAGACTTTCTCAACCAAATGAAAATGAATCTCGTCAATCGGCCAAGTAATCACGGAGAAATCAGTGAACATACATTAAAAAAAAGATGACGGCAGTATGTAACGTATAACATAATATTACGTAAAAAAGAGCGAGTTCTTGGTTTTAAAGGCCTTCCGCTGTAAGTCCCCAGAGACTGTACCTGTGATTAAGTTGATCGGTCAGGAACTAAAACGGGTCTATCAGTTCAAGTATCTGGGGACTACGTAACCTATGATGACCTTAATGACCAGGCGGATATGGTTTGGGAACGTAGGGCGTTGGCTGTCCGGTGTCACATGCTGGCCCGCAGGTTTGGAGGTTTGGTTTGGTTTGGCACGTTGTAGTGAGCAAGTAAAAATAACACTCTTCAAAAGCTTATTGCCAAGTCTTCTACACGTGCAGCCTGTGGACCAATTATACTCAGTGGACCATCAGCGCCCTACGGATCCAGTATAATAATGGATTCAGGATGTTGATGGGCCCATATCTGCAGTGCATCGGGTATATTGACTTTCACGCGATCGTTAGAAAGAAGTCTGCATCGCTGCTCTGCAGACTACGGGCCAGCTCCAACTCCATCCTGAAGACCATAGCAGGGAAGTACGACTCCCGATATTTGGGGCTATTGTTCGTAGACGCATCTCGAACAACAAGCTTGTGTCTAAATAAATAATAAGTTGTGTAACTAACTTTTTTAGCATTAAACATTTATGTAGCAAATAACTAAACGTTTCAAGAGGGAAGAAGCTATCCGTCGTTGACAACAGATAGATAGCAGTTATCCTTGATTGTGAAACGCAAACTATGGATAGATAAGATCTTGCTGTTAATCGGGGATAGCGAGCTATCCGTAACTGGAGATAGGTTATTGAAAACGGCCGTTTTAATCTATAAGTTTTGTTTTTTACTAACCGTGTATGGATGTTGCTTGTCCGAAATAAAAGTTATTTTATTTATATATACTAATATCTATACTAATATTATGAAACTGAAGAGTTTGTTTGTTTGTTTGTTTGGTTTACTCAGGAATTACTTTAGTGTTGGATAGCCCATTTATCGAGGAAGACTATAGGCTATGAAACATCACGCTACGTCTAATAGGAGCGGAGCATTAATCAAAAATGTAACGCAGACGAAGTTGCGCGAGTCAGCTAGTTTTATATAATAACCACCTACTTTTTTAGAAGCCGGTTAACAATTACATTTCAATGACATCTTACCTACACTAAAAAAAACAGGAGGTGGTGGCAATTTTACCCGCTAAACTATACGATCAAGCTGCATACCAATAGATTGCAAGTATTGCCAGGAATAAACCTGTCTAGGTTACAACCCTTAAATCATAATATTTACCATTAGGTATAGGTTTTTCAAACACCCTTCAAAGGGGTAAAAATAGAAGTTCAGGGTGGAAGTTTGTATGGCAAAAACTACTGCGTGAACGAATCAACTCGAAACTCAGTAATGACACAATTCATAAAAAAATAAAGAATTTCGTACCTATAGTCTTTGGAAAATTTACCCCTTATATAGTTAGGGTAGCTCACTTTGTATGAACCAAAATCACAGTAGGTAATCGATACAAGCTACATACCAATATACGTATATTCTTTAATGCGAGGAACAATCTTGTCTAGGTTATAACCCCCAAATCCATGCAGTAATGCGGTGATAAAGTATGAAAAATCTAAATGCGTAATCCGATTTACTTGAAACTTATCAAGGATAGTAATCTAAATAATTTTCCATAATAGTTTTTTTTTAAAGGAACTCCTTAAAGGGGTGAAAAAAGAAGTTTAGGGTTGACATTTGTATGGAAAAATTCTACTGCGTTATTAAATTAACTTCAAACTCAGTAATAATAAATACAAAAATAACTAAATACGTGTCCTAAAATGACAGGAATGAGTAAGAGACAGCTTTATTTGGTTTTTACAAGACATTTGGCATAATCAACAAGTGAGGTATGATGGACGCCTTCGATATCGATAAAAGCGTGTCTCTTCTAAGAGTCCATAAGTTCAAATTGTTTATTATGTCTCAAATTATTACAATAAAACAATAATATACAAAACAATTGAGGCAGACCCAGTAAGTAATTGAAAATACTTGTTTTGGGGCTGTCTCGCTTTTTCCCTTGTATTACTTCACTAGTAAGAATGTTGAGTGTACTTAGAGCAAAAGAAAATAAAACAAAATAAAAACAGTGAAAACAAAATGAAAACCAAATTAACTTAGAAAACAATTAACTATTGGGAAAGCAGCTCAATGAATTGTGTGAAATGTGTCTCCCACAATCTTTGTGTAGGTATGTGTTGTTTATTGAAGTGTATGCCTGGGTGCGTGGCGGTGTGTGCGTGTGTATGTTTTGGGTGTGTGTATTGTGTAGTGTTCGTGGTTATGTGTAAGTTTACGAACTATGTGGATAGCTTAGGAGGTAGATGTGAAAGTACTTGTGTGGAGTTTTAGCCAACTCTGACTAAGATGTGCTCAGTTTCCACATACGTCAGTGTCTTTAGCCACTCTGTTTTAAGTTTTTTGCATTCGTGCAGGATTTTAGGGTAGATTTCTAGTTTTGCATTGATCTTATTGTATATATAGGCAGATTGATAAGGAAATACTATACTGCCGACTGCCGAGTTCTGGAGGTACCGAAGAAACAGAGACGAGCCATTAAGTTACATTTTGATTCCCAGGTCGGACAGTGATATTGGGATTTTCCTTCAGGAATTTTTCAGTAGCATCCACGGAGTCTAGATTTGGGCCTGGTTGATGGCCAAAGGCGCGCCCCCTATAACGTGGGACTTAGACGTGACTGGTTAAGTGTGGGTGTACCACAAGGGTACACCTCTGCCTAACCATTTGGGGATTACGGGCGTGATTAAGTTATACAAAAAACTGCGAGTCTTAAAATAACAAATATTAGAAGAATTTGTATCCAAAGTCCTATGGCAGCTGAAGGATTGAAAATGGTTGCTTACAAGCAAACATAAACAAGAATTGTTAGAAATGATTACCCCATAATAAGGCAAGAAGCAGCACTACTTAAAATGTCGTTTAACTGCAATCATACATATGTATCCCAAAGCTACGGCGTTTTACGACTGAATCACTACATACCTAGTATAAAACAAAGTCGCTTCCCGCTGTCTGTCTGTCCCTATATGCTTTAAAACTACGCAACGGATTTTGATGTGGTTTTTGTGATAAAAATAGTGATTCAAGAGGAAGGTTTATATGAATAATACATGCATATTATAGTAGAGAAAACATTAGTATCTACATTGCACCCGTGCGAAGCCGGGCAGGTCGCTAGTATTTTATAAACCCATCTATTATTATTTGTTTTATGGTTCAAAAGGGGACCGTTTGTGTGTGTGTTGTGTTGTGTGTGTTTGTGTTGTGTTGTGTGTTGTGTTGTGTGGTGTGTTGTGTGGTTTGTGTGTTGTGTTCTATAGAGTATGACATTTTTCTATCATCATCTACCTTGTCTTTTGCCAACTATGTTGGGGTTGGCTTCTTACCAAAAGGTATCGTATTACCCAGTACCTACTAACTAGATTGCGGAGAGCAGATAGGCTGTCGCTCAAAATACTGGTATTCAGCTGCAACCGGTTAGGCTGGAAGCCAACCAGATGCAGTAGATGAACCTATCAGTATTTTACCTGACCACCGCAACCCTTCGATAACTGGATAATACGATATCCCTTGATATTACTGATTTTCAGGCTTTCGTGTTTCTGATTGACAGTCTACTTGGTATACAATGGTACTTTTACCATTAGTGAAATCCGGAGCCAACATAACGTGCTTATTATTAGATCTTGTGCATCAAAGATATTCAGAATGTATACTATGAATATACGTACATATATATACTTACGCCTTTTTCCCGTGGGGATAAGCAGAAAGTACAGAACGCTACCTGTTAAGATCCTTACATATACCTTGCGCCTCGTCCACATTCATACATCTAGTTATAATTACGAGTATGTACAATACAGTATCCAAAAAACTAGAAGACAATCCTCATTTCTGTCGAAACTGTTTACAGAAGTACTGATTGTGAAAACGATTCTGGACAAGATACACTCACTACCTACTAGAATAGTCCTCTCGTCCCAGTATTCTAATGTTCATTTCTAATGTTTCTAAAGTATGCAAACCAAATCAGTTCAACAGTTTTAAGTGCCATTCCGAAAACCAAAACACAAACTTCATCTGATTTCTACTCAACCCTGAACTTGTAAACTTCCAAATTGTGTACTTCCAAGGGTCCAAAATTAACATTTGAATAGGGCTTAAGTAGTTAAGTTGACCCCTAGTGGCGGGCCTTTGAACTTGAGGCCTTGGGCCCGACGATGTTAGCTTAGGACCTTTGGCGTATGGTTCAGGGCATACATACAGAATCACATCAGCTATCTACGGTTATTATTGGAAAGAGGTTTTGATTGATAAGGATATTGGTACGATAGATTGGTTTTAAAGTTGTGTAAATAGGAAAATCACTGAAAAGTTGTGTGGTAATTGGTTATCGCGGTGTGGACATGTGATGCGGAGGAATGAGGAAAATGTCGTGAGGAAAGTTTTGAGTATAACTGTGGACGGCTATATGAGTAGAGGAAGACCAAATAAACGGTGAATGGACTGTGGGAAAGATGATATGGCATGAGAGGAGGTGACTGCTTAGCTGACGAGTAATAGAGAAGTGTGGAAGAATAAGACATGCTGCGCCGACCCCAAATAAATTGGGATAAGGGCAGGTGGATGATGAATGATGAGACAGGAAACTCATTGATTCATTCATGAGTTGGTACGGAAGTTTTGGGCCCTGAACCAAGTTCTACCTGCATGCTATCTTAGGTTAATCATGGCTAAGCGTCCGGGCATTCAATCGGCTGCATAGTTATCACGGCTATAAGACAGAGAGAGAGAGTAAATTGTGATCCACGATTGCGCCGTCTCCTTCATGTAAAATTAAGAAAATATTGGCATCACAGAATTAATGTATCAGGTACGGTAGCGGCAATAATGAGTTTGAACCTTATTTCTAATCCAGAGGCTTCCTTTTAGCACAGGATAGTGGTCTACAAGGAAATAATAAAGATTTAGCTTACAGGCTTCATATTTACTCCGAAAAGAGTTTGTCATCAAATAACATTGGGATCATTGTATTTACTACAGAATAATCATGGTGTCAATTTTAGGGAATTATTGACGTAAAGTCGACCAAGTTACCATTTCACTGTGTGCCAATCTATCGTAGTACGGAGTCTCAATAGAATGCGAGAGCAACTTCTTGAGAGTGGAGTAGAGGCGAGCAGTGGTGGCACGGTGTTGAAAAAATACCCATCAAAGTTAAAAAACAATGTGAGAAATGTTTGGCGCGGCTTGTGGCGGCAATAAGTCGCCGAGCTGTGGCTGACGCCATTCGTTCGGTGTGTGTTAGCCTAGCTCGACATCTTGAATGCATATTCGACATGAACACGTGTTGAGAATGTAGCACGCTTTTATTTCACGCTGCAGAACCTATATTAGACGCTTCACTTTCTGGTTATATTTGCTTTTAATTTAGTATCTCTCACTCGTAGTCTCTTCTTCTGTCTGAACCAAAATGGATCAAAAGTGATAAATGAATGAATTAGTGAACTTAACTAGTAATGCTGGACTTCAACACTTTACGGCATCATTCACTTGCCTAAAATAAACAAAGGAAGCAAATGAAAGTTCATAACAATACAATTTAAACGGTGTCGTGTAAAAATGGAATGAAACAAGAGTGAACTGTCACCCCGAGTGAACCATTCACTCAAGTGATGCGTCTGATATCAGTATTACGTTTCATTCGCAATTCGTCGCTGGACATGATGCAATAAATCAATGTGAATTGCTGTGGCGGTAACTCGTGTCACAGACGGCGCAGATTTCAGAGTGTTGACGCGGAATAATTGATGGCACTACCGCACGGTTGATCCGGCCATTGACGCTCTGTCTATTGGATAGCTCTGGCAACATTCCGGGAAATGAGCGTTGGATTTTCTCAATTATACCAATTTATCAAAACGATTTTTGAAAATAACCCATCACTTTAGTTTTCTTGAGTGAGTGATGTGCTTTCACAAACTTAACGTGATTTATTTCCACACTGAAGGGTTTATCTATTCAAAAACGCTGCCTACAGTAAGTTAATTAATAAGTTAAAGCTTATCTACAAAGGCGAGATTAACCCAGAATTGGGTTAAGCGTCTCTACTATAAGCACCGCTTATGAAAAAACCCCTCAATTGTCTGAAAACGGCATGATCAGGAAATCTGGGATAAATTTCTTGAACCAATCGAGCTCCCATGATGATCAAAGGAACTATATTAGACTTATAATATAGCTGTAGGTACCATGAAATTATTGTTGTCACAAAACCGGTTAAGGGGTATAAGTATAAGTTCAAAGCAACATATTAAAGCGGTGCGTGTCAATGTAACCCAATATTCTACCCAGTAACTACCTACTTACCAACGCCAGTACCTAGCAACAGCGCCACACCGCGATGTCGCGCACTCCAGCCCAGGGGGAGACCGGAATGTTGCCCAAACAACCACACTACCAAAATGGAATAAAAATGTTTTTACTCAATTAATTTTACCTTCCGAATCGAAATGATTCAGTTAACGTGTAACATTCAAATATTTACGAGCGAGTGTAACTATACTAGGATTATTAGATTTCCCTGTTAGGGGCCTTAGTGTCCTTCAACTTCTCAATATCCAAGGCTATGTTGGAATAGTCTTTATGAAAAGGGACCAGTTAATCCTGTCATCTCCGGCTGGAAAAAAAAACAACTGCTCCCTACATTTATGTTCGCATGATTCGTCAAAATGTATGGAACAGCTGACATTTTTTTCGCGGTTTCAGGTTTGGTCCCATAGTAAAAGTTGTTTATAATGATGAGTACAATGACCCCTTAGGAGGGTGTGCGTTAATTATGTTACATGTTGTATATGCCAAAATAGTTATGCCAAAGTATATTAGGAAAAAAAAACATTATGCTAAAAGAAGATACATTGGATTGATCGTCTGACTTGTCCAGTCCAACTCCAATCTAGCGTGTATTGTAGTATGGACTCTGTAATCATCTTTACCGTGGGGTTAGTGCCTAACTTGGTGTCAGAGTTTATATGCCACCCATGGACCTCTGACTTGGTTTTACACGCCGTCAAGAAATATCTCTCAGGCGTGCTGGTTTCCACACGATGTTTTCCTTCACCGAAGCAAGTCATAATTATACAATACCCACATGAATCCCAAAAATCAGAGGTGCCTATCCTGGGTTTGAACTCGAGACCTATGACTTGGCAGTCCGACGGCCACACCACTAGGCTCTCACTAACTCTGTAATTATATGTTAGCGTAAAACTAGCCCAACTATTTGCAAATCAGATACAATAGTTTAACAATCAGTACAGCTCACATATGAGTCATAGGACTGTGAACATCGAGAGGCCTTTGCCCTGGAGTGGGACAATACGGGCTCTTAATAACAATAGCCCAAATGTGGGACATCACACTGTGAATGGGATACAGTTTAACTCAGTGGGTACTTTTTCGGATGTTTTGGAAATCCCCAACTAATAAGGTTTGAAAGCGTAGCTCTAATTTTCATTTGAAAGAGATCACGCGACAAGGTCGCGATTCTATCGTCTTCTAAAGACTTCTTGAATATTTAATGTTATGGTTGGTTTATTTTTTCAGCTAATCTCCATTTCCTTCTTGGGGATTACCACAGAACTTGGGGGAATACCTTTCTAAGCATCTAAATATAGATGGTAAGAATAATTCATTGCTGCGAATGCAATAGCTGTAACCAGTGACACAGACTATTCTCAAGTATGTAAGTGTTTTTTTAAAGTAGCTTGATTTATAGATTTAAAATAATGTTTCATTCATTTCTTCATAATAATTTATCATTACAAATGTAAATAGACTTATAGGACACTAGTTGTAATGAAATTAGGTCTAAATAATTTTAAGCGAAAGCTAATTTGGGTGTTGTCCCTTCGGGAAAAAGAGTGAAGTTATTTTTTAATTAAAGGGTAGATTCATTATTTATCGAGTGAAGATTTTCATAAAAACAGAGAAAAAAAAATATCCATGAACTTCCTAACTGTCGTCATACGACTTTAGTGGAAATGCAGAAAACCTACCGGGTCAAGAGACTACAGTTTTATAAATAAACTCAGTAAATAACTTAATCAACAACTGCTGAAGAGGGACATCTTTACGACCTCTAATCCCCAGAGAATACAACCATTACGACACCTTGCTAAAGGAAAACGGATCGTGTAATTCTTTTATGGTTGAAATCCCCTTGGTGACAATTCTTGTATGCCTTTTCTTTTACGAAAACAGAAATAGTGCTGGAGCCACAGACAAAGATAAACATAGATACCGGAAGTATCACGATCCGTATGTAACGAAGCGTGGCATTTTTTGACTACCTACTATGACCTCATAAGCCCTATTTACTTACTATTCAAAATAGACTATATTAGTTCTTTAAATGTCTTGAATTAAGTTCTTGAGTTGACGTTGTTGTTTTAAAATTAGCTTGCTGAGACAGTAGCCACGTTAAGCATAAAGCTTAAGCCGGCCACGCGAAGTAGGTGTTCTTGCGTTATCTAGGTATATTTATATCTGTGTCTGGAGTGGTACGGCTCTTAAAATTATTCTGACATGTTTTTATCTCTTAGTACACCTAATAATACACCCAACTTGAGATTCGAACGCAGGAACTCATGCCCAGCAATAGGCAAAAATAAACATAGCATCCCGCCCGTTATCTCTGAAGGGTTAGGCCTCTGTCTAATCCTCAACACGTGGGTGTACCACTAGGTACACCTCTGTGTCCCTAACAGTATACCTACAATTTGACAGTTATGTTTAAGTCCCATGTAAAGGAAGCGAGCCTGTTGCCATCAACCGGGCATATATCCCGACTTGTGGCAGCGACACTTTCTCGAACCCGGGGCCTCTTGCTCAGCAGTCGCGCTTACGACCACCAGACCAACGAGATATCCGAATTCTAAAAAGTAGTCAAAATATAATATGTACTAAATGCAAAGCAATAACTGATAACATCATTTTACTTAACATTGAATGATGGTACTTTTCAGATGTATTAGTTAGGAAGGCATCCTTAAAATTGTTTTAAAGATGCGTATCGTGTTTCTCGTGAACTCGGCAATCAACAGGTTCTGAGTATCGCAAGACGATATCGCAAAGTAATAAACTGTTTTTGAAGGCTTGAAATTCTTGAACATTTCATATTTTGCGTTTCGCCCTTTTAAATTTAAAGCCCTTTATTATAATATAGGAGTGCTTAACTTATAATTATGATAATGTTAATACTTGACAGAGAAGGAACCATCTTGGGCCAATACATTTTCTCATTAAGCAATGAATACATTGCTATTTTTCTTAATTTTAGTTACCTTAGCAATTTCAGATAAAAACTAGCGGATACCCAGCGTGTGCTACTTCGCTATAGTGTCGAATGCATTGTTTTACTGGTCTAAAACCATCTTCGCATTGTTGCCTCTAATGAAACCGGTTTGGGGCGTATTGGTTGGATGGTTTTAAAGTTTTACATATTATTTAGATTGATGTTTCCTCACTGTGAACTTTTTATCGTTATGTATGGTATAGTTAAGGGTATTGTAGACTTATAGAGTCTACAAAACGGTGCCTACGGCGCTACGCGCTACGCCGTGTAGTAACTACATCCCTTTTTCGTAGCGTCCTCGTAGCGAACCCTTTAAGCATAAATCACTTTTTTTATTCATAGCACGCGTATTTAGTGCAAGCTGTTCATTTTGAATTGAAACTGCAAATTAGCTCTTGTAACTCTAAACATTTTACTATTTTCTGTATATTTTTCCTTAACTAGTTTTAGTATATATAGGTTTTTAAACTGACATGGTCACTAACACATATTTCGGCGCTGTTGCAAGCACCCTTATCACGAACAGATACACATACAGTATGATGATAACATGATATCGGGAACTCAAATAATATTATAGTAAACATGGTAAATATTCCGTTTTCAGTGTTGATGATAGTTTCAGTAGTTTATCCTACAGAGATCGACAGTGATCGACTGGCATTCCACGGAATCCTTTATGCTCCAATTCAATACGAATTAGTCGTAAGTTGAAATCCGACTCTATTACCAAACACACGTATAGCTATGTCGTAACTGTGGGCGCGTTTGAATGTGATAATAAGCTCTGAAAATACACGCATTTCACGTGGCTATGTGAAATATTCGGGTAGATCAGGTCGATTTGGCGTTGTTGATAGACAGACGATTTGGTTGTAGGAGATTTTGTGGGAATTAGGAATAGCGGATAGCATAATTCGCGGGATTAAATCTGGAAAATAATCTTGAAAACTGTCGGATACAGGTCATACGGAAAGGAACAAGTTACTTTACGGCATGTCCCTGCCCCTCCTAGATATCACCTGATGAAAAATGGTAGATGAGGTATTGGAAAAGATTTTTTTTTTTTTTTAATTCTGAAACGAGTTAAATAATAGTAAAAATCTTTATCTATACTCATATATCTATACATATAAAATTCAAAGTCCTGACTGACTGATATATCAACGCACAGCCTAAACCGCTGGTCTTAAAGACATGAAATTTCGAGGGTGTATTCTTTGTGAACAGTAGGTATCTACTGAGAAACAGTTTTTCGAAATTCCACCCCTAAGTGGGTGAAATGGGGGGTTAGGTTTTCTCTGAAACTTTATATTCTCTAGGTCGATTGACTCAAAAATTGGTGTACATACTCTTCAGTTAAAAGGAGTACTAGTAAGTTGTTAGGATTTTTCTGAGGTAGACGTGTCAGTAAATATATTTATAGCGAACGATTGCTAGGGTAACGCGAGCAGATGAAGTCAAATCGTGTGTGAAATGGTCTCATTTGTGGCCATCAGTGACTAAACTTAGTCTTACAAAAAATATGAGAGTCCAGCTAAGGGGAGATGATTCCGCTGAACAGTTTTCAGATCTCTTAATGAAAATAGGGCATTGTGATTATCCAGAAGTGGATAGTAAATTACCTAATTCTCCCTACCGAGTTTGGCAAAATTGTGACCACTGTAGAAGAGCTAATAGTTAAAATTTACCCAGATATTAATAAAATCCACGATAAACCTGCAGAATGGTTGTGCGAGCGTGCCACCCTAATAAAAAAACCGACCAATTGCGAGTACTCGCACACACAGGGTTCCGTAGCACTTAATAATAAAATATTTTTAACGCTTATTCATATGTAAATTTACACTCAACAGATCTCGATACCATTTTTTAAGAGCTATCGATAGACACCCCACTAAGTTATATACGTTCACTTTTTTTTTCAACACTCGGTTACATGTATTTTTCATTTTTTTTTTCAAAATTTCCTCCTAATTTCAGCTGTGTCGTGCTTATAGTCTCGGAGTAAAATAGCTGTGACATACGGGCGGACGGACAGACAGACAGACGGACAGATCGAATCTATAAGGGTTCCGTTTTTGCAATTTCGCAACGGAACCCTAAAAACGACCAAGCCAAAATCATCAATGACTTTATTTTGAGATGGCTCGAAGCCGTTGAAAATCAGTGGACTTAGCACGGGCGTCGCCAGCTTTTGAGCGGGCAGAAGTATGCGAGTAAAAACGAATTTGTATTAATTTTACTATTCACATTTTATATTCAGAAATACAGATTTTAATTTATTGACTTAGGGAGACCATTTAATAAAAGGAACTAAGGCTCCAACAGCGAGCAAAGCGAGCTCGAAAAATTTTTCGTCTTGCCATCCTCAAGGTTAGAATTGTTTCGACCCTTTATACAGGAGTAATTTGATCAATTTGCAGTGAAAGTCAAGATTGGATATGTTAGAATTATTTCGTTCATAAAGGATACACATGGTCGTCTGCAGAGCGAGCGAAGCGAGCTTGAAAATTCTTTGGCACCTTGCCTTGGAAAGGTTAGAATTGTTTAGATCTTTCACAAAGGAGACACTTGGTCGTTTGAAGAGCGAGCGAAGCGAGTTCGAAAATTATAACACGTTTATTTTAGAATTGTTACGAGTTTCCACCTACCGGAGTGACTTGGGCGACTTATAGACAAAGTTAAGATTCAAGAGAAAGCAGGCTGTAAGAGCGGGCGAAGCTAGCTCGAAAATTTTTACGTCTAGCCTCGAATAAATTTAGATATGTTATTTGAGATCAAAATGTTCACCTTCTCCATTTTTAGCATCCTCGTGTTTGCCATAATTGCCTATTAAGGCCTCGGGCAAGGGGCTCCTAATTAATTTCAGCCTCTGTTTATACCGGTTAATCATGCGAAAATCCAATAGGAGTGCCAATCTAGACGAAGAAAAAAGGATCCTCTGTGATTAAAGTTAAGAAATAATGCGGTAGTTAATGTTTTTCGTTGTATTTAATTATTTATTATCCACTTCTGGCTGTCTCATAATAAGATCTTTTCACACACGCTTTGAGTTCTGTTAAAACCATTCAGTTTCTCTCAACCCAGGGATTAGTTTAGTTTTACGGAAAACTTAGTCCTTATTGCTTTATTTGGGATATTTTCGGTTCGTAAGTTCAATGACAGGAAGGGAGAGCGCATATAATATTTGTTTCTGAAAAAAAATAATGTCATTTAGTTCATGTAGGCCGCGCGGGCGAAGCCGCGGGCAGGAGCTAGTTTATAACTACAACATTGCTTAACACATGTATTTATGCTTCACGATCCATATTGATCTTCGTAATTATAAACCCTAGTTAAGTTACACATAAACAAACAGAAATAGGCTGACCAATTAAGTTAGTTGAAAAACACACGTTCTAATATCTACGTACAGACATTTTACTACACAAAATAAATTATGTCAGAATGCCAGAACGGGATATAAAAAAGATTTCAGAGTGTGTTGTCACGAAACTCCCTTGAGGATGCCAATTACTGGCTCGGTCGGAAATCAGGAAATTGGTGGAAATTGAGCTCCAAGATTTTCTATATATATAAACATACAACATGGTAGAGTGTTGATGTTTATTTTGTAAATAAGAACTTGGTGCATATTTGACGAAGATATTTTTAGGTGAGTGTAATAAGTTTTGCTTAAGTACGTTTACCTACGACCTACAGGTGTTATTGTTCAATTTTATTAAAATATAATTATCTAAGCATAATATTTTCATCACATAACTTCATGCCTGTTTTCCTCGAAAGGTTAGGCAGATTCATTTCACCAGTTATGTTTAAGTTCCATGTGATAGGGGGTGAGCCTATTACCATCAACCGGACACAATTCCAGGGTAGCTACTGAAAAAATCCTGCTGAAAAAACTCAACAACACTTTGCCCAACCTGGAAATTGAACGCAAGACCGAAGGCAACGAAGTAGTCAATTTTTATTTTTCTTTTCTTCATTTTCAACACTACTAAATCCATGAAAAAATCTTGAAATGTAATCTGAACTTTGAGACAGCTCCAATAAACTCTATATTTTAATATAGTGCCAAAAAATATCTTCAAACAAAAATATTAGGTTATTACTTTCTTTGTCTTGTAATTACTAGTTTACGTGAACGTGGCGACTTGGCCCACGCTCAATCTGCCACTAAACATATCAAAGATGACTGAAACAGCTTCTTTTTCTTTGTTCTTTTATTATCACTAAAACATCACATTTATATTTAGAATCTCTTTTACTTGTATAAGGCTACCTAGATTTATTTTTTTCTGAGTTCACTTAAGCATTTATATTCTGTAATTTTCCCTAGCAAATACCATTTCTATTTAGTATCTATTTTCTTGCTGAAAATATTCCACCTGGACACGAGTTGCCATGGCTGGCCTGGAAGTCTTTAAATAGACTCCGGACACGGGTTGGCCGAAGCAAGGAAAACCTGCTCATGTGAAGATTCATAGATGACTCTGCCCTGACGTGTAAATGTGGTGTTGCCCCACAAACGATGGGATACTTGATATGGCGTCCTACCTGTCCTGTTGTTTGCACATCACGGGAGCTGATGGACGCTACTGAAAGTGCCAAACTCGTCGCCAAATTTTGGGCTGACTTAATTTGAGTAATCATCGACACGCTAAGAAGAAGTTTTAGTTTTAGTATTTTATTGTAAAACACAACTGTGTTACTTGTAAAGGTATTTTTATGCGATACCACTACTATCTGAAACATATTGAATGCGATAATCACGAAAAAAGTGCGCTCCCACACGAAATTCAGTTTAAAACTCTGCAGAAAAGAAAGCACTTGTAGAATGTCGCTTGATCGAAAAAAAAGTTGCCAAGTGACGTTCTCAATACATTGCACACGCAAGTCATCAACGAACTATTAGAATTAGCATATTAATGAAACAACAGTATTAAAAGTGTGTTATATTAGTTGGTGGTTATGCAAACGTTTTTCGCTTGGGCGGTGGCGAGGCGATGGGCGGGCGGGGATTCGTCGCCAGTCGTCATGCACCCGCGGCCGGAGGTGCACGTCGCGTCGTTGAAGCAAGCACCCTCCGACATCGCCGACTCGTCTGAGTACCAGACCTCCCCTGCCCCCCGCGGCTAGTCCTCCGCAAGGCGAGAGAGGGGAACGCGGATTATCACAAAAGTACCCCGTGATTGGACGTCGTGATTGTCGAAAATTGACGTTTCACGAAAACTAGAGTTGTGTGTTTAATGTGTTTTTGTGTGTTGTGTGTGAATTAGGTAAGTGGGCGTCGTTTTTATTACTATTATGTTATTTTGACGTGTTGTTGTAGTCAGCTGATTGTTCGGAATTAAGTTTGAAATTGACTAGCTCCAGAAATTGATGAACGCGAGTAAATATTTCTTCCGATTCTTGTTGTAGCTTTCGAAATTGCATCGTTATTACAAAAGTACAATAATTGGTAGCTTTTCTTGTGTCTCAAGGAAAATCCGAGAGAAACGTTCGCACAGTGTAATCCCGCCAAAATTAATCCCAAGTCTTATGTCACTGTTGTTGGCGTATCCAAACAATATGTTGTATTATATTTTGTCATATTTTATGCAAAACTGTGGTAAAGTCTCTTATCTGGGTGATAATTTATAACAATATTCTCGGAACATATATTATATGCTGATATCAGTGTTTCTGCGTGATTATATGCGTGTTTTTAGGAAATGGAGGTTTAACATATGTAGAGTTTGAGTGCGAATGTTCCACAAACCATGTTTAACTTCCTTAATTGTCTCGAAGTTTGTTCTTTTTGTCCCTTTAAGGAATTAATTAATACATTTCAAATATCCTTGCGATAAAAACCATTCTTGTGCTAAAATTCAAGCAGTAAATTTTCTTCCAGTGGATTAATGAATTTAAGAAGTTGATCTGCTATTCATTAATTTAAATAACACACTATAAAGTGGCAATGGCTCAACAGCTATGTAATATAACTGGCGAGCAAGACTTTCTGAGTTCGTTACCCGTCTGTTGCACTATTTTGACGTGAACTCAGTGCTATCACTAGCATCTTAGTTGATAGATATATACGTATCTAATGTGCAATACACTTAATAAATTATCTTTGTGTTTAAGATAAAACAAGACAAATAACATTAAAACATAATAAAGAGCCCACATAACACAACATATAGTATCTTGTTATGACTTCCATACTTAGTATCTCCATTCGCTAAGTTTAGATAATTTCTAGTTGTTGTTTTTTTATCTACTTCGATTTTTGTACTCAACATAAAATTTACGAGATTTCTCATTTTTTTTTAAATATTATCTGGCTAGTCCTGCGATATTCCTGAGATCTTCCTGTCTAACTGGATGCAGCTGAATACCAGCATCTTTTACCGACTGCCAATCTGTCCAACCCGTGGGTAAGCAATAATTATTTTGGTTTCACTGCACATTTTTCCCAAAATTGGTGATTGCAGAAAGCTTTTACTCAAATTAGTAATAGTAATAATATTTATTCACCAATTTGAGACAACCATACAGAGTAACTTAATAATAAACACAAAAATAAACAGTTCGTTGAATGTGAATGGTACAATGTAAATATGGTTATGGCTTGGCTGTCTTTAGACTGATTCGCCCTATCCCCTCGTACTAGTATAAAACTGTATCACGAGGGGATAGTCTTCCTCAACCCTAGGACAACAGATTCCCACAAGGTTCCAGTTAAGTCACATAGCAGCAGTTTGATTACGTACTGTAGAGGTAATTATATTAAGTTACAAACAATTGTAATTGTCTGTGTTTGGGTGTATGTATATGTGTATAGGTGGTATAGGTGTACGAGTATATGTTTTCATGTATGTGTGAATATATGTATGTGTAAATAGTTAAGGACGGTCCCCTAAGATCGTTTTTCTGTAGGTACGTGTACCGTAAACGTATTAAAACTCCAACGTTAGTAAATGTAAAGAAAATACACAGTTGAGTTAAAACTCCATTATAATATATCAAAGACGACTCGTCGTCTCGCTGGTTATCTTAAAACATTCTAAACTGTATTCATGGTACGTGTGGAATGTTGAGCACTTAACTATTAAGGGATATCTTGGCTTTAAGAGTGGGTGAGGCGGAGAGTTAAAGATTTATACAATACTAGTTTTTGCGCGCGTCTTCGCCGGGTAGGTCGGGAGTTATCCCGGGAGAATGTTAATTCCAGGATAAAAGTCAATCGTTAAGAGAAAAGGTAAAGCACATAAGGACAGACAGACAGGCAGCCAAAGTAACTTTGGCATTTATAAAATTACTATGTAGTATAATCTTAGAATACTACTTACTTGTTTAGTATGAAGATTCCCTTGCGGTTTCGTAATGTTTCCCTACAAAAGCTAAGCCATTACAAATTTTTGTGCACGAACAATACTAATAAACATTAGTAGTTCGTGTATTCACGAACTACTAATAAATATTAGTAGTTCTAAAACTACTAATAAATTTTAGTATGTAGTTCGTGTATTGGTTGAAAACTAGATAATAGGCTAGAATTTTCCTTAGGCGGCGACTCCTTGATTCTTCCTACTTATTAAAAAAGCTGTTGTCGCCAGTCCGTATTTAAAGCGTGGAAATTATCTCGATTTTCCTTTTGATCAATCGCCACAGTAATTTTTATATGTCAATAATCGACAAAACCCTTGGGATAGTTACTTACTGCCATCACCAATCCATTTAAATCTTCGTTACTCAAACCCTTATAGGACCCTTTTAAAGTCTAAGTACTTAAATTCGTTCTTTTCAAGCAAGTTACTGAAGGGCTAAAAGCCACTTAAAAACGTTTTGGATTAAAAGATTTCGTTTTACAGAAAGAAAACAAGCAGTCGAATAAAACCGCTTTTTCCATTGTTTTTCTTCGAGTGGATGCAATAAGAGTCAACATTCGCTTGTTTGGCCTTCGTTTTCTCGCTGAACTGTGTAACTGTGTGCTAGTTAAAACGTTCAATTAAAGCTGATTAGTTTTAATTTAACGTTTTCGCATTAAACTGAAAAAGATAAGAATCGCTTTCAAATCATTTAGTATTTCTCCAACGGTTTTAATTAGGATTAACTTCAAGGCTTTTCTGTGGCTTAAGTGAATCTATCTTATTTAACGCTGATACTATGCCACTTTGTTTAGGCCCTAATGACTAAGGTAGGTATTTGCAGCTGATTTATCTGTAACGAGGCTGAATAGACTCGGTTGGGAATTTACAAGAGGAACTAGTGGACTGTATAAAATAGGTATAATACCACAATTAACATATAATTACAACGTGTGAAGACAGTACAAAGAAATGCCCGGAGTGGCCGACGTCTGTGAGCTCAGCGAGTGGTGGGGCGCGCAGTGGCGCTCGCGTAGCCGGGTTCGGTACCCCGAGGCCCGCGCCCTCCTCGCGGGTGTCCACGCATAATTCAGGACATGTTTATTTTACTTACGATACTTTAAAGTATACTACTACACTATATACTATTGTACTACTGTGCCTTAATATTATTATACGCTTTTAGTAAACATACTTTTTAAATAAATTGCTGCTAACTATTCCATCTTAATACGACACAAATGCACGCGAAAAGTCTTTATTTTTATTTTTTTTACTGATGATGATAGTACAACAATAACTCCGAATCATATTTTGCTTACTGCCAGAAAGATCTTGATGACCGCCCCAAACGTTTGACTTATCTCAATGTTCATTCATACGAAGTACCCCGTTCCTTTTGTAGCATTGTTCAGCGAACCTAACAAAAGAAATATAACATACTTCATAAAATTCACTTATATTCCATTATCGAGGTCGACAACCCGTTCATTGTTGGCAAAAGATTTTTTTAAATCAATTTCCACGGCGTTCGGGAGTGTAAGAAAAACTGCGTATCTGTATTTTTGTTTCGAATATTTTGACACGTTCAGAAACCTTTTACCGTTTAGTAATACCGTGAATGATGGGTCTTTTCATGAGGATTTAAAAGGAAACAATGAAATAAAATGGAGGAAAACAAAATTTTGTTCTTTATCTCGAGTTTTTTTTTTATAAAGGTTTATTGTTGGTAACATGTTCTTTAAAATCTTACAATCTTTTTTACATTCTTCACTCATAGCTCGCAAAATCTTATACTTTTATAATTATGGTGTGTTACCATTTTAAATTACCTACCATCGTCAAGTTTCTCACTAACTACATAATAGAGAGCATAATTTGGTAGGATAATTTTATCCAAACAAAGCATTTATCAAATTAGAAACGACGTTTTGCTACTATGAAACAAGGCAACTTCATGAAAATTCAAGGCATTTTCCTTTACACCGTCCGTGTGTTCTTATACTTCTATGGCAATAATAAGAATTTATGATCGTACCTACGTAATAAATAAAAACTAGATGAACATATCTACCGATAGCAAATATTCATCGGTAGCAATAAAACCCTAAAGAATTCACCTACGTCTCAACCCATATCGTAAGACATATGAGAAAGGACAGTCCTGCCTGTGACCCACACATCTATCATGGAGACTGACAGATAACTTTCAGAGGTCCCCAATGACTTTTGCTTAAAGCGGAATTTACACGGTACGTAAGAATTAGTTGAGCAATATTTTTAGTAAAACAATCTGTCCTATGTTGTACTGTGCCATTTATTTAGGCAGTTCCTTGCTGTCATTAGAGATCTTTGACAGTCGTTGCAGAAAGTCAGTGACCCGAAAGTCTGACAGCCAGTCTTACCAAGGGGTATCGTATTACCCAGTACTAACTGGGTTGTGCTCGCTCCATGTAAAATAATGGTATTCAGCTGCATCCGGTTAAACTGAAAGCCTATCCCAACATAGTTGGGAAAAGGCTAGGCAGATGAAGATGAACAACATTCATTGCTTTATTTACGTTGTTGAGCAGACAAATTATTATCAATAATACAATTACCTATTTCCATTAAAATTCTTCGGATTATGATTAACAGTGTGTTAAGTATAGAGTGGGGTGTTGGTACATTTGGTTACATTGCTTTTTGAATGTATCTTTAACCTTAAATTGCTCGAAATCAGTCAATACCAATGCCATCAGCAATAATTTATGCATGTTGCCACGACAGTGAACTGCCTGATATTGCCCTTGACGTACAATTGAGCAATTTAAGTCGCCCGTGTAGCGTTTACCTTAACATTAAGAGGGAAAGACGGTCGGAATACGTTTCAATGGAACCCCAATAGTTTTCCCTGAGGTAACCGCTCTTGAGTGCTTTTCCAAACCGCCGTTCTTTTTTGTCGGCGACAATTTTCAAGGATGGCTCGATAATTCTGACCTACGTTTATGTGATTAGTGGTCAGCTCAATCGTGGGTAGCAAAATCATTCTGGAAATCTTTTTATAAAGTTACTACAAAGACGTATTGTCTTGGTTTGTATAAACAAAGATTATTTCTATAACAATGATCAGTCCGAGGACATAGCGTCTTGATCGCATTCTAAATTTAATCAGCCCGAAAGGCGATAAGCTTAGCACCTTCAGTTAGCATCCATTAGCTTCTATAATTTACAAACAATAGAACAGCAAGACGTAATAGGAGTCCTATCGTTTGTGAGGCAACACCACATTTACACCCGAGTGCAGAGTCATCTCATCTATGAATCTCCACCTGAACAGGTTTTCGTTGCTTACTACATCAGAACTAGAAAGTCCAAGGTGCTAGGTGCTCTTGTTCCATTCCTACATTATTTGTGACAGCCAAGTAATAACACAAATAAAAAATCACTGAATCGCTGAATCACTGAATCGCTGATTTTTTGACTGAAATTGTTATAGTCAGGTTAAGTTTTTATTTGTAAACCGGAAAAGAATTATTAATTTAACGGTCTTCTCAAAGACCGTTTGATCTTCTAATTTTAACTCTCATCAAAACCATATCAGCCGAGACTCTTCCACTGATGGACGCGGTAGACCCCACTCCCAGTCATGTAAAAAATAATGAGACACTCAACATATCCATATGAATAAGGAAATCAAGAAGGGGAAAAAACGACGATCGATTTTTACTCCTTGAATTTACGATTCATATTCAAATTCATTCCATCTCTCGAACACTCCTACCATTTTTTTGAACTCTCTAATGAATTTATAGGAAATCCTGTTACAGGCGGAACGGAGTTGTTCAATTAATCCATTAGTCTTTGTTAATAAAAGGGTCTGTCTCAAATCTACGCCTTCGCCTCGCCTTTACAAATTACTCTGTTAGTTTCCTGGTATCTCCGTGAAACTCTGTGAAGGTAGGCGAAATAGGAACATTGGCCTTTGGTTTAGCACTTTATAGCAATAAAAATGGGCATATCACCATCATCCAAAGCCTGAATCTACCCTCTTCTGAGTGTATGTCTTTCTCTTTTTGTGCCAGTTTCCACGTTCCTGTGCCAGCTAGCTCATCCGGGTTTTTTCGTCAATGGCAACAATGCGGTCTGCTCATTTCGTCGCCGGACGACCAACACTTCTTTTTCCATCCCTTGGATGCCACTAGGTCATATCTTTACTCCTCCTTTCATCACCAGATCATGTACACCTTCGACGTATTTACACGATGTTATGGAAATAAAGTTATGAATAAGAGGGTTTAAGTACGTATACAAGAGCTACTAAAAATATAAAATGAGTAAAAAGACACGGAAATACAAGATGTTTCTCCATTTCATAAATCGATAGCAGCCGGCAAACCTAACCTAAACAAACAGATACAGTACAAATATTGAATCGAGATCAAAAGAGTTTTAAAAGGGTTCTCAGTACAAATGAACTCATCAATTTTGGATCAATTTTCTGTCAGCCACATGTTGGATGCAGGAATATCTTGGTTCTGAACAATACACGTGAAGGAGCAATCAAGGTCACATGCATACAAAATGTTGGTTTTAGGACCATTATTTTCTCACCATGATTTAACAGCTTTCTCCTTTCTTTTGTAGTCGTGTGTCTTTCTCTTGTGTAGTTAGTGCCTAACCTTGTGTCAGAGATTTTATGGCGCCCATGGAACGTCGAGAAACATCTCTCAGGCATGATGGTTTCCTCACAACGTAGATGTTAGTTTTCTCCTGATTGCTACAAACTGAAATGCCGATAGCCAATTCTATTTTTAGGGCTGGTGTCCGTCTGTCTATCTCTAACAACCCTTTCATTTTCTATAACCATCTTCATTCTTATATGAACATAATTATCTTCTCTTTGAAGGGCACAACATCCGCTACAATACCGTACGTACAACACTGCTTTTATAAGCCAATACCGCAATTAACCAACTTAAAAGAAAACCAACAAGCACACACCTATATTTTCCTTGTCCTAGACCTCTACACCCACGGCAAATACTAGTCTAACGTTAAGTTATAGCCGCTCTGCTATAAGAGCGGCTATACGTCTACAACATACGGCTTTGACGGCTATCGAGGCCACGCTAAATATTTCGTCATTCTGACGTTTCGCTGTTGACATAACAGTCTAGGGACTTCCTGAATTCATAATACTTGACTGCAAGCAGGTACAGCTCCTGACGATATTTGAAACTTGGTGTGCCAGGTAAGGAAATGTTGTAATTACTGGATTGGCTACGTACTACAATTCTTGATAATTTGGTTTTGTGTCTTGTTTTGCTTTGTTTTGTTTTGTGAACGGTTCTAAGGCGTTTTCAATAATAAAAGGTGTAAACACACCCTTAATGAAGCCGAAAGTAAAGTTGTTCTTCCCGTCATTGCGATCATTTTTTTTTGTTCTGGACCATATCTGGGAACCTTTTAGTTACGGAGATATTGAAGGTCAAAGTTCCAACTTTTTGTAATTTTTTTTACAAGTTTTTAATGTTATAACTTTACTTTAAATTCTTTCACGACCCCCGCACTATTCAATGCACCTATCAGCATATTGTTTTGAGTGGGTTACATTGAGACCTACCGTAAAACGTGATTTTTCCCCAAAAAAAAAATCGTTTCTCAGCAATGATTTTTGCGCAGAGTTATTTAGTTTGATGTACAGAATGCTTGGTTGACGGCTTCGTGAAGAGTCCGTTTACACCTTGTATACTCACCCAAAAAAAATCCACAGCAGGCTGGATAAAGGCCTTCAGCTATCATGGACCCTGGCTTGTTTGTTGATTTTTGTGTTGGCGTTTCAAAAACTCAGTGGCTTTTAAATTTCGAAAAAAAAAACAGCATTGAGCTGTCAATAAAATGTAGTGTTTGTTATCTGAGCAAAATTATTGAGTGTTGTTGTGTTTGTGCCGAAATAGAACCTCTTTTATAATAAACATCGGTTGGTGCAGCCATATAAGTTTATTATATCTACACAACAGTTAATTATGTTATAAATGTTATTTAAACACGGCTGCTTGTTTATTTGTCGCTCGCACTCGTGACTGTGCCTGTTTTGTTATTATTGTTTTACATTCATAACACCTATCTTTCTAGAGATTTTTAGATAATTCCCATAAATTGGCAGCCAAATTCGCAAAAAAGTTTTTATCTGTGATTACTTGTTCTTGTCAATTTTAGTAAAAGCAGTTTCTAGTAAGTACATATCTAGTGTAGTCTATGATAGACTACATTATTTTCAAATGAGTACGTCAATAACACCAATAAATATATCCCATTAAACTTTGGCAATCATACCGTTTCAAATATTCCGAACTTTTGAAATAAAACTTTCCAAAAAAGTTAAATAGTACATTGCATTGTACACCTGCGGGCTACTGCTTTTTGAGATTTTAAATTGCCTGAATTTGAAATCAACTGCAGGCGAAAGGTGTCAGAAAACATTAATATTTAACGAAAGTGAATGGAATAGAAACACTTTCAGTAACATAAAATAAATACAGAACGTGAAAGACCCTTCTTAGACTTTGAAGTTTAAACAGTTATAAAACCATTTTTAAATAACTTTTTAGAATATATTTTTACAAGCTTGTTTTCTTAAACACTTTTAGTAGCCAGAGTTAGTAAAGTAAATAATAAAATCAAAAGTATAAAACCTAAAAGCAATGTTGGCCATTCACCTCAAAGTGCTCTTCTCTAAGTCGAACACGGGCATATACCTTAATCAGTCTCTTGAAAAAATATTAACCAGTATAAAACTTTGTAGCGAGGTTATCCAAGGCACGTATCCTTATTTGGAAATACTGTTGAAATAATCATAATAATACGAACCAAGCTAATTCTTAATGAGAAACTATATCCACCGTATTCGACACAACCAAAATGTGCGAAACGAAAATCCGTTCCACAAAAATCCGTGCCACCATTCAACAGGTAGGAGGTAGGGGGCATTAGTTCTAATACATTGTGTATGATAAGCGGTCTCATCATTCGTTATCACAGCGATAAATAAAGATAAGAGGGTACAGAGCACTTAGCGGAGTTATCTCCCGGGTCACAGTAGTCTTAAAATAGTTGGGCAATTTGTGACGCACGCTCAGAGGATGCATTACTTACATGTTTTATTTTGGAACTGTTGGATTATGGGGCTTATAGATTGGCTTTTTTTGGCCACCGAAAAAATTTCACAAGTTCTGATACCTATTCAAGAGTTAGATAACTCTAAAGTTTCAGTCTACTGTTTGCTGAGTATACATTGACGATAGATTCTTACGCATTGGTAAAATTATTTTATTTGACAGTCACAACTTACTGGTTGAACAAAATGTTATTTAATAGACAAGAAAAGATAAATAAGTCTTATAAAGACATACTAAAGTCTCAAGTACTTGAAAAAGGAAAGTAGTACCTAGTAGGAAATGATGACGTAAATATATATATATATACATATATGTTTAAATAACATTTATAACATAATTAACTGTTGTGTAAATATAGAATATAATAAACTTATATGGCTGCACTAACCGATGTTTATTATAAAAGAGGTTCTATTTCGGCACAAACACAAACTCAATAATTTTACTCAGATCACAAACATATATTTATAATATATATATATTATATATTGTACAACATTTGGAAAGGGATATTGGCTAACGTCTAATATAAAGGATATAACGTAAATGTCGGGCAAAGACGACAAACATTTGTTGATTGATTCCATCGGTTGCCAAAAACTAGTAATTATGCCACGCGACGTTTGATGAAGTCTACTCACAGTCACAATATCAGAATACAGATCAATGTTATGTGAAATATTATGATAGTTATGAAAGAAGTAAACATTGTAGTTGCGTTACGGCTGTTAGAGATCAATGGGAAGAGGTTTTCAACATCTGGCTAGATGCGGAGATGGTCGATGGAATAAAGTTTTGATCGCATTGTAGCCAGGGTTGGGCCAAAGAAATCTGGCCTTCTTACCTCGCATTAGGTTGCCGATATCAGCAAAGTCGCGGGAAAAAAAACGATGATGACGGGGAACTAGGAAGTATGGTAGCAGCAAAGTAATCAGAGACGTCCAAACGCGCGATGGGTTGACGTTATCGTCAAAGTCGCGGGAAGCTTTATATGAAGAATGGCAGAAGAAAGAGGTGGCCTATGCTATACAGTCGGTGATACCGAGCTGAAATTATGATGATGTTGAAAGAGACACACACACATACGTACATGATAGTACGGAAAGGAAAATTGCCATCATTCGACATCATTCGAGCAAATCAGTAGTCACCTCTATTTCCGACCGTTGGACTTATAGTTTCGGTTTGATAAACCGGTATTATGATTAATGTATTTTTTATCTTTAGAGCCCTACTGTTAGTGTTGTTATGACGTGTGTTGTAATGGCTGCAGTACCATCGACTATAGGTGGCGCAATTTCGACGTTCTTTTATTTGCAGTTTCTTTTTAAGATCTGCGTTCCATTGTTTTGAAAGCTAGATCAGTGTCAGTTCGGTTTCTCCTGAGATTGATGTTTTAGCTGTACACTTTACAGCGAGAGGCCGAAATAGGAACTTACATTGCCATCTTGTTTTATAAATATAAGACAAGTATTCACCACATTAACAGCAATCCTCTGTCAAAGTCATTTGAGCGCCAAAAGATCCTTTTATCACTTTAGACAGATGCTGTTCTTGGAATTTTCGTTACTGTGAAACGGGCTTTAGAGACGTCATCTAGATCTTACATTGAAATAGACGATGACTGTCAGATTATATACGAATGAAGCGATATAACTCCAAAGTACATAAGCTAAGGGCATTGTTAATAAGCATTCCAGTTTTTGGACTGAATCGATTTCTTCCAGTTTTGATTACAAAAAAAGAAATCTTAGTAGCAGCCCGAGGTTTCTAATATGGTCTCCCATAAATGGCAATACGGTTGGGCTTATTACATGCCACTATGGGACCCAAGACTGCCATCGGGTAAATGTCTAACCCACCTCCAACTACTTTTTCTTTTAAAAAGAAAATATGACTGTAGAGACCGAGAATTTATAGTAAAAAGATGTTACGCAGAAAATGGAGAGTAAATGCAAGGAATTTGATTTAGTCGGGGTACACAATATATTCGGAATTCCATACATACTGGATCAGATGAAGATATACCTTTCTTGATAGGGCTGTTATCTAGTATTCTAGAATCGAGAAACGTTTTGTAGTTTGTCTTTGTGACTTTCAAATATATTTCTTTCTTAGCAGCTTATATTATTGTTGTTTCATTTGGAGTGCTCTTATTTTTTCGTTAATTATAAAAAATAATTAAATCTTCTTGCAAATAAAAATCTTATTTAATGTAAGTTCCAGATTGTGATAACGTAAAAATACATACTTTTGTGATCTTGTTGAATTTTGTTTGACGATTTATCTTCCGAAGTTTCCGGGCAAATATTATTTTTGCTGATACGTTTAATCTTAATCTTTGATGTCTTATAAATATTGCATAACAAAATATTGTATTAACTTAGACGAGAATTTGTATATCACCGAAAATATTTGTGATATTTTTATTGGATTCTATTTGTCAAAAAAATCGGCTGATAATCTGCGGGTCCTTGTTTCCATTTATTTGTAAAACCGAGATTATAAGTGAGAAGTCTTTATCATCATCATGAAACTAATTAGCCTTTTCTATATTATGTGGGCATAGCTTTAATACCTGTGTTGTGTGTACCTGTGTTGTTAAATACCTATGGAGCGTCTGTCTATCTGACCTCTACATCCGAGCTTCTGGGTAACATGACGCTCATTACTAAGACTGGTGGTCAGACTTTCGAACCCATAATGACGATGTTCGAAGTCGCAAAATATTGATTATTTATTCATCATCAATGTAAATAAAAACATAACTAGGTACATTGTCTTCTCTTTGCATCATCAAACTCTTTACACTCTGACGTATCAAACACCAGTGTTGCCATAATAACTGTCTAAACAAAGCAAAGTATTTCATCGACCTGCTTTAGTGACGACATTGTGTTTCGTATGGCGAATCTAAAATACTACACTGACGATGCCCTGACGTCATATTATAAATAACTTTCGCTGTTGGGTTCGTCAGACATTCGATGCGATTGAATGGGAAAATCG
Source organism: Standfussiana lucernea (assembly GCA_964057025.1). NCBI lineage: Eukaryota > Metazoa > Arthropoda > Insecta > Lepidoptera > Noctuidae > Standfussiana > Standfussiana lucernea. Next base: position 5,873,006 of record OZ059803.1, on the reverse strand, counting down.
AGAAGATTTGAATGAGGATCGATGTTTTTTGATGTAAAATATTTTTCATTTTTATTTTTTTATTAGAATACGAATTTAAGAACTGTTTTCATTTAAAGATTGTTAATGATAAAAGTTTGTGGTGAGAAGGTGTAAGTAGAAAGTATGTGGTTGGATCTAAAACACTCTTTCTGTCTATTCTTATCTGCTAGATTATTTTCATACTTGTGTTTTACTCTATAAATATTACGTTTAACAGTGTGTTTGTCTATGAAATCGAAAGCGGGAACAGAAGCACTATCGTGCATGTATGGCTGAACAGTTTTATTTGAAGTGAAGTCAATGATTTTTTGCGTCAAATCAAAACGATACATGTGTGCAGATATGGTTGGGAGCATAAAAACCGACGCGATATCGGAAATGTTATCTAAAGGAAATTGGAAAAAATTGGTAAACTTTATTTGCGCTACACTGTTTGATTTGGTGCATTGCATGGCAGATCGTGCAGTTTCGTTTTTTTTAGGGTACGCCATGTAGATTGAGTTATCCAATCGTGTTTGTCCGGACATGTTCGTCATTTTGAGAATTCAAACTCAAAGCATTTATTTCAAATACACCATTACAGGCACTTTTGAATGTCAAAACACAAAAAATAACTAAGCTACAGTCCCAGTCACAGGGCATAATAACTTGTGAAAGTACTGTAGTTGCCCATTCGAAAGCGTAGATACTATGGAGAAGAATGGGCAAGAAACTCCATGGACACTTCTTTAGTGTAGAGACTCCGTCCAGACATAAGGATGTTTTTAAAACAAAGTAGAAATTATCAAATGAGCACTGAAACAAGAAGCACTCAAAACATTTGACAAATGTTCGGCTAATCTTTAGAACTTTACAAATAACTGGATTGTTACTCTATTGTGAATTAACCACATTCGTACGTATGACGGTGGACGTACGATAGACCTCGTTGGTCCAGTGGCGACTGCTGAGCATGAGGTTTCGGATTCGATTCCGAGGTCGGGCAGAGTGTTATTGAGTATTTCCATCAGGAATTTCTCAGTAACAGCCACGTAGTCTGGTTTTGTGCCCCGTTGGTGGCAATAGCCTCGCCCAATATTACATGGGACTTAAACATATATGACGAAATGCGGGTGTACTATTCGGTTACCCTTTAGAGATAATAAGCGTGATGATGATGACGTACGAGTGCAGTACTTTTATGTGTGAACTCCTTTCTCTCAAAAGTTTTCATACTCATGTGATTGTAAAAAGTTTTTGCCACCAGCTTCGATCGACTACCACCAGCTTCGATCGACCCCAAGTAGATCTGCCCTGTGTGAAGTGTTAATAAGTATGTATTTCTGCATTTGAATGCTCTAGCAGATTGCTTCCATGGTGTTAAATATACATTCGGTGTACGTCAATCACAATCTTTCTGTCGAATCGAACGCTTTTGGGCGCCATTTTATCTGAATCAAATATCGATGCATTCGTTTGTGATATGATGTCAGTGTAAAGTGCTTTTTTATTCCCGGAATTTTATATCAATGCTATCACGATGTTATTCAATCTAGTGAATATTGATGAAATGAAAATTCGTTGGAAGAAGCTTCAGTTCCAGCAGATTTCTTTTTTGATATTTTTTTAAACGAATCTTTTATAGAAAGAACGCCGAATTTAATTTAAAATTCTCTGAAAAAATATTTGCATACTTTTATTTTGAATTATTTACCCTCGGAGTTGCATTTACAGAATACCTGGATCAATCCTTTTTATTAGGTTGATGTAATAATAAATCACTAACAGAGTTTAGAAGTTATATTTTGTTGCAAATCAAGTCAAATCAAAAGTCATTTATTCAAATTCGGCTGATAATCAGCACTTTTCGAACGTCGAGTTTACAAGAGACAGTCCCCCAAAACGCCCGCCCTTCGCACGACAAGAATTATATTTTTTTCGACAAGGTTTTTATATACTGAATGGAACCTCAATCCCTACTTTAAAAGTCTAAGCACGTAAACAAGCGGGCAGTTACATTAGTCATATTGTAATTAACTTTCGCGTATACGTGTGACTGGCATTAATTGATCGCCTGCAACCAATCACAGGTGTCTTTAGTCACAATTAAAACGTGTCTGTCTGTTTGACTTACTGAGTGACGTCATGTTCCTTATGAATGAGGGGCTTATCAGGGCGTTTCATCTTTTGACTGTGAATAGAATATAAAGGAGACGAATTTTCGGTAGTGTACTGCTGATACTGGTTTGACTACAAAATACTTATACGCAGTAGGTAGTTATGGAACACCTACCACCCGCCTCTCATCTGCCTAGCCTTTTCCCTACCATGTTGGCGTCGGCTTTTAGTCTAACTGGATGCAGTTGGATACCATTATTTTACATGGAGCGACTGCCTATCTGACCTCCACAACTCAGTTGGTACTAGGTAATACGAGACCCCTTGGTAAGACTGATTGTCAGACTTTCGGGCCACTGACTACCTGTTACGATTTTCAAAGATCTACAATTGACAGCCGGGACCACCGGCTTAATTTGCTTTCCGAGGCATAGAGGAAACTCGGTATGTAATGGGTGATCACCCATCCACGGACCAACCCAGGCAAGCGCGGCTTAACCTGAAGGTCGAACCGAGCGGCTGTTATTATTTAGCCACTAGCTCCTCTACGACACGCCTCTGATGGGCGGATTTCTTCATTACACTTAAGATTTCAGGAATAAATTCTCTTATTTTGGTAAGAACTGCATCAAAATTCGTTGCGTAGTTTTCAAGAACAATGCGGTAACACAAACAGAAACGAAAAGCGACGTTATAATAACAAACACACATTTGCATACTTCTGGAATGGTTATGATTGTGTTATCTAAGCTATGTGACATAAATTAATATTATTCCAAGACGTAGATTATTTCCCCTAATTCCCACATAACTCCTCGCTCCATCGGAGTACAGTTCCGTTGTATCGCGTCAACGGAAACATCCCTTATCTTGTATGTACACTCGAGCACATCATATTCTTCTTTAGAAATAGGTTTTTTGCGATACTGTTTTAAAGTCTCCTTCTTTGTTCGGCTGTGTATGTAGTAATATAAAGCTGGATAAATATTCTAACAAAAACGAATGGTAGCATCGCCATGATCGCAGGACTCATGGAGTCATCCTGTGATCATGGCGCTTGCAACAGCGTCGAAATATCGGAAGGTCACAATAATTGATAATCACGGTAGATATCCCTTATGGGACAATGTAAGTTTATTTATAAAACGTGAAGCCTTGAAACTGTGTTTATGAAAGTTATCATTCTCTTGAGACCAAAACAATGAAAAAAAAAATATGCTAATCAGCAATCAAAGGCAAAATTAACTTGTAGCCCTACCTACCTATAGTTTGACCGCCAAGTACTTGCGAGACCTTCTGGCCATAACAAATATTATAACGAAACTCCATTAAAGTAATTAATAATACCAAAGTAACCTTTGTCAGCCATGACATCGGGTTAAATCGCCATTTTGTTTAACCAAAGCAAACAAATTCGGTTCAATTTTCCTCTTTATTTTACTAATTTAGGGGCGATTTTTCCTTGACGTGTTTGTGAAAAATCGGTGCATAGGTTTTCCCGTATGTGTATGAGTGTTATTGGAATTAAATGGTTTGGGGCTCGTTGTTGTCATTCACTTTGTTTGGGGTTTTCTGATATCAAAATGTGGGGCATTCCTCCAAGCGCACCAACTTTGAAGCGTGCCAAGAGAATTCCTTGAAACGCTCCAACGATGAAACACAGATAAAAGCATGAAGGATTATTAATAAATTAGGTATATCGATAGACGTTTTGAAATTCAGCTGTCTTAATTTTTAATGTATTAAAACTACCAGGAAAGCAAAAAAATTACTGGAACTAGATCCTTAAGCGACTTGCTACTTAGCTCAATAATGGCAAAAATACAATGAAATGAAATGAAATGAATATGAAATGAATTTTTATTTGCTAGAATTGTAGTACATTATAGATGGTCGGGTTTATATACAGAGGCTCAAACAATTCGCTAGATCTAGCATGTAAAATTATAAAATACATTAATAAATAATTGAAGCTAAAATAATTAAAATGTTATAATAATAAGATGTCAATGGTTTGTCAATTATTAATAGTAAAATGTCAACGTGACTCTTTAAGATTAAGATACTCATTCACAGAATACAGGTTTTATAGTACACAACTTAGTGAGATCGTTTAGGTGTTCGTATTTTCTGTTAATTTCTGCTTTTCTGTCTACATACGTATGTTACGTTCGCAAATCATATTTTGTTTAACATACAGCCTAACACTTTCCTGCAAATTGCAAAAAAACTAAAGAAAATTTGAATTTCGCGGGCTATTCTAGCGCTTCACATCTAAGCGACACCACCTTTTTTTTTTTTTTTTTTTTTTTTTTTTTTTTTTTTTCGGATGGGAAATCATCAAATGACTTCTCCCGCTCTGGGCTGAGCGGGAGGGAGTGTCAGACTTTTACTGACTAAAACCCATCCATGTTCCTTCATCGCCCTTTGTGTTCCGGGGCCGCGGTATCTCTTTCGAACAACCCGCAGCACCCGGCAGGCATCGGCCCTTGCGGGCCCCTTCCCTATGCTGACATCTCTTTGAGGCGCGCGTGGAACACGAACGCGCCGTCGACACGGCCTGTCGTCCTAAGACGGAGGGACGGCGAGCTAGCCCTTAGCTCACCGTCCACAGGCCCGCGTCTACGGTGGCCGGGGGCCACCACGTGGCCCCCGACGCCCGGTGCGTCTCCCGCGGCGGCTGGGACGTGAGGAGGAACGCTCTCTCTCACGTTCCGCCTCCTCCTTTGCTAGCATGACTGCTTCGCAAAAGGAGGTGACGGCTTCCCATTCCGTCTCGCTCCGGACCATGGCTCGAACCAGGGCCGGACGCGAGAGGTCGCCGCCGCCGATCGCCGCTAGGAGGACACGGCGGTGCTCCGCCCAAGCGGGGCAGACCTCCACCGTATGCTCCACCGTGTCCTCCGGTCGATCCTCGCAGTGGAAACACCCGGGCGTCTCCTCCCGCCTGATTCGGTGCAGGAACCTCCCGAAACAACCGTGTCCGGTGAGGACCTGCGTCAGGCGGAAGGTGAGGACGCCGTGGCGCCTCTCAAGCCACTCCTCAAAGAGGGGACTTATCGCCACTATCGTGGCGTGCCCTGCACGGGGTTGCGACAGTCGCTCTCTCCATGTCACCATGAGATCGGCTCGGAGGTTTGTCCGCTGAGCGGCAATTAGCCGCGGCAGCGGAGTAACCCCCCGGCGAAGAACCTCCGCGCGCCATTCATGTAGGCGCGCGAGGACTATCGCCTCCAGATCCCATGGTGGCAATCCGGCTAGGAGGCTCGCAGCCTCGCCCGAGATCGTGCGGAACCCACGGACCATCCTTACGGCTATCACCTTTTGGGGCGCGTTCAGATAATGGGCGGCTCGCCGCCTCAAGGAACGCGCCCACACCGGGGCACCGTAAAGGGCCATGGACCGCACGACCCCCGCATAGAGCCTCCGGCAGGAGGCGTTCGGCCCCCCCAGATCGGGCAGGAGCCGCCTGAAGGCAGCCCCAGTCCGTTCCAGTTTAGGGGCCAAACGTCGGAAGTGCTCCACGAAGTTCCACCGGCTGTCGAGGACAAGTCCCAGGTACTTCAACGTCGACCCGACGCCGATGGAAACCCCTCCTACCGTCAGTGAGGATCCCGACGGTGGCGCATTTCGAGGCCCATGAAAGCACATGGCCTCGGACTTGTGCAATGCCACCTCGAGACCCAGTTGCCGGATCCTCTCAACGACTATCGCAACCCCGCGTGTCATCAAGTCGGCCGCCGCCTCGTGCGACCTCCCCTGTGCCAGCACCAGCGTGTCGTCAGCGTAGCACACTACGCTGACGCCACTAGGGAGGTCGGCGCGCAGCACCCAGTCGTAGCCGATGTTCCACAAGGGCGGTCCTAGAACCGATCCCTGTGGGACACCGCACGACATCTCTCGCCGGTTCCACTCTCCGGAGCGACCGGGGTAGATGACGGCTCTGTCCGTCAGGTAATCCCCGACCACACGACGAAGGTAGGTCGGCACCCGGTGATACCGGAGTGCCTCCCCAATGCAGCTCCAGGGCATGGAGTTGAAGGCGTTGGCGATGTCGAGAGACACCGCCAAGACAACCCCACCCCGGGACACCGCATCCCCCGTCGTGAGGGCTCTTACGCGCATGATGGCGTCCACCGTGGAGCGCCCCTTGCGGAAACCAAACTGGTGTTCCGCAAGATCCGGACCCATCCCCGCAAGGTGCTCGGCGAGGCGGTTTGCAATTACTCTTTCAAAGAGCTTGCCCACCTCGTCGAGCAACACAACGGGCCGGTATGCGGACGGAGAGTCCGCAGGGCGCCCCGGCTTCCGAATGAGGACCAGCTTCCCCGTCTTCCAACGAAGCGGGAACTGGCCTCTCTCCAAGCATGCGCTTAGGAGCCCCTCCAGTCGGGGCCCGAGAGCCTCAAAGGCCAGGACCCAGGCTTTACCAGGCAAGCCGTCGGGTCCCGGGGCGGTATTTTTGGCCTTGAGCCGTCCTACCGCCACTCTCAGGTCTACCCCAGCCACTTCCGGGACGTCGTCGTCGTCGTGGTCCGCTTCCGGCACCGCAGGTGGCGGAGCCATAGGCGGGGGGGGATGTTCCCCTCGCGAGGGAAACAGAGCGCTCACCACGTCCTCCACGAGCTGAGGCCGGAGACTCTGCGTCAGTGGGGGGGCCCAGGTGCGGAGTTTATCCCGCACCATCTTGTAAGGGCGCCCCCACGGATCCCCGTCAAGAGTCCCCAGCATCTCCTCGCGGGCCCGATCTCTGGCCCGCAGGACAGCCTCGTGGAGGGCGGTCTTCGCCGCTCTGTAGCCCTCATACAGCTCCGCCTCAATGGCTTCCGCATTCGGCGGGCGAATGCGGAGCCTGCGATGCCTGGCGTACGGGTGTCGCGCAGCGACGCACGCCTCGCGCAGAGTTGTCAGCTCGCGCGACCACCAGTACACCTGACGCCGGGCGCGTCCTGGCCGAACTCGGGGCATTGCCACGTCACATATGTCGGACATGGCCTCCTGGAACCACCCTGCCTCATTATCAACGTCGGCAGGCCTGTCCGGTGATGTCACCCAGGCCTGCACGATCGAGGCTTCCAGGAGGAGCTCCCGGTCCAGCTGCTTCAGCGCCCAACGCGGACCACTCGGGGCCTGTAAGACCGGCGCGCTCGAGGACTGGGCGGAGACGTCAAACCGGATATACCGGTGGTCGGAATAGGTCTCCACCCCCTCCATGACACGCCAGTCCACGACACGCGGCGACAGAGCGGGGCTAGCGAACGAAATGTCCACCACCGACTCGCCCCGCATCCGCACACACGTGGGTACAGTACCCCGATTCAGGACGACCAGGCCTGTTTCCAGAGCCCAGTCCTCCACCATCCTTCCCCGCACGTCTGTGCAACGAGAACCCCAAGCCATATTCTTGGCATTGAAGTCCCCGAGGACAAGCACGGGGAGGGAATGGCTTCCGACGACGACACTCAACTCCGCAAGGGAGTTGTGGAACTCGGCGAGAGTTCGGTTCGGGGAGAAGTAGACACCCACAACTACGATCTCCCCGAACCGTGCCGCTACGCACCCCTGACCCTTCCTGACACTTTCAAGGGTCGGGGTACCGGCGGCGGCCGACGAAACTAAGGCCACTGAGCCGCTTAGGTCCGCCACCCAGTCTTCCCTGGGCAGGACGAAGTACGGCTCAGCGACCACGGCGATGTTAATCAACCACTGCGCCATGCTCTGAAGCAGCAGATTCTGGGCGCAGGCGCAGTGGTTGATGTTCGCCTGGAGGAGGCGTAATGGGGCCGTTATTGGCACTCCATACCCTCCCCCTCCCGGGCCCCCTGCGAGGGCGCAACCGTCGCAGCGGCGGCAGTGGCGGCGACAGCGGCAGAGGGGGCAGCCGCGGCAGCGACGGCGGAGACGGTGGCGGAGGCGGCGGAGGGCCTACTCTTACCTCTTGTGGGTGGAGCGCAGGCCTTGCTCCCAGCCCGGTGATCGGCCGGCTTGCCGGCCGCCGCGCATGCAGCACAATGCGGCGCGGCAAAGCAAGCCGCCGATGTGTGACCGGGCTGACTGCATCTGAAGCAGAGGCCACTGCGGTCCACCTCCGAGGCGCACTTTACTGACACGTGGTGCCCCACGTGGCAGCGATAGCACCTCAGAGGTCTGGGTTCCAGCAGCTTTACCTGCGCTGAAACCCAGCCCACCAGTAGCCTTCGGCCCTCCACAATATTTTTAGCCGCCGTCACGGGGCAGCTTACCGTGACGGTACGCATGCCCGACAGGTCCGAACGTATGGCGCCTGCCCTGACCTGCTCAGCAGGGCACCCTCCGGACCTGGCGACGGCGGCCACCACCTCCTCCTCGGTCACCGAGTCGTCCAGACCCAAGATGCGCAGGTCTGCGCACCTGACAGGCCTGGAGACTCGGGCCTCGTCCGCGTTTAGGGACGCTCTGAGCTTTTCCGCCAGAGCGTCTGCGGACGAGCCGCTGGTTTCACCGGGGATCTCCAGCATGCGAGCTCCTGTCGCGGTGACTTTTAGCCGGAGGCCCCCGGTGATCCCGAGCTCACCGAGGTTCACCGTCTCCTTGGCTTTCGCCAGCAGGTCGCGGTACGACACGCCCCTCTTTTCCGCATCTGGCTGTAGCGTGATTACTACAGCCGCGGTTTTAGGGGCGCGGAGCCTAGCCGCGACCTTTCGCGCCCGGTGCTGGCGCTGCCGCTCCTCATTGCGGGCCTTTTTGGCCGCCTTCCGCCCCTTCTGTTTCTCCCCAGCCACCTGCCATCCGGCATCAGCCGCGGAAGGTGTAGTGGGCTGGGGAGGCAGTGGCGGGGGCGGACGTGCCGCAGGCGCTGGCCCACTCGCCGCTGGCGCCGGCACAATTGCTGCCTGTGCAGCCGCCTTGCCCTTCTTCTTCTTGCCCGCCGCCGGTTTCGCCGGAGCCGACTTTCCAGCGGGGGGCAACGCAGCCCTACCAGAGGGCTGACTGGTCCCGGGGGCGGCGGCCGCAGCAGCCGCGTACGAGACCGCTTTCGGCGCAGCCGCCTTGTTCGCAGTCAAGGGGGGACGCAGGACAATACCCTCCAGGACGGAGAACCGCGTCTGGAAGGCAGCCAGCTCCTGCCGAACCAGGTTCAAAACCTGGTTCTCCACGGGCACGGGCTGGCTTTGCTGCTGCCGCTGCTCTTGTCCCCCCCTTGGAGGAGCCACACTGGAGCCAGCCTCCCGCAGGCTGGCCAGGTCTGCACGGAGCTTAGCGTTCTCCTGTTGGAGAAGCTCCATGCAGGTCGCCAGGCGGGACACCTCCGCCCGCAGCTTGGCCACCTCATCAGACGGAGGCCCCACATAGTGGGCCTCCGCAGCCGCCAAAATGGAGGCGGAAGCCGCGGGGATGGCCTTGTGTTTGGTCGAAGGCTTTACCTTCGCGGCCACGCCCCGGATTGCGGCTTCCACCTCCTTTGCGAACCTGGCCTTACGCTCCGCCTCGGAGCCGCCAGGCGCACCCGCCTCTTCGCCAGACCCGGGAGCAGTAAAGCCCGGTCGGCGCCCCTCCTCGGCAACCTTTGCCGACCTCTCGGAGGCAGTGAGCCCCCCCCTCTTGCCTTGGATCCCACCGCGTCTGCTGGTGGAGATCTTACGGGCCGAGGCCAACTCCTCTCCGGAAGTCGACTCTAGGTCGCCCTCCTGCCTGGACCGCTTGCGGAAGAACTTGCTGTTCTCCGCAGCAGTCCCGGCCCTCTCGAGGCGGGAGCTCCCTGAGCCTCCCGCGCTCCTATCGCTGGATGCGGCGTCGGACTCCGACCCCGCATCACTCCCCACCTCTTCATTTGTTTTTTTGTTTATTTTGCTTTCCATAGTTGTTCCCACGAGTAAATACTTTTTATCGTCTCAAATTAAGTGGTTCGCACTAACGACTAATTTAGCTACCCATTAGTCAAGCTAACAACCTCCCTCACGGTGCGCCGCCGCTTGGAGGTTTGGGGTGATTTTTTATAGAGGTTTTCTACCTCGCGGTCCGGGCGGTTAAGCCAAGACCCTCGGTCCCTATCGAAGCCGCGAGACATGATCCACGACACTTCGACGATGGGATTACGAGATCGACGGTGACAGGGAAGGACGTATCCTTCCCTGTCTGCTCGGAGGCAGGGTAAGTGCACACCGAGCCCGTCCTTACTCCCCTGCTATGCCCTCTGCTTTACAGAGGGTCACGCAGGGGAACGCACCGTTGGTCCAACGACCCCACCCATGTCAGAATAATTGGCCGCGGCAGTAACACTCCCCGAGGGATGAGAGGAAATGGAAATTCCAATTTCCTCTCATCCCCGGGGGATGATTACTGCCGCGCCCAGGGTGCACCGGCCGACCAGCTGCTCATCCCTCCAGACGTATCGGGAGGGACCAGCAGCCGCTCGGCACACGTGGAGGACTTCTGACTTTGCACCCCAAGCGACACCACCTATGCCATTTTCCTTTCACCGTCAACGTTGCTAGTATGTACTGTAAATTACATGTTACAACACAACACCATAAAATTGCTAGATTATTTCCCCTTTTGACGGCTGTCAGAACTGTTTTTTCCTAGAACTCAGAGATAGTTAGAATTTTCTAAAAGCTAAAAGATTTCAAAACGAAACTTTTACTCTGCCGAGTATCTAATCAAGTTTTTTTAATTAGAAGTTCTTTTTAAAATAAGTAATCCTTTTGTCTAAGCGCTTACTTTGGAGCGTTTTTCTTATTGGACAATAGTTAGTGTGTCTTCTTGGTTTCCTAAACAAAATTTGAATATCCTTTACAAACTAGAACCAAACCATTAAACTAGAAATATAATGCAACATAATGCTGCTGTAATCCGTGGGATTATGCAGAGGTGTACCCTAATAGTATACCAACATTTATTGGGGTCAGCTTATTGCCATCAACCGGGCACAATTCCAGACGGAACTGAGTAAAACCCAATAACTCTTTCCCCGACCATCCCTAAAGAATTGAACCCTCAAATATACATATAATATGTAGACCAACGGCGCCAAGTCCATAGGTAAGTCTTAACTTTACATAATCAGCTGTCGGTTTCACTCACTATTTTCATTCAGTTTTGTTCAGTCCACAGTAGTATACAAATAAAAAAATTGAAGTATCTGTTTGTAATTTCAAAATAACTGAAAGCATATTAAAACCATACGGCACTTAAACCAAAAATCTTTTTTTTTTAGTTTTTGTCTGTTTGTTAACGCTAATCTCCGGAACGGTTGGACCGATTTTGGCGGGACTTTTACTGTCAGATAGCTGATGTTATAAGGGGTGACTTTATTTTAGAGAAAGGATTAGTATTCTATGAAAAAAAATCCCATGATTTTTTTAACAAAATCCGATTCAAATCGGAAGTAATATTTTTATAATACAAATAATTTCACGCGGACCAAGCTCGCGGGTAGTAGCTAGTCATAAATAAATTAATGAATAATATTCTGATACGTTTGAACCATCTAATGTCTTCCTAAAGACTTGACCCATTGACGAACTCTTAAGGGTATCTACCCTTAGGTAAAACATAGAAAAACGCTTAAATAACTTATGCAAACCTATTGTCCCTATTCTAAAGGGATTTTTAACTGCGTAACCCAATTGGACCTTCAATTTGAGAAGTTAGCTATACTGAAATTTTCAATGAAATTCTGTCCTTCTGTTTTTAATTTGATTTAATTATTTCTACGCCACCACTTCGCCCCTGCCACGGTGTCATCGACGGTACCGCAGAGATCACTTTGACTCCATGTTTTCAGCATGAAGGGTAGGATAATAGTCAATTGGATATCTAGTATGTACTTTATGGGCTTTTTTGTTATACCTACTCCTTATAGGGCTTGTTAATTGACCTTTGAAAGATTTAGCTGACTACTAACTTAAAACACTTACCTTCAACAGACTGCTATTCCAATACTCATTAATAGTTGAACCCCGCAATGAAATAACCTACCAAAAAGTACTTAAGAACATAACAGATCCCAAATTACCTCATTAAACCATCTGCCTCACTGTAATGCTATAAAATTATCAGCTAAAACCTTCGGCCTAACGATGTTCTCACTAAACCGAATTATTTGCAAATAATGGTCTCAAGGGAGCACGAAGGAACGAAGGCATTCCCTTTGCCGTATTTCTTGTAACGAACGCTCTAGAGCAGCTCTCGTTATTAATAGAGGTGTGCTGACTCGAACTAATGAAGTTGTCTAGTCAATCGAGATGTATTGACAATCGAATGGATGTCTTACTTAATTGGTTTCGTTTGATGGTGTTTCGTAAATCGAATGCTTTTTGGTTCAGTGATAAGTTGATGTTTAGAATGTCATTATCTGAATAGCTTTTTCCCAACAATGCTGGGGTCGGCTTCCAGACTAACCGGATGCAGCTGAATACTGGTATCAGACCTCCACAACCCAGTTAGCACTGAGGTATGCATACCCCTTGGTAAGACTGGTTGTCAGACTTTTGCGCCACTGACTACTTAACAACTGTCTAAGATCTACAATTAACAGCCGGGACCAACGGCTTTACGTGCTTTCCGAGGCACGGAGGAAACTCGGTATGTAATGGGTGGTCACCCATCCACAGACCAACTTAGGCAAGCGCTGCTTAACCTGAAGATCGACCCGAGCGGCTGTTATTATTTGGCCACGAGCTTCTCAAGTTGATGATTAAAATAAATGACCTAATGACGTGCTCGCCTCTCCCATGTATCCCCACATGAACTGGTGTACTTAGTGCTTCTTGTATTCAGCGGATTTTTACTACATCAAGTCAACGGTTCACCTTGTGGTAGTTCACCGTGGCACTAAGGAACAGGACAGAGGAATATTACCTATATGAATAGATACCATGTAATACGGGCGAGCTAAAAAGAAAAGATCGATGTAAAAAGTTTCCACCACTCTTTGTTGTGGGTTTCAAAGGGGAGTCGTGGTTTTTCTTATTGCTGCCTATAAATTATAACGATACTCACAGCAAACGGTCCACTTTCCACTAATTCGCCACTAGTTATTGTGCAGTTACAATAATTCGTTGTAAATCACGGCCGTCTGTTCCTCAAGAACTTTGGAATTTGATGGGTTAAGGGCTTCAGTGAAAATAAATCTGGATCTTGTGGTGGCACACTTCGAAACGTATCTATAAAAAAACAATAAGTATTGATTTCTTAAATTTTGTGTGACCTTCCTTTTTTCTGCCTGTTTTTTTGTAGGAATATGATGGTGTATAAGTCTTTTAATTTTTCAAGAATAAACTAAAATTACTTAAAAAAAAACTGTCCTTCTATCTTATTCGCCAATTTGTATAAAAAAGCAACGGTCGGATATTTTAGTTATACTCTGCCACTTTTGCTACGGAACCCTCGAGAAGTACCTACTCAAGCACTTGACCGATTTTCATTATTGCCTGTGTAGGTAACCCGGTAAAACGGAAAACTTGCTATTAATCACAAGAAATACGATAGAAATTTATGCAGAAAACTGCAAATACAAATTAATTTTAAAACGAAATTAAAATGGGAATACTAATTTCTCTTCACATTCACTTCAAATACATATTTTCTTCCTCACTTCTCCTTTTGAATTCTCATTTCTTAAGACATAAGCAGTACTTATGTATCCAAATATTATATCTTATTTTCCTGCGTTGTCTACCGTGTGTAGGTACATAAATAGTAAAATAAATAAATAACACGAGTTCAAACAGTACTTCAGTGCAAATGCAGTATATTCCGCTAACTATCTCAGCAAAAACAAAAAAAATTGAAATAGGTGTATTTCTAGAAATAAGGTGTCCTGGGTGGGAAATAAATGTTCTAGAACAAAATATATCAACTTGCAATTTGCGTCAACAACTGCGGTGGCGACGTTTTCAGTATTGATGAGAACGGATCTATCTTGTACTGCATTCTTTTCTATTCGTCTACGAATGTAGAGGAAATATTTTCAAATGCGTAGCAAAACACTAATAAAGAATTCTAATGTCGGTACTTCTCTTGACCAACAAAGACCGTAAATAATTTGGCGCTAATATAAACCAATTTAAAACATCGTTCAAACCAATTTGAAAGAATTCTTCTTTCAGTCGTTTCGAATTGACATAGAACGATGATTTAATGAATTACGAGTGCGTATGTCAATATAATTATGTTTGACATTAGTGTAAATAAACTGTTTAAAGTCATCTTCATAGTCAGGTTAGCTTTACGGTTCACCAAATCAATTTCATAAACTAAAAGATTTCAAAATTATTATTTTAATAAAGAGTACCTACTCTAGCTAATTAATTGTGCTTTGAAGTATTAAGTTATTATTTAATTCAAAACATTGTAATTCAAGCTGAATACAGTAAAATGTCAGGTAGATGCTAGTATTACTGGGATAAATATTATGAACTAGCTGAGGTCCTAACACTGGTGTTAACTTAACGTAAACACATCGATTTTCAAAATAAAAATAATCTCGGTTCACTGAAATAATATTTTCATAATTTTAAGAATTTATTCATATTCATGGATAAAACTGATTGTGATCGTTGCAAACAAATTTAACTAAAATCCTGTAGGATAATTGTATTTTAGATTAAATAATTGACGTATTTACGTTACGTTTACACCGCACGCACGAGCCAGGGTCTTTGATACCGCCGATTTCGTTCGTTAAAAAAACTTAAATACCTAGATTCGCCCACTCAGGGGTTGACAGTTCATAGATGATTACCAGAGATCGGAGTAGGTAGAGTATATTTGCCTTAACACAGTAACACGTGGATAACACCGAAATGATTTTTAAGTTTCGAGATAAAGCTGTTCAATGAAGTTGAGGCAAATAATTATACTCTAGCTATTCCGATCTCTGGTGATTACTCAGTGCACCTTTAGGTACACCTTTATTTCTTTTCTTACGGCACGAGTTGAAGAAATAGAAGCCATGTACATATGTAGTGATAAATATTAGCTGTTCGGTAGGTTAAAATAGCGTTACCGTCGACGATTACTTAGTAAGGTCACTTATACGGGTACTTTTTTGCACTCTCAAAGAAACGTTGATGCTCTCTTCTAATCTGGTATGCTTTATGGTCTTGATTAAGCTTTGTCGGACAGCTAATCACAAAACAGTTCGATGTCATATACAAAAACTTTTTTGCAAAAAAAAACCGACTTCAAAAAAAAAACACTAAAAAGTGGAAAATAACTTTACTTTCGGAAGTCGGTGACTATTGTTTGTTTCATTGACTTTTTTGCCACCGACTTCCGAAAGTAAAGTTATTTTCCACCTTTTTAGTGTTTTTTTTGGAAGTCGGTTTTTTTTTGCAAAAAAGTTTTTATTTTACCCTTTTTAGTTATCGTATCACACACAAATCCTTGTCAAGTATCAATTTCGCAATTTCTTTTACTTGGATGACATTTTTGCCAGTTATTTTGATTTCAAAACCAAACTGCTGAACCGATTTTGATGAAATTTCTATGGGACCAATCGGAAAGTAGATCCATTCAGATAAAAGAAAAAAAAATCAAATCGGTTCATAAATGACGGAGATATGAGGTAACAAACACAAAAAAAAACATACAACCGAATTGAGAACCTCCTCCTTTTTTTGAAGTCGGTTAAAAAGCAGATTTAAACTCCATATAATTTAATTTCAACGTCTTTGCTTTCCGCCAAAGATATTAATTAACATCAGTCTAGGTAACAGCGTCTAAGATAAAAAAAATACACGGACGGGATCAATTTCAATTTCCTCAGACTAACTAAAATTCGTGTAGGTGAGCCGAGATGAAAAATAAAGGGATTACGAGATGAGGGAGGGCGACGTTCTCAGCTAGCACTTGACCCACTTTTGATGAAAATGATAAATATTCGCTGCTTGAGAATGTGCCTGGTATTTTTATTTTATTTTATTTTATAAAATAACCGGAGGTGTTGGCGGATCGATGGCTCGAAATGTTTTGTTGAGGTAATTTATGTTGTGTTTCGGTGTTTTGTTTTGTAAGAATTGAAACTTTACGAAACACACCACGGTTTTATAATGGATAAATACTGGTTCTGGTTTCAGTTATAAAGGAGTCATTATAGTCGTGGTACTACCCGCAAGTTACCCTAGGAAAAATCATTGAAAGGAAGTCACTTTTACAATCGGTTTTCCCAACCATTTATTACAAATTGTAAGTCTTCTTCTTTATCGTGTGGTTAGTGCCTGATCTGGAAAAAAAAAAATTGTAAGTCATTTTCGTTTCACTGCTTTCCAGTGTAACTTGCCTTGAAGTACGTACATGACAGTTATGCCACTTCTTGTAACGATGACTGATAATGATAACGCAAAATCAGTATTTTGTTGACGTATTTACTTTATGGACAGGACCAAAAACTATCTGGAGAACTGTTCCTGCAGAGGTAGATTTGAAATGTTGTGAAACGTTCTTTTACTCATATTAATGTGAATCAAAACAAATCAGCAATTTAAAAATAAACCTTCGTGCTTCGTCGTAATTATCTCTGTTGCACGTTATAAAACTTGAAAAACGAAACTTCATGTTAAGAATTCCTTTTACCTGTTTTGACCAAAATTATGTTGATGCTTTGTAATATTTTGATAAACCTTTGCAATTAAAATAACGTCAGAGCGACAAGAGTCACGATCTTTCTAACGAGATTCATTCTACAATTTCAGCGTTATGTTACAAATCGAAACGAGAGACTTATAAATTGATTTCGTTTCTTATTACTAAATAATTATAGCTAGACTGGGTCAGGTCAACAATAAAGACTTATAATTAACACATGAAACGGGATATTTACTATGTGTACATTTTGAGCGTAGCGCCGAAATATCGGGCATTCAAAATGGATAATAAACATGGTAAATAGTGACCGTGACAGTTTAAAAACTTATACAGTCAAAATCTGTTATAACGACATCGAAGGGACTACTCATATTTGGTCGTAAAAACCGAAAGTCGTAACAGCCGGTGATGTTATCGAGGATAAAACCTATTTAGTACCTATGATTTTGGTAAATATAATCGGTATGTTGTTCTAAATGATGTCGTCGTAAACGGTTTCAACAATTATAAAGAGTCAGTTCTTCATTAATTATAATCTTAGTGAGTTTGTGTATGCCTATTTGAGATTTTAAAAATAATATCAACACTGGGGATAGCCTGGAGGAGTCAGCCCGTCTTCCATCTTGCTGACTCATAATTGACCGCCTCCGAACCTTGCTGACTGGTTGATATTCTTGCCACAGAATGAACTTATTCTCACTCAGTTCCTGCCTTTAGCAGACATCTGTACAACATTATTTATAGCGTGAATGAGCAAAAACAGTGCCAAGTGCTAATAAAACGATAAATGAAACTGCAAAGCGAAGATATCAGACAACTTGTAAATCAAATTAACTACATGGTCTTACTGAAACAAAAGCGGTTTACAATCCTGTAAGATACCTTTCACACGTCGTGTTAGAATCGCGCGAGACGTCGGGACGTGTCGAAGTACAATAGCGTTGCGACCGCGACGTCGTGGTGTCGCGACGTCGACGCGCGGTTTATTGTGGTAGCGGAAACATTTCACGCGGTGAAATGTACACGGAGAAGTGCTGCTAGACCAGAAAAATATGGATATTTAAATAAAGATGTTTTTTTTTGCATCGGTTTGTTTAAAATTATTATATTAATAAGGGCCTGTATCCCGGTAATCGCATTTCAAAGCATTTCGTTTTGCTGCTGCGATTTTCAATAGGATTGATTTTCGGCACCTTGTGTCAAATTTACTGACTTTTCCATCATTGTTAACGATATGTATACAAGGTGTAAACAACAAGATTCTGTATGTATGTACATCAAACTAAGTAACTCTACGAACCCTTCAAACCCCATACAGGTCTAACACACATATTAAAACCCATGTACCGTGTCGAGGTACAAAGGCGCTGTCTCGACGGGCCATGCATTGTAGGTGAAGGAAAACATACGCTGGCTGACACAACGAAAATGTAGCTGTATTTTTTTATCACAGAACCCGGAAAATGCAGAGAATATTTTGTTATAGCTTAGCTTTGATTAAATTTGTTTTAAGATGAAAGTTACTTAGCATAATTTGCACGTTAATAAATAATTATAGAGCGGTCACTACGGATTGGTGGATGTCACATACAATGTACCTTATTTTTTTTTGACAATTGTTTCTTTCGTCTTGTTGTAAACTTATCTTAATTGGACTGTCTATTGTCAGTGTACCAGGTCTGAAATTACCACAATCCTGGCCAAAGAATTTTTTCGAAAAACAGTTCAAACTAGAATCGTTATTTCAGTTTTTACTTTATTGATACGGTGCAAACAACAGAATTTCCTATCGACCGACCCCTATAGCGATACACCTACTAACTGTATTCTCTGTAATTAGAATATAAACACTTGATTAGTCCAATTAGTTGAAATTATTAGCTTAACCCAGTTCACATATAACAGGCAGAATACGCCATTGGTAAATGTGCGCAAGGCACAACGCCAGGTGTGCAGTATCGATCAAAGAATTGATATGGGAATGATTAATAGTCTAGTATTAGTATAGAGAGGTTCTCTATTGGTAATTTTGTGAGACATGTGGAAGAAAATTAAACCCTTTTGTACGTTATTTATTGGGTTTATGTCATTGCGGATTGGTACTATCGTGGCGAATACAATGCAGGATTGGGTGAAGAGTGAAAACAAAAAATATGAAAGGGATATATTGATCATGTTCAAAGTTTCTCGGACAAAGATTCTTGTAGTTAGCTATATGTTTTTCTTACTCCTTTGCTTCCTTTTCTGATAAATTTAGTTGCGGGATATCCAGACGGACTTGTCGAGCTTCATTGCCTGCATTTGGTAGTTTTAGAACTCGATCGTTTTTTGAAATGCTACAATTCACCCCTTTATCTGCTGCATCCGATTAGATTAGAAGCCGACCCCAGCATAGTTGGGAAAAGACTAGACAGTTAATGAATGATGACAATTCATCACTTTGTCGAATTCTTAATGTCATTGTGGAGTTGAGTTAGATGTTTTTCTACACTAATATTATAAAGAAGTAAAATTTGTTTGTATGTAGGGATATGATCTTCGGAACTACTGACCCAATTCCATTTTTGTTTCACTGGTAGAAAGCTACATTATTCGTGGGTGCTATAGGCTATAAATTATATTTATGTCATGCTTATTAGCCGAGCTATCACATTTTTTGCGGACGAAGTGCTAGAATTACATAATCATGGACTTTACGCGGCAGTCATTAGCTCAGACATTGACTTTGATAAATTCAACGTAAAATAAACGCAGTGAAGCTAACCCCGATGTGTAGACAAGGTAATTTGTCAGTCGTTTATATGCGACGGGAACGCATTTAGAACGACTCAATGTAGTTTTCCTCAGCAAAAGTTTCAAAGTTTTCTTTTCTGCTTTCGAACTGGCTGTTTTTACCGAGGAATGAGGGCTCTTGTTCCGGTTGCATCTGGAAAAGAAAAACTCATTTAAATATTAAAAATAAACGATATTTTATGACTTGAAAAATATTCAAAAGATTTCTAATTTATTTGCACAAAATTTGAGTCATACACCTAATTGGTGACAAATTAAATTTTGCATACGCTGTGAAACTTGGCATTGGTCTTAGAAAACATGCCACTACCCGACAGCCACAAATTAGCGATTTAACTAATTCCAACGTCCGTGGCAATTTATTAATTTTAACATGAGTCCAGTCAATCATAATTAGTCCACATTATTTCACAAGATTAAAGCCAGTGACAGATTTCCCACAGAACACGCGAACTCAATTTGGTCACTTGTTGAAAACAAATGCTTTATACATAGACATATTTACGAGCGATCAAAAGTGTAGACCGAAGAATAGTTAGTTCTCTTCTAAACCACATAGGTATTATACAAATATTTTTGTAGGTGGTGGAAAATCATCTGCCTAGCCCATTCCTGGGGTGGGCTTTCAGTTTAACCGGATGCAGCTGAATTTTACATGGAGCGACTGCCTATCTGACCTCCATAACCCATTTAGTAATGAGAAATACGATACCCCTTGGCAAGATTAGTTTAAGTTTAAGATTTTCGGGCCGCTGCCTACCTGTTACGACTGTCAAAGATCTAAAAATGATAGCTGGGACCAACGGCATAACGTGCTTTACGAGGCACCAAAAGGTGTTGGAAGTATGAGTTGTAATTACATGCTGACATCACTAAAACCTGTCGCGCGCTGACTGTAGTTTAACGTCAGCTTAGATTAAAATTCACAATAAAGGCATTAATTTCA
Organism: Standfussiana lucernea; assembly: GCA_964057025.1. Lineage (NCBI taxonomy): Eukaryota > Metazoa > Arthropoda > Insecta > Lepidoptera > Noctuidae > Standfussiana > Standfussiana lucernea. The sequence continues at coordinate 5,852,578 of OZ059803.1, read as the reverse complement.
AACAATCAGCATACTTGTAGACCATCTTGCAATCATACCAAAGATATTTAATGTATTCCTAATTTTAATGTATTCCTAACTTTAATGTATTCCTAATTTTGATTTTAATTATGTATTTAGAGCATGTGTACCTACTCGATAATGTGCAAGCTGTGGTTACCTATAATTGATTTACAGGACAACGTCTCTGTAGTAGTTTTAATTAAATGAATGATAATGTAATGTGTAACTTGTTGGTAATCCAAAATAAATAAATAATGATATATGAAAGACTGTGACTGCTGAAATGCGGATTCCTCATAGCCGCGTGGTTTGATATAAATGTGTTCCAACCTTTTCTCACTAGTAATAAAATGTGTTGAAACGCGACATTTCATGACGCAGGTCGACAACAAGTCAAAGTTTTTTTTCTATATTAACATTAAATTTTATGTCTGTCTGTGTGTCGAATGATTTCACTTTAACAACCTGACCAGCGTTTGATGATTCTTTTGATACGTAATAAGTCATCAATCTGATGCAAATATTATATTTAGATGTTACACAAGTTTCCGTGAAAATAGAGTACTTATTTCGTTTCATATGTTATTGGTGCGAAGTTTGTTTGAATTCCTGAATTACGGGATGTGTGTATCTGTCAGCAAATAATGTAGCGTTTATAGGAGTTATTACGTGCATTTACTTGTTTTATTTGTTTCATGGAAAAATGTTTATGGCATTTGCTCTTTGTAAATTCTGGAAACTGATCTATGTCAGCAAACTGCTTGTTTTAGGCAATCAAAGATGCATCATACCTCACACTGCTTCATAAACTTAAAAAAACAACCTTTATAAATTAATTACGCCATTTGATTACAACACTGTAATCTGGCAAAAAATACTTTAAAGGCTGATGATCTCCAAACAGAACCAATAAACATAATTTTTCTCCATAGACATACATATTAATGTAACTCTCAAAAGAAATGGCTCCCATCGAATTCGCAGTCAACGACAGGTTTATATCAAGCCGTGGGCGGTCTCCACTCTATCTCTAGATTGACAGCTACAATAACAAACACCGCTCTTTTACACCCACCGTAAAACTTTAATTACGAATCACCATCACGAATGTAAGGCAGAGAAACTGAATTTACTGCCAATAAAAATTGTACAAAGAAAAATATATCGCGTATTAATTTAATCTTATGAAGTGTGTAGACGAGCGACTGTTAATGTTGGCGAATGTTGGCCAGAAACGACCGTGAATAGACTTTATTCACCAATTAATGTTGGAACAGGCGTGAGGATATGACCAGATATATGAACATGGATGAAGCAGAAGGAGCATGCATATGTATATCGATCGTAGGCCAATGGAAAAAAGGCGTGTGATTACGAATTTATGGGATTGTTAGTCCAAAAGTTAATAAAGACAGCCTCACCATTCACGACCTCGAAAAAGTGGCGCTAAATTGGGATATTTTCGCGCCATTTCTTCTAAACGTCTTGTAAGAACTTCAATTAAAAATACTCGTAAATACAGTACCCTACGTCCAGCAAGAACTTAGCTCAAGTATGACCATTTATGCCCAACAACAAGTTCAGCATTAGAGCCAATACTTGTTGTTCAATTGTTTTTCTCTATCTAGATATATCTCAATATATAAATAAAGAAAAACGATTGAACATGCGGCAACGCAAGCGCTCAGTCGCACTCTGTATACTATAGAGTTGTAGCAAAGCGGGATACCGATAAAAATCGACGGTGTCACCGATTAAAATCGGTCGTTAGCATAGACATCTATTACCACGAAACAGATGGGTCTCGTTGTTTTTGCAAGTTGATTGGTCATTCTCTGCTTTAATTATGTTATCTTAGCGCTGACGTTAATGTCTAAAGAAATTAACACTTTTTTCTAACAAAGTGGAATGTTAAGATAAATTCAATGGAGAATTATTATGATAAGCAATGGTACTTGCGTCATTAAAAATACTGTAATGGGTTGGAATGCAGCCGTTTAATATCAAAGTGTACATTTGTTCTGAGCTGTAGACTGAGAAACATTTGCGAATGGACTGGAATTCTCCTGAGCTGTTCCAACTCGCAAAAGACAAGAAGAAACATTCGGAGTTGATGGCTTACCTTCAGTAATTGATGAGGCATCAGAAGATGATGAAGAAGTACACTTGAAGCACACGACACACTCTTAAATAAATTTAATTTAAATTTACTTTAATCTAAGTTTTACTTGATTTGCATATTTTTACTGTACCCTAAGTATTCTTACCTGTACGTATTTATGTACCTTATATTATGTTTACTCCCTATTTATCTCGTAAGACGAAGGACACTAGTTTCCACGACACAGGGAGTCCTAGTGTGGAAGCCTCCACACTAGTGATATTCAGCTTGTGTAATGCTCTCTAGAACAATAAATCTTTTTTAACCGACTTCACTTTTCTTTTATCTGAATGGATCTACTTCCCGATTGGTCCCATAGAAATTTCATCAAAATCGGTTCAGCAGTTTGGTTTTGAAATCAAAATAGCTGGAAAAAATTTCATTCAAGTAAAAGAAATTGCGAAATTGATACTTGACAAGGATTTGTGTGTGATACGATAGCTAAAAAGGGTAAAATAAAAACTTTTTTGCAAAAAAAAAACCGAGTTCCAAAAAAAAACACAAAAAAGTGGAAAATAACTTTACTTTCGGAAGTAAAAAGGCAATAAAGTCAATGAAACAAACAATAGTCACCGACTTCCGAAAGTAAAGTTATTTTCCACTTTTTTAGTGTTTTTTTTGGAAGTCGGTTTTTTTTTGCAAAAAAGTTTTTATTTACTGACTGCCTTATTGGTCTAGTGGCCGCGAACGCTACTGTCAAGCGTGAGGTCCTGGGTTTGATCTTTTATTAGCGTTTTTCTGTAAGGAATTTCTCAATAGCAGCCCGGAGACTTGTACCTGGTTGATGGCAATAGGTTCTTCGTTATAACAGGCGAAATGTGAGCTTAAGTAAAAAGTGGTTTAATAATTTAGTACACCCGTATTTCTACTGTGAGTACATCTAGTCGAAAGTCCCCGATAACTTGAAGTTTTAGCCCGAAATCCCTAGCCAGGTGCCTTGTTGTATATTTTTCTTTTATAGGACTCTGCCGGCCGAACCAGATGGATTAGATTTCGTTAAATCAAAGTCGTTTCTAACACCTCGATTTTGTTAGAGAGGATTTGTAAATATTTTCCTTGGTAGACCGAAACGACTGGTTTGCATTTTAGACAGATGATTTTGTATCCCATCATATATGCGTACATAACATCACGCCTTATCTCCGAAGGGTTAGGCAGAGGGCCTTTAAAACACCCAAATTTCGCCAGATTTATTTAATTTCCGAAGGATTAAGCAGAAAACCTATAATAATCAGAAGCCTGAAACCAGTCTTACCGGAGGAGGAGTTCAGATAGGCAGTCATTCCATGCAAAATACTGGTATGCAGCTGCATCTGGTTAGATTGGAAGCTGTCTTCAAGTAAGTTGGGAAAAAGCAAGGCATTTAATGATAAGGATGATGTGTTAGGCAGACGTGTATTGGCAAAGAAAAAACATTCAACTCCAATTAAATAGATGGCTAACTCATTGCCAGCAACTGCTCACAAATTCAGGCTGCTGTACTGTGAAACTCCTGGTGGAAAAATCCAGTAGCAATGTACCCGACCGGAGAGTTGAACCCACAGTAGCGGATCAAAAGCAATTTCGTTCAAAATATGAGCTGCTATAAGACAAAATTACTCTATTAGAATGAAAATTAAAAATAAACACAGTACATTTTGCTTGTTTTCTACTATTACGTGATAAGGGAAAACTTTTTTGCAAATAAAACACTGGTGACTATTGTTTGTTTCATTGACTTTTTTGCCACCGACTTCCGAAAGTAAAGTTATTTTCCAATTTTTTTAGTGTTTTTTTGGAAGTCGGTTTTTTTTGCTAAAAAGTTTTTATTTTACACTTTTTAGTTATCGTATCACACACAAATCAAGTATCAATTTCGCAATTTCTTTTACTTGGATGACATTTTTTCCAGCTATTTTGATTTCAAAACCAAACTGCTGAACCGATTTTGATGAAATTTCTATGGGACCAATCGGGAAGTAGATCCATTCAGATAAAAGAAGAATTTTTCAAATCGGTTCATAAATGACGGAGATATGAAGTAACAAACACAAAAAAAAAACCTACAACCGAATTGAGAACCTCCTCCTTTTTTTGAAGTCGGTTAAAAATAAGCTTTTAATATGGAGATTCGATGGAGACTTTTCTTATTTTCTCTTGCATCTTAGTTGAGGAGAAATATTACAGGTCCATCTTCCTTAATCAGAAGTTTTTATACTGGCACACAGATGAACTTTCACCCTCGTATCTAATGAAGAAGTCAAAGTGTTTACTTGAGTAAATGTCATTTTTTTAAGATACGTTTTTTATTATGTAGTTTAGTAATTGGTTGAAGTTAGAACTGTAAAAACTTAGAATTCTTAGCTTTGCTTTCTTCGACGGTTCTTACTTCTTTTAAATTGTTGTCTATTGCATAAAAAATTTTGCTTAAGCTAAAGTCATTTCTTTAACTTGACTACTACTAAGCTAAATAAATCTTCTTTTTTTTTGTACTAAATAGGCTTGCGTTTGACCGCGACTCGCCTGATGTGAAGCGATGATGCGGCCTAGGGTGGAGCACGCATGCCCAGAAGAAACCAATTCACTCGAACCTTGAATAGACCCAGATTTTAATAATCAGGGAACAGAGAAGCTGGCAGTGAATTTCACAGAATAGCATCTGACTGGTGACATCTTTGAAAATACGAATTAAAGTAATAATACATCCACATTTCGCCATTTATGTTTAAGTCCCAAGTCTTATGAGGAGGCGAGCCTATTGCCTTCAACCGGGCACAAATCCAGATTCCGTGGTTGCCACTGAGAAATTCCTGATGGGAAAATCCAATAAAATTTTGCCCGACCCGGGAATCAAATTTAAGACCTCATGCTCAACAGTCGCGCTTGCAACCACTCGACCAACAAGGCAATAATGCTATCCATCATTTAACACAATTTTCTTTTCATACTTTGTTTCACAAAAAGGTTCAGCAGTTCAATAAACAAATGCCAATTCCTGAAACTCCTATGACGTCATGAACAATGAGTATTGTTCAATGTTCATCCTTCCCAAAAACAATACCTTATTATTAAAACCTTTTTAAATATATTTGTGGCCGCGTACGAGATCGACTGTTTCGTACCTAAACATATTGAATTTTCGTCAATTATTTATAAAATTGATACGGTACCGTCCGGGGTTGTAATTGTAACTTTTCGCGAAAGGTCGGTTCGAAAGGCTGGCCTTTCTGATGAGTTTACCGGTGAAAAAGCCATTTCGTTTCGTGTAATATTTTATTTTAATAGGCAATGAAAATTAAAAAGTTAAAAAAAAAAATATCTCCACCTGCATCTTGTTCTCTTTGTTTGTTTTATTTGCAGAAGGTTGTTTACTCTGCTACACGAAAACATTAGATTTACTCGTGTAATAATTCATAAGACAACGTGTAGTGAAAATTGAATAACTATTTCATTTCATTATCTCTTATTGCTAAACCAACCGAAATTCCGATAACATTACGAGACACGCTTGAGTTGTTCTCGAGATTAGTTCTCACATTTGCACTACGATATATACCTACTTAAATAATTGTATTTACGAACATTTCCGCAGATAAGAATTACTATAGATAAATAAATGTAATAACACGGTCAAAGTCACTGAGATATTTTAGCATACCAAAAACAAAAGACGACTCCGCGGTTACGCTTCAAAAAGATGGCGGCAGGCGGGAAAACATTCTAATTAGTGGCTGTCAAAAAATAACAGATACTTTAATTTAACTAGCATACAAATTGTTTTACAGTAAGGAAATACTGTGAAAATGTTGCTTTTGTTGAAAAATATGTTTTTTTGACGGTTACGGTGTCATAAATGTTTTTTTAATCGCATGATAGATGTTTTCGGTAACATTATTGAGTTTTTAAGTAAGTAATTGGTGTGGCCAATGCTCTAATTTGACAGGCGTGACGTAGAACGAAGAGGTCCTTGACATACTAGCATGTTATCTCGTTGAGAGGTTCACTTATGTGTTGGCGATAATGTGATGTGGCGTGGCGTTTTGTGGTTTTATAATAATAAATTCGGGTTTACGCTAACATTATTTAACTAACATATTTTGCGTGCAAGTCTCGCATTTAACTTGAACATCAGCGATATTGCATGATTGCATCACATATTTTAAAATTGTCCTATATTGGGACAATATGTTATGTCGTTTTCACGTGGCTTTGTAGGTTGCTAATACAGTGTGGTGTGACGAAGCTCGTCAACCGCGATAACGGGCCTCAGCACAAGTGACAGGTTTCTAAGTAGATCTGCCTAGCCTTTTCCCAACTATGTTGGGGTCGGCTTCCAGTTTAACAGAATGCAGCTGAATACCGACTGCCTATCAGCTGACCTCCACAACCCAGTTAGTACTGGGCAATACGATACCCCTTGGTAAGACTGGCTGTCAGAATTTGGGGCCACTGACTACCTGAACGACTGTCGAAGATCTACGTACCTACCTTTACGAAAACGGCAACTAGCGGCAACGTCGTCATCTACAGTAACATTTTCATAGACTCTATACTAAACGATTTCCTTCAAGCGTAATGCTTTGTAATTCAAATGCCAAGAAGATATTATGAAAGCAAAAATATGAGATGAGAATTATTTTAATTAATCACTCAAAATCTCACCGGCCATAGTCGAGCCGGTTGCAGTCCCGAGTGACACTCGAGCCACTCGGGCACTCGTGGCATGAGTGACGCGTGATGTAGGTACCACATAATGAGCTCTCCAATAATGTGGAGCACTAACCTGCCTGAATATTAAGTAGAAATTTCTGAGTAAGTAGGCACTGGCTTTTTCCAGCGCTCATAATCAAGTTGACAACACAACACTAGTGACATCTATGACTCAAATCATCACCTGCCTAGCCTTTTACGAACTATGTTTGGGTCGGCTTCCAGTCTAACCGGATGCAGCTGAATATCAGTATTTTACATGGAGCGACTGCCTATCTGAACTCCACAACCCAATTGGTATTGGGTAGTACGGAACCCTTGGTAATACTGGTTGTCAGACTTTCGGGCCACTGACTACCTGTAACGACTGTCAATGATATTCAAATGACAGCCGGGACCAACGGCTTAACATGCTTTCCCGAGCACAGAGGAAATTCGGTATGTACCTAATAGGTGATTTTTATTTCCGCACTATAGTGCGGGAATATAAGAAGAAAACCATGAGGATGAAATCCATAGCATGTTGAACCTAATCGTAGTGCGATAAGAGCCAGTTTTCGAGAAAGTGTATTGAAAAAGTATATTATGTTTAATAAAGAGCACGGCCTCTAAGTGTGCACTGCTATACGAATTTAGATGCCATTTGACATCTAAATTCGTTCAGCAGTTTATGCGTGATATATCTAGTGACATACAAACAATTTTATAAACTTTTAAAGTAGAATAAATGAAAACATGAAGATGGAAGTGAAATAAATTGAAAGCAGCAAGTATTGATACGATTTGCCACGGTAGGCATCCTCAAATTGATTCTAAGAAGACTGTGTGCGTTTATAAATAAAACTAGGAAACAAACTAAGATGGCGCATGGTAGAAAGTTTCCCAAGTGGAAATTTCATCTGCTGACGGTACTTTTAAGCTAAACTGACTTTTGATTGACTTTCTCAAGATGAAAATAAATCGGGGTCTTCCGGTACGGGTGCCTCGGGGATCGGGGTGCTCAGGGACTAACCCGAAATATTGAGCTTAGCTTTGCACACACCCACACACAAATACACATGTCACATTGCAAATATCTTTACTTCCAAAGTCAAAATCATTACAATATTCTTCTAATATTACCAGACATAACTCCAAGTTTAGCTAAGGTCCTCCATTCTAAAAGAAGAAGTATCCATTAAATATAAAAACTGTGTCAATTAAATTTTAAAAGCGTTACTTCTGAAATATCTCGTAGTACTCTACGTCCATTAACATTACTCGACGGACAAATGGACAGATTACGCTTCTATTTAGATAAGGCATAGAGTAAACAACTTTTAAAAGAAAAAAGAAATACATATTTTTATTCTGTGCGATCTTACCTCTTGGACATGAGCTACACGCCCAAGCGAACAGTGAAGTAAGCACTGTTTTAGGCTTTCATTTTGGCGCTAGCAACAGCGTCGAAATATCGACTCACAATAAATAAAAATCACGGAAGATATCCCGTAGGTGATAGTGTAAATTTAATATAAGTTTTTAAAAGTAAGAGCATACCATTTTTTTTTGGGACAATCCCGCCACACTATTCCCAATCCACTGCAACTCCTGAAAGCCAGAATCAACAGTGACAATCACCAGAAAAGCGCCGAGACAATGAATCTCGACGAAGTCCCAGGGAAACGATTTAACTGTATTGGAATTTAATCAGAAAATAATAGCGGAGGAGTAAGAAAAAAGCATGCCATGATACATAGCGACGTGACTTGCGTAGTGACCGTACTTACGCGAAGGAAGTCCAAGTGACGCGCTTGCGTGTCGCTAGACGCTATTCGCAACTCCCGAGGCCGTGAATAGGGCCTTAGGGCCAGTCCATTACTGCGGAGAGCTCAAATAGTTATGATAACAAATAGGTGATGTCGGTGACACGTCTTGTTTTGCGGGGTACCTCTTAGCGGTGTAAGCGTGTCCAAAGATGTGTCGTCGCTAGGAATTCTAGAATGTGTAGGATGAATGGATCTCGCCTACATTTTATGTGTAGATAGATATTTGGCACATTTTTCACGTATTTTTATGCCTCTCTTAAGTGATTAAGTTATTTTATTTGATAGAATCACACGTAGTGATTTTACTCGACTTGACTGTATACTGCCATACTCATGTACTGCAGTATACTTGTAGGCAAGGGATGTAGCCGTTCGAAGTCGGGATTTATGCTCGGTGAATACGCAGCTAAATACGGATGTAGATGCAGCTGCAACTTACGTCTCTGCTTAATCCTTCAGGTACTACAGGCATGATGTTATTATATAATTTTTTGCGTTCCATTTTAGTTTCTACTGACCAAATAATATCGTTTTTCTAAGCTTCACAAAATAAGTAACTATCTCTATAATGAAACTTTATACTATCACTTCAAACTTAGTGATATTTTGGTAAACTATTCTAGTATTTATTATAACATTTAAATAACATCATGCCTGTTATCTTTTAAGGGTCAGGCAGAGGTTTACCAAAAGTACAACCACACTTCTCCAGTTATGTTGATCGCCTTTTGCCATCAACCGCATAAATCCAGAAAAAAACCTGATAGAAAAACCCAATAACACTTTGCCCAACCTGGAAATCCAGGAACACGTACTGCTCAACCTGTAGCGCTTGTGACCACTAGCCTAACGGGAGAGTATTTATTATCTAGACTCAAATTGCTAGGACATGGGAATATATAATCACAACGTCAGTGATTCAGCTTGCATAGTGTTAGAATATCGACTGTCTCATGGTCTGCCATAGTGATGACCTAATCGATAGTTTTGCATATTTTATCCATGGGAGACTCTTTGCTGTTGCTGCGGTGTTATGTGTATGTGCTTTTATAAAATAGCTTGTATGATTTGCGATTGATTTTCAAAGTATTAATTAGCTTTCACTTTATTTGTCTTATTTTACGTAATAAGTTTCATTCGGTGTAATTAGTATTTTTTTCGATATACAAATCGTCCTAGCGATAAGATCCCTTCTTAATTGTACACCTTGTAATGTGCTCTCAAAACGGTTTTGGAAACCGGCATAGCCCAGAGCCAATAATTCGAATACTTGACATCCACCAGCACGCATTGGGTCCACGTGGTTCACGGCCCACACCCTTTAGCACGACAGAAGGTGAGAACGTCATAGTAACGTCGCCCCATAGCGGGAACGCAATAGACTGATTATACATTATTTTTCTTCTTAATTATCCATGATTGTATCCGACTCATCATCTGCCCTGCCTTTTCCTGATTATGTTGGCGTCGGCTTCTAGTCTAGCCAGATGCAGCTGAATACCAGTATTTTACATGGAGCGACTGCCTATCTGACCTCTACAGCCCAGTTAGTATTGGGTAATACTGTACCCGTTGGGAAGACTGGTTGTAAGACTTTCGGACCACTGACTACCTATAACGACTGTGAAAGATCTACTAATGACAGCCGGGACCAATGGCTTAATGTGCTTTGCGAGGCACGGAGGAAATCCGGTATGTAATGATGGTCACCCATCCACAGATCGACCTAGGCAACCGCAGCCTAACCTTGAAGATCGATCTATGCGGCCGTTATTATTTAGCCTCGAGCTCCTCAGATTGTATCAGACTATTTTTTGAAAATGCAAAAGCGTCAACCCCACATTAATTACAATTAAGCACATTCTAACGACATTAATCAATCATTCTAATCTTCATACAGCCGTCCAATCCCTATTGTTCCACACCTCGTTCATTGTGATGTCCCCGCACTCAACATTATTGTTCTAGGCCATTATTAGATAATTCTACTTGCGATATTATTTTGTAACTGACAATTTTCCTGTGCCCGATGAAAAGTTTTGGAAAACTTCTAAAATGACTTGGACGGCTTTAATCGAATTTTGAGGAACATGCCAGTGGGCGTAAAACTGGTTGAAAGTTCATTTTTAACTAGTTTTTGGACGTGGTTTCGTCTGTGAAGTGGTTGTAGATTATCTTACGGGAATGTACTCATCATCTGCCCAGGCCTTTGCCAACTATGTTGGGGTCGGCATCCAGTCTAACCGGATGCAGCTGAATACCAGAATTTTTATGAAACGACTGCCTATCTGACCTCCATAACCCAACCAACAATTAGTACTGGGTAATACGATACTCCTTGGTAAGACTAGTTGTCAGACTTTCGGGCCACTGACTACCTGAAACGTCTGTTAAAGATCTACAAATGACAGCCGGGACCAAAGGCTTGATGTGTTTTCCGAGGCACAGACGGATTTCCTACGGAAATGTACTACCAGAATTTAAAAATGCTAAGTCCTAATCCAGGTTATGATGTGCCTGCGTGCAAAATTTCATCGAAATCCGTTTAGCGGTTATAGTGAAAAGGTCATACTGACAGACAAAGTTCCTTTCCAGTATGAATTTTTAAAGGAAGGTATGTTTTATCCCCTTATCCAGCAGAGGGATAGAACATACTATAAGAAAAAAAATTAAGCCCCTTCTCTATCGTGTGGTTATTGTCTAACCTGCTGTCAGAGTTTTTATGCCGCCCAAGGGCCTCTGACTTGACTTTTATATGCCGTCGAGAAATATCTCTCAGGCGTGCTGGTTTCCTCAGGATGTTTTGTTTCACCGAAGCAAGTGATAATTATATGTACAATACGCACATAATTCCGAAAAATCAGAGGTGCGTGTCTTGGGTTCGAACTCGAGATCTATGATTTGGGACTCCAACGGTCACACCACTAGACTGTTACTGCTCACATTAAGCTCCTTTCAAGTGTCCATTGATTGTTCTTTTGGATAAATAAAGTAGAAAATATTTTTAGATGACATTAAAAAGGTGACCTGCAGGATTTAGTCTCGAGCAACCTTGGGTAATATAAAGACGTGGGCGATATTGCCTTTTAATGAAATACTTATTCAAGTTACACACTTACGCACGACGTATAGGTACTTTCTTGAGTCAACAGATGAGATTTTCTTAACATACCATCATAACATCACGCGTGCAATTCCCGAAGGGTTAGGCAGATGTGTACCTAATAATAAATGTAATAGTACACCCACGTTTCGCCAGTTATGTTTAAGTCCCATGTAATAGGGGGCGAGCCTATTGCCATCAGCCGGGCACATATCATTCGGGGATTACTGGCGTGATGGTAAGTTAATTTCCATGTTTAGCTCCACGGCAATTATAGACCACTAGTACATATTTTGCTGAGGTTGGTTGGGGCAAACAGAAATAGTGATACTTCACAATGCAGATGATATGACAACATTTTGCAGCATTTGGAGAATACTCCTGTAGTGGTGTACGTTCATTCATTCTCGTCGTAGAAGCTGTCTAGAAACCACACTGTAAATTTAATCAACACGCTAGCGAAACACACGTAAAGATTGTAATCAATGAATTAGATTTGCTGAAGTCTATTCAAATCCTTGTTTCCACTTGATCACTTGTTGGCCATAATCGTTTTATTTTATTCACAAAATTAACTTTTGAACTGTAAGTTTCCAAAAAGCATAAAATTAATGAATATCAACTTTATACAAGTATCTCTAATTAAGGATGGCTAGCATTATTGAAAAGTCATACAATATATTAAAGTAGTTAGAAAATAAAATCGCAAACAATGTTTACAATGTTGCAGAACACAATCATATCATTGACTACAATCTTTGCGCCTATGCCACATCACGATGTGGACCTGTGGCCTTCATTCTCTAGGGGTCAGGACCTGGCTTTATAAGGCAGGCATTTTGTTTACTTTATTTCTCAAATAATAGCAAAAGATTTTTAAAATGATGTAAGGAATAATGATGATACTACGTGGTGATGAGGGCAAAGTCTAAGATAAGAATGGGTTGGGAAAATTAACGGCCAGCTGGAATAATTTAAGGACTGGCTGCGACGTGAGGGTATCTTCATTTTAAATACAGCGGTAGGAGGAATATCGTCAAAGTAAACAAATAATGAAGAATCCGGACTATCAGGCTAGGTTAAGATATTTATCTATTTCGCAAAACAGGAGATCCGTCCCAAATTAAGTCGTAAAGTGACCCAAATTAAATGTTTTAGACACGACTGCCTGAAGGCAACGAGTCACTAGGGCTGACGAACAACGATTCGTAACTTAATCGTAATTAATTTGTTGCAAAGGAAGAGAGAAACAACACTGATAAATATAAACCAAACTACCTTTTTGGGCTAGCGATCATGGGTTCCTGGGTTCGATTGCCGGGTAAGGCAAAGTGTTATTGGATTTTTCCATCAGGAATTTCTCAGTTTGGATTTTTAGCCGGTTCATGGCAATAGGATACATGGGACTTAAACATACTTTTAGGTGCACCTCTGCCTAACCCTTCGGCACGGCGGACAGGCGTGATGTTATATTAATATTCATGTGGTTCCTAATAATAATATTCCTAACCTGACTTCACTAATTCATGCAAACACTATTCTCACACTCATAGATCATTGAAGATAATTCTTCGAAGTGAAGTGGGTGGACCATGGAAGGCCATGCTCCTTCGAAGGCCAATTATTAAAATTTCGTAGTTATTGCCATGTGATGACAAATTCCTTCTATCTACTTACATAAACATCCATCGAACTAGAAATCACAGACGCGGCGGTGAATCGCTCGCGCCACTATTTTGGCAGTACGGTCCCTTGCTTCATTGATATCGGAAATCGGCGACGTTAAAATAAGGTGGGTGTACCATAGAAGGCCACTCTAACAAATAAATAGTTATTATTCGTTTATTTACTGGATAAATGAAACTAACAAATATTTAAGTAATACTTTGTTTTATTACGTGAAATATAAACCACTTCTTTTTATTGTAGATTTAATGGCTATTTATTAACTTTTAGTGTTAAATGGCTGATTTATTATAATGGCCTTCTAAGGAGCCTTGTTCCTAGCAAGGCCATTTTTAAGAGTTCAATGAAACTTAAGTTTAATCAATATTGATCAAATCTGAAATTTAAAAAAGTGGTTTATATTTTACGGAATAAAACAAAGTATTACTTAAATATTCGTTCGTTTCATTTATCCAGTATATGAACGAATAATAACTGTTTATTTATTAGAGTGGCCTTCCATGGTACACCCACCTTAATAAGGAGATTACAGCCTGTATTAACAAACCGACAGCAAAGGAAACTCATCACTAATATGTATAATATTAGACCTACCTACCATTAACATAAACACGACACACGACACGACATGACACGACACGACACTAGGTAAGTATTTATAAGTATCTACTGTGATCCAAGAAGTAGAAAAAGTGACCTGTTGATCTGATTAAAGTTTTCTGGGATTTCGGATTTATTTCATTCAAAACCGAAGGTTTCGTCTCATGGCCGACTTTGAGCGAAAAGCATCATTTAAAATAAATGGTAACAAAAAAAAAACTTCCTAAAAAACACTGGAAAATAAACACTTTATTTCCTGTTTAAGTCGGTGACTTGTTTGTTTCATTGACTTTTTTTGAAGTTAAATTATTTTCCACTTTTTTTTTTAAGTTTAGTTTAGAAGTCGGTTAAAAAGACCGCGAACCCGCCTTCCTTGACTCTTTCCATACCATATTCCCAGGGTCATGAATGATCCCAAGCGGATTCACGGCCACCGTAGGCGCGAGCTTGCGGACGGCGAGCAATGGGTAGCTCGCCGTCCGGTAAGGACCAGGCCCGGGTCGATGACGCGTTGTGTTCCACGCGCACCTCAAAGAGATGTCAGCGCAAACTGACGGGGTCCATTAGGACCGATGCCTGCCAGGGTTGCGGATTTGTTCAAAAGAGTTACCGTGGCCCTTGGCACCTTGGCACAGGCAAGTGAAGGAACACGGGTGGGTTTTAGTCAGTAAGAGTCTGACACGCCCTCCCGCTCCACCCAGAGCGGGAGAGGTCATTTGATGATTTCCCACCCAAAAAAAAACAAAAAACGGTCGTGAATGAAAATACCATCTCATGTGTATGTGTGTAGTATGTGTGCGTGCCTGCACCATTACGTTGTAATGGCAGTAATAAACTAGCATCCAATCGCAACGGTGGCTTCATTCGGTAGCCGACAGATCACCATCACCGACTCCCAAACATTTTCATAGGGAAAATATACCCTTGACCCAATCACTGTACCTCCTTAATAATATAAATTGAAAAATTATAAGTGCAGAAATTTAGAGATTGAGCGCAACCATTTCCCGGAATTGAAAACTCAACAAATAATTAGCTAGGGGCGGAAATATTTCAGCAGTGTGGCTAATTAAAAGTAGCTTATTATGAGAAACAAACAATTTTGAATAATATTATTTCGCACAAGGTTTTCCATTCAAAACTCTCATAATTTTGCTATTCGTGGGGAAAACTCATTTAATCTTTTTAAGGCGATCATTTACACGTCTTTAGTCTTACACTATAACGGTTCATATCACAAAGATACAAGAAAAGCTTATACAAAGGCGAGCTTAATTCAAAATAGGCGTCTTTACCTTTCAAAACACTTATTTGGCAACTCTGAGAGGAAAATTACGACTCTTTTTAACCGACTTCCAAAAAGGGTAGGTTATCAATTCGGCTGAATGTTTTTTATTTTTAAGTAATCACCCAATGTACAGTGATAGTTTTCAACAGTTTTCTTGCTTTAAAAATAGAAAATTTTCACAATTCTTGCATCAGTCTACGATTTGTCTCCACATTCGCGTAGGTAGGTGCGCGTGCACATGACCCACGACACTATAACTTTGTTATAAGTATGACTAAACCGATTATGATTACAATTCCTGACCGCGGAACAAATCTGCGTTCGCGCCTAAATCGTATTTTCACAGTCATGTCAGTTATGATGCCAAGGTTCCAGAAAATTCTATGAAAATGTACGTTTCATAAACATTGTCCAGTTTAACGAGGTCTTGTTTATAAAACCAGAGGCCGATGAAAATGTAGCGTCAAGGATTATTTTATGTAAGTACGTTGAGTCGGTGAGGTGAGGAAAATTTTTAGGATAGTCAATTTTAATGAATAGGTCGATCTTAGGAGGCGTCGTCTTGGACCTAATTTGTTTGCGGTATTTACGGCTTGGTACAATCGGCTCGGACATTGCGGAAACTGCTCCATACACGGATAGTGACGTCACGACTTAGTTGATGATTATGTGTAAGATATTTTTCAAGAAGGGAAATTCAGTTTTCACTGCTTAAACTTATAGCGCGCTGATGGATTTTCAACTTCCGGCACCGAGTCGAGTGTTGTAAATACCGCTCGTTTTTTTGGGCGTTCATTTGGGTTTCTCTTAGTGTTCGTGAAAGCGGCCACAACAGGCATCATGTTGTTTACAATACGAGTACCAATAATAATAATAATATATATACAGCAGTCATTGTGCCGATAGTCGTATCGGCCAATGGTTTAAGTGCCAAGAGCTGGTCGAGACCAACATCTGAAGAGGCTCTCGCTTGGCGGCTGGATCAAGGGCTTGATTCAGAAAGCAGTACTTCTGGACACGGCGCGTATTGTTAGGAGGTTCCTCTCTCAAGAGCCCTGACCACCGGTAGCTCGGACCCTGTTCCCGGCGCTGGTGGGCTACTATTTTATATATTTTTAAATGTTTTTTTTTATATTAATTTTGTATAGGAATATTTAAAAATGTAAAAAAAAGGAAGAAAAATAAATAAAGGATAATATATATTAATACATATAGACGATGGCAAGTAAACGAAAGAAAAGACGAAGAAAACCCGATAATGTTAGTAGCTGGAAAAACGTCATCTTTGTAAAATACTAGGAGTTAATAGAAGCAAGAAGCATATTATTGTTCATATTTGTATGCCCGTTTATTGCTTTTTGCGGCTTTATGATCTATCAACATAATTTGCATTGGCTTATTACGACGCCTACACATCTTATTCATAGCTAATTATAGATCAGCTCCTTCCGTGTTGAAAGACGAGAGAATTAAATACGCGTTTAGTATCGACTAATACTTTGTGTGGTTCCTGTGATTAAGTGACTTGTAACGTTGAAACTATATGGTTAAGTGTCTTCAAATGCTGCATATGTGATATTATGTGACTTTAAATGTTGAAAGGGTGTAGTTCAGTGTCTTAAAATATTGGTACTGATTATTAGATAGAAGAATGTGAGAGTTCTTCATTCGAAATCAAAAGTCGTTTTCTACAATTACTTTTTTTCTTGATGATTTTAAATAACGAATTTCTATTACCCGAGTTTTCATAATGATTTTTCAATGCACTTCCTCGAAAACTGGCTCTTATCGTACTACGATTAGGTTCAACATGCAATGTATTTCACACTCGTGATTTTTTTTATTTGTCTGCACTAGTGCGGAAATACAAAATTCTCCATTCAGGTGGCGCACCATCACCGTGGGCAGTTTTTTGTTTGTTTTTTTTTTCAATACTTAAACAAAAGTCAATATTGGTTCAATGCTTATAGTCGGCGGTGATTGTTTATTTCTAAATATTGGCAAAGACATAATTATTCGCCTTAAAGGCGTAAATACTGTTTGAATATTGAAATTGTGTTTATAAAAAGAATATCATAAGTAAACATGATTATTTAAAAAAAAGACTTTATGCATATAAAAATATTTGATTTTTCTTTTCACATTATTCTATGTAGACGCTTCATACCTTTGCTTCTGCTTCAACCTACGAAAGCAAAGCGCGGAAAAAAGCAAATTAAATCATAGTTTCCTAATAATTCATGACAAAAATACTTTTCGTTCTATTGTTTTATTTCTTCGAAAGTGTATTGAAAAACCTCGTTTGAGACACGTCGGCATTTG
The DNA here is from genome assembly GCA_964057025.1 of Standfussiana lucernea. Taxonomy (NCBI): domain Eukaryota; kingdom Metazoa; phylum Arthropoda; class Insecta; order Lepidoptera; family Noctuidae; genus Standfussiana; species Standfussiana lucernea. The sequence goes on along the minus strand of OZ059803.1, from coordinate 5,834,918 downwards.
TTACTGCAGATCTCGACTCCATAACACCCTCGCCTGCTGCTTGGGCGTGAATTTCGCCTCGGCTGCAATAACAAAGATTCCCCACTAAACAAATGTACTACTTTTTCATATTACGTCCGTGCGTTAGCACATCAAACCAATTCTTCTTTTGTTTTTCGTGTTTGTTTTGTTCAGACATTCGTGTTCATGTTTTATGATTTGTTATTGTCTGTACTTCTGACAGAAAACAGAGTTTAACAACATGTTTTATGGCAATAATTCGTCATGCAGACTTTATTTTGAAGATTGGACCATTGCATGTCACTGTATAAACATGTTGCATACAAATCTATACTAATATTATAAAGCTGAAGAGTTTGTTTGTTGGCTTAGTTGAACGCGCTAATCTCAGAAACTACTGGTTCGAATAGAAAAAATCTTTTAGTGTTGGTGCCCATTTATCGAGTGTAACAGACCCGGGGTGTGTGTGGGATCAAGTGTAAGATCCTATGTAAGAAATCATACAAGTGCAAAAAAAGAATGTGTGTGTGTGTGTTCTCCTATTAAAAATTAAAAAAAAAGATGTATGTGTAACAATAAAAGAATTTCGGGCGCCTTGGGAACGCACACTACATTTAAAAAATACTTGCCAGATAGAACAGTCCGGAGAGTCGGACCTCTAATCTTCCGGGGGTGACTAAACTAGGATAATAGAAACAATTGAAATACCTTTGTTAATACCCTGTTTAATACGTCAGTAGCTTCCATAATACTTTAGATATTAAATTACTAATTTGAGATTATCATTATTGTTGCATCTTTATGTGAAGAAAGTAAATTAAGTTTGGGCCAGATGTCTGGCTAAAAAAATGTTAAATTAGACCTCAAGATTTCGGCGTCGAAGATGAGAGAATCCAGAATCCATGAAATGGAAAATTATAATCAGACGAAAGAAAAAGAAAAAGACGAAAAACGCCACAGCAGGGCTGTAACAAAATATTAAAAGGTATACACAAGTCTATTAGAATTTCAACACGTGGGGAGCATGGCGTCCCAAGAAGGAACTTACCGTTTTTCCGTTAATAAATGACTTTTCCCGTGTGCACCGATAAATCCAAAGTAGGTGAAAATCACACTAGAGCATCGTCCAATATAGAAATCCTGAAACATCAATTCGACTTAAAACACGGACCAACCTAAAATGATGACCACATATTGGTCTGGTAGAAACAAATCTTACCGAAGAAATTATGGATCCCTCCTTCTGAACACCTTGTCCTGGGTGTTAAGGCAGCGATTATGGCATCATTTGGCCTAAAAATATCCGTGATTATACCGGATTTTTAAAATTAAATTGGCGAGATAAATGCCTCGATGACGAAATCAGGTCGTAAAGTGAAACGTCAAAAAATGACAGTTGCCGAACTCAACCATAGCCAATAAAAGACAGTATAAAAATCGTTCCGAAATCGACTAAAATATGAAAAGCATGTAACAGTTTAAAAAACGCGTTACATTACATCCCTCCCCGAAAAAATAAAAGAAAGCAATTTCTTTTATGCTAAAAACAAACAAGGTAAAAAAAACTTTTTTTTAAAAAAAGACGGGAAATATAAATTCCAATAAAACGTTTCCAAAAAGATACTGGAAAAGAAACAAAACACAAAAAAACAGTAAGTGCAGTCAAGCTACAAGCACAACCGACCTATAATACTAAAGAACCACATGAGTACAGTTAAGCACCTTCGCCACTGACTAACAAGTTAAATCCAAGAAATATTACAAGTACAGTTAAGCGTAGTAGTCGCTGAACAATATGTATAAGAATACAACAAAAATACCAATATGAGTTCGGTTAGGCACCATAGCCACCGACTAACAAGTATAAATTTAGAGTACAGTTAGGCGCAATTGCCGCTGTCTAACAAGAATAATCCAAAAATGTCTATATGAGTACAGTTAGGCACCATCGCCACTGACTAGCAAGAACGAATTACAACTGTGAGATACAGTTTAAAATCTCCACATCTCTAAAGATGCAAAAAATAAAGAAGAATGTTGTGATCGGCACAACACCACCAATCTTCCGAGCACAAACACCTTCGAAAATAAACGCATACTGTGATCGGCTCAACACTACCAACTTCCCGAGCACAATAGCGGAAAAAGAAATGCATTCTGTGATCGGCACAACACCACCAATCTTCCGAGCACAGAAGCAAAAAAAGACATGCATTCTGTGATCGGCATAACACCACCAATCTTCCGAGCACAGAAGCAAAAAAAGACATGCATTCTGTGATCGGTACAACACCACCAATCTTCCGAGCACAGAAGCAAAAAAAAACAACGAAATCAAGGAAAAAATTATACCGAGATCCGTAAAAAAAAGAAAGATAGGTAAACCTCTACAAGCGAGAACAGAGTGTACAAAAGTAGTAGGTACCAATGCAGAAATTGTATACAAGAATGTACAAAAAAAAATTGCATACAAGACTGCATAAAAAATAATAATACTTAGAAATAATAATAAGATCTTTCGATATGAAGAATGTAGTCGTGTGGGTAGAACAGGTTATTAAAAGGTCCTAAGTTGTGTTTTAGAATGTTAAGGTCTCAAATTCAATAAATTTATAAGAAGTTACCTAACAAACATCTTCATTTAAAGTGCTATTAACCTATCATCCATCCCATCTTACATCACACTAACAAAAGCGCCCTTCAAACAAAATTATCAAAATCAAGACTAACACTTGGAAACCAAATTAAATTTTTATTATATCCTTAACATGATAACGACCAGCGGTACCCTTATTAAGGTCTTTCAGAATATAAACATTATCAGAGATCTTTTCAACAATTTTAGATTTTATAAACTTAGGAGCAAGTTTTGCCGAAAAATAAGTAGGTGCAAGAGATTGAACAAAACTTCTTCTCCACACAACATTCCCCACATCAAAAGAAATGACTTTACGACCCTTAATATAATAGATAAGCTGATAAGCTTTTAATAAATGAGTTTGAACTTTAACAAAAATATCACTAAGTGAGTTAAGAGAATCAGCATAGTGAGTTCTATTGGAAACTTAAGTTCACTCAAGTTATAAAACAACGCAAAGAAGTATCAAAAATAAGTTCCATACCAAACATCAAAAAATTAGGGGTGAAATCTGTAGCTAGATTAACACTACTATTCAAAGCTAATTGAACATTAGATAAATACTTAGACAAAGTCCTATGATCTTTAACAAAACAAGCTATGCAAGTTTCAACAGTTTTATTATATCTCAACTGTATTGTTTTGAGGCGTGTATAAAGTATTATAAAATATTTTAATGATATTAAAACCTTTCAAAAATTCTACGAAATGTTTAGAAGTAAATTGTGTACCAATAATTCTCTATGAAGAACCATCAGCTGTATAAGCAGCACTAGAAACAGAATTTATTTTATAACCTAACTGTGAAAATTGTTCATGACTATTTGAACCCAGAATACAACTATTTGAACCACTATCTAATAAACCAGAAAAAGTATGGTTACCTATGGAGAATTGTAAATACGGTCTAATATCATTATCTTTAACAAATAAAACAGGAGCTGATCTATAAATTTTAAAAAATGTTTTTAAGTAGTCTAACCAATTTGCAAAGTCTTTGTTACGAGTAGCATCATCAGGTTTGTGACGTTCAGCAAAATTTTCTTTCATCGAGACACTCGCGGTTATATCAATAACAACAGGGGCTCGATGCGACCTAATCAGTTTTTTGACTCACTAGAGATCTTATTCTCTGTGTTACAAACATCACAATTCTTAGATGTGACTCCAACCTTTTGACATTTGAAACAAATCACGCCAGGTATGGATGTACAATGTTTAAAATGATGTCCCGGTTTTTTGCACTTTAGGCAAGTTAGAACTGCATTAGACTTTACGGTAGATTTATCAGCTTTAACGAATTTATGACTGACGAAAACTTCAAGTTCTTTGGCAAGAATAAGAAATTGTTCTACAGAATCAATAGGCTTACCAAATATAAAAGGTGTGTAAATAGGTAACATGTTATGTTTAATAATGTTAATCAAAACCGCATCAAACAATGGCAAAGAAAGACGACTAGCCATGTCCATTATTTCTGTAATGAAATCTGGAAGAGATTCAGAACTCTTCTGTTTCCTCGTACGAAGGTCATGTTCCAGAAAATAGTCAAAATCCGGCCTGTCAAAACGTTTAAGTAAAGCAAGTTTAAGCTCGTGCCAGGATGGAATACGAAAGCGAACTGTGCGAAACCATTTCAGAGCAATACCACTAAGCAAGTCCGTAAATGAACCAACCAACAAAATTTCATCAAAATTTTTGTATAAAAAATATTCTTCAACTTCAGTAATAAATTCTCTAACACAAGATTTCCCATCGAATTTAATTTTACTCTTTTTTAAATCGGGCAACTTAATTGCAGAAGGAAAATTCTTTTTAATATGTTCACTAACCAAAACATTCATTGAATTAAATGAAGGCAAAGCGTTCGTCGCAAAAGCTGAGGAAGAGTGTGCAATCCTGTCATTATGATCAAAAGAATGTGGTACATCTGTCAAATTAATCATGTCAGGAACAAAAGGTGCAACATTAGGAACTGTGCATGCACCATCAGTTTCTATGTTATCTTTAGCAAGAGGCAGAGAAGACTGAACTTCTTTATCCATTTTGAACAAACAATATGATTATAATTGATGAGCAAAGCAAAATGCAAGACTTCAAAAGTTATAAAATATTTGAGGTTAAGTTGAAATATTTTTAAAGTTACAAGTTGTTTTTTATGAAAATATCAAAGTGTTTAGCAATGAAAAGATGCAGCAATAATTTACAATATAAGTTCAAGTCACATAAAGTATGATTATTAAGTTAAACCAAAGTTCACTTAAAATTAAATATGAAATCAAATTACACCGCACTTAGTTTTACAATGTTGAGTTACTTATACAAAACAAAACTGTCTTACCATACAAATGTTGGTTTTGCAAGAGTAAATGGGTAATGCTGTAACCATAAAAGTTAAACATACACAATAGTACAATAATGTTACTAGGAAATATTGTTTACTTACAAGGAAACATCAAAAAAAAATTCAAGTTGTAAATTACAACAATAAACAATAATGTTTTACAGAAACTATATAATGTGTTCTGTAAACAATAATACAAATTATAAGATGCAACAATAACTAACAAGATCAGGAAGCTACTTCAAGTCCCTGTTCGCAGAGCGACAAACTGTAACAGACCCGGGGTGTGTGTGGGATCAAGTGTAAGATCCTATGTAAGAAATCATACAAGAGCAAAAAAAGAATGTGTGTGTGTGTGTTCTCCTATTAAAAATTAAAAAAAAAGATGTATGTGTAACAATAAAAGAATTTCGGGCGCCTTGGGAACGCACACTACATTTAAAAAATACTTGCCAGATAGAACAGTCCGGAGAGTCGGACCTCTAATCTTCCGGGGGTGACTAAACTAGGATAATAGAAACAATTGAAATACCTTTGTTAATACCCTGTTTAATACGTCAGTAGCTTCCATAATACTTTAAATATTAAATTACTAATTTGAGATTATCATTATTGTTGCATCTTTATGTGAAGAAAGTAAATTAAGTTTGGGCCAGATGTCTGGCTAAAAAAATGTTAAATTAGACCTCAAGATTTCGGCGTCGAAGATGAGAGAATCCAGAATCCATGAAATGGAAAATTATAATCAGACGAAAGAAAAAGAAAAAGACGAAAAACGCCACAGCAGGGCTGTAACAAAATATTAAAAGGTTAATACACAAGTCTATTAGAATTTCAACACGTGGGGAGCATGGCGTCCCAAGAAGGAACTTACCGTTTTTCCGTTAATAAATGACTTTTCCCGTGTGCACCGATAAATCCAAAGTAGGTGAAAATCACACTAGAGCATCGTCCAATATTGAAATCCTGAAACATCAATTCGACTTAAAACACGGACCAACCTAAAATGATGACCACATATTGGTCTGGTAGAAACAAATCTTACCGAAGAAATTATGGATCCCTCCTTCTGAACACCTTGTCCTGGGTGTTAAGGCAGCGATTATGGCATCATTTGGCCTAAAAATATCCGTGATTATACCGGATTTTTTAAATTAAATTGGCGAGATAAATGCCTCGATGACGAAATCAGGTCGTAAAGTGAAACGTCAAAAAATGACAGTTGCCGAACTCAACCATAGCCAATAAAAGACAGTATAAAAATCGTTCCGAAATCGACTAAAATATGAAAAGCATGTAACAGTTTAAAAAACGCGTTACACGAGGAAGGCTAAATAACACGCTGCGACCAATAGTTGCGCGTGTCAGCTAGTATACATATACACGCAGACTTGCTCCGTATACATTTTACCACCATATCATAATCATGTATCGCTTTATTGTAACGGGAAGAAAAATGCGCATGACGCTACACCTGCGTACCTACATAATTATAAATGCAGAGCAATTTTCATTTGAAAAGCAACTTTAACGTGATGTAGGAAAGTTCTTTTTAGTGTTTTGACTTGTGTTTGATTTTTGAAATTGGACGTTGCGTTGCTGTAGGGATGTAGGTACTACTGGAAAGGACATTGAGCTGTGTGTGAACAGAGGGTTTGTAAAAACCAATCGTCTAACTATGATTCAATCAGAAAAAATATGATTTACCTACTACCCAAATGTCCTTTCTTTGGTATTGTTCATCGTGTCGTTGAACTCCTTGGGTTATGAGTCGAGCTACACGATCACTGACAAATGCTTGCACTGACTGGACAGGTCCACTCAAATTTGTGTCATTCTTTCATAAAAAGACCACCTCAGACACTAATCTGCATGGTCCTCATATGATTTAACTAATGTCTGGACTTTAAAAGAGACAGTGACCTCTGAGTTTGTTTCATCTCAGAGTAGTCAGATACGAAACACCGGACCCATCTAGCTTTAAAACATAACATGATGTGACGTGTAAAAGTGTTTTTTAAAACCAAGATTTACTAAGTACCAAATTGTCATAATTATTTACCTGCTTTCATTTTGGTATGGCAATAAGTCTGACTGAGCTTACGTTATATGTATGTAGTTACTCTTGGCCATAGAGTAAAAAGAATAGTTATAATATAAGGTTATGTTACTCAAATAAATAGATTCAAACACAGCATATCTCACAATCAAAACAATAACACTCACAAAATAAATAACCCTTTTCCATATTCATATCGCAACATTCCTCCGATTTCGGTAGCCCAGATGCAAAAGTAGCGTGGAAGAGCGAAGGTGTCGGGTTGTAAGTGATCGATCATCGTCTCTGCCAGCTCCGAGATAATAGGCTGGATTGATGACACTTTCTGAAGGGAACTGAGGTTCATTAATACAATGATTTACCACGGTTTCTGTTAACACCGCTGAGTTTTCAATGTTTGTTTTTGTTACGGAAACAAAGTTCGTTAAAATAATTATTTCATGGAAGGTTTTTTTATTATTTAATTTTACGAGGGGTGTGAGGAAATCATAGGGAAAGTAAATAGTCTGAACGTTTACTTAAAAAAAAGTGTTTCCCTTGGTGATGTAAAAATCAACAATGTCAATCATGCAAATGTTTATTATTGAATTATAAGGCAAGTAAAAAAAAAACAAACGAAAGAAAACGAACGAACGATGGATGGACTGTGTGAAGGCTGATATGGCAAGAAAGGAGGTGTCTGATGAAATGACACGTAATAGGGATGTATGGAAGAAGAAGACATGCTGCGCCGACCCCAAATGAATTGGGGTAAGGGCAGGAGAATGATGACGAATGCAAGTTTATGCTTTTTTTTTGTGTGTTTTTTTTTTGTTTTTGGGGAAACCTTCAAAAGGCGACCGGTCTTTGGGGATAAGACTGGGGAGTGTGGGATTTTTACCTCACTAAAACCACCCTGGTGGTCACAATCCGCACATGAGAGGAGGCACCGTTTCCTCTGAAAATACCTGTCCGGAGCCCCCTTTGTGCAACGCCTGTTAAGGCACATCCCTGGGGCGACTATTTATCTATTTATTTATGCTCGAGCGCGTGTCGCCGTTCCTGCCGCCTCAGCCGCAAGTCTATGCCTAGCTGTAGAAACTGCTATATAAAAGCTGAAAAAAAAGACCGTGTGGATTAAAGTCAACTTCCTACCCTTGTCCCATGTTACTTGGGGTTGGCACGACACGTTTTTTTCCAGTCTCGCTTTTTTTTTGCAAATAGGTTTTTTTCAAAAACTTTTTTACACGTTTTTTTTTAACTAGGTGGGTCCCGTGTTTCGTGCCTGACCACTCTGAGAAGAAACAGCCGAAACTAAGTCAGAGGTCAACCGGCACGATGTCGTTTCCTCTTTTCCCTCTATTTTCTTCATACAATCCATCCATCTTATCTTCCTCCTCAAATCACCTCTATCTCAAATCAGAATAAGGAAAATGCAATAACTGAAGCCTCACTTTAATAATTACTCACAACCTTTTGCTTTAAAAATCTCCTTCGTCAAACATTACATCATACCACTTCTAGCAGCCTATATCGATGTTGTAACGATACATTACACGATTTCGGGAAAACTGTGTTGATGCACAGCACTCAACTGCATCTGAACAATGTGCTCTACGTTTATTACTTTGAAGGTTGATATTTGGTTGTTGTGTACTGTTGACCTTGGTTAATGGTGATAGATAAACGCGTCATAATCTCAGATTATCTGACGGTGGCTGGCAAACATGCTTGGAGTACAACTAGGTTATTAGGCTGTGTAGCCCTTTCTTTAGTTAGCGTCGACAAGTCATATGCCTCTCAAGAAATTAATCTTTGAAGACAATTGAGTCCTAGAAATATACATCCACATTTAAAATAAATAAAATAAATAAATATCGCTAGACATTACACACAGCGCCATCTAGTGCCACACTAAGCAACGAGGCTTGTGTCGTGGACACTAGATAGTTGATATACTACATAGATACTTTTTGTTTGTAAATACATACTTATTATACATATAAACATCCATGACTCGGTAACAAATGTCCATGCTTAATCACACAAACACTTGCTCCTACCGGGATTCGAACCCGGAACCCTATGAACGTAAGGCAGCCTCACTACCGCTGCGCCATTCGGGTCGTCGTCGGGTCGTCGTATTTCGCCAGTTACGAGATGGAACTATGCTATGAAGTGGAAATTTAGTTTTGCTGTTGAGTGCAAATTGACTTTAAGAAATATTGTTATTACAACAAGAACAATGGAAGGGACACCGACACATACTCAGTAAGTACATCATACTGAACTCCCCCACATAGAAATTTTTCGTCGGTTATAAATAAAACAGCTGTTTCGTACAAAAGTGCAAACATTAAAAAAAAGCAGCTGCTCCATACATTTTATTAACCGAAGAAACATTTCTATTTCTACTTTACCCTAGAGAAAAATAAATCTTTCGGGTAGCTATCGAAAAATTGTATTTGCTGACTCTATCTAGAATAATTAGAGCTTCAAAAATTAGAGGACTTTTTTATAGCTTCTCGGAAACTACTTTTACAGAACTGAGTAAAATACTTAATTGCTTTAATTTTCCTTTTTATTTCTAGTTGCATTCGGAGAAATATTTTAGTGTTCCAGCCTTGAAGTTTTGTATCTTTTTTAGCTAGTAGCTACTGAAGAGATAAATTTTAGGTGGTGGTCATTTATAATGATGTAGCTTGATGATGACGCTACTACTTTTAAATATAGGAATAGATGACAGGAATTCATCGTAACTGTCGGCAATAAAATGTCAATTTTATGCAGCAATGAAAATGAAAATAGTAATGACGTTTGACATAATTACCAAGGGTGAAGTTATAACTGACAGACTCAACCATGTATCTAATGAACAAGTTTAAGTGTTTACTTGAGTAAATGTCATTTTTTAAGATACGATTTTTATTATGTAGTTTAGTAATTGGTTGAAGTTAGAACTGTAAAAAGTTAGAATTCTTAGCTTTGCTTTCTTTGACGGTTCTTACTTCGTTAAAATTCTGGTCTATTGCATAAAAAAATTGGACAAGTAATTACTTAAGCTCAAGTAATTACTTTAACTTGACTATAGATACGGGTGTTATTATGTAGTTTAGTAATTGCTTGGAGTTAGGAATGTAAATTCTTAGTTTTGCTTTCTTTGACGGTTCTTACTTCGTTTAAATTCTGGTCTATTGCATAAAAAAATGCACAAGTAATTACTAAAGCTCAAGTAATTCTTTAACTTGACTGTAGATACTGGTGTAAGTTAATATTCTTTCTCATTTAACTTAGAGGTATACAAGTCGAACCCTCATTCTTATTTCAATCACAACACAAAATAAGAAACACATAAAACAATGTTTAATGTATGTTTACTTTACTTTATATTTACTTACGCAATAGCTCCTAAAAATCAATCAACGATTAGCTATACATTCTTTGTTTCATTTCTGGTTGACGTCAAACAACTTTTTATTTGCGAAAACTGTTCTTTTTTGGTCCACCGTGACATTTGTATTACTGTTAACTTGGTAACACAGTCGACATTGACGTCTTCAGTCGTCGTGGGTGTCAGTTCGGCCCGAGGGGACGATAACGTTATTTTGGACGAGAATGTACTTATTTTGTTAAGCACTGACTGTAATCCTTAGAAAATTGCTGAAGATATTGTTAATGTTTCGGACCAACTAAATGTCGAGTAGTTTATATTTAAGTCTGACTTTATTTAGATGTTCTATTGATCTAACTTTGATTTAAGTAGCTTTAGTATCTTATCAGAGACTGGTCACAGTACAACTAATTAAAAATAATTAAGAAATCAATGCCATTAACCAGATCTTGTTAAAATCTACAATGATGTTATATTCAACAGTTGGTACACGTCTCCAGAAACACTGCTATTCGTCTTGTACCAATCGTATTGAATATGTATTTATGTATTTATAACTCACTAAAATCGAGTCACTCTGTTTTATATTGTCAAGCTAATAAACAACTAAGTTACAACTTCTTACAAGTGGAAATTTTCTTTTCAGCAAGCACCAAAGTGGCACTTTTAGGGGTTTGTTATAAATCAATAAAAAAAACCTGATTTTTTACTTTACATTTCGTCTGATTCCATAACTTATCTCAAGTTTTCAATGACTTCAGTTCAGATTAAAGCCATGCTCTTTCTGCCTTTACCACAGCCAATAGAATAAATTAACTCCATTTATTTTCTCTTCTGCATCCAAACTAGAGCAAAACACACCTACCTATAGTATTCCAACGAGCATCGGACAGCACTATCGCAGTACCTGATGTTGAGAAACATTAAGCACATCACTACTTGGAACATGACACGTCACTAAAATATAGACAATATGTTATCTGTGGTTCCGGTTTCCTCTCCAACGTCCGTTCATGGAGTCTATAATTGTCTGCTCTCTATTATGTAAAAAGTTATGTAGTAAAATATTAATAAACAGTATTAATATAAATAAAGTTCACTTAATTTACAATCAACCCAAAACTCAACATGGTAGCAGAGCGTGGTTGAGTGTGAAGTTAAAATTGGGTTGCGATCCACGTATTAGAAAGTGAAGAAAAAATGGCGGGCGCCGCGGTGTCTAATTTGCCGTGTTTGGATGAAAAATCGAATTTCAGTACTTGGAAATTCCGAATAAAACTAATTTTGCAAGAAAAGCAAGTGGAACACGTATTAAGGGAAAGTGAAATTACTGAAGATAAGTCTAAAAAAGACGACGCTAAAGCTAAGTCGCTCATAGCACAAAGCGTGTCCGACAAATTTATAGAAATCATAAAGAATGGCAGAACTGCTAGAGAAATGATGAGCCTACTTGAAAATATCTTTGAACGAAAGAGTGTTTTTAACAGATTTCACTTAAAACGGAAATTAATATCTTTAAAATGCAATGAGCCGCTGCAACAATATCTAATAAAGTTCAGTTCGATTATCAGCGACCTGGAAGCCATCGACGTTAAAGTAGATGAAGAAGATCAAATTTGCTACCTACTCTCATCACTGCCGAAAGAATACGACCATGTAATTACATCAATAGAAACAATGGCCTCAGAAAAGAAGTTGAGTTTTGATTTTGTCAAGGCCAGGCTGTTAGATGCCGAAACTAAAATCAGCATCAGCACCCACACAGTAAACCAGGAGAACGAATTTATGATTTCCTGTTACACATGCGGGAAATCAGGGCACAAGTCGTATGAGTGTAATAATAAGGAGAGTACTGGTAATAAGGAACAAGGAAAATACAGAGGAGGACGGAGCCAAGGTCGAGGTTATGGTCAAAATCGCAGAGGAAGAGGAAGATATCAAGGACGAGTATCCCGAGGCCGAGGCTTCCCGGGACAAGGTGCTACTTCATTAGTGAGTGAATCAGAGATCGGTTTTATAGCCAGTGAAAGCGTTTTATGTGCTAAAAGTGTGGACAAAAACTATGATATCACCTTTATTGTGGACTCAGGATGCACACAACATCTTGTAAGTGAACAATTTGAAAAATACATGACAGACATTCAAATACTAGATAAAAGTGTAAAAATATTAGTTGCAAACGGCCAGTATATACATACTAATAAAAAAGGTAATTTAAAAATAAAATACAAAAATATAAAAATAAATGTTGATGCCCTAATTGTAGAAAACATAACCTACAACTTACTTTCAGTCAAAAAGATAACTGAAGCCGGATTTGATGTAAAGTTTAATAAATATAAAGTTGTTATTATAGGAAACAATTCTGTCATTACAGGTTATTCTGAAGGAAGATTGTATAAATTAAATGCTAATGTATGTCATGAAGTGTGTAATATTAGTACAGGTAAAGATCAATGTAATGATGCTCTTTGGCACAAACGTTTGGGACATTTAAATAGAAAATGTTTAGGTATTATGCACTTACCAATAAGTAATAAAGCTTGCAGCTCATGTATGGAGGGAAAAGCGACCAGAGAACCATTTAGGCAGATACCAAGACCAAGATCCAAGAGAGTAGCAGAAATGCTGCACACAGACATAGCAGGACCTGTCAAGGAGCTTGGACTAAATGGTGAGAAATATTTCATGACAATATTAGATGATTATTCCCATTTCTGTGTGGTGTTCCCTTTAGTAAACAAATCTGAAGCAACACAAAAATTGATTGATTATATAAGAAAGTTAGAAAATGAAACTGGAAGTACAGTTCAGCGAATCAGGTGCGACCATGGTGGGGAATATACGGCCAACAAGTTAAAAGATTTTTGTAAGAAAAAAGGAATAAGTGTAGAATATACCTTACCTTACACAAAACAGTCAAACGGAGTAGCGGAAAGATTAAATCGTACTTTGTGTGATAAGGTGAGAACTTTGTTTGCAGAGACTAATTTGCCAAAAACTTTATGGTGTGAAGCTATTCAATGTGCTGCCTATCAGCTGAACAGGTCACCTTCTTCAGCAATAAATTATAAAACACCGTGTTTCATGAAAAACGGAACCTGTGACTTATCAAGACTGAGAGTTTTTGGGGCAAAGGCGTGGGCCACTATTATACCTAAATCAGACAAATTGGATAAAAGAGGAAAACAGACAAGAATGGTTGGTTATAATACAGTAGGATACAGATTGTGGTGTCCAGAAGAAAATTCAATAATAATATCAAGAGATGTGAGATTCAATGAAAGTGATACAGTATATAAAAATGAAGAAAACAAAGAAAGGAGATATATTCAAGAAGAAGAAAACCTAGAAGATAAAATAGAGATGAGACAAGAAGAGAAACAAGGAACTAACAATGTGCAAGGAAAAGAAAACGAACATGTCACTAATGAGGGAAATTTAAACGAAGACGCAACAAGAGAAGCGAAAACTACAAGATCAGGAAGAATAGTAAAACCACCTGCGTATCTTGATGAGTATGAGACAAATATAGTTATTTGCCTGAGTGCAAATACACCTAGCTCGTTTGAAGAAGCAATGGAAAATACAGAATGGAAAGAAGCTGTACACAAAGAATTAAAAGCTTTAGAAAATCTAGAAACATGGAAAGAAGTACAATTACCAGAAAACAAGAAAACAATAGATACTAAATGGATATTTAAAGAAAAAGATGATGGAACAAAGAAAGCACGACTAGTAGCACGTGGATTCCAACTGAAGGAAAATCAATATGAAACAATGTATTCACCGGTTGCTAGAGCACCGACAGTAAGAATGTTAATATCTAAAGCTGTGAATGAAGACCTACCTATTAAACAATTGGACATACCTACAGCATTCCTTAACGGTAAAGTTAAATCTGAAATATACATAAAACCACCAAAAGGTTACACAACAAAAGGGAAAAATACAGTATTAAAATTAGAACGAGCACTGTATGGATTAAAAGAATCACCGAAGTGCTGGAATGAAGAAATAAATAATTTCATGGAAAAGAATAACTACGAAAGATCAGGATATGATACTTGTCTATACTTCAAAGAAGATTGCTGGATAATATTATATGTTGATGATATAATAGTAATTGGAAATTGTGAAGAAATAATAAAGAAGTTAAAAGAAGAATTTAAAGCAAAAGAACTTGGACAGATTAAAACGTTTTTAGGAATAGAATTTACTAGAAAGGAAGATACAATAGAAATAAAACAAACAAAACTAATTGAGAAGTTGTTAAACAAATTTAATATGTCAGAATGTAAAGATATGAAAACACCAATGGAAACAAATTATAAGATACCAGAAGAAGAAAATAAAGAAGATATTAATGAAAGATACAGAGAACTAATAGGAAGTCTACTTTACATAGCTACTGCAACAAGACCAGATATAACATATTCAGTAAGCTATTTAAGCAGATATCTAGACAAAGCAAATGAAAGTACATGGAAAGCAGCTAAAAGAATACTCAGATATATAAAAGGCACTAAGGAAAAAGGATTAATATTCAGGAAGAGTAAGAACTATGATTTATATGCCTACTCGGATGCAGACTGGGCAGGAGATAACAAGGACAGGAAAAGTGTGAGTGGAGGAATAATACTACATGGAAGTAATCCAATTGCATGGTTTTCAAAGAAACAAGGATGTGTGGCACTCTCAACGGCAGAGGCAGAGTATGTGGCAGCTGCTACTACTACACAAGAAGTCATGAATCTTAAAGGAGTTGCAAATAACCTAAACTGTTTATCTAATGTAAAACTTTTTGTTGATAATCAAAGTGCCATCTTAATTTCCAAAAGTTTTGAGAATTCCAAAAGGGCTAAACACATTGATATTAAATATCATTTTATAAAGGATGTTATAAGCAAAAACATAATTTCTATTCAATATGTAAATTCTGATAACAATTTAGCTGATTTGATGACTAAAAGCCTGTGTAAAGAAAAGTTTATAAACTTTATTAAGCTATTATTGACTTAATTTCTATTTAAGTATTTTTATAGAGTCTACCTAATGGTGACTTTAAAGTTAAATAGTTACTTAGTTTAATTTTTATTTAAAGATATAAATCTTTATAAAATGTTGTGTAAAATAAAGAACTAAGTAGTATTTTGTTGTAACTTAAGTTTTTTTTTTTTAATTAAATGTGCTCATGTTTCATAGGCAAATTTAATAAATGTTATTTAAAGTTAAATTTGAGGAAGAGTGTTGAGAAACATTAAGCACATCACTACTTGGAACATGACACGTCACTAAAATATAGACAATATGTTATCTGTGGTTCCGGTTTCCTCTCCAACGTCCGTTCATGGAGTCTATAATTGTCTGCTCTCTATTATGTAAAAAGTTATGTAGTAAAATATTAATAAACAGTATTAATATAAATAAAGTTCACTTAATTTACAATCAACCCAAAACTCAACACCTGACACCAGTCAGTTCGACGGCAAAGTTCCCCACTCTGTGGTGAAGTACTAAGTATGTTACACGTATAGGTGCTCTGTGGTGCGAGGGAAAAGTTTTTAACATGTAAATAGAATATGACGCGGTAGCATGAATTTGTAATGTAGGTTTCTGCATACCTAATTTTAGTACGGAAAATACACACCTTTAGTACTAAGAAACAACATTGGCAAACGGCTGCGCTCTTTAAATCCATTAGATTTACTGAAATAATAATATGGTTATGTCTATCTGGTATCTACTTATATTATAAAGAGGTCGATTTTGTTTGTAAGTTTGTATGTAAGGGGTAATCTTCACAAATTCATGGGTAGAAAGCTACATAATTCGTGGATGCTATAGATAGTATCCTTTCTAATATTATAAACGTAATAAAAGTTTGTATATATGGATGTTTGTTACTCTTTCACGAAAAAACTACTGAACGGATTTGTATGAAATTTGGTGCACAGATAGTTTATAACCTGGATTAACATATAAGATACTTTTTATCCCTGTAGTACGATCCCGTGGGACAATAACCGAACTTCACGCGGGCAAAGCCGTGGGCATGAGCTAGTTGGCTATAAATTAGGTTATGGTTACTTCCACCGTTACTATATTTATATCATGCTTGACTAGCTATCAAAATTTTTTGCGGACGATGTCGCGGGTGAGGTGCTAGTATTGAATAACAATTAAAATATGTAAATTAAATGTATAAGTTGTATCATTCTAAACACAGGAAAAATTAAGATGAATTTTAAGAAACGTTTTCGTTCGACCTATTTTAGTAAGAGCCTTGTTCGTCTCATTGCACATTTTTAATGGATGAACACAAAACAATCGAAATACAGGTTTTATTTGCGGACTCAAACGCCCCATTTTAATTTCAAAATCGTATAAAAATACCGAGACTAAAAATAAGGTCAGTGAGACTGTTTATAAAGTTCGTTGTACATTGACGCTATTTCATAACAAACAATGAATAATGACGTGGAAACTAGGCAATAGACTAAAAACAATAGCAAGTTCTGTGATTATGTTGGCACACGATCAAGGGGTTCTGTTAAGAAAACATTTAGTATTTTTTCATAAGAACTTCAGTTTTCCGTATAGTTCAGTTGTTAAAAGAGACGAGAACAACACTGTTTTTAGTGTGACTTATGCACACATCAGAGGTCCTAAACGTACCGCTTGGCCACGCTACACTCACAAGCTACACGCGTGTTTCAACAGCGACTGCGGAGAAAACAAATGACAGAAACTGATAAGAGCATGCCGCAAGTTACCGCGGCGCGGCTTACGACGCGACGGTACTCACGCAAAGGAAACAAGTGACGAAAGTCGCATCACCTGGGGGGTTACCATGATCTATTAGTGCAGGAATGTTTTAGTACTATTCCGAGAGTGGGCGCTAGACAGCTGTCTAGCGCTGTCACTTTCCCACTCCCGGAATAGTCCTAAAACAGTCCTGCACTAACAGATCATGGTAACCCACCTGACTGCGTAAGCGTCATTCCATGTGATGGGAAAATGAATAGGATTGATATAAGCCACCTAAAACTTTGAAGTCAATCCTGATGAAAGTCGCAGTAGAAGTACGAAACGCTTTGGAAGCCTCTTTCAGACCCTCAGAACGCGTTGTAAGCTGCGAAGTCAGAGTTTTGTAATTTCGTATCAAACAGTTCTCTGACGTACACAAATATTGAGCCTTTTGACGTACACAAACACTGAGCCCTTTGACGTAAACAAACACTGAGCCTTTTGACGTACACAAACACTGAGCCCTTTGACGTACACAAACACTGAGCCCATTGACGTACACAAACACTGAGCGCGGCCGGCTCAGACCCCGGAAGGTACTGTGACGGTGACACGATACTGTGTAGAAAGGTCAGTAAATAGAACATTTTCTATTAATTCTGAACTATAATCGTACTCCTAATGACTTCACCAATATTATTCTGGACTAGAAACACCGATATTATCAGAATAGCTCGTAGAATATCGCTAGGAGGATGTACCTATCTCCAAAAATCTACTCAATTACGACGGCATAAGCTTTGAATTAATGGGTCTAGGATTTTAGGTACCTACTACTATAGTCACTCTTAATGCTCGTTAAATAAATGCCTGAGTAAAACCACGCTATTGGATTTTTAATGTTCGGTTCAGCATCGAAAGTTGAAAACAAAATCGCGCGTTGCTATTTAGGCACTAATCTAGATGTTGCCCTGTGTTAGTGAAAACGGACTGAAAAACAACGCAACACATTACAGTATTGCGTTGAATGCACATTGTAATCTGTAGGCAGTAAATGTCTATTTTAAATGTATGTATTTAGGTTATAAACCGGCAGAATTCCGTTAAGAGATGGGAATACGGGAATAGTTACCACAAATATTCACGGTAGAACTTTGAAATGCCGTGGGTCATGCAGGTGGCTGTTGGATTTGCAACACTCAACTCAGCGCTGAAGGTTGAAAATCCAACAGCGCAATTAATGTCCTTAACGACATTTGAAATATTCTACGTCAATATGTGTTTTGGATTACAAAATAATAGCAATAGTACACTTGATCAGTTGCTACTGTTATTTAAAGTGTATTTCTAGTAATTTTTGTTTGAGGAAAACTTGGTTAAACAGAAAAATCTTGTTTGATTTCAGAGTGGAAGAACTCCATTCATCTTTTTTTTTTGTTTTCTTTAGAATCTATTCACTGTTGATGCTAGGAAAAGAACAGTAGTGTAAATTAATTTTGTATAGGTGTGAATGTTGGCTTTAGAAGTTTAAGTAAGTAGATAATTCAATAAGTAAGTAGGTATAGATTTCGTGATCTCTTCAATAACTGTTGATTGTAACGAATTATATTTTCAAGCAAACAAAATGTAAAACCTTTCTCCGCTATGGTATTACTGGAAAAGAGTACGGGTTAAAATTACAATATTATTTTCGTAATATTACTTATTATACAGGGTGGCGTAGACAATACGACAATAAATTACACTGCGTAGGTATACCTCATGAGTCATGACGTTCCCAGTCTGCGTACAAAAATTCATTCGAAAATATCCAGTAGTTTAGTGTCAGGACATTATTTTTCATATTCGGAATTTTCTACATGATGTAGATTAATAGGCTGGCACTGTCAGGTTAACGACCCATGCATCGGTATAAACACTAAACACATGTTGCCAACTCGCCTTTGTCAAATTCGTTCCTTAAATGTTATTTCCAGACGCGAATTATTGCAAATTATATCTAAGGTTAGTGAACCAATATTTATAAATGGTGTTGTATTTCTTTAACAGTTTTATGCTATATAGTTAGTTTGAAAAAAAAATCGATGCTAGCGATTTTTTGATAGTTTAAAGATATTCCTATGAACTAGTATTACCAGTGTTTTCATTTATTGACTTGTGTATTGTCGGCGCCACCCTGTATATGTACATTTTCCAGGGCTTTTCATTAAAAAAACAAACATACAGCTTTATTTCTGCTTAAATTGAAAACAGTAGAGTTTAATCAAGATATGTAGGTAAAATTTTTCTAAAGCAAAAATATCTAGATTTGCCTTTGCCTTCACAGGGTGAATTGTAGTCTAAATCAAACGTGTTATAATTCAGTGTACACTGGATCATAACATAATATAACCTAAATCGTAGGCATTAAGGTAAGCCGAGCACCAAGTAGTGTCTAGTTTCACTTTGATAGCCTACACCGATCATTGCAGCTGCTGTCCGTCTTCACTCGTCTTTGTCAACGGTTTGGACACGGCAACCGGATCGTTGCACGTGATGAACTACTCTGACTGATTACCTAGAATATCTGTAGGTCTACACTAGATAGGGATGTGTTAAGCTAACCTACTAGGTACCAGAAAAAAATACCTAAACGACTGTCAAAGATTAGTGATGGGTAACTCATCATTTTTATGTGAGGTTGAGGGAGTACCTCATTTTACCTCGCGAGGTCCTCAAGAGGTACCCCTCATTTGAGGCGAGGAGTCGTACGTCAGCGTATTCACCTCACGAGCCGAGCCCGAGCCGAACACAGCCGACGCAGGCGGGGCGGACGGTTGCGTCGACTCTTAGGTACTCTTGATTCCGATTTTTACACGCAAATATGTGATAGTTTATTCCATACGATTTTGTTTTTACTTTTTTATCCTTTGATCTCAATTAATACACTCAGTTTTTTTTATTTTCTTCGTGGGTTTTATTTACCCTGCAACTCACTTCACACAATTTTTTGTATCTCTTCATAATCTAAATAATATCCTACCAAACAAACGTCAAACATCATTATTTCATTAGGAACATACCAAAATCATAATGTTTACGTGTTTTTAAAATGTCGAGACCTCACCTCACTCATTCTATAAATCCTGTACAATTTGTGAAATAAGTCGGTTCATTCGCTCACTCAATCACTCAATCACTCGCGAGCACTCGCGTCAATAATGATTGTCAATGTCAATTTTTAAGTGAGGACTCGTGAACGAGTGAGGTGGTACAATGTTGAAATTCGAGTAACTCTTTCAATCTGCGATCACGAGTACCTCAAACGAGGCACCTCATGAGTGAGGGACACATCTCTATCAAAGATCAGAAATGACAGCCGGGTTGGTCCCGGCTGTCATTTGTGATCTTTAACGTGTTTTCCAAAGTACGGAGGAAACTCGGTATGTAATGTGTGGTCACCCATCCACAGACCAAACTAGGCAAACGTGAAGATTGATCCGAGTGGCTGTTGTTATTTAGCCACGAACTCCTCCAAGGAAGTCTCGAACAGTTTTAGATCTAGAATATTATTTTTCCATGGCTAAACTTTCCTTTCAGAAACATCACGTCCAATATCAAAATCGGTACGTTCCTACATCAAAGAGGATATCTAAATCAAAATCGAAACTTGAGTAATTGGAGCAGGCAAACATGTCTGCCTATACGACATGCCTCGAGGCAATATGGCTGATATATTTAAGTATATTATGTCCATTAGAAGGGTCCTATCTACGCAGAACTTTGGACGAACTCGGCCTATTTATAAGACACGAGCCATTTTTGAATTTCGTATTTTATTTCTAAGTATTAAAGTTCTAATTACAAAAACAGACGTTAAATTCGAGTCTAAAGTGTCATCTAGTCAGAGTTCAAGGTATTCAAGATTAAACAACTGACAATCGTTATTAGAGTATTTCGTTCTGATTTTCGGAAGCTAGACTGCCTCGTGTAGTGTTCGGAAGCGCGACTGCTAAGCATTACGTCTTGGGTTCGATGCCCAGGTCGGGCAAAGTGTTATTGGGTTTTTATCAGGAATTTTGTCAGTAGCAGCTGCGGAGTCTGGATTTGTGCCCGGTTGATGGCAATACGCTTGACCCTATTACATGGGACTTAAACATATCTGGCGAAATGTGGGTGTACTATTAGGTACACCTCTGCCTAACCCTTCGGGAATTACAGGTTTCGTTACATTTTTGTCTTCATCCCGATCGGTTGCGCTGTAAAAATGATTCACTTTGTATAGGCCCTATGTTTTAAAAAACAAGACGAATGTATCGAAGACATTCATAAATGGAAAGTTCTAGAAGCATTATGTCGTAGAGATGGAAGGACGAGCTATTGTTTTCATATGGCCTAGATTCAGGTGAGAATATGAATAATGTGCATTTAAACATGCAGTCACGTTTTAGAAACTAACATTTGTGTGTAAATAGGTTCAGTTTTCCTTACGATGTTTTTCTTTATGTTACTGATCTGATCTTAGATTAATTTATACACCATTTGAAAAATAAGTCGAAAAATAAATGCCAGATTTTAATCATGTTTCACAAAAGCTGCAATCCATCAATTGTGATGTCAACAGCAAAACTTTTTATTATATCACCATAATAACTCCTCAAAATTCAAAATTAATAAGAATCCATAAATCCATAGCTAATCACCATGTATACAACGTGGCGCCGACGATACGACAATAAATGAAAGCACTAGTAAAACTAGTTAATAGGAATATTTATAAACGAACAAAAAAATCCTAACATGGAAAAACAAAAACAAAAAAAAAGTTCAAAGAAACTGTATAGCATAAAACTGTTAACGAAATAGAACACCATTTATAAATATTGGTTCACTAACCTTGGTTATAATTTGCACAAATTCGCATTTGGAAATTCAATTTAAGGAACGAAGTTGACAAAGGTTTTTAAAGTAGCGAGTTGGCAACATGTGTTTAGTGTTTATACTGATGTGGGGTTCGTTAACCTGTTGGTGCTAGTCTATTAATCTATATCATGTAGAAAATGATGAAAATTTAAAGTAATGTCCTGTGACTAAGCTACTGCATATATTCGATTGAAATTTTGTATGCAAACTGGGAACGTCATGAGATATACTGCAGTTTAATTTATTGTCGTATTGTCGGCGCCACCCTGTATTTTAATTCACTACGCGTCATTCACGACCTTATTTTAATGGTGTACAAATCCATCACAAAAGGTGTGTTAATAATACATTACCCATAATACCCATAGACCGGTATGTTTACATTATTTGCCTTCGATTTACCAAGCCTTATTTAGCGAGGAATAAGAAAACACATGCCAGGTACTTGCATACTTTGTTAAACTTACTAGAATGAGTAATCTGGGCTTTAAACCTCCACCATGCATTTTACATTACATTATGTAAAACACTGCCTGAACAGAAACTGAAAAACACTTCGCCTGACACAAAGCTTGTTGAACAATAAATACGTTTGAGCAAGTAGAGCGAATGCATCACTTCGACAGCTCGATTGTCTTATTTTTAAACAGGCAGTCTTTATTAGACCGCGTTTTACACCGAAGCGTAAAGTCGGTCAGCGACTGTGAGCATTTAGAGGCCCGAGTTTGTGGTATAATGAAATGGAGCCAGAATAGCCGACCATTGACATTGTTAAATTATTGTTGATTTTGACAGTTTTGGTCATACCCTCTTCTTGTTCGTCGTGTCGATGATTTCTTAATTGACAGGCATCATTGTGGTTTTCTGGCATCAGTATGGCGTGCCGCTGACATGTTATTGTCTGGCATAGGCATGATTATTCAATATACGTCTATTACTTTGTCATTTCGTGTCATTTCTTTTCTACAAGCCTTTTATTAACTTGATTTTTACTTTTATACGATTCAACACAACTCTATCAAGCGAACATTATGAATTAAAGGACTACAATTTTTAATCACAGTGGTAATGGCGTTGTCTTGGTTTGTTTGTTATGAAAATAAAAAAAAAATATTGAAACCAGCAAGGATTCTAGGTGAGGATGTTTAAAAAAAAAACAATGTCCCGTTGGCAGCGAACATTTGGTGTGAATACGACCTTAGTCCTTTTAAAATATCGTATGCAGTTACTGTATCACTAATAATGCTGTCAGTTCAACAGATTGGCAGGAGATTGACAGGTTACAGGCAACAGAAGGAACTCTTTAAAGTACTTTTTTCAATGAAGTCTAGCGAGGTTAAACTGAATACTTAAAATGTCTGTTGTCGTTCGGCCTGCCATGAAACCGAAAAGTAATTTATAAATAAGGTAAAAATATCAAATGACGAACTACCCACACGTAATCAACTAAGAATTGTATTAGAACGTACATTTACTACAACACATTAAAACACAGAGAATTAACGAAGTTTTATCGTCTGCTCACAAAATGTGGGAAGATTCGTGGAAACTTGGAACAGCTGTATCTTATGTCCGCTTACACAAAAACTAAGCGATACCTAATTGAATGCCTAAATAAAAACGTACTGTTGAATTTTCAACGCTTGGCTCAGTGCAGAGATTTGTAATTTCAACAGTGTAACAATAATTAGACATTAATTTAGAGACACGTAAAGCGAAGAGAATTTTAGCGCCGCTCTCAATACATCAACATCAATGTACGAGCCAATAACACATCTTTAACGTATCCAGCTGTCTAATAAATTCTTGGAAGGAGCCACTTCGGAACAAAATATACGCCCGACCAAATATTCGCTCGTTGGGTTTGGTTTGGACGGCCGCCAAATATCAACAGGTGTAACTTAGAGTGGGGTCCCTTTGCTACTCACCCCCCTATGGCCAAGGGATCACGGCTGTACGGAGGGTTTCGGGTGAGCTATCAACAATTATGTTTACATGTCCACATGATTAAGTATTTTTCCGGTCCTTCTTGCCTTGGCATTTCTTAGCTTTTTTCAGGGTTGACTTGGTGAAGGAAGGTTGTTGACTTATGGCTTTGTAAGTTTGTTATTGAACCTACCATAATATGTGGTATAAATCCAGAAGCCCTGGCACGAGCGCGTTGTATAAACGTAACGTAAATACGTGGATTTTTGTATCGAAAATACAATATAGTATAGTAATATAGTATTTTAGTTAAATTGTTTTCAACAAACACAATCAGTATTATCCACTGATTTTAATAAATTTTTAAAATTATGAAAATATTATATATGAATCGAGATTTTTTTATTTTGAAATCGACATATTACGTTACGTTTTACACCGCGTGCTCGTGCTAGATTTAGGATAAATATACACACAGACAGCTAGCCTAGGGCATAACTCATAATAATAATACATAAATGCGAATACTAATATTATATTTTGTTAAGTATATAATCTGGCTGTTACCTTTTCACGACTTAACAACTGAACCGGTCGCTGTGAAATTTCACAAATACGTATGTAACTTGGACTACTGCAGACAAAGTCGCGGGCCACAGAACAGCTTGTAGTTTATTAATAGCAAACAGTGCCAACTAGACAAGGAAAGTGACAATTCCATAAGCGTTTTACCTGTTGATGTTTATTGAAAAATAAAACAATGAAGCCGATGATACAGAACGTTATTAAAAATGCTCTTTGTTGAACTATATTCTTTGTTATATTATTTGTTTATTTACCCACAAACTGACCACAGCCGTGCTGATTGTTTAAAAAAATATACATAGTTTGCGTTAAAATGGGTTTCTCAGTAATTTTTATAATAGGTATACTCTGAGCAATGTTTGTGCCTTTGATCAGGAAAGAAGTAATGGGCATAAGGCTTTGAGAGTTTGCTGTTTCGAACGACCAATTTTATTTTAGTATTTGAATTAATGACAGTGAAAAAATGTGCGGAAAGTTTTAGATTTTTTTTTTTATTGTCATTGATTGGTAAGTTTTATTCCATCAGTTTTTACCTACGTATTTTATTGAGGCTCCAGTAGTAATAAAATGAATATAGAGAATTATAAAAAACTAAACTGATATTGTATAAGTATTATTAAACGCTATTTTTCATTTGCTCATTCGGTCCATTCATATTTTATCCCAAGTCATTATTAGCTGCATCAGAATAAGGTATCACAAACCAGCTGCATCACCACACAAACATGACTTTCAGCAAAGTCCGATTCACACTCTTATAACTCTAAAACGTGTACTTATCTATTAACTTCTGTATACAGGGTGTAAATAGACCCTTAATGAAGCCGAAAGGCACTTATTCTCCTCGTCATTGCGATAAATTTTTGTTCTGGACCTTACCTGGGAACCTTCTAGTTACGGAGATATTAGAGGTCAAAGTTTCAAATAAAAAATTTGGAACGAATGATAATGATGATGGTATATCTCCATAAAAACTTGTGTTAACAAGTATTTTTTTAAATAAGTGCTAGTTAATAAGGTTATAACTTTACTTTAAATACCTCCATAACCCGTTTACTGTTCAATGCATCCATCAGCACAATGTTTCGTGTGCGTTGAGTTTTACTGTAAAACGTGAGTTTTCATCCCATTAAAAAAGTCGGTTCCCAGCAATAATTTTTGGGTGGAGTTACTTCGATGTACAGAATGCTTGGTTGACGGCTTCGAGAAGGGTCCGTTTACACCCTGTATATTTATTTTATACTTGCGTTAGAACCCTACCTCACATGCCCAGTTCGGAGTCCCCAGTGCTCTGGACAGCTCATTGTTACCGCCGCCATGACACCTACATTCAATTAACAACACAATACCTTTAATTTCTTCTAAACAATCGTATCTCATTGCTTTGTTTTTTCCAATCTCACTAGACGGAAGAATCGAGTGACGTCATAGAAAAGGGTACCACCAGATGTACGAGTACATAGCTGACGGATTTCTTTCTTTTTATAGAAAGTACTTTAATATGAGATCAGGAGGATTTTTCCTATAGATGAGAGAGTTTCATTGAGATGAATTTTAATCAACGATTTCACTATTGGTTTTATTTGCTGATTAAAACGGATTCTGTTGATCTTTAGAAAAAAAGGTAAACGTATTCAGCGAATTTGTTTTGAAACGAATAACAAAACAGAATTTAGCGAAAGGGCCTTGTGTGTAGTCATAGTCAATTATTCATAAACGAGTAATTTGTATCTGAATTTACACATAAAATTACACAAAACTACATTATATACAATAAAATAATTACATTTGAATTTAATAAATTACATCAATAATTTAAAAAGAATATATATACATTTCTTCAATCCACAAATAAATTAAACAAAATGGTCAACACCTTAAAATTTAAAATAATAACAATAAAATAATTAATTAAAGGTAAAATAATTAATCAAAAAATTATTATTTGAAAATCCAAGGAATATTATTGCCCTGTTAAGTATTTTGTGTATAAATAAATAAAATAAAAAATCTTCATAATTACCTTTCATTCATAGGTAATTAAGAAAAATATATCGTCCAAAGATCTAAACACCAATACATTTACTACAGCATGAAAATTAAAAGACACATTTAAAAGAGCAGCTTCGTCGAGTAATTCAAAACAGTACCATTTATCATTTTTCACAATTTTTCAACGGAAACCATTAGCTAATTAGAGCGGCCATCTTCGTTTTGTATGAATATTTTAAAGTAAGGTTTTAGTTCCTGCCTTTGTATTGTTAAAGTCCTGAGTAAACTGGAGGTACTTTTGGACTCAGTTCGCCCTTCGGCTTTTTATAGCCACTCCCTGATAGGTACGTCTGGACTACGCTAAGCAAAGTCAACATTTTGTTTGTTTAAAGACGACAATGTTTTTGCTTGCCTGGCTTAGGTATGAACATAAACTAGAAGTTCTGGAGAGTAGATAGTAGTGCCTATTTATAAAGTACTACAGTCTAAAATAGCTAGTTTTGTTTAAGTAGGTAGTTTAAGGTGGGTAAGACCTAGTTTCCCTCGAGGTTATGTTTATAGTTTGGCAGCTGAAAATGTGCTCTGAATTTAAAACTTTGAATACGTGGAAATAAAGCTTATTTAAATGTGTTATGGTGGATCCACACAGCCCGGCGGCACTGCCGGCGGCTTGACCACAAGTAAGGCCGTCAAAAAGCCGCCGGCAGACGCGGCAAGCGCGGCTGTGAATCGTACCTACAAGTCATATTTCAGTATGGTTTTGCTTGCCGTGGTTGATGCGAATTGTAACTTTTTATGCGTAGATATCGGTAGCCAAGGGCGCATATCTGATGGTAGAGTTCTACTAGTAACACTAGTTTGTTTCAAATGATACAAGATGAATCTGCACACTTACCACAACTACAAACATTAGAAGGAAGAAATACGCCAGTGCCTCTTTATTTCATTGGTGATGACGCATTCCCAATCAAAGAATACGAAACGACACCACTCTCATCGAAAGCCGTGATCGAATCTCCAGCTGGCGGCGGCAGGCTGCGGCGGCCTCGCCGGCAAAATGCCGCCGGCTTTGTTGCGAATGCCGCTGTGTGGATCCAAACCTTACACTTTTTTTTTTTAATTAGGCTGACTTGAGGGTGAAAAGTGTTCGACTGTCAGTGAGCGTACATTAAATTAAAGTACATGGATGCTTTTGTTTTTTATTCACTCTACTGTAAACTTGAAGCTTTTTTAATCCTGAAACAAAAACGAATAATCAAATCCTTTAAAATTATTCATCAACCCTAAACCTGATTAAAGCATTCTTAAGTCCAGTAGTTAATCAAGCTCACGGGATTATAAAGCGAGATGAAACACGGTTCCGTTTCTGAATGATCTCTTTTGCAATGTGTATTGGCTTCACAAACGTCATTTATAAAGATTTTCTTTCATACTTTTTCATCTTCCTGCCCTGTCCCATATTGCTTGGGAACAGTTGCAACCCACATTCTTCTTCCATTCTCCCCTGTCAACCGTCACTCTATCATTGACTACTTTTTCTTTCATATTACTCCTCACACAATCCATCCATATTATCTTTGGTCCATCGTTTTCCAAGTTACCTACCTACACGTAAACAGTCGCAGAATCAAAATATTTTTCCCATTCAAACGAAGAGAAAAGATTAATCTGTAGGGAATTTATTTCGATTGTTCAACCGAATAAGAGCAGCGAGCATTTACTTTTAATTAAAAGAACAGAAAAACTCACTTCTTAAAAATTTCAGACAAAACATAATACCTGGTATGAAAATATGTGTATCGTTTAAATTTAAATCCCAAGACTATCCAAAATATGTTAGAAACACTCTCAAAGGATCTCACTGCTGTATTACATAATAGAATAATATAAATATATTGGGCTCCGTAGTCAGCCATTTGGAAAGTGCATTCTTTAACAACCCCAGTGGAACTCTAACTAGCTTAGCTCTAGTAGTTTAGCTCTACTGTAATTTCAAACGGTGTATAATGGATGCAGTTTTATTCAAATTACTTCTTTATAATGAGTCTGTATTTTTATTTACTCTGATTAAAATTGTATTCTAGGGAATTCTCCGGTATAGATTTTTTCCATATGTTTCATAAGAAAATCTAGGTATTATTTTGGCCTTTGATAAGCCACATTTTTTTACGAATTTTTCCATGTTTATTTAAAAGACCAAAAATACTTTGTGACACTCGAATTTATACGCGAGAGAAGAGAAAATACTTGAAAACAAAATAAATAATACCTTAAAAATTCAATACTTTCTAAACAAAATCCTTTAAAATGAAAAGAAAAGTTAAAAATTCACAAGCAAACTCCAAACGATCTTTCCCGTAGAAACACGACACCGCATAAGATTACCATTCGCAATAACAATAGAATAGATGCTACAACATTGTACCACAGTAAACTTAGTTCCATCTAGTCCATACTGAACCACAGAGTAATATATATTACTCTCAGAAGATCAGCTCCATACAAGGAGTAAGACAATTAAGTACGGCGATCTTGAATCTAAAGACGACAAAACAAGCGTCTTCTGAAATTTTGTCGTGTATGAGTTTATCCTTACTAAAATATGAAGAAAATATTATCAAGAAATGAAGTCACTCCAGAATTCTATGGAATTTCCGCCCTATGGATTTTACAATCGGCAAGACGATGAAGTTCCATTCAAACTTATAAAAATTAAGGGTAAAATTATG
Source organism: Standfussiana lucernea (assembly GCA_964057025.1). NCBI lineage: Eukaryota > Metazoa > Arthropoda > Insecta > Lepidoptera > Noctuidae > Standfussiana > Standfussiana lucernea. The sequence goes on along the minus strand of OZ059803.1, from coordinate 5,805,623 downwards.
TGAAAGCTACACGGAATGAATTTTCAAAAACCCTTCCTTAGTGCTCATTTTCGATGGATTTCATGTTTTTAGACTAAATCAATGGTTTAGTTTTAATGAATTACTGTCTGTCATGATTATGATGCTCTTGTGATTGCATATCTATAGTCTTGCGTATGTTTTCGCACTTTATATGTAGCTGATCTTCTGTACGTATCTATTCTGTGACAAAGGCTCCTCAGAAATCTAATCCTAGATAGCGAAGCATGAAATTTGATCTTCAATACTCTTTTACGTCTCACCTATGATTTTCTCTGGCTGAGAGAATCTCGAATATTTTAGTTTTGCTGTCGTGCGATTTTATAAGGTAGACTCTTTTATTCAGTTTGGCTGACTTGGTGTTTGATACCTAGATTTATGGCTTTGATTGATTAGACTTGTTTTTAGATGAGACAATATTGATATTAGTCTTAGAAAATTTAAATTCGTGAAAAAAAAATGGGCATAGTCTTTACAATGCGTTTCTAATGGAAAAATAGTTTATAATCTAACTATTAAATAACAATCTGAAATGTATATTTTTCTTTGTTTACAGGTAAGTTTGGTTTCTGATCAACAATAATTTGCCCTTGTCGTACATCATAAGGTAATTTACTTTGTTTTCTTAAGAAGGAGAAGGTCAAACAGTACGAAGACATAAAATAAACATTCTTCATGAAAATAAGCTTAGAAATAGTATCATTTATATAAACACGAAAACATGATTTATTTCATTACATTTTCTCAGAAAGGGACTCACAAACACCCGGGAATTTAATAACATAACATATATTTATTAATAAATAGGTATATTTCGTTCAGACTGCTTGTTGCGTAGGGCTTTAGCACGAAAAATATAGTTGCAAAAGATCAGTTTCATACAACAAGCGAAAGTAGCAGCACGCACTCATACACAGACGCATCAAATGATAGTCGTGAGTGCACTTGCACTCGCTGTACGTGTAGCGAGTCTATGTCTTGTATGCGTGGACATCACAAACAATGACTGTCCCGAGTGCACTTGCACTCGCTGTACGTGAAGCGTGTCTATGTGTGCGTGGAGATAACAATCAAATGACAGTCCCGAGTGCACTTGCACTCGCTGTCGTTAAGCGTGTCTATGTATGTGTGCGTGCGTTTTCTTTTATTATATATTATGGATTTGACCTTCTGTACTAAGTATTATGTGGCCTGGCCTAAGGCAGCAACAGGTCAATTACGGAGAGGTCACGAGATCATTTCTAAGTGAAATATATTGAATTTGTGCGCTAAGTTAGTCCATTAAGTTACAATCTTTATCAAATACGCTGTCACTTAGTGGTCAAGTGTGACAGTTTCGTCAAACTGAATGGTATTAAAACATTAACAGCACACTCACTGTCGATATAAATAATTTAATTCAGCTATGTAGGTACTGTCATTTATTTTTAAAATGTGACAGTAACATCAAACTAAATAGCATTCAAATGAAGTTATTATAACAATGAACAGTAAATTGAATATCATTTACCTAAATTAATTGATTTGTTTAATCATTCGCCGTATCCACAACATCAACATGTCGTAAATGAAATGCGTGTTAATTAATGAGAATTTGTAATATGAGTAAAGTGAGTCTAATGTGTTTTTTTGTTATTACACTATTAAACTAATGGAAGAAATAATGATTGTCATGACAAAAATGAGTTTAATTTGTTTATTTGTAATCTGCAAAATAAACCAACTGAAAATACACAGACTATTGTTTACAGAATCATGATATATAGTATCACGATTCTTACATGCAATATAATAAAAAGTGTGATCATATTTAAGGGCCTGGTATTCTACTCGTATATTATATTATATAATACTATTATAGAATAGTATATACCATCAAACCGAACCACTTTCAGTATGGGACCAATAACGTAATCACGAGACAATCAAAATCAGCTGTTCAATAAAAAATTTCAATACCTACTCAATTACACATCTCATATACAAAGGCGCGGTTGCGGCAAGAGGCCAGTGTTTAAGTAATCTTTTATTTCCACGCAAAACAACATCATCATCATCTGCCCAGCTTTTTCCCAACTATGTTGGAGTCGGCTTCCAGTCTAACATAGTAGTTTACATGGAGCGACTGCCTATCGGTCGAAAACTGTCAACTGTCAAAGATCTAAAAATGACAGCCGGGACCAACGGCTTTCGTGCTTCTCGGAGGCAACTCGGTATGTAATGATTGGTCACCCATCCCCGGACTAACCGAACCTTATTAAAAAAGGCAAGCGCGGCTTAACTTTGAAGATTGACCCGTAAAGCTGTAATTATTCAGTCACGAGCTCCTCCACGCACAACAACAGACAACTCTACTTACCCACACAACCGTCATCTCATAAAACATAAGTACATTATTACTACCGTGTTGGTGTGAAACATTGCGATAATACTAAAACCGATCATCAACACAGCTGCCAAGTTTATGTCAAACGGACCGAGTAACACGTCAACACAGATCCGAGGATAAAGATATTTTGTCACAGAACACTATTTTCTACGTCATCCGCTTGTCTAGTACCATGAGAGATAGGAAATCAGTCCCGACAATCCACAAATTGGCTTTATTGGAGACAATTCCCATTTAAACTAATGATTGTGAGAAGGTTTCATTATTACTTTACAATTTATTAGTCAACTAGCTTATGCCGCGGCTTCGCCCGCGTGGAGTTCGGGAATTACCCACGGGATCCTGCTTCCGAGATAAAAAGGAGGAATAACCTTTGTGCTATTCCAGACTATAAATCGATCTCTGTGCTAAATTTAATCCAGATCCGTTCAGCCGTTCTGGTGTGATTGAGTAACACTCATGCATATATCAAAACTTTCGTACTTATAATAGTAGTAAGCTTCCAGATGAAAAATACAATAAATATACCGGAAAAGTTTTTATATATCGCGATACATGTATTTTACGAACTGGTTGTTTTGTAATTCGCCAAAATATATTGAGTCAATAATTTCCAATTCTAGTTTCTAAATTATGTTATTTTTCACATAAACGAATTTCACCTTTAACGAACGAGTTTACATAAATTTAATGTCGCAATGACAATCACCCCCGGAAAAGTCTTATAGGAGATAGAACTTGTAGCGCGAACTTAAATTAAAACAAAGTTTAGAAATTAAAAGCAGATTTTCTTCGTTCATTTAAGACGTTGCATTTCTAAAAACACAATAATTATATTTGTTTACATAACGGCATAACGTAACATCGTAACATAATACTACGCATCTATCTAATCCTCGAAGGATTAGGCAGAGGTGTACCTTGTCGCCAGTTACAAGTCCCATGTCCACGGGGGCGAGCCTATTTGTTCAAGCACATGACATAAATCGCGAACGCAGTTTAGGTAGATACGATCAAACCGTACCAATACTAACGTGTTGTGCATTAGTTGGCGAAAGTCGTAAAGAAACTAAAAATACTCTTACATCCCCGCAAATACTCCACGTTACGTCCTAGAAACGCTGGTGTTGTGAAAAACATTAATAATTATTATGAATGTAATATCATGCGCTTCAGAACGTCTTCCTTGGAAATGAACCTGCATTTTTCCCGTTGTAGAAGCTCTGAAGCTTAGTAAAAGAAAACGTGAGGAAAGTTAATTTGTAACTATTTTGCTAGTGCAGAAAATGTTTTTCTCGTGTTTTTTGATTTAGTGTCTTCATATTTTAGAGGTGGTATTTCTTGAAAACGTTACCGCACCTTGCGTGTGGTGTTCTCTATTTAGCTGCCACTTATGTATTTAACACTTCAAGCACAAAGTACGAAGGCGGGCTTAATCCCATACGCATTTTCTACTAGTCAACCTTTGGGTGATGTAAAGACAAACCGTGGTGGGTGTATATTATCTGAAAATAATTTTAATTTCATACTAAGATATACTACAAGATATGTTAACTGTACTTGAAAGATTTATCTTAACCGTGTAACCACCCTTCTTGAGCCCTATATACTATCTTATTTATTTAGGATTTCCAGCAAAAGATGTACACAGATCATGGGAAATACATTGTGGACGACAAATGTATCACGTAGGTGTACTCCTTCACTTACAGGAGACCACAGCATGCATAATAGAATTACATCTAAGCCAACAATGTTAAAATACTCATAAAGGACATTTAAAAAGTTTACAAGAATTATAATAAGAACACATTACACACGTGTAACATTTTGAAATTGAAAATAAAATTAAAATTAAAAATTCAATTAAAATTAAAATAATTAACAAACATTTCAATCTTCAAATTTCAAAACCTTCCCATTTTTTGTTGAAGTGTGACAAAACACCGACGACTCGATGATAGTCGGGAACACTATATTGAGGCAAAGACAAAAGATCAGCAATTACGAAGGAACCACGGTATATTTCTCTATTTGTCGGATCCGAAAATAGAGCGGCGATGAATCGGATCCCTCCGATCCGATTGGTCGTACGCGACACGGTTGCCATTTAGCTGCATCGATTAAATAGCAATCCTCTGAATTGTTCCGAGTGATTTTTTCCTAATACTCTCTCGACGGGTCTATGGTTGGGTACAGGTAGATAAACCGCATCATTTATGCTGCCCGATTTCCCTTTTACATCTGTGCAAATGGCGGTTGAATGTTTTCCTCAAAGTTTGAGGTTTTTAGGGTGTGGAGGATAAGGACTTCTTGTGACATTTCAATAGATCACCTTCCCATAGTAATGTTACCAGTAGAATGTGAATTATAGTTTGTCTGGTGTCTTTCTATTACGCCTTAACTGCTGAATGGATTTCGATGAAAAGCACAAGAACAGACCATGAGTTGCTTGGTCGGGACGTAAGATAATTTTATCCCGGTAGTACGTATCTTTCTGTTGGATAATTCCTAACTAGACACGGACAAAAGCTAGTTCATTAAGATAAAAAGAAACATTATAAGTATCTGTTTATGCTGTAACTAGCTTATCCCCGCGACTTCGCCTCGTCGTGGAGTTCGGTTATTGTCCCAAGGGATCGTACTACCGGGATAAAAAGTACCCTTTGAGTTAATCCAGATTATGAACTATCTGTATGCCAAGTTTCATCCAAATCCGTTCAGTAGTTTTTGCGTGAAAGAGTAACAAACATTCATACATAAATACATACAAACTGTTTATAATATTAATAAGCATATGCAAATATTTATGGAAGCACGTTAGTACCTGATCTTTGTTATAAGAAAGACTATCTAATGTAGGAAAAAACTTACAATAAAATTCTTCCAATTTAATTGTATTAGATAGGACAAAGGTAACTTCGTCAAACAATAGGACGAACATTCTATTGAAACACAACAGTGTGTTTGAGAAACGTCCACGTGTAACCTACCTACATCATATAGACATATTCAGACGCATGACAATTCAATTATTCCTATGTCGACTCGTCTCTGGCTGTAGGTACTGCAAAACGTAAGAACAACTACTATTGGAATTTCCTCAGACTTGGTTTATTGTTGGAAGAGAGAGAAGCTTATAGATTGTGAACTATGAAACACTAGAACAACATAACATAGCGTCACACCTGTAATTCTCGAAGGGTTAGGCAGAGGTGTACCTAATAGTACACCCACATTTCGCCAGTTATGTTTAAGTCCCATGTAATGGGGAGCGAACCTATTGCCACCAACCGGGCACAAATCCAGACTCCGTGGCTGCCACTGAGTAATTCCCAGTTGCCTCCAATATTTGCCTTGCGTCCAGGTATTATTCGTGAATTCGACAATCAAAACGCAATTAATGAGGCCATCTGCTGGGCCCAAGAAAGAAGAAGAAGAAAATTAAAATCATCTGAGTTCTAATGTCGCTTGGACCAATCACTTGCACCACAGACTAGCTTGTTATAGTTGTCCAACTCTAAAGGGATTATTGTTAATGGGTCCCTCTCGAACATTGTTTGAAGCCATAAATTGGCAAACTACTGAGTGATACGAGTGGCTTATCAAGCATCTCCAATTAGAACTATCATGAGGATTTGATTCTATTGTTTTGATTTATAACTAGTTGTCGAGAGGATTAAAGGATTGAAAATGTCAGGCAAATTGTGTTGTTTAAAAATAATGTGCGTAGATGTATGAAAAATAATTTTCAATTTTTGCTGTGCAATTTTCGTCAAGTTTTGTTATGCTAGAAAAAAATAAAAATTAATAAAATTTATAAATAAATTGGCTTTTAGAACAACTTCAGCAACCCGGAAATAGAGATTCAAATCATTGGTAGAATATCGATTACAAGAAGACGATGTGATCCACCAACTTCCTCAACTCCAATTGAGTTAACTAGCTACCCCACCACCATTGACCTACCCTGCAGCCACTAAACTAATCTGCAGATCGAATGTAATCGCCCTTAAGGTCAGGGCAGATAGTTGTCTGACGGAAGACATTTTTCTTTCTTTATTTATCACGGGAAGGTAAGGTTCTATGTTCAACGGTTTACTTCAAAATAGTATAAAACACTTGTCAGACTTACTAATATAGAGTGAAAAATTGCCGGACAGTTTGACAACAGTATTCTTGGTTATTGTTCCTGAAACTGAAATAATTGTTTAATTCAGCTTTCAGTGACGGGTAATAAGCAATTATAAATGTATTGGCAGCTGTGCTTTTGTTGTTCAATTAACTGGAATTCACTTATTGACAAATTTCAGAAAGTAAGCGTTGTCATTAAACAGTTAAATATTCACTTTGTTTTTGCAGACTGAGGTGTCGGTTTTGTGCCCGGGGATAATCAGTGCTTTAATATTTACTCTTGAAATCGTAACTGATGGATTTTATCAACTGGTTGGCCTACCTATGAAACCATGGTTTCTTAGGTATAGAAGAGATATGCAGAACCCAATCCAGTTTAATTATGTACGTTAAATAATGTAATGACTACACGGCTAGTGCCTTGCTTCATAGATCAGCCCGTTTCACATTTATGATCATTCAGCCACGTGGCTGTCACTTCTGGACATAAAACTGAAGTAAACTCCTCCGAGCGTCGCCATATGAAACGCTCCCTAAGAGCCATTAACAACATTCTATCACCCATTGCATACAACGATTTTTCAACAGCATTTTAGTGGCCCGTGCCATACCGAGTGTCCTTCGTGCCTCGGAAAGCACGTTAAACCGTTTTGGTCCTGGCTCTCATTGGAAGATCTTTGACAGTCGTTACAAGTAGTCAGTGACCCGAAAGTCTGACAACCAGTCTTTCGAAGGGGTATCATAATACCCAATACGAATTGGGTTGTGGAGGTTAGATAGGCAGATGCACCATGTAAAATACTTGGATTCAGCTGCATCCGGTTAGAGTGGAAGCTGACCCCAATATAGTTGGGAAAAGGCTAGGCAGATGATGATTCGCGGCTCATGGCCCTGTTGAACGTCGTTGCAGAAACAGGAAATGATTTGAAAACAATAGCTACTTGACTAAGCTGTCTGTGCTCGTCGTATCGACCAATCGAATGGAGCCAACACACCAAAGGCAGGTGGCAGGTCTAGTGAACGCGTACAAAAATTGCCGACATACTCTGACTGTCGACTTTGGTGTGTAAGCTCCTTTACCTATCCGAATATCCAGAAATTGGCTACAAAAGACCGTTCAAACACAATAGAATTGGAACCAATTTTTCGTTCTATTTATCGATATCAATGACACATTCGCCCTATCATAGAAAAAAAGATAATATAGACTTCATTGTATGTCTATGAGTGCAAGTCAACATGGGGAAATGGATTAATATTGTGTTTGCCGACGACAGCTTAGTACGGTATCACTAGTTTCACAGCAGTAATGTTTGTATTTTATACCTGGCTTCAGTTAGCTTGGAGCTTTTTATAATAGTGTATTTTTTTCGGTTGGTTAGAATATTGTTGCTATAAAAATAATGAGAGAGCAAGGATATCTTTCCCGTTTGTTACTTGTTTTTATTTGCTATGTTATTTGTTTGTTTACCGCTAAAAAAACGAATGTGATCTATGAGGAAAATGATGTGATGATACACACTGTTGATAGACGCTATCAAAATATTTATCGTGTATGAAGTTTCCTTGACGACTTAAAGCTACACTGAGTACATTTCGTTTGAGTACGATATTTCTGTCAGGAGTTTCTACAACATTTCGCTGTTTACATACAAATGCTTATTCGCTTACTGCTTGAACTGTCACAAATACAAATACGTGACACAATCGCCAAACATCAACAGGCAAAAAATAAGTAAAATACAGAATTTTACGCAAAATACTCAACAAATTGTTATTTCGCGTTTATATTTATTTCTTTCACCTTCCCTGTTCAATTTCCTTTGCGAGGGGACTAAATTATTTTCCCTTGGGGTACGATAAAAATGTCGAATAGGCGAAAATTACTGGAATATTGTCGTGAATCTTTCAACACGTAGGTAACTGTTCTACGATTTGACGGGTTCGGTTTGGGAGTACCTTGAGGTTGGGGATGTTTTTTATAGGCGCGATCTATAAAAAAATATTGTTTGTTGACAAGTTTATTATATGTGCGAGTGTTTTTAAGTTTTTATTGACATCGACAGAATTGGTTTGAAACAAATGGCCAATTTTCGAATAGACTTCGAGCTTCCTGTGGAGCTTCATGTGTGCGTGTGTAATCTATAAATTAGTAATTATTTTTGTAACGTCTATTGTCCCTAACGGGTAGGGCAGACGCCCAAGTCCCATGTCACCCCCTATTACATGGGACTTATCATCAACCAGGAACATATCCAGACTATGACTGACAAATTCCTAACGCAAAACCACCACAATAACTTTTGGCCCGACCTGGGTAACGACCCCAGGACCCCATCCGCGGCAGTAGCGCTTGCGCTCACTACACCAACGACAAACATTTACTTTTGTGGTTTGAATATTATTTCTTTTTGGCAACATTTGAAACAAAAACACTGTTCACTCATTCAATGTTAACTCTGTCTTTTGCAAAGGCTATTCGTAGAGTCGTTTTAATCAATCCCCATTTTTAACCGACTTCAAAAAAAGGAGGAGGTTCTCAATTCGGTTGTATGTTTTTTTTTTTGTGTTTGTTACCTCATATCGCCGTCATTTATGAACCGCTTTGAAAAATTCTTCTTTTATCTGAATGGATTTATTTCTCGATTGGTCCCATAGAAATTTCATCAAAATCGGTTCAGCAGTTTGGTTTTGAAATCAAAATAACTGGAAAAAATGTCATCCAAGTAAAAGAAATTGCGAAATTGATACTTGACAAGGATTTGTGTGTGATACGATAACTAAAAAGGGTAAAATAAAAACTTTTTTGCAAAAAAAAACCGACTTCCAAAAAAAACAGTAAAAAAGTGGAAAATAACACTGACACACTGACACTGACTGATAAATAATGACTTTACTTTCGGAAGTCGGTGGCAAAAAAGTCAATGAAACAAACAATAGTCACCGACTTCCGAAAGTAAAGTTATTTTCCACTTTTTGTTGTTTTTGGAAGTCGGTTTTTTTTGCAAAAAAGTTTTTTAGATTATTTAGGCCGTACTCGACTTTCCATCGAAATCAAAGTCTCTGATTGCCAATAACTGGCAATTGAAATAATTAATCTAATTGCAACCCCCTTTGAAGACAGAAAACTAAAGTGGCTTGCATTAGTGTATGCCAGTTAATTGCATTGTTTGGGACCGAATAAATAAATTATAACGCAGCTTTTTATTATGACGTGCCTTGACGTGATGTGACGTCACATGGACAAAGGGTAGGGTTAAAAATAGGGTTAAGGGTTCCTGCTGACGGCACGGACGTTGGCTTGCGTGCTTTTGTCAAGTGTTCTGCGATGGACGAATATATTAGAAGTTGTGGTATTTTTAGTAAGGTCCGTATTTTTCAATGTTTATGGTTTAGTGCCAAAACTAACATGACAAAAGGAATATACACTATCATTGCTGAAGTGTATGTTAAAAGGCTGAAAAAATTATTTCACACATTACACAAATATTTCACAGTTTTCAATAAAAAAGACATGCCTTAAAAGTGTTTTCAATATTAAGCTCATAGCCTCATAACAGATTAATTAATTGTAACTTGTAACCTAAGTCTTTACATTTTCAGTATAACGGGAAAACCTGGAAGTGTTCACACTAATTACTATTTCTATTCAGTATTTAATAAAATATTTACCAACCAAATTAAGGGTAGCATGGTAAGCTCTCACATTCCAAACAGTACCTACTTAAATATATTCTGCTAATTGGTGAGTGAGGAAGCTTCCTCTAATTACTACAAGGTGGATACCATGACGACCACTTAGCTCTACGCCTGTAAGTACCCTACCAATTTTCCGGCATGTCAATGACCTTTATTTTACTCAAATTCGACTTCATTTTATGAGAAAACACTCTAACGAGAATAACAACAATGATTTAAAAGTGTCCATGGAGTTTCTTGCCCATTCTTCTCCATAGAGATCTACGCTTTCGAATGGGCAACTACAGTACTTTCACAAGTTATTATGCCCTGTGACTGGGACTGTAGCTTAGTTTATTTTTTGTGTTTTGACATTCAAAAGTGCCTGTAATGGTCTAATTGAAATAAATGCTTCGAGTTTGAGTTTGATATTATTTCTATAAAATAATTAGACGAATGAAGAATCGGCCCTTTAATGAATAGGTGGGTTAATTATAATTAAGGCATAAAGTATTTTTGTGCCAAACTCAAAAATTCACAGCAAAAACAAAAGCAATCGTTTGTGCGAGGACCTCCCCCTTTGACACCTAGTCGTACTTAAATTACTTTAGATGATGCTAATACTGCTCTATCTTCTATATCTAATCGAAATCAAATAGCTACATTATGATACCTGCCTACCTAAACGTTGCTGATAATAATAACAGATATAAATAGGTATAATCGTATGGGGACCCTGTAGTGCTTAGTGTTGTTGGTACAGATTAATAGATGTCGACACTATAAAATTTTAGCTATCCAATTTTCCGCGACTCGGCCCTCTTATCCTATAGTTATACTCGTAAGTATTCTACTCTTTGCGCTAGGCGGTCAGTGAGGAAATATGGCAGACGTTTCTGGATATAAACTGTAATTTTATGGGTGTTTTGGTATAATAATAATTTTCAGTTTAGGTTCATTGTGATGTTTTTTTTTTCATTTTGTCGTGTCATTCAACATTGGCCCTTCAATAAAATCGAATGATAACACAAATCAATTGACTGAAACTATGTAATTTTTTTAGAACAAAAACCGTGACATTTGACGATATTATTGTAATTATTAAGAAAATAAAATATTTTTATAAAAAGTAACGAGCCAATTTTTAAGACAAGGATATAAAGGTAAAGATTAGCTCGATAGATTTTGCGATTGAGCCTCTGTTGCCTTGGAACGTATGATGACATACATCTATTTTCAACGCCTGATTTACGCATCAAAAGTGAATTTTATGAACTTTAAAACATACGTAGTTGTTAAGCATATAACCAGCATTATGTAGCACTAAAAATAAATGCAAATCATTAATAACTTCATTCAAAAAAACATTGTAAACCTGCGCGAATATTTCGATGGGCTGTCAATCTTCCTAGTCTAAGTCCTTGAAGTTTCTTATTTCCTACCGATATTAAAAATATAATATATTTAAAAATTAATAGAAATATTGTGAAATAGCCGTGTATCAATTTTGGTGTACAATAAAGTCAGCAATGTTCTAGCTATCTATCTATGTACATATATTGTGTTACATTTTTTTTTACATTTCTTAAGTAATCCGTATTGATCATTGATTCTTCGAGACCAGTGAAAACGAACAGTCCCCCCACTCTTAAAATAACAACTTTCTATAACTCGCAACATTCCACAACTCAATCCCTTACATATTCCGCTAGCGCACTCTCATATCTAGACTAGACTAAGAAATATGACATTGTCAATAATAAACAAGATTCGCTACGATCCCGTGCTCTGGAATGCATCGCGATGCGCCTCGCGTGTTATATTCGTGTCACGAACAGAACTATACGTGACCCAAGTCGGAGATAAAACGCATGATTTCGCTTTCGACGATGAAATTGAACTTTGATATTAAAAAGTGCAATAGACAGTGAAGAAGGGAAGGTTTTATGACATGGAATTGAGTTGAAAATCTGGATTTTTAAAAGGCGAGGTGTGATGTTTGGAACTTCATACTTGGGTGGCGAGGAAGATGTTGAATAAATTCCCGGAATATAATAAGATATAAAATTGTACAAAATTCACTGAATTAATACATTTTAATAAAATTAACTACTAATTAATGTTGACTGCCTTGTTGGTCTAGCGATCATGAGATCCTGGGTTCTATTTCCAGGTCGGGCAAAATGTTATTGGGTTTTTCCATCAGAAATTTCTCGGTAGCAGCCACGGAGTCTGGATTTGTGCCCGGTTGATGGTGATAGGTTCGCCCCCTATTACTAGGGACTTAAAAATAATTGGCGAAATGTGGGTGTACGTACTATTGGGTAGACCTCTAACTAAGCCCTCGGGGTAACAACACTTGCGTGTGTTAGCGCATTAAACAAAACCGTTTTCGTTAAAGAATGAAATTGAATACATCTAATTTTCATTTTCAGTGCCTGTCAAGGTACAAAACAAAGAAAACGCTTTTGACATAAATTAAAAAGTTACTGAAATCCGAAATGCAGTGAGACATTTGTTGCGTGGCAGTAATCTCTTTAGTGATAGTGACGTCACAGAATTAATTAATTAATGTGTCCTGAATGAGTCAGGAAACAAAGGGTTCTATTTAAATTAAAGTTATATATTAACAAGCCGATTCTGTAACGTGTAACTTGATTTTAATTTTAAAATATACATTATTCTCGGTATGTCATTGATTACATTTGAAAGATATCGTCGTTTAAGTTCTAACACCGCGTAAGTAAATTTTTGGCGGTTTTGAGATTTTGATGTCGTTTCCTAGAGAGCCATTCAGAAATAAGCAACGTCTCTATCTAATTTAATTGAACAGTGAACAGAAATTATAAAATAGTTTTGTACTAGGTGTACCTGTATATAATTATGCAGTTTTTTCACTCTCCTGTTAAGTTGCTATTTTAGACTTACGTGGTGTTAGAACTTATCAGATGTATCAGTTTTAATACTTTTACTAAATAACGTAATGTTTTTAGTTGTGTATGTGTGTCTGTCTCTGAGTACCCTTCCTGGAGGTTAAATGCGTGGACCGATTTCAACACATGAGTTGTCTTTTGATTGACATGGGCTACATCAGGTAGCTTGAGTTCTATTGAGTCGGTTTTGAACTTTTTTAGTTACAGTTTATTTCTATGAAAAGAGAGATAAAGAGCACTAAGTGTCAACTGTCTCTCTCTCAAGAGAGAGACGGTTGATACTCGTAGTTTATACAATAATACAAGAATATGTACAAACTTAGCAAAGGAGAATATATGTAGGCATCTGCCCCGAGGTCCAATAGATAAAACTCAGTCCTCTGTGTCTCTGAATCGAGAGAGGTCGCCATAGTAAAAAATGTTATTCTTGAGATCTATCTATTGGTATTTAGATAGATATAGACGCTGGGGCTATTCTGCCCATTCTAACACTATTAGACGCTGGGGCTATTCTGCCCATTCTCCTTTTTAATCTATATATAAACACTGAAATGACGTCAAAATGTGTGTGAAAGTTATTCTCCAAAGCTATTAATTACTTACTTCCATCTCTTTAATATTCTACCCTAACGACATTTTCAATTAAATTACTCGATACCTCACAGAATCGACCTCGCATCGATTATTATTCGTTTTCATAACACTCGGATACGAAGCTTAATGGAAGCTTTTGTCACCTCATTAAATTAAGTAATATAGTAAAAGCTTTTGAATCATTTTAATTAATGAAATATGAAAGCTTTTGTGCAAAAATGTGGCTGTGTGTGTCTGGTGTTTGTGTGGGCCAGTGTGCCTTTCGTTTGATAGCCTGTGGCCATTGTAAGAGCTAGTTTTAATAGTTTACCGAATTGTAGTCGTAGTTAACGTAAAAGCGCTGGGATAGCCCGCAAAATTCAAAATTTCTTGGGTTTTTGCAATTTGCAGGTCAGTTTAAAGTTGTATGTTGAGTGAAATATGATTCGCGCACGTAAAAAATAATGGGTTTATCGAGTTATAATCATTAAAATTATCAATACAACCCTTTAAGTTCATTTAGCCCTATTGAATGACTTTTCCTTGAGATAGTCATTGATTGGATTAAGTGAACTTCGAGGGTTGTATTGATGATTTTGATTATTATAATTCTGCAACTACATAATGTGTTACGTTCAAAAATAAAATTTTGTTTAACATAGGTACAGCTGGACACTGTCCTGCAAATTGCAAAAAAAAAGAAAATTTGAATTACGCGGGCTGTCTTGTTGCTTCCCCGTTGAGGGTAGCTTTCTGAGATTTGGCGACGTCGTAAATAACTGTCAATTATAACACTGTTTTGATGAATGTTTTAATAATGAAATGTCGCTCTATGTGCCACTAAAATATTGATTTTGAATCACAATAGTAACAATGAATTAGGTTTTGTTACTGTTTCAATGTAAAAAAATATTTCGAGGGTTATCAAGTTCTTTGCACCTAAAACTAAATATACAGTGTCACGATGACAATTATTGCAATTTATTATCAATAGTTTTAGGACTTTTTAGACCATTATTGTACACATACCTTGCCTTTTCCAAAATTTATTGGGGTCGGCTTCCAGTCTTACCGGATGCAGCTGAATACCAATATTTTACAAGGAGCGACTGCCTATCTGACCTCCACAAACCCAGTTAGTACTGGATAATACGATACCCCTCGGTATGACTGGTTGTCAGACTTTAGGGCCACTGACTACTTGTAACGACTGTCAAAGATCTACAAATGACAGCCGGGACCAACGGCTTAACGTGCTATCCGATGCAGGTAGGACACTCGGTATGTAATGTGTGGTCACACATCAACGAACCAACCTAGGTAAGCGCGGCTTAACCTGAAGATCGACCCGAGCGGCTGTTATTATTTAGCGACGAGCTCGAGTAATATCAACATTGATAAATGATTCAAAATGTCAAAATAATTGACAGCTCTTTGCGAAGTTGCTCGAAACTTCCAAAACGCACCCTCATAGGAAAGTTGAGAGCCAAATACTGTACTATAAGCTTTTATAGCATAGCTTTATACGTGTTACTTCGCAAGGGTCCTCCCCTGTTATAGATCTCGATGTTGCAAATTACCAAGGAGGGTTGGTAATCAACCATACGACATATTCGGTGAGGGGAAGAAAATGATAGAAGCCGAGATCCGTTTTAAAAGTAAAATAGGTATACCAGTAGGGTAAAATACCTTAACATTTGAAATGGCAAAAGTGAAATGAATAATACCTCACTTCATTTGAATATATAGAGATTGCCGGCCGGCACATTTTTAACAAAACTGTCACATAGATAAAGT
This sequence comes from Standfussiana lucernea, assembly GCA_964057025.1. NCBI lineage: Eukaryota > Metazoa > Arthropoda > Insecta > Lepidoptera > Noctuidae > Standfussiana > Standfussiana lucernea. The sequence continues at coordinate 5,790,101 of OZ059803.1, read as the reverse complement.
AGTCTAGAATCAACAAAATAGTGTTGCAACTCAAGGCAAAATTATATTGTCTACAGCAGAAAAAAATGTTTTGCGGTTTTAACTTTTATCTTAGTAAAGTTAAGTTATAAAGTTTTATATCAATAGTCCTTGAACATTATAAAATGCCCTCTTTAACATTTTTATTCCCCTTAGAGGCTCATCAAGATAAGCCAATATGTTGTTTTAAAAATTACTGCCGTGTTTCTTTTAAACAAATGACAAATTAAACACACAATTCACAATTTTTTGTACAGGAGTCCAAAAAGAACAGTTTTCACGATACATTCTTCACAGGATTATGAAAAATCTTTTTCATGTTCCTTTTATTTGTGAAGGTTGTAAATAAATGTCAGAGAAAGCCAGTGAGGGATGATTCTCCTCTCATATTTAGGCGGGTATGAATGTAAGTACAGTCGTAAAGACAAGTTTTTACTGTGGGTGGAGCGAGAAATAATTTTAGATAAGTAGTGTTTTATTATAATGGGTTTCTTGCTTGTTATAATACTTGGTGAAAGCTTTCGTTCTATGGCCACTGACCTCAGTTTCTTAATACCGTTTATCATTCTATATCACAGGAGTCATTTAGAATTCTTGACAGTTTTTCCATTGTTAAGCACAGAGTTAACACTAGATGGAGGAAATGGCGGCAGGTCACGGGAACAATCTGCGACTCCCGCGGTCCACTTAAACCTAAAGGAAAGATTTATAAAACAATGGTTAGACCTGCTGTCTTGTATGGATCAGAATGTAGGGCCACAAAAGGGATGAATGAAAGGCATTTGCAAGTGGCTGAGATGAGAATGCTAAGGGGGATGTGTGGTGTAACGCGAATGGATAAAATAAGAAATAAGTACATAAGAGGAAGTCTGAAAGTGGCGCCGGTGACTGAAAACTTGTGTGGTAATCGGTTGTCGCGGTATGTTCATGTGATGCGGAGGAATGACGAAAATGTCGTGATGAAAGTTTTGAGTATGAATGCGGATGGGTATTCGAGTAGAGGAAGACCAAAGAAACGATGGATGGACTGTGTGAAGGCTGATATGGCAAGAAAGGAGGTGTCTGATGAGATGACAAGTAACAGAGAAGTATGGAAGAAGAAGACATGCTGCGCCGACTCCAAATGAATTAGGATAAGGGCAAGAGAATGATGATGAAAAGGCTATAAAAAAAAAACGTTAAGAAAAAAAACTTTCTGTGATGTGATTAGAGCAATTTGTATCATAACAAAAAAAAACAATAGTTTTTCTTTTACTACAATACCTACCATACTATATTCAGTCGTTTCTTTTGATATTAAGTCCTCAAGTATTTTGGTAATAAGTTTAGCTGTCCGTCGGACTGACAAGTCATAGGTTTTGAGTTCGAACCCAAGACACGCGCCTCTGATTTTTCGGATTCATGTGCGTATTGTATAATTATCTCTTGCTTCGGTGAATGTAAGCATAGTGTCGAAACCAGCTTGCCTGAGGGATATTTCTCGACGGCCAGTTAAGCCAAGTCTGAGGCCCTTGGGCTGCATTAAAACTCTGACACTAGGTTTGGCACACGAAAAAGAAAGAAAGATAAGTCCTTTTGTACAACGCCGCCGCTTGCATTGGCACTTTGCCTTACAACTGAACAGAATTTCATGGAATGGCAGACATATTTTATAGTTAGTTGTTTAAACTCTGCATTTGAAGGGCAATCACCTTTTGAATCACGTGTTTGGGATTCGATAAAGTTAGAGTAATGTGAGTAGTGTGTGTGTGTGAGAGTCTGCAAAATTATTTCCGGATTTTTGTTTGAGCCCGGTTGCCATTTTTTTTTATTTATTCCACTTGACTTGAAATACACATGTAGACAGTTTTGCGTTTGGCCATTGTTTTTTCAACAAATGAAAATCAAAAGACGGTCTACGAAGAATCACTTTATCCATTTGAGTGTGAATCTTGTCTTCTTCTACCACTAGTATAAATGTGAAAGTTTGTGAATTGATGGATGTTCGTTACATAAAAATTACTGCACGCATTTGGATGAAATTTGGCACACAGATGGCTTTTAACCTGGATTAACACATATAATACTTTATATAACGGTGCTACGATCTCGTGGGACAATCCCCGAACTCAACGCGGGCGAAGCCGAGAGCATAAGCTGGTCATAAATAAAACTTCATGAATCTTTGCCTTAATAATTGATTTTATGTAGGTCAGCATATACGTACATAACTTAGGTAAGTAGGTACATGAGCTGACATTTTGGTGGTACTACTTAGGTACAAGTTTCGGATTTCTGTACTTATTTATGTGTGATTCGTGTCTGCCCGCACCCATACCCTGGACGTGAGAAATCACAGTCTGGAGAAGCTTTTAAATACGGATTAAGGTAATCTTACCTACATCTTTTACTACAAGCCATTATATGCCTTATTGCATGTCTTTCTAAACAGTAAAGTAATGGGTTACGTTTTTTCAGAATAATTTCATTAGACTGTCTCGTGTCTCGGTCTAGTGGTGGTAGTCGCGATTGCTAAGCATGTGGTCCTGGGTTCGATGCCCGGGTCGGGCAAATTATTATTGGGTTTTTCCATCAGGAATTTATCAGTAGCAGCATGGACTCCGGATCTGTGCCCGGTTGATGGCAATAGGCTCGCCCCCTATTATATGGGACTTAAACATAACTGGTGAAATGTGGGTGTACTATTAGGTACACATCTGTCTTACCCTTCGGGGATTACAGGCGTGATGGTATGTTATTTAATTAGACAGTTTCATAAATGTCTAGAACACTGTTTGGACTCTGAAGTCATTCAAGAACCAGAAAGATCACAATAGCAATTTATCTTCATTTGGCTTCATTATAGAAAATCTTGCCGTATTTTCCCACCTTTTAAATAAAAGAGGTTAATGTGTTTATACTAATGGCATGACGTCACCTTGTCAATTTTAAGTGACACCTGTACGGAAGGTAATTTGAAGATAGTGGTGCACTAAAATTTTTACAATTCCTCATTAGTTTTATGGCCGTATAATCTTAAGAATAGTTTCAAAGTTAAAGTCATAAATTTTTGTCAAACTATTTTTGAGTGCCGTTTTGTACTACTAATTTAACTACTGTTAAAACGACGGCAGATTTTTAATTAGTTTGCTACTTGCTGTGAATTATAAGTTTGCAGGTTTTTTCATATCCGTGAATGATAAACTTGAAAAAGGTTACCAACAGTGGGTTGGTACTCTTTTTCAAGTTTACAGGATATTCTAATCAAAACTTTTCCTAATATTGAAAGCTAAAATTGCGAGATATTCTTAGTGGTTTGACGGCATTAGGTACCTATAAAAATTCCGTATATTTCGCAGCCTTACATTCAATTCACATTTTTGGACGAAACCACATTATTTCTACCCTTGTTACATTCCGTCAGCAACCCAAAGAAATACATTTTAATTAGACCCCTATTCATATAGCTTTTTTCAACATAACTGTACGAGAAAGGAAAATTTATTGTTTCATATATATTTCGGGCATGTGTTGAAGATTATTAATTTTACTTACAAATTAAATTGTTTTCCCTTATGGGTAGAGAGTGAAAATGATACTTATTTGGGTTGATTGTTTTACCCTTAACTAATGAAGCCAACATGAAACTGTTAATTTAAGGCCTCATATTAATTACTGTTTAAATCATTTAATTAAATAGTTTACTGTCAGTTTTCATTAACATTAATTTACACCTAAATGACTGTTTAAGCCGTTGGTCTCGGCTGTCATTTGTAGATCTTTGGCAGTCCTTTGGTAGTAAGTGGCACGAAAGTCTGTGAGCCTGTCTTACCAAAGGGTATCGTATTACCGAGTACTAACTGGGTTGTGGAAGTCAGATAAGCAGTCGCTCCATGTAAAATTCTGTTACTCAGCTGTATCCGGTTATACTTGAAGCCGACCCCAACAAAGTTGGGAAAAAGCCTACGCAGATTTTGATGATGACAGTCTAAATAAAAGCGCTTTTCAACATTCGGCTTAAGAACGTGTACGCCGTACGGCATTTCATACAAATTTTCAAGTCCTTATTTTTCGATATGACTGAACCAATATTGATGAAACTTCATACCCACAAGCAGGATACATAGGTCTAAAAAGTTAGTGAAAAACATTTTCGCAAAATTGTGTTACAGTTAAATTAGACCGATTTTAAATTTTCCATAGAAACTGAAATTTCCAATTATCTTTTTTTAAATAAGACATTTCGGGGTATGAAGTTTCATTAAAATCAGTTCAGTTATATCGAAAAATAAGGACTTGAAAATAAATTTGTATGAAATGCCGTAAGGCGTACACGCTCTTAAGTTAGGTCGGAAAGTTGAATCCAACAACATACTTACATGGCACTTTATACACGACTGGCGATATGTGGGTAGGTAAGTTGGTTATAGGTACATTGTTATATATATTAGATAGGTTTATGAATTTTTCCTGTGTGTATATAAATAAATAAATAATAACAACAAGAAAAATCATTCCGTATACCAATTTAAATATTCTCAACAGCGCTGAAGCTACATTCCTAACTCATTGTCCCTCTCCAGAGAGACATAAAAATAAATACAAAAACAAAATAAAACCAGCTTAATATTCATAATCCCATTGGGTTTACTTGTCTGTCGTTCCGAATAACCATTAAGAAAGGTCGCCCAAGGTTTCCCGATTACAAACCAACCATGAAAGTATTAACATCAAGCCTGATGTTACCTACCACCTAGCCAGGTGTAAAAGGTAAATAAAATGCTGTTTACACAGTCTACCTAAGTAAATAACACGAACCTTCATAGTTAAAAAAATGGTGTTATTTTCCGTTTTGTTTTCTGTTCAGAAAATGGGCTACTAAAAACCTATAGATTTTTCAAAAGCGATATTTAGCTGTAGTCATTATGAAAATCAAAAGTATTTCATTCAAATTAGAATGAGAACTTTTTGATCGTCAAAATTATATTTGAGACATTACCTCACACTAGTGGCGTGCCTAGCGCCAACAATACGTCCACAAGGCAGGCAAACTGTTCAGAAATCCTAACTTAATGAAGAGAAGAAGGTTATAAGGGCAAGCCAAGCTTTTAGGCTTGTATGAAAGTACCACCAAAACATTCGAATAATACATAAGTAAGTACGAAGAATCAACCAAAATTAACTCAGGAAAACATTGTAAATATTGTTAAAATGTCTTGTAGAAGATCAAGATATTAAACCAGTGTCCCATTAAAAAGGTTTGTAAACGTAATATTTATTTAATATACAGTCCGTTTTAAAAAAGGAATCCGTACCTCATTGCCTTAGGGCAGGTTTTCTAAAAAAAAGCGGTCATTTTCAACGAGTCCCGCGCAATATTAAATAACCTTACAAATAAAATTGTAACGTCAATTACGTAAAATATTTTTGCTTTTCTTTTGTGATGCTGTGGGGCCCTAGTAAGATATTTTTATTCCATTAAAAAGTTCGTGACGAAATGTTGTAAACGAAGTTAAAGAATAATTATGTCAAAATTCGTCTGTGTAAACGCGCTTGTTAGCATTTCCGCGTCTTTCTACACACTTACAATAGGTATATATTTATCACATACTGTATGCAATTCTGTGTAGCTACTGTAAGCTCAATTAACGAAGCTCGTGGTTAAATAATAACAGCTGAGTAGATCGGTTCGATCTTTAGGTGACCCCCATTACATACTGAGTTTCGTCCGTGCCTCGGAAAGTAAGTTAAGCCGTTGATCCCGGCTGTCATTTGTAGATCTTTGACAGTCGTTATAGGTAGTCAGTGGCCCGAAAGTCTGACAACCAGTCTTACCAGAGGGAATCGTACTACCCAGTAATAACTGGGTTGTGGAGGACAGATAGGCAGTCGCTCCATGTAAAATACTGGTACTCAGCTGCATCCGGTTAGACTGGAAGCTGACCCCAACATAGTGGGGAAAAGGCCTGCCTAGCCTTTGTTGGGGTTGGCTGAAGACTGTACGCCCAATTAATAACTTGAGTAACATCAAAAATCAGTATATTATAGTAACATTTTGTGCATTTGACCGCTATGTTCATGGTCAGCGAAGATGTGGTCGACGATGGAGCACGCTTGCCTAGAACAGTAACCTAATTAAAAACCAGAACATAATCAATTTCTACCTTCATCAATGGCAAAATAATTTATGCCAAGAAATATTTCGTCAGTAGATTTGATACCGAGGAGATCAGTATTCTCCGATAAATAGAGCATTTCTAAGAAGGCTTCACTTTTGCCAATCCCTACATATTCCCTATTCTAGTATAAGAAGAAAACAAAAAAAAAACATTGACCCTTCTTTTCCCATTTTTGCTTCTTCTTTATCGTGTGGTTTGTGCCTAACCTGGTGTCAGAGTTTTTATACCGCCCAATGGCCTCTGACTTGGCTTTTACATCCCGCCGAGGAATATCTCTCAGGCATGCTGGTTTCCTCACGATGTTTTCCTTCACCGAAGCAAGTGATAATTATAGGTACAATACGCACATAATTCCGAAAAATCAGAGCTGCGTCTTGGGTTCGCACTCGAGACCTATGACTTGGCAGTCCAACGGTCACACCACTAGACTATCACTGTTCATTTTTGCTTAGATATACTTTAAAACAAAATTATAACTTCATAGTTTTGCGTTTCTGATCCCTTTCAAATAAAATCTCTCTTTGTCGTTGCCTATTAGTAAACAAACCACTAGAAACAAATAACGCTAAACTTATGAACATGAAGTTATAATTAAAAAACTTGTCTCAACGGTAAGTAGACGTAAGCTGAAACTTATTGAGGCACTCGGAAACTGATACAAAGAGTTTATATGGCATTATGCTTTATAGGAAAACTTTCTTTTCTTACTTTGTGACGAACATTATAAGGGTTTCTGAAGATGGAAGATATTTATTACTTTTTTTTTTCGGAGTTCTTGTAGGGCAAAGAACCGAACCGTTCTTCACGTTTAGTATACTTTTCAAGGTCAGCTATGGGAAAGATGTCACCGATTCAACCCTTATAATGCTCAACGAGAGTGATTCATAAACACACTATTTGCATAGGTAGGTAGGTAGATAATATAACTTTCTTCAGGCTCATATTTCATATTTATCAACTATAAAGCTCTGGAACGCGCTACCTATTGCCATTAAAAAAGCTGAAAACAAATTCACTTTTAAAAGAAAAGTTCGGAACCACTATCTAAGTCAGACTAAATAGCTCTCAATTACATAGAAGTCTTGTCATAATAACTATTATCAGGTTTATCGTTTTTTATTTTGGTATTTGTTAAAATATTTATTAGTTTATTTTAATTGTATATGTGTATTAGTATATATACCTACATTTTTGAAAACAAATAGTATTACTAATATTATTATTTTTTTGTACCCTATCACAATTTTTGTCCAATTTAACCCAAAGGTTGACTGGTAGAGAATGCCTTGTGGCATTAAGTCCACCTATGTAAGTACCACTATTATACATGAAGTTTAAATAAATAAATAAATATTTAGAGTATCTCTTGTCTGACTGGTTTCGGAATCGAACGGAATCCTTATTCAAGATCAGCCCCCGTTTTAACAACGCTTCGATTCGAGTTCGATTTCGGAAAGTCGTATGTCTATCTCGCTCGTTTTCTTAATGTCAAAAAAAAAAATAGACATACGACTTTCTGAAATAGAAATCGAATCGAAGTGTCGTGAGTACGGGGGCTGAGCCGGAACTGTTGAATAACTTTGGCAGCTCTTCTCTGAAAATATAGCTAGATGACCCAAGACAACACCACAAACACCATAAATAATCATTTCACAAACACTATTTTAAGCTTTCACGGTTTATAACTAAACTTACACTGTCACTTACGGGATATATGCCGTGATTTACAATTATTGTGAGCTCCCGATATTTCGACGCTGCACGCTGTTGCAAGCGCCATGATTGCGTGATGACTGGAGAATGCGGGTGAATGGTAAACCAATTATTAGGTGTAGACAAATCTGTCTACCCTCTGTCTTTGTCATTTTATAAATCAGTTGTTCCTAGTAAAATGGAACAAGGGGGGAAGGTTGACTAACTTCTGCCCACGACTTCGTTATTGATTCTTGATTAAATCTACCATAAAACATTCTTCAGTGATACAATCTTAGAAATCATATGAGTTGTTTCGGAGATTACCTCCTGCATAAAAAGGTATACCTGTATAATATTAGTGAAAATAATGCAATGTCTAACGCTACCCCTCTCTTTGTTGCAGATAAAACAATGCTATCAAAGTTCAGTGTGAGTGTTAGTGCCAAAGTGTAGTGCCAACATGGGGTGCACCCCAAGCATGTTGCTTGACCACAAGAGTCGTCGCCGCGACAGCACTGGGTCCCAGGAGGCGGCCCTGGCTAAGGTGGCCCCTACCCCGGTCTGTAACAAGGCCGTACAAGCTGCCAAAGCCCCCAGGGCCTCCTTAGAATCTGATGGCTTCAGCATCCAGCTTTCCAGCAAGAAGGACAGCTATGTGTCGCAAATGGGGAACAACTTTGCGACACAGCTGCATATTAAGAGGATATCTGGTGAGTCGTGTTCTTGCTATTCATCATCATCAGGTACAGTCTGACTTCACCCATGGTGACTGTAAGCCTCTCTACCAATTTCCACGCTCCTGTGTATTATTTAAGGTGGTATATTTGCACGTTAACCGAACTTTTGTCATTATTTTGGCGCAAGACCTGACATAATATTGGGTATCGAGATTCGATTCTATTTAAGTAATTCTTTTTAGATAACAAGTATAAAGAAATATATGTATATATTTTTTTTTGAATGGTGATACTTACGTGGCAATAGAGGGGCGCTAGTGACGGTACTCCGGTCGCTGCTAGGGTGGTGACGTCATCGTCATAATCAAACAATCAACGATCAAACACACTACTGACGTAGAAGTCAAATAACAAAACACTATATTTTGTGGAAATTTAATTTAACCTTGGCACAAAAATTGTGCATTTTAAAATTAATTAAGGTGTTTACTTTCATGAATATATACATATATTTTTTTGGTAATGTGATTGGGATTCCTGTATGTTCCTTTCGGATCAGACAGGCTTTTATAACATATTGTATATTCTATAACTAGCTGACCCACGCAACTTCGTCTGCGTAACATTTTTGATTGATGCTCCGCTCCTATTAGTCGTAGCGTGTCACATAGCCTACAGCTTTTCTCGATAAATGGGCTATCCAACACTAAAAGAATTTTTCAATTCGAACCAGTAGTTCCTGAGATTAGCGCTTTCAACCAAACAAACAAACTAACTCTTTAACTTTATAATATTAAGTATAGATTAGTATGGATATAATATCTGTCATGTCATTTTGTGTGATTATGTGGTGTACGCACAGCGGGCACCCGCTCCGTACACCCGCGGGAGGTTTTAACGTACTAAGATCCATGATTTCGGCAACATTCAAAGTGCCTATTTAGATCGTATAAACCTCGATCAGTGTTATCGTAATAGATTTTACCTAAATTCCTAATAATATTTCATATATCCTCATGTACGATAGTTTAAAACATCAGTTTAAACCAAAAAATGTTTGTGAAATTTTCAGGAACTTATGCTTGTTAAAATTGTTCGGAGCTGCCCAATCCGTTCGTGGGTATTCTAACGTAATGCGTAGTTCCTGTGGTATTAGTTATTGTTCCTTTGTAAACAAGGGTTGAAATAATTTTGTAAACAAGGGTTGAAATAACTTGAGTTTAATTTAGAAACTATAAAAGCATATACTTTAAACAAAACCTATCCACAGAGCACAAGTAGGTACTACCTTTTCAAAATTTTTTTTTGACGATGAAAAATGCCTAACGCATACCGCACCGCCCGGGGAGACGGTTTGGTTATGTGGGACTTGTTAAAAACACCGCCGAACAGTGGTGCAGGTAGTACGGGCATGCGGAAAATATTATTTTTAACCGACTTCAAAAAAAGAGGAGGTTCTCAATTCGGTTGTATGTTTTTTTTGTGTTTTTTACCTCATATCTCCGTCATTTATGAACCGATTTGAAAAATTCTTCTTTTATCTGAATGGATTTACTTCCCGATTGGTTCCATAGAAATTTCATCAAAATCGGTTCAGCAGTTTGGTTTTGAAAAAATGTCATCCAAGTAAAAGAAATTGCGAAATTGATACTTGACAAGGATTTGTGTGTGATACGATAACTAAAAAGGGTAAAATAAAAACTTTTTTGCAAAAAAAAACCGACTTCCAAAAAAACACTAAAAAAAGTGGATTCGGGTGTGAGTCGGTGGCAAAAAAGTCAATGAAACAAACAATAGTCACCGACTTCCGAAAGTAAAGTTATTTTCCACTTTTTTTAGTGTTTTTTTGGAAGTCGGTTTTTTTTTGCAAAAAAGTTTTTTAAATGAAAAGACTTTGCGTTTCTTGATAATACTTTATTAAAATGATATAATGAATGTACCAGTATACAAAAAGAAAGGTATAATACGTATTTTTTTTTAACATGAAAATATTCATAATATTTTTTCACATGAATTCAATTATAAATATTATGCAAAATATACAGTCTTTAAGCATTTCTATATAAATAAATATTAATAAACTAAATAATAAAATAGAGAAGACATAGTTTTAGAGATGGGTGTTTATGACTGAAACTTCAAACAATTGAAGAATAGGGACATAATGCAATATTGCTCATCCCCTTAAGCAAGAAGCGTGATAATATATAGCCTAACATACGAAAAAGTCTGTAAGGAATATTTGTGCAAAATTTAAACAATCTATGCAGTCGTTTTTGCGCCATTTTGGAACATCGATTTGGATTTTTACGATTTTTTTACATGTATAAGTATAGAAGATTGATTCTTACTTTTCTATTTTTAGGAGATGAGTTCCGTATCAAAATGGTCACCTTTTGGTGCGACTTTAATAGTCTGTCTTTCTTTCATTCCAATTTGTTTATTACTATAAACTTATTTGAATAATGACTGTCCCTTCTCCAGGTCGAACTTTCTTTTAAATTAAATATGGAATCATAGATACAAAGAAAAAAGGTTACATATTTTTTCAAGTTTAGGCCAATGCGCGAGATGTTGTATCCATCTGTTGTGCAAACTGCTTTTGTATTTGATGCCGTTGGGGATAATTTCAGGCGTGACAACAAATTATTATATTAAAAAGTTATTATTTGTGAAAATCAGTTTTTAAAATATGAATTTGACATCTCTGGAATCGGTTCAAAAATAAATAAAGCACATAAAAGAAACCACTTACATATTTCCATTTGTTCATGATTTCAATTTGCGAGAGTATGAAGGATAATTAAAAATATGAAAATTGCGTCGACCTTTAAATAGTCCGCGCTTATCTCAATTAAACGTACATACATAGTTATTTTCCATTATAATATAAATTTTCTCGTAATTAATCAATTGGTTACGACGAAGCTTATTGCAGAAAATATCGATAACTAAGGAAGATCCAAATGTTGTCTTGTAATGTAAATGCCCGTTTTCCGTAACACTAGACGATACCTTCATGAATCATCATTATCTGTAGACAGACTTCCAGTCGGCTGTCGGTATGAATACCAGTATTTTACATGGAGCGACTGCCTATCTGACCTGCACAACCCAGTTAGTACTGGGTAGTACGATACCTCTTGGTAAGACTGGTTGTCAGCCTTTCGGGTCGACTAACGTGATACCTTAATGGATGCTTAAATAAAATCGAACTATTGTGTTTTCAATACTCGATTCATTGACTTGCCGATATTCAAAACAACACTGCAACAATATTTTGGCTCTGATGCAAGTTGAACTTTCAAGGTACCTACAGAACTCTCGGTGCGCGAGTCGAACCCGCACTTTGCTGTGTTTTGTATTCTTAACTTTCCTGTGCAGATCTTTATTATACAATTATCTTTTTATTTTCTTCTTTAAATAGTTACTTTACTAAAACGATTCCTTATCGCAGTAGAGAGTAATTGTGCATAATATTCTGCGCTTTGAGCAATTATTCAGCTGAGTTCACAGTGGCTGCTCTTAGTAATTGCTTGCAGTCTGTATCAGGCGTTAATCGTTGGCTAGACCCATTCATTGGCTTAACTAGTTTAACGTCTACTGTTTAATCTGTCTTGGGGGAAATTACCGAGGTAAGATGAGTGAGAAAAGCAATGGGAATGATGATATCGCTATTTTAGAATACTAATAAGAAACATGCTTACATCAGCTTCTGCCTAGCCTTTTGCCAACTACGTTGGGGTTGGCTTCCAGTCTTACCGGATTCAGCTGAATACCAATATTATACATGGAGCGACTGCCTATCGGACCTCCACATCCCAGTTAGTACTGTGTAATACGGGAAGACACCCCCTTGATAAGACTGGTTGTCAAACTTTCGAGCCACTGACTACCTGCAACGACTGTCAAACATCTATAAATGACAACCGAGACCAACGGCTTAGGATGCTTTCCGAGGCACGGAGAAAACTCGGTATATTATCTTCCTAACAAGCTCACTAACTGATAAGTATTTTCTTTCTAAATTCACTTTGAAGAAAACTTACCCAAATTTTTCAATACTTTTCGTCTACAGGATCACGGTGTTAATCGGTCTTATTAACCATTTTAAAGATCTCATAATTTCATTATATTAAAGCGTTACGGCCTAATTTCGTAGAAAATATGTAACGTTGGAGTTTATCGCTAATAATTTTTGATAGCCCAAGGCTGTTGGAGTAAATACTCCCGGGAGATTTCCATTTTATTGTTCGTACAATTTGTTTGATCTAAAGGATCTTATGAAGGTAAAGTTGATATTTATATGTTGGCCTCAGGCTCTAACAGCATGGAAAGGGCTATATCAAGTGTGAGCGTACTTTCCATATTTTGGAGCACAATTTTGTTTCCGGCAAAGTTGGGATTTCGAATTTTTGGACTAAAGCCACGTTTACATCAAATGATTGGCAGTCGACATTTGTGATCAGGCTCACATGTAGTGTATTAGCGTAAAATCGGTTTGCTAGAATGAAAAATGTATATCTAAAAGCAGAAAACTGGGTATCAGCACATTCACGACTTGCGTCAATCGACATTCGCGTGTGTCCGTTGTATGTGTAGTTTGATTTCAAATAGTACCACAGCGCCATCTATGCAACAAAAAAAAACTAACACCAATATTCTGAATCGCGCTGTACAAGCTATCGCGACTAAAGACCATACAGAAAAACCCGGCAACAACTGTTGGGCAGTAGGCACCAGAAAAAACACCATTTATACACCATTTATTTGTTTATTTATTAAAACTTTATGCACGAGTAAAAACTGTACAAAGGCGGACTTAATGCATTAGGCATTTTTTACCAGTCTACCTTAGGGTGATGCAGAGACAATACACAGTAGGTACAATAACAGAAAATAAACCAGAAAATTAAATATAAGAATAAATACATGTATACATACATAAAACAAAATACATAGAGTTATGAGAGAAAAACAAGAAAAACTACTGCAACTGGTCCTATTTATCTGGTCGGGGGATCCTTTTGTGTATGTCTTTGTAATTATGTCCTTCACTTACTCACGTTCCCGTCGCACAGTGGATCCATATTGAAAATTAGTGGACATGGGCAACAAAGTTCCAATATCGATTCGATATTTTTTTATGTGATTCTTCATGATATTCCAGACAACTTTTACTCTTGTGAAATTTCTTCTAAAGTTGATCGTTTGTCTGAAAAAAAAAAAATTAGATTTTTTTGTATGGAGCGAATCACGTTTATTTTTTTTTCTTCAATTGTACGAATATGTTAGGTGTATGGCGTGAGTATATGATAGCTAGGGTCATTCCCTATCCACGAAAAAATATATCAGCGCCGGCCATCCGCGGCCGCGCGAGTAATCATTCGGTAAAAAAATAATATTTTCTATGAATTTTTTTGCCTTTTAAAATCAATTCAAAGTCATATTTTCTGTCTCACTTGGCTGTTTTCACCTTTTTAGTTAAATATATAGTTTTAATAGCACATAGGTACTCACAACTAGTAATTCTGGAAGAGGTTAAGTTATTATTGCATGTTATCGGTGGCACCTGCATTGTGATTGATATTTGTTTGTGCGCTCGGTTAAGTGCATAACAAACGAGTCACCGAAAAATAATTGTCTCTGATTGGCTGTTATTTTTTTAACTACCTGCACATTATCTATTGTTATCGGTGGCACCTGCATTGTGATTGATGACTCATTTGTTTGTGCGCTCGTCTAAGCGCATAACTAATGAGTCATCGAAAAATGCTCGTCTCTGATTGGCTGAATAATTTTCAGTCATGCTAATATGTTCACTACTTGAGTAATTAACACTGACTATAAATACAAAGACATTCACTAAGTCCCTCTAGTTTCGCTCTTGTCGCTTATTTGTGAACACAGTGAAATACTTTTATTTTTATATTTACTTTAGAACTATGGCTGGATTTTGTACCAACCTAGATCTTTTTGTGAAATTAAGAAGTGGTGGTGATCTGAAAAATTATATGTTTCTATATGAAAGTATAATTTCTGTTTTGAATACCACAGTTTCTGAAGAAGACAAAAACCTCATCAAGGAGTTCTGTCGGCTTTTTTGTGTAAGCCTAAATAAAAAGTGGATAGAGTCAAGTAGAGATCAAAAAACTTTTATGAACCGTGTAAATAATCGCAAGTGGTTGGAAAAAAACATCAACTGGCCTGTTTGTGACAGTGTTGACCTGAGAAGTGAGTTGGGCTTTTCGGACACAGCCTTATCTGAGCCAGTGGATATGAATTCCCATGTTCCTAATCTTGCAGTATGTACTACGGAAGCGGGAACATCTACAGAAAAGGAGCACAGAAAACCGTTCGAAGACTTAAGTAATAAGCAAAAAAAAAGACGTTCTACTTCCATAGTAGAAGAAAATTCCGAGGAAGAGTTGCAGCACTGGTACTTAACAAAATTGAAAGACAACGGCAAAACGAATCTGGCAAAAGTGGTCGAATACCTTTCCAGTAATCCAGAAACGCTATCCGAAGTACACGAGCGACTATTCAAAAAGCAGAGCCTAAGTACTGTCTCTGAAGATAAGTGTTTAGCTCTTTACACATCACTTGCGCTCTCGAGATGGAAGTACTTAGCTCTTCGACAATTTCTGAAAGAAGAAAACTGTGCTGCCTTTCCATCTTATCCAAAGCTCGTTAATGCCAAGAAAAGATGTTATCCACCACAAGAGAGTATGGAGATTACCGAAAAAGGAGCTCAAATTAAATTGCAAGCGCTATTGGACCACACTGTGGAGAGGATTTTACTAGATGTGAATTCTGTTGATAGGTCTCAAAATGAAGAACTCAAGTTGACCTGGAAATGGGGGCTTGATGGTTCTTCGTCGCAGAGTAACTATAAACAGAAAACGTCAAACACAGCTACAGAGTTCGGTGATTCATCAGTAGTCATGATAAGCATCGTCCCTCTTCGGCTAGTGTCTGGCTCATTATCTGGGAATGAAAATATAGTTTGGGAGAACCCCACACCTTGCTCAACTCTGTACTGTCGACCAGTGAAGTTCACATTCACTTCGGAGACAGCTGATTTTATAAAGTCTGAAGAGTCGGAGATGAAAAAACAAATTGATGAACGAATATCTACTCAGTGTGGAAATATTATTGTATCACATGAATTGCATATGACCATGATTGATGGAAAAGTGGCCAATATTATTGCTGAAGTACCATCATTTGCAACGTGCCCCATTTGCCTGGCAAAACCAAGTGAGATGAATAATTTAGACTCTGACTTCCAGACCACTTCGTGAAGATATTTACAAACAAGGAATTTCTTCACTGCATATGAAGATTCGGTGTATGGAATGTCTTCTCCATATATCTTATAATCTGGATTTTCAACGATGGACAGCTCGAGGCGAACATAAGGCTTTGAAACAAGCTAAAAAAAATACCACGCAACAAGAGTTTCGTGAGCAAACTGGAATGCTGATTGATATAGTCAAACAGGTATGTATTTAGTTCGTTTTATGTTTTTTGTGTATTATATCTCTATGTGTCGTATATTACAGTCTTTTTCCCCATTTCAGGGTTTTGGAACTACAAATGACGGAAATACTGCGAGGCGCTTTTTCCAAGATTACAAAACATCATCCAGAATAACAGGAATTGACGAAAATCTAATTTTCAGATTTTCCGTTATTCTACAAGCCATATCATCAGGCAAAAACATTGACTGTGAAAAATTTAGAAGATACTGTAGAGAAACAGCTGATGTATACGTGCAACACTATTCGTGGTACTACATGCCAGTTAGTGTACATAAACTTCTAATGCACGGTGCAGACATCTGTAACCACTTTGGTGTTTTGCCAATCGGTAAGTAAAAAATAAATAGAGTTTGATGTATAATTTGACTCGATTGCTTTTTGAAATTAAAATGCATGTACTTATTTCTTTTAGGTACCTTATCAGAAGAAGCTTCGGAAGCCCGTAATAAGGACTTCAGAAACGTCAGAGAGAGACACA
The DNA here is from genome assembly GCA_964057025.1 of Standfussiana lucernea. Taxonomy (NCBI): domain Eukaryota; kingdom Metazoa; phylum Arthropoda; class Insecta; order Lepidoptera; family Noctuidae; genus Standfussiana; species Standfussiana lucernea. The sequence goes on along the minus strand of OZ059803.1, from coordinate 5,773,531 downwards.
CTCGGAAAACGGACAGAATAGCAACAAACGAAGACATCCTCCATGGACTTCTAATAAGCTCTGATCCTCACATATCCTACATAAGGCCTAAAATAACGAAACAGGTTCATAGTGAGTTGTTGCCTGAAGCAATTCAGTTGTTACAGACTACCGAGCCTCCCTGTGACAGTGAGATTATGGAGGAAGAAGAATGCCTCATAGCAGAGTCCGAAAATTTGCCGGACCCACTTCTGGAATAAGAAATAAAGTGATCCGGCTATGGACTATTCCCACAAAAGCCCATCAGGGCTGGGAATATGACAAACAGCCCTTTTCAGGGCTACAATTATTTCACAATTTCCTTTCGATCATACGTACGATAACTTATACTATACTTTACATACGCTTGATTATGTAGATAATGATTATCAACGTCTTGCCCGTAAAAATTCAAACTATTTCACGTATATTTGATAAAATTAGTATACCCAGAAACTTGTTACATGTTTATTTTACAATAGATAACGTGCAGGTAGTAAAAAAAATAACAGCCAATCAGAGACGACCATTTTTCGATGACTCATTAGTTATGCGCTTCTAGCCGAGCGCACAAACAAATGAGTCATCAATCACAATGCAGGTGCTACCGATAACAGTAGATAATGTGCAGGTAGTTAAAAAAATAACAACCAATCAGAGACAATTATTTTTCGGTGACTCGTTTGTTATGCATTTAGCCGAGCGCACAAACAAATGAGTCATCAATCACAATGCAGGTGCCACCGATAACATGCAATAATAACTTAACCTCTTCCAGAATTACTAGTTGTGAGTACCTATGTGCTATTAAAACTATATATTTAACTAAAAAGGTGAAAACAGCCAAGTGAGACAGAAAATATGACTTTGAATTGATTTTAAAAGGCAAAAAAATTCATAGAAAATATTATTTTTTTACCGAATGATTACTCGCGCGGCCGCGGATGGCCGGCGCTGATATATTTTTTCGTGGATAGAGAATGACCCTAGCTATCATATACTCACGCCATACACCTAACATATTCGTACAATTGAAGAAAAAAAAATAAACGTGATTCGCTCCATACAAAAAAATCTAATTTATTTTTTTTCAGACAAACGATCAACTTTAGAAGAAATTTCACAAGAGTAAAAGTTGTCTGGAATATCATGAAGAATCACATAAAAAAATATCGAATCGATATTGGAACTTTGTTGCCCATGTCCACTAATTTTCAATATGGATCCACTGTGCGTCGCAACTCGTAAAATGTGTTAAGCTATTTCTGACAATTTTTTCTCTACAGAACTTTCTGTGTGGCTGGTTCGTGGCCAAGGCATCACGTTTAGCGTAAACGAGGCCTTACAATTCTTTTCGTTCTTCATTTGTTTTTTAAAATATTACAACATCCGCACATTAAACACTGATTGAAAAATAAACTATTTTTATAAATCAACCTGATGCTCGATAGTGCGTAGATAATCGGATAAGCTGATTGATTGATAGTTTTATTCCGTTTCCATGCGAATGGAAAATAAACGAAAAATTCACCAATTTGAAATAGGTGTGACATCAGCTTGATAGGTATATCCCTGTCAATATCGGATGATGTTAGGGACAGTTTTTTATTTAGGAAAACGGAGAAATGAGCATTTAAGAGGAAAATTGAAAGTGCTGTTGCAGAAAATATGAAAGGGAGTCGTCTCACTAGGTATGGCCATGCGATGAGGAGGGATGCAACACATGTGACTAAAAGAGTGATGAATATAAATGTTGATAGATGGAGAGGGAGACTGGACAAAAGATGGATGGATTGTGTGAGGAATAACATAAAGTAAAAAGGAGTAAATGAAAGCGTGACAATAGACAAGGGAGAATGGAAGAAAACAAAGTGTTGTGACGACCACCAAGCAACATGGGACAAGGAAGATGATGATTTCAGTTATTTCCTATAGTCATAAACAAGCCTACCTGAAGTAAAATCTATTGAAGGGATAGGGATCTATTAAGGGGTAAGTAGACGAATACACTGGTTCTCTGCATTTCCACTAGATTTGATTCCTCAGAAAGACTCCATTCATAAACTCTATACAGAAACCTGAAGTGGGTACAATTTTTCCGCACTTCCCTTCACGTTTCGTCTCCTAATAGGTTCTGTTTACACTCACTGTTGATTGTTCAATGTCGATCTCGTCATTTTTGACGTAAGTAGGTAAGTATGAAATACACAAAAATATGATTACGTAGCATAACAGTAAACAGGTTTAGAAGAGTCGGTGCCAAAGTAAATATTATGTGGAAATGATGAGGTCTTGCGTCTTAACACAGTGTTAATTCTTTTTTGTTAAAGGAAATCTCTTTGAAGATGTTAGTTTAGCTTCCAGGCCAGAGTGTAATTAATTAAAGACAAGGTTTCCGTTGATCTATATCCTGATAATATATTAATTTATTGATGAACAAATTACTTAAAGGTACTGCTTATTTCATAAGAAATTTCTTCCAGCAGACCTGCGAGAGGGAAATTGGATAAAAAATATAGACACAGTGTGTAGAAAAGCCAAAACAGGAAATATTAAATGAGAACTATCTAGTAATCCAGACACCGGGCCGCTACTAACAACAAATTCCCGATGACAAAACCAACATGAATCGAGGGCTGGATTTTTGACCGTTTTTTTTTTGGCAATACTCTCGCCCCCTAATTGTATAGCGCTTAAACATATCTGGCGAAATATGGGAGTAAGCTATTTTAGATATCTTCACCTCCGCCTTCTTACCATATTATTAAATGCCATCGAGAATTTAATTTTGATGTTATGTTATAATCTACCTAGTAATTGTAGTCTACATAGAACATTGAATTCAATTACGCTGAAATTCGGAAGCCTAGTTCATAGAATTCTTTGACTAACAATAAACTAGTTTAATGAGTTTGTGGACAAACTATTTCACAGGTATAGGTACCTACTCGTACTATAGAAAGCGCCAGACAAACGTGCAATAAAGTTCATTGACCCACATACAATTATATACGTACATACTTAATTCCGAAAACAATAATAATGACATAAAGCTATCCTGGCTCTACACATTTTTTTAAAATATTTATTCCTATCCTTTTTTTGGTAATGAAAAACGATTCATATTTTATTGTCCGCGTACTACGCATGGAAACTAAGAAAAGGGCAATAAACTTTATTGCCCACTTACTATAATGTTGTATACTTCTTTTGAGCTTTAAAAACAATTCAAATAAATTCACACGAGGTTTTTGTATCAATTAATTATTGTAAATTGTATAGAGTGATGCAGTCAATTGTATGATGCCCCTGGTATAAGCGTGGAACGAAGCGATATGCCATTGCCTCGGGAGGTCGGGACGTTACTTTATTTGAGTGAAAAGATATTAATTGGGAGCGATACTATTCTTATATTTATTTATTCAAACAGGAACACGAGATTCACGACGTAATTCAATATTGTATTAATCTGTAAAACCGGGCTTTGCATATAATGTTTTGTTTTGTTTGTTTAAAAGTTTTTTGATTATTTACATGCGAGCGAGAGATTTTCTATGACGTGGTGTATAATATATAGTTATTAAAATTCAAGTTAAAAAGTACAATTTTTCTACCTGTCGAATTCAACAAAGAGAAGCAATGATAATAACTTGTATTACCTACTAGTTCTACGTAATACTCGTTACTTCTTCAAAGTTTTACGTGCAACAGGCGACGACATTTTTATCATTTTTAACCGACTTCAAAAAAAGGAGGAGGTTCTCAATTCGGTTGTATGTTATTTTTTTGGTTTTTTACCTCATATCTTCGTCATTTATGAACCGATTTGAAAAATTCTTCTTTTATCTGAATGAATCTACTTCCCGATTGGTCCCATAGAAATTTCATCAAAATCGGTTCAGCAGTTTGGTTTTTAAATCAAAATAGCTGTAAAAAATATGTCATCCAAGTAAAAGAAATTGCGAAATTGATACTTGACAAGGATTTGTGTGTGATGCGATAACTAAAAAGGATAAAATAAAAACGTTTTTGCAAAAAAAAAACCGACTTCCAAAGAAAAAAGTGGAAAATAACTTTACTTTCGGAAGTCGGTGCCAAAAAAGTCAATGAAACAAACCGTAGTCACCGACTTCCGAAAGTAAAGTTATTTTCCACTTTTTTTTGTTTTTTTTTTTGGAAGTCGGTTTTTTTTTGCAAAAACGTTTTTTAGTGGTAGACTTGTTACACTCACTTCGGAGTCTCCTGCCTCACGCCCCATGCTTTCCTGGTCTGCGTAAATCTAAACCTTACCTAGGCATCCACATTGCCTGTGTAAATGCACATATGTATCTAGTATTTGTTCTTTCCTTTGACTGTCTCATTGGTTTAGTGGTTGTAAGCGACTGCTGAACAAGAGGTCCTGGGTTCGATTCCCGGGTCGGGCAAAGTGTTATTGGGGTTTTTAAACAGAAATTTCTCAGTAGTAGGCCATGGAGTTCGGTTTGTGCCCGGTTGATTGCAATGGGCTCGCCCCCTATATCATGACCTTATGACCTTAACATAACTGGCGAAATGTGGGTATACTATTAGGTACACCTCTGCCTATCCCTTCGTGGATTACAGGCGTGATGGTATGTTCAGTTTAGAAACAGACAGACGAACAAACGCCAAAAATGACTACAGTATTCCACTATATGAATATCTTACCAACTACAACCAACTTAAGTCAGAGTTACCTACACACTACCAAGTTGTACCGAACTTGAGTTCAACCACTTCAAGTTGCTTGCAAGACGCCTATTTGCATGTAGATTCTACCTAATAACATTATGCTAGTACATCAGTTTGATGCTTAAGTATAAACATGCAAAGTTTAAAAAACTTACTCAGATAAGTGCTTTATTAGATCAAAGATCTAAGTTTTCTAAAAGAAAACAACCTCTCTTGTCTAGTATTTAAGATAATCCGGTTGACGTTTAAGTATAAACTATGTTTAAAATTACGCTATGGCGTTTTTTTTTCGTATATGATTAAGCTAATATCGTCGAGTAATCAAAAATTATCGAGTTTGTTTTCAATTTCCACTCTCATCAATTTCAAATTACGTTATTGACAAATGGCACAGGTAGTCAATGGCCCGAAAGTCTGACAACCAGTCGTACCAAGGGGTATCGTATTACCCAGTACGAACTGGGTTGTGGAGGTGAGATAGGCAGTCGCTCCATGTAAAATACTGGTATTCAGCTGCATCCGGTTAGACTGGAAGCCGACCCCAACATAGTTGAGAAATGGCTAGGCAGATGATGGCACAGCACCCACAAATCTACAAGGAAAAACTCGATTTACAGCATACCTAATTAATACTACTTTCAGCCTAATTACGAATCCCCAAACAAATCTAACTACTGTGACATATTTCGTACGGAACAAAAGTTTACACAGTTAACAAAATTAGTATAGCGAACTGCAATCCTATGTTAGTGGCGTGACAGTTGTACGCCATTTTGGAACTACTGTAATTGTACGAAGTGCCACTCTAGTCTGCGGCACTGCATGATACTTATGACGTCATAATCGGTGGACTCTGACGTGGAATGCCTAAGAGCCGCCGACACATGGGATACTTTTAGTATCAGTCTGCAGCGACTGTTCTGTGATTTCAGAGAGCCTGGACAATTTTATCTGAAGTCAACTTTTGATTTGATCATTTGGCTGCAGATTTAAATAATCAAATCTTTATGAGCCTCCCAAGGGCTGGAAATGGACCGGGCTTCTAAGGCATTTGGACGGGATCTTCGCGAAGAACTCAATTATGTGGGAAACAAATTAATGATTACACTATCATAACACGCCCGTAACTATAAAAAAGCAAAGTTACATACACCCTAAACTCGCGCCTTTTTCCCAAATTGCCTACCACCCCGGTAAGCAGAAACTCCAAAACGCCACCTGCTGCGGTCCTCACATACTCCTTTCACACGTCCACGTTTATACATCTGACCATACACGCACGCCAGTTGCCAGTACTTTGCACCTGAGCTTTCTGAAGAACCTCACCAATAAACTCAGTGATGTATTTATAATCTCGTCTCACTGAACTGGATTATGTTCCTTTATTAAGAACGATTTTTGAAAACAACGTACGTTTAAGCATTCGATACAACACGGTTCGGTGTTCTCGTGCAAGCGCCAGTCGCCGAAGTTGAAAGTACCGTGTGTGTCTGACGTCACTATTGACAGTCTAGTGACGTAGTTATTGCACGTAAACGGTTAAACACTTCTTTGAAACACGAAATGTATATTATTGCTGATATACGTGCTTTTGTGGCGTAAAATGCTATCAGTAGGTATACGAAAGCACTACTTGTTACGGACGTCGTAGCTCAATATGTATAAAGAATGTAAATAAATACGAAATAATGTTATGTAAGGTTTAGAATTAAGTATTTGACAATAAAGACTGATTTGGTAGTAGGGAAATTCATATAAATGATTAGATTAGGTTTGTTTTCATATCCCTTAGTTATAAGTAAACATATGTCAAAGATTGTAAGGGAGCGTAGAGCATGACTACAAGTTCCGACATGTACGGACAGGTCGAAACCTGTCGGAGGCACGCGTACGAGAACTCTGACACAGTAGGCGGAACACGATAGTCGCACTTTACGCTACCCACTACTTGCACCTAGCAAGTAAACAGATAAAAGTAGGGCCGCTTGTTGCGAATTTCGCAGGGATTAGCTAGTGGCTCCACACGTGATCCATACGCGAACCACCGAACCGTTAACTCCTTAGGCCTCCGCTGGCCGTTTAGTGAGTCGCGGCGCCACCGTCGGCGCATCGTCGCGTCCGTCCAACCGCCGACCCAAAATCAACTCGATTGAGGGTAGGCGGTTGAAACGGAAAAATCCGTGTACCGCCCGAACCTCATCTTTTGCTATTCCTTTGTTCGTTGTGTGACTCGTCGGGCTGCGAACAAAGGAATTTTTCCGTTGTGAATACATGGGTGCCTAGCGCCTGTGTGTTCACAGCGGGAACCCCGTACCGCCCGGTGCTCGGTCACCGTAGAGGTTGCGGAAGCCCACTACAACGGGATGCCTGCATCTCCACCAACGGACCAGCTGGCGAGGGACCGGGCGACGTCGCTCCCGATCATCGGGGGCGCGTCGCCTGGTGCTCCACCAGCCACCACCTATGCCGAAGAGGAAGAGAGGAGGCGCCCGCCTCTATCTCAGTCGCCACCACTACCGCTGGCGCAAGCGTCGCCGCCAGCGCGCACGCCAGGCTCTGCAGCCGTGTCACCGACGCCGCCACCACCACTCTCGGGCCGCCATCCGGTGCCCATTCGCCCGCCGGCGTTCCGCCCCGTGCCAACCCAGGCCCCGGGACCCGCCGGCAACGCAAACCGCGCGCCTACTGCGCGCACTGCTGCCCCCACTGTGCGCCCGGCGACGCAGCCGGTGCGAGCGCCCGCGCCGCCTGGGCCCCGCGCGGCGCCCGCCCCGCCTGCGCCCCCCGCACCCGCTACCGCGCGCCCTGCGCATTCATCAGCGCGCTCCACAGCGCGCTCGGCCGCAAGCGCACGCCCTGCCGCTGCCGCGGCACGAGCCGCGCGCACTGGATCGCCCGCTCCCCGCCGCTTGCTGGCAGGCTCAGCCGCCGCAACGACAACCACCCAAGGCGGTTTACTATCACCGCCACCACCCAGAAGCTCCGCCCAGGACTCTCCGGCAGCTATGTCCCCCTGCTCTTCAAGGGAAGGGAGTGACACGTCGCTGACTCCGGGAGGCTCCGCGACCGGTCGACGCGACGTTTGTGCTGAAACGCCTGCACGATCCAGCTCTCCAAGGGACACAGAGGTTAGTGGCGCTCCCTCCCCTATGGACGATGACAACTCGCTGGGCTTCGGCTACGAGTTCCAGCTCGATGCCAGAGCCCAGCGCCGACCCAGAAGCTCGGACGACGAGGCCGCCGAAGAGGCGAAACGAGTCTGCACCGCCGACTCCCCGCTCCCGCAGCGCCCCCCGCGCGGTCAAGCCGGAACAGGCTCGCCGACCTTCGCCGAGGCGGCTCGCCGTTCACCCACCGGACTCGACACCCTCCAGGACACGACGCCCGCCGCCACAGCCCCTGCACAAGACAAGAGCGCAGCCGCAGCGGCCAAGGGGAAAAAGCCACGCTACCCTCCGTTGGTAGTGGAGAAGCTACCCAACTGGGCCGCCCACTTCAGGGCCGTGAGTGCCAAACTGGGCCACCCACCCAACGCTCGGCCGTACCAGGGCGGAATTCGTTTCGTCCCGGAATCTGCGGACGAGTACAGGGTGGTACAGAGGTACCTCACTGACCTAGAGAGGTCGGACGGCCTTAGCTGGTTTTCTTATTCGCTGCCGGCGGAGCGTAGCCTAAAGGTGGCGATCAGGGGGCTGCCGGCCGACACAGATCCAGCCGAAATCGAAGAGGAGTTGAGGACACTGGGATACCAGCCGGAGTACGTGCGAAACATCAACGCACGCGGTGGACGACCCGGCTGTTTATTCCACGTGGTCCTCAAGAGGCAGCCGGACATTCGCCGCATCTACGACACCACCACATTCCTGTACATGCGGGGTGTCCGTGTAGAGGCATGGCGAAGCAAGCGTGGGCCCGCCCAGTGCCACCGGTGCCAAAAGTTCAGGCACAGCTCGCACCAGTGCCACCGCCCGCTCGCATGCGTCAGATGCGGAGAAGAGCACGCCGCCCGGGACTGTCCGCGCCCGAAAACAGAGCCGGCCACCTGCGCCAACTGCGCGGGAGACCACCCGGCATGCAGCAGCGGCTGTCCCGTGTTCCGGAAAGAGGTCCGGAACAAGCGAGCGGGTACCGTCGCCATCTCCCAGACGCAGCGTCGGCCAAATAAGGTGAGTCCTCCACCTCCTTCCACAGACGACCACGAGGCCCCAAGCACGACGCTGATGGCGGCGGCGAACGGGCCCACATCCAAGGACGCTCCTGCCTCGAGGCGGAGGAAGAGGGCGCGTGGACGCGGGGGAAAGAAGACGGCAACAGCACAGCCCCAGCCACCCGCGTCCCAACCCAGGCAAGTACTTGTCCCAGGGGCGCAGGCTCCTGCGATTACCACCTCGTCAAAGCCCACCGACGCCGCTGCTGGCGCCGGCAAGAAGAAGGGGAAGCGGGCGGGGAAACCCGCCCCTCCAACAGAGACGCGGCAACCCACTGTCCGCGACACGCCAGTTGCAGCGACCGCAACGCTGCAACCTCCAGCCGGCGCCCGCGGCGACCAGCAGCAGCGACGCGCACCACCACGCACCGGCGCTCTGAAGGAAGAGCGCCAAAAAGAATTTACCGCCTGCGCCATCAAACTCCTGATGGATCTAATAAATGCCATCAGGCAGGGACAAGACGCGGAGCTTGTGATCCTCGACGGACTGGCCGGACTACTGACGCTCTACCATGGCTAGTTCGTTGAGGGTCCTTCACTGGAATGCCCGCGGCCTTCGGAAAAAGGTAGCCCCTCTCCGCCTCCTCCTCAGGGAACAGAAAATCGACGTGGCGCTCATCAGCGAAACGCTCCTGGCCCCCGCTGACAATCCTAGGTTCCCAGGATACGTTATGTACAGGAAGGATGAGAAGTCATCGCTCGGCATCACCTACCGCGGTCTGGCGGTATTGGTGAAGAGAAGAGTCGTCCACCAACCACTCCCTCCGACGTCACCGGCGACACTCTACGCGCTGGGTGTTCAGCTGCATGTCGCCGGCGAGGACGTCAACATATACGCGTGCTACTGCCCACCAGCGTCCCCTCTCGACTTACCCGAGCTGCGGGCGCTCCTTCGGCAGTCGCCGCACGCGACACTCCTTGCAGGCGACCTCAACGCCAAGCATCCGGCGTGGAATAGCCGGACGACCAACGACAGAGGGAGGCGACTCTTCACAGACGCAGAAGCTAGTGGATACACGGTGTCCGGCCCAGATACGCCTACCCACTACCCGGACAACCCGAAGCAATCACCGGACGTGCTGGACATCGTGATCCACTCAGGACTGAGTGGCCAGATCGCCCAACAGGTCATAGACGACGAGATGCAGTCGGACCACAACCCTGTACTCGTCGTCCTTTCAGGTATGCCGACCAGACTCTCTCCTCCAGCGCCACGTCGTACCACGGACTGGACGAAATTCACAGAAGTGATGGAGACCACCACCCCTACTTGGCCCATCGTCTCCGCCGCGGACGTCGACAGGCTAGCAGCGGAGGTCACCGTTTGCATCCAACGCGCCCTCAATGAGGCGACAACCACCACCACGCAACCGCAGGGGCTTGTTTACAAGCCTCTGCCAAACCATCTGAAGCAGCTGATCGCCCAGAAGAGGCGCCTAAGCAAACGGTGGCAGGACACGGGCTGCCCAAGAGACAAACGCGACCTCAACCGTCTAGCGGAGAAGGTCAGGGCCAAGCTACAGGAGTTCAACACCGCGAGCTGGGAGGAACACATCGACGCCGCCGAGGGAGACTGGCCGTCGATACATAAACTGTGTCGACAGCTCTCAAATACCCCGGCTCCGGTGCGTCCTCTACTCCACAGCGACGGGGCGCCGAGATATACCGCAGCAGACCGAGCGGAGATATTTGCCGAGCACCTGGAGCGTCAATTCCAGCCGAACCCAACCAACGACACCGAGCACATCGCAGCAGTCGAGAGGCACCTTGGAGAGTACTTCGCGACGCCGATAGCTCCCGAAGAGAGCCCCATCTTCTTCTCGCCTTGCGCAGTGAGACGCGCCATCCTCAAAACCAGGCCTAGAAAGGCCCCAGGAGCGGACGGCATCACCAACACAGCGCTGCGCCACTTGCCGTACCGTACGGTCGCGGCACTGGCGCGCCTGTACACGGGGGTACTGCGCACAGGGGTCTTCCCGGCCTTGTGGAAGGAAGGGCGCGTCATCATGCTGCCCAAGGCGCACAAGAACGTGCTGAAGCCGGAGAGCTATCGGCCGATCACTCTCCTCTCCACTGTCTCCAAGGTGTTTGAGCAACTCCTGCTGCGACACCTCTCCGAGTACGTCACGCCTCGCCCGGAGCAGTTTGGGTTCCGCGCTGAGCACTCCACGACGCTCCAGCTGTCGAGGGTACTGCACCTGCTGTCAGCGACACTGAACAAGAAGGAACACGCGGTTGCAGTATTCCTCGACATGGAGAAAGCTTTTGACCGTGTTTGGCATGCCGGTCTGCTCTACAAACTGTCGAAGACAGATGCGCCTCGTCGCTTGATTCAGGTGGTCTCATCATTTCTGTCCCACAGGTCCTTCCGGGTGGTGGTCGACGGCGAGCTCTCGGGCGCCCGCCCAGTCGCTGCGGGCGTGCCACAGGGCAGCTGCGTCTCGCCACTGTGCTACTCATGCTTCACCGACGACATCCCCACCACACACGACACCACGCTCGCGCTGTACGCCGACGACGCCGCGTACATCGCCACCTCGCTCAACGCGAGGCACGCGGCCGTCAAGATGCAGCGCGTGCTCGACCTGCTGCCTGACTGGCTGTCGAAATGGAGGTTGTCGGTGAACGTGGGCAAGACGCAGGCGCTAGTCGCCGGCTCCGCCAAACTCCCACCACCCCTACAGCTGCTGGAAGCCGACATCGCGTGGTCGCCCCGGGTCAAGTACCTAGGGGTCACCATCGACCGTCGGCTCACCATGGAGAGTCACGTCCGCAGCGCCACCGCAAAATGCAGAACGGCCCGCGCTCTGCTACACCCAGTGCTCTCATCCCGCCTCCCGCTGCGTGCCAAGCTGGGCGTGTACAAAACGTACATTCGCCCGCTCCTCACGTACGCCGCCCCAGCCTGGCTCGCCCTCACAAGCGAGTCGACAAAACGCCTACTCCGAGCGCAACAGAGCCTGTCCCTGCGGAAGATCGTCGCCGCCCCTCGCTTTGTGAGGAACGCCACAATTCAGCGGGACCTCAACATCGAGAGCCTGGATGATTTCTGCCGCCGCCTTGCGTCCACAATGTTCGCGCGTGCCGACGCTTCTGCCTGGCCTCACGTCAAGCACATAGCGCCATGGCACGCGCGGCCACCTGACGCGAGGCGCCTACCGCGCGACCTAGTTGCGGACGTGACGACCCCCCCCCCTGACTTGACGCACCCGGGTAGGTCGCACCCATCAACACGCGGCCTACTCAAACATTGAGACTCCACACACACTACACTCATCCGGTGTGTGCCGTGTGCTAGGTTAATATAGGCACGTCACGCACCGCACCATACAAACATGACTCCCCATTCGTTTAAACTCACGCGATGAATGTGCGGCGCGGGCTCGCTATTCTATCGCCTACACGAGCGGTGTTACACAAACACATTACCGCTCACACACACACACACGGTCCCTTGCCTGGCGCGTAATCGGCTAGACCTGAAAGCGTGACAGGCGGGGGCCAGCAGCCGCGGTAGGGAGCGCCGAGCCACCTCTGTCGCTGGTCGTCATCCGCTAGGCCTCCTCCGGGTAACCGGAGGTCTCACCTGGCGGTGACAGACCGCCGAGGTGGCGTGAAGAAAGCGGCGCTATTTACATAGCACCGTAGCGCCTCCTACCGGACATTTTGACAACTACACATAAGCAAATCGCGTGCGCGCATTTGCCATCGGCCATGGCCTACAAGGCCAACACAGTGAGGGTGCCCGTTGTTGCGGGCACACCAACGACCCCGCGGGAAAAGGACAAAGTCCACAACCCGCCAGCCGCGCTCCCATACGGGGGCGTAGCGATGTCTTCCAGAATTTCGCAGTCGTCTCTCAACCATCGCACAGCAAGCTACCCTGGAAAATAAAAGAAGAAACAAGAAGTCTGAAGTTTTATTTACAAGATTCACAGTGCATTACAAAGTATACAGTCCACACCTACACTACTTTTAAAGCTATTTTTTTTTTCTTTGGCTTCGCACGTTTTGATGACAGCTATTTAATACCTCCCACTACTGGGCAAAGGCCTGGTAATAGAGAGAAGTCACGAACATTGATCTACGCGCTTGCTCAAAACGGGTTGGCGATTTCAGACTTATATTAATTATATGTCCTGGTTTTCTCACGATGTCTTCATCCAAGAAAGTACATTTAAAAAGTCACATGGGGCAAGTAGCCCGGATTTGAACCCGCAACCTCGTGCACGAGAGGCGAGACCTTACCTCTGAGCCACGATGATAGATTTTGCAGCCACACTGGGAATATTTTAGAAATGAATTTGTACTTTCATGGCTCAATAATCTGGGATTTACAAATTTCGAAAGACGAATACAGTAAGATCTTTTGCTCTTCGCCAGGTTCGTGTTATGAGGAAAGCCTCATAACACGATTTCACGTACCGTCGACACGCGTCTAACACAAAAAAAAACGCACTGTAAGCTCAAATAATAGTATAAATTTTTAATGTTTTGCAATAGATAACATTGTCCTCCGATCACGAATCATAATATTTTTTCATGTGCATAAGCCCTTAATTACAGATATGAATTAAATCTTTGTTTTTCGTTTGTTACTAACATAGCTTATAAGTAGTGTGTATTACTAACATCATATGGATCAAGGTCTGAAATAATTTTTTTTTTTTAAATGTATTTTTATTTTTTATTTATTACAACATAAACTCTCGCCTTTTCTTCAGGACCTATGGCAGGAATTGCAAAACTTCACCTGCTACGATCCTCACAAACTCCTTTAGCTGCCTCGACGTACATACATCCCATGGATCTTCAACAAGGCTCTAGATATTTTTAATACTTCACAGGCTAGTTATATCTTGGAGTAATTCCAGTGTTGAAGCCTGGAATACTGATAGGAGTACTTTGAGAGATGAGCGCGATTTCTTACATCGTTGAGTGGGGGATTAGAAGAAAGATTGTTTGTAAGACTTTAAAAGCTTTTTTTTTGATTGTAGAGTTATAAATCTCAGTCTTTAAGTTTTATCTAATTGAAGTCATATTTTTTGTAACTTATACTTTAAAGAAAAAAATATCTTTCATTTCTATGATATACTAGAATAAACGTAGTGTGAGCTTTAAGGTTCCATGCGAGTGGTGTCGTTAGTTCTCAATTAACTCGGGCAGCGACAGCACGTACCCTTAACCTTTTGACCGCTTGGCTAAATATCAATTGCCGTGCCCCTAGCGCGCGCGGCTACAAATCGATAAAATAAATAATACCTACAATAAATAAGCATTTTCAATATTTAGAGCTACGAGACATAATTTTAAATAATTGTTGTAAATAAAAATATAATGTTGTAAAAAGTGCATGTTCTCTGTCGCAGAAATACGACACAAGCCGTGGGAAGCGGTTAAAAGGTTAAAGTGTTTCATCTACTTACTGATAATTTGGTGGTTTTATTCTAAACCCTAACTAGTATTTCTAGTGAACATCACAATTTCTAAAGACAAAGATGCATAAACATAGTTTTTGTTAATTGCAAAAGCATTCCATCACACATCTGTCATTAAACATATTTGCTTCGATTTGAAGATGATTTGCAGATCCTCCTTAGATAGAAGACAGAATATTCTTTTTTATTATGCACACCATACAAATTTAAATTTACATAAAGAAAACATTACACATCGGGTGACACAATGGGCGGTCTTATCGCTAAAAGCAATCTTTTCAAGTCAACCTTTGGATGAATTAGGGGAAGAGAGAGAAACAATACTGCAGGTAGTTTGTGGTGTACTATTTATATAATAATATACATACATACATAAAGCATATACTAACCTATATAAATATATACACATAATAATAATCGTTGGACAAGAACAAAGAACCATGCTTAATGATGCTTAAGGAGAGGGGTAGTGATTTTTCACAATTTTTTTTAAAGTGGACAAGGTTTGAGCGCGCCTTACTGACACGAGCAAGGCATTCCATAGTCGCACTGCTTCGACTGTAAATGACTTGCCATAAAACTGGAAGAATGCATTGGCATCTCTAGTCTCATATTTTCGCTTGTATTGTTTCCATACGAAAAATTTCTTTTTTGCTTATCATCATTGACTTAGCTAGCAACACATATTAATAGCTCATTACTTATCCTTAATAAAGAACCAATACCTATATTTATTGAAATCACTACACTTGACGTTGGTAACATTTGCTAAGTACTATACACTCTTTCACGTAGGATGCGTCATACATATGTATATAATATGTATGAAAAGGTGAATAGCTATATAGCACACTTAGTATTTGGTCAATAGAACTAGGTATGACGATACGTTTCCTGTGTCAGGGCGTCTACTCTCTAAGTCCGTCAAAGAAGATACGGGCCCGTACGAAAGTAGATCAAAACTTCCAAATGAACCCTACGCTCTGTTATTTTAGGATTCATGAGTTTTGAAAATACATCGGGAGTAGGGACAACTGTCCAATCGTGTTGTCATTAGTTTTTAGTTCGGGTCCCTCACTTATCGTATGGCCGTAAGTGTTACGGAGTAGGAAACGCCCGTAACTTCGGTCGAAAGTACGGGTTTCGTGCTTAGAGAGTAGACCTCCTGAATCGAATTGTGAGTGACGGTGACGGTGTATCGAGCGCAAAAAACGAACAAGAAAGAGGGTAGACCGATTTGTCTGCTCATAAATACCCACCTGCAAGAACTTCAGTTTATCGGTGATCATGGTGCTTGCAGCAGCGCCGACATATCGGGAACTCGAGATTAATAGTAAACATGGTAAATATCTCGTTAAATGCCTAATTCTACTTGAAACAGAATATTAATATTTCGGTGGCCAACGAGACTATTTCTGCACATTCGCATAGGAGATGCGTTGACGCAAATCACGCGCTATTAACTGTGTGACGTTAATGTTCATGCTAGTTAGATCATAGTGTGATAGACAGTGTGGCTTTTTTTGTAAGTCATTGATGTACATATGTACATTTTGATAGGTTACAGGCCATTTAACCTTCAGGTAATGCCACAGAGATGTAATCTGGCCTAATGGCATCGATCCATCCCAACCAAAATGCCAGAGTGGATCCTCTATACAGAATATGCCCAACCTCCTTTTCGGTTCATCCTGCACAACCACCCGCAACTTTCAGGATTTAAACGAAGTTAAACTTGTGCAGGTAGCTACATACTGGTCTGACAAAATTTGAGTATAATAAATAAAATAAATAAATAAATATCGCTAGACACTACCTATTTGTATTTAGATTACGTTGCTAAATGTAATCTAGTATGAATGAACATCGTTAAGTACCTATGAATGAAATTGGCATTGGTAAGTGTT
Organism: Standfussiana lucernea; assembly: GCA_964057025.1. Classification (NCBI taxonomy): domain Eukaryota; kingdom Metazoa; phylum Arthropoda; class Insecta; order Lepidoptera; family Noctuidae; genus Standfussiana; species Standfussiana lucernea. The sequence goes on along the minus strand of OZ059803.1, from coordinate 5,757,251 downwards.
CGATTGTGTGCCAAAAGGTAAATAAATCCATGTCTATTTTGTACTAAGATATAAAGCGTAGGTAAACTGCATCCAAGATTATACATAGCTGTCGCTAAAGCAAATGACGTGGCCTAATAATTACCTCTCTGCTTTAAACTTAAGCAGAAAGAAGTTAATTGGTCCATAGAATAGAATAAACTTTATTTTACACCAAAATTGAAGCAGAACGGTTTTACAAAAATTGTAAATTGGTCCATGGTTGTTGTTTGGTCCATGTAATTTGCTTGAGCAGACTTCCTGAAGTTTGATCAGAAAACTCCTACACTTCGGATGGATTTTTCAAATCGTCTTTCTTCTACAAGGGTTACGAGTTTTTATGGCAGTTCGTCTTTTTGGAAAATACCATTTTGTTTAAACGTTGCCTCTTTCTAAGAATTTCTCCTGTATCGTGGGTGTGTTTACGAACATTTAAATTCACATACACAAACAGCTAGACCTGGAACAACTACTTGTAGGCCATACAAATCTTTTTCCCGTGCGACACGCAGTGCAGCAGCCAGTCGTTCAGGCACTGCACCAACCGTGCCGTCCTGGACTCACGGTACACTTTTAGAAGCTAGCTGTCAGTTTCCTTTCATCAAAATACTCAAAATTCGTCATATATCAATATCGATGAAACAGTGCTGAACCGAATGTGGCCTACGGTAAATAGGTACATGTAAATTAGTAACCACTGCTGTCACCCGTGCGTCATAGCCGTGATAACGATAACAGCTGATAAGGTGATTTGAAGGATCATGGAATCAACATACTTCGATAACCAACCTAATAACGTAAATAATAGAGTTGACAGTCGGTTGGGGCGGGGTAACAGAGTTTTTTGACAATATTCGAGTTACCAAAAGTAACGTTTAGTTATGTTTGTAATCAAATGTTTCAATTAATCGCGTTATTTTTTTAGTTTAGTTTATCAAACTATCTATGTGGGTCATCTAATAACGACTGATCTATATGTGTCATAATAACAGATGTTATTTACAAAGACAAGTGAGGTGTATTTCTACGGCATTGTAGGTTGATCCCAAAATAACTCGGGAGCAGACAATTTCTTCCAAAATGTTTCGTATTTCTTCAGCAATATTCAACAGGATCGATATAAGCATTAAACATAATAGATTCAGTCAATACCACACATTTTTGATTTTCCTATATCCTATAGTTTTCGCTGATAGAACGTCACTTTTTTTAAATAAACAAGCTTTTATTAAAATTTAAATTGATTTTGTCTATTAAAAGGGAACGCGTATAAAAAGTTTCGTGTCCGTGCTATTAACCGTTAAGAAGTTCTAACATGAAGAGACAATCCTGGCTGCAGGATCAAGTCATGTCTATCATAAAATATATTGTCAGCAGAACCAAAATAGTGTGCAAAATTTCAGCTCAATCGGTTGAGGGGAACGGGTTTGAAATTCACTTGTAAGTTTTGACCAATTATTTCATACCTGCTTACTAACAAGGCAAGTTAAATAAAAGCTTATGAACAACTAATTACATATTTCCAAAAGAAACACCTTCTTGTATACTTACCATATCCAAAAGAAATAATTTTAAAATTATATATATAGTATATATTTTTTTGTATATTATAAATTTAATATAAACATCTACTCACAACCACTATCAATAACTAAATAAAACTGAAAACGCAATATTTACTATTTGTTTTGAGTTCCTGATATTTCGGCGCTGTTGCAAGCAATATAATCACGGATAAACACACAACGAAGTCAGGACAGAGTGAAACGAGCTCCTACTAACTAATCATTCTATAAGCTCATACAGAATATATAACACCGTCAATTCTGTTTACATTCCACCTGACCGAGCAATATTTTCCATAATTCCCGGATCTGTATGGAGATTCGTGTTCACATACGTTTTTCCTGGAAACCTGTGGCAATTAGGTATAATTTCAACTGGCATTGTTATTTGTGGCTGACATGCTGTCCCTATACGGGTAAGCCGGATTAGAGGGCTTTGGAAAACAAACTGCCTGAGCTTTTGTGTGGGATTTATTAAAATCGTGTTCTAGGGTTTTTCTTTAGTCTTCGGGCTTATGTTCATGTTTTGACTTGGACGTTCAGGGGAGGCATGTAAGCATGTTAAATGGCTAAAAGAAATATAAAGACTGAACTACAATTAAAAATGAAAAAAAAATTGTGAATGTAATAATAATAAGTTAGAAAAATAAATAAAGGAATAATAATACTAGCCTGTAACTGTCCCACTGCTGGGCAAAGAGAGAAGAGAGAAGAGGCCTTCTCACACAGAGAAGGCACGAGCATTGATCACCACGCTTGCTCAAGACGGGTTAGCGATTTCAGACTTATATTAATTATAAGTCCAGGTTTGCTCACGATGTTTTCCTTCACCGATGTCTGCGATGTCCAAGATAAACTTAGCGAATAGCGAATACTTACTTTCTGAATGTAAAGAGTTGTTTTTGAAGGAATGAAAATCCTCCGGAAATCTCTAACGCAGTGCTCCATTCCCGAAACCATTTGGATACAGATGTACCTGATTGTTATAGTTATGGTACACTTTCGAGGAACTACTATTACTCCTGCTCCTAGTTTTTTTTTTCTTCTTAAGATCACGTAAATATCGTGCGGAAAAAATACAAGCTTAATAAACCCGAAAAAAATAACCCCCAGTTACCGCTAATGACGTACACTGTAAGTCGAGATGACCTACTTATATCTATTCGATATAATATTGAAACGATAGGTTAGCAACCTCTCGGTACTAAAAACCGTTGCTATCTTAATCCCGGCTTAGAGCTCATTCACATGAAGACGATTCGTTTTCTTTCACGATCGTCTTTTTTCACGATTACTTTTTTTTTTGACGGTGGCTATGCTTTTTAAATTCCCGTATTCACACGGATCACGAATCGTGAAAAATGTCGGACACGTCTTAAATCACGTATCGCCTCTAAAAACACGTTCGTCAAAAAATCAAGAATCGTGAATTTTTGTGACGGGTTACGACGGTAGTTCATCCAAGACTGAACTCTGAATCACGAAACGAATGTGAACATCACTTCGTTTTTTTTGCCGAATCGTGACTAAAAACGATTCCGATGAAATGTGAACGTCCATCCGTCATGACGAATCGTGTTTTTTGACGAATCGTCAATGACGGAAGCCGTGTGAATGAGTCCTTACGTTAATCGTGACTTTGTGTGGCGCCAACACATTCAGCGCATCTCCACACGCTGACCTTTTCGGCAACAAGTGGTGTGTCCATTATACTGGCCGCAAGTGTATTTGTGAAAGCAGATGCAGATTAGGTTTTCGACCCGCATCGTATATGGCAACATTATTAATAGCAGAGCGTGGAATCCCGCAATGCGGTTACTAATAAAAAATTTGTTTATGGATTTTCCCAATGTTGTTAGCTTATGTTTCCTTCCAACTTTTCGCGAATGCAGAGAGATTTTGACTACCATAAAATTATCCATAAAGCGACGGGATTTTGTCGGATGAAAATGTCAATATTTTCCTTTCTAGCGTCGAACACGATCCAACATTCAAGTAAAAGTGACGAGTGAATTATGCATGTGATTTTGTGGTAAGAAAACTCGACTATTTTCATTGGCGCTGTCCCTATTATTATTATTTGCACACCGTTGGTGTTTGTTGACATATTATCATGATTTAAAAACCGATAAGAAAATAATAAAAACAAAACAAAAAATACCGCTCATGACTATCAAAAGTATACAATAAGCTTATATATAGATCACACATATTATAATGAATATTCCCTCATTATTCGTGAGACGGAAAGCCCTAGTATAAAAATTTATGGGCGTCGATTACCAACGCGTTTAATAAAACGCTTGACGTATGGATGTTTGTAATATATAAAATAGCAACATATATAACAAACTCTCTGTATCTAATCGGTATTGTCGGTTTAACGCGTTGAAATTTGAGGTGGCCTACACGAACTCTTTCATCGGCAAAATCGAAACAATTTTTTTGGTCCAAATATTATATGAGTCTAGCATGTAAAAAAAATAAACAAAACATTTATTGTTTTGTTTATATTTTTTTTTCATGCAGAAACAGAAAATGCTTAAATGCGAATTTTGAAACCTTTGAAGACATCCAGAAGAAAGATTTCGACAGCAGACGAGACCTACTCAAGACCACCAACATCATAACATGACATAACATCAAGCCTGTAATCCCCGAAGGGTCAGGCAGAGGTGTACCTAACAGTAAACCCACAATTCGACACTTATATTTCAGTCCCATAGGCCATCAACTGGGCACAAATCCAGACCCCGTGGCTGCTTCTGAGAAATTCCTGATGGAAAAAACCAATGACCCCGTGCCCGACCTGGGAATCGAACCCAGGTCCTCATGCGCAGCAGCCGTGCTTCCGACCACTTGACGAACAAGGCTATCCCTACCAACATCATACAGTACAATTACCACAATGGTACTGTAACGTGTCTTCACTGTGCAAGACATTCAGTGCCAAGAAGGCTACGTAGCCACATGAGAGCATACGCTCTTAACCAATCATCTCAAAATAATACCGAAATAGTCAACGTTGCTGGAATATGTATGGTATGCATACTATAATTATTATTTAAATGTACTCCTAGACTAACTTAATGCAGGTACCGTGGTGTGGAAACACTTTTGAGTCCAAATACGTATAGTCCGCGAGCCAGCAACAGATTTTCATGACCAAGTTCCTCTCGGGCGATAACTTGTAAAATGCTTCAGAGAGTTGTACCATGAAGCTCTCCGAACGTAAGCTGCGGTTCGGTGGGTTCATATTCGTGTAACCAGATGATGTATTATACACCACTTTATAGTCAACTGACTTTTTTCAAGATATTGGGTTAGCTATAATTTGATAAATTTTCAATCGGGAGGAAATGATCCAAATTCTTTTTTTTTCTCCGTGCGTGGGAGGCTACCGCTACTTAACCCACCCACCGAACCGCAGCTGACGTTCACAAAGCTTCATGATACAACTCTCTGAAGCATTTTACAAGTTATCGCCCGAGAGGAAATGATTGACAGATTTGTACCCTGGCTCGCGGACTAGTACCTACATCATGGACTAAACCGTAAAGGAATTCAGACGAATGTACAGTAAGTACTTCTTAAATTAACAAATAGGAAGAGACCTTCCTAGTTCTCATACACTCGAGTAAATTATCAAATTGATAAACCACTTATCGACTACGTTACAAGTTACGTCATAACATAAGCAACACTCTGCGGTTTTAACAATTAATGAAAACCATTAAGCACCAAGCATGTTAGTGAATAACGTCACGAACAAAATTGTCAGGAAATTAGTTGCAAAAGGTAACCACAAAATGATGACGTACTTAATTTAAAAAAAAGCTTCTGTGGCAAAAAAAAAACAATGCCTCAAGAGCTTATCTACTGAAAGGGGTCGAGAAATAAGAAACGCATTAGGTACGCACTAAATTCAAAATGACATCAAAAGTAAAACACCACGATTTTATTGCTCCATGTCATCAAATCTTTCAAACGCCTATGACATACAATGTTATACAGCTAGTCAAAAAGTCTATGCGGATGCATTTTTTTTTGTCTTTTTGCCTATTGAGTGTCCAACTGCTGGGCGAAGGCCTCCCCTTTTCCTTCCAAACCTCTCTATCCTGTGCAATATCTGGGCCATGTTCGCTCCGCAAACAGGATCAGACCGTCACACCACCTTCGCCGCGGTCTACCTCGACGGCGAAGTGACGATTCTTGCCAATCTCTCCGGGCGCATTCGTGCTACGTGGCCAGCTTACTCCCATTTCAGCTTGGCTGTTTATTCTCCAACATCTGCAACTTGTAGTGATTCTTACGCGACCTGTTCGCTTAACACCTATTATGCTGCGCTCTGTTGCTCCTTGGCAAATCTTGAGTTTGGACTTCTGTTTTTCAGTAAGTGACCAACTTTGTGCACCAAAGGTTAGGTCCATATTAATTCACTTATACTAATTCATAATCATAACCGATTTTGTTTCCGTAGAAAAACGCGTTTGCAACATAATATTAACACCTAATTCATCATAGTTCCAAAATACTGTTTAGTTCGTAACAACAAAATTACCAACAATAAAGTGGGTCAATAACTTTCGATCCTTTATCAAACCGTTGAGGGTCCGTCCACAATTAATTTAATTATCAATTTAGGAACTTAAATCTTTCTAATAACTTCTATTACCAGCCATATAATATAGCCATAATATAATAATTTCACTTTTAGTTCTCATATTATTTTCTTTATACAAATACAAGTAGCTATAGTTACACAGTGATGTATGCAATTTTATCGATATTTTTTTCGATGGGCAGACGAGATAAAAGTATGAAGTAATGAGTTTAGTTTTACACATTAAGATAATAATGATTACGCGCGTGTGATGACATTAACTTGCACTTATAACACCGGTATTTAACATTAAAGTACTTTTGTTGTACTTTTTAACTTGTAAAACATGAATAAAAAATTGTAGGTATGCCACGTAAAAGACAACAAAATTGACATGGTTTTATTTTTCCTGGTTCAGTTTCTAAGCAACGAACAATGAAGGAAGATCATTGAATAGAAGTTGTTGTAGTCACACAATTAAACTACTCAATCATCGTTGCTGACAACTAGTTGGAGTTTGGCGTATAAATAATCGTAAAACGAAAAAAAGTGACCGTTAAATCATCAATCGGAGAATAATAGCTGTTTTTTAGCAAGGACTTCCGTTTATACATAAAAATAATATGTACTAGCGAGACCTTACTTACCTTTATGAAAAATGTTCAACATAGATAAAATCAACGAGTCCAATTGATTGAAGAGTAACTGCTACGTCACCCTGATTATCAACCAAGATTATCACGTTGTTTTTATAATTAGCGGTCAAGTGTCGTATCGTAAATGTTGTTTTTATGCGTGTACGAATCATTAGTAAACAATTACAAAATGTGCATTTTTATTTATTTCACTTGCGTGTAAAAAGTTTCGACCCCTTTTCTTCAACGTTCCGTGTATCTTTGTAGCTTAACCGACGACGTTACTAACAAACATTTTTAGTCAGTAAAAAGTTTTGACGTCACACGCAGCAACGTAATCTACGTTTACCTGAACTTCTTGAAACAATAGAACAAATGGTTAATCATAGAGAGGCGAAAAAGATAATCGCTCGATAAGGCTAATTGGTAATCGATGTCAGAGGCGGTCTCGTCGACCTTCGTTCACGTGGTCCGTGCAAATATGCGAATGTTTTTATCTCCTCGCTAACTCGACTCTAACGCGATGCTGTAACATTAAAAATGGTGTGTAGACACGCAGAATATCTTGTAGTTCATGACTGTGTGCCGCGGCCTGCGCCGGCGCTTATCAGTCGACCTCCAGTTACGTGCAACGACGCTCTATTAATTAGATAAAAAATAAATTAAATAGTGTGTCGCTACTAAATATTTGTGGACACACTTCACACCTGCTGTGTTAAACATTGTAAAGCGTACCACGTGGGGAACGTGACGGAGTTTGTGACAAACGTGTGATTTTAGTTAGAATGAATTTGTATTGTGGTTTAATTAGCAATTGTAATAGGCAAGACGCAGGGACTGACCAGTGACCAGTCAGTGATACATTCAAATAAAATGGCGAATTCTATTTCGAACGGCGAAGGATGTGATTGAGAACGGCAGCCAAGGATGTTGATCGTTATTTGAAAAAATGCTGCGTTCCAAAACAAAAATAATGTGTAATAAAAATCTGTGTTTTCTAGTGCGCAGGCGTTTAATGAATATAGACTGCCGCTTTGTTTACGGCTGTGTATCGTGTTACTGTAGACGATAACGTGTTGCCTGGTCAGTGATATTCAACGCGTTCGACGTTCGATAAACTGCTATGTAGCTACTACAGCGTGCGACTTCCTTGCTACGAAATATTTGTTTAAAAAATTATATCGATAAACGGAGTGCACGTCACTAGTGCTGGGATTTGTATCTTGACTTGACATAAGCCTTTGACGCGGTGAACATCTTGAAATAAATCTACTTGATTTATTAACTTTTTATTTTAACCGAAAATGTGGCAAAATGATGGACTTTTAGTGAAGAACATTATGTGTGAGTGTTAGTTTTTGACTAAATGGATTTTGATACAATGGAAGTGGATAATGAAGAAAACACAGGTGAAGTTTTTATTTAAACTACATTTGACGTAGAATTAACTAAAGAAAAATCTTTATAATCTTGTCACGCATAGAGCAAAGTCCGTGATTTGACCTCTCCTTACATAACTAGGCAATTTGACCTAGTCACACAGCTATCTGAATATCTATTTGATACCTAAATTATTTAGATATTTAATTTAATATTTGCGGATAAATAATAGTTATATGAAATGAAATAACAATTATTTATTTACATTATTCAATAATAATGTAAATATAAGTCTGTGACGTAGTTACACGTAGTACCTAGACAGTTATTATTACTATGTATTACATACTGGTTTATCTGTGGGTAGGCACATAAACACGTACGTGCGCTCACAGAGACTACACTGGTAGGCAATTAATGAGAGGGAAAAGTGACCATCCGGTTATTTTTAGGTACTTTGTAGACACAAGACATTAATTGTTATTTTGTTTATTATGTTATAGTTTTGAAGAAACGATTCTCTTGTCAGATATGTTTCAGAAACTCGAAAGAGTAATACAAAAATCAGGATATAAAAAAAAAACACTTTTTGTTTACCCCAAGGTTCAGACAAACGTCTAGTTTGTGGGTCACCATACAGTTTGCTATAGATACTGTACTTGATTATTTAATAACTAGCTGGTCCCCGAACTTCGTACTCGTGAAATTATTATAAAAACTATTATAAAATTACTTCCGTATTTGAATTGGATTTTTTTTAACAATTACATAGGGTTTAGTTTTTTTTGTACGGAACCCTAAAGCTTTCTCTAAAATAAAAGTAGCCTAAGTTACTCCTTATAACATTAGCAATGCCAGTATATGTGGCGTCAAAATTTGTCTAGCCGTTTCGGAGATTAACCGAATCAAGCAGACAGATTAACTTAATCTTACATACAGTAGTCTGTATGTCTGATTAAGCTAGTATAGTCAGGTTTTTATTAAAAAAAAGGTTTTTTTTTAAAACTGTTATTTTGAAATTGCACTTCAATTTTATTTATTTATTTATCAGTCAATAAAATCCATTTATGCAACTTAATTCGCATACAAAAGACCATTTCAAACAGCAAATAAAAAATAAACACATTCCTATAGGTAATGCCCATCGATAGTGTTTTGGCAGTTTATGTTATCATATCACACTTAATTCTATAAATTGGCGTTGGCGCCAAATACCTAATTCCCGCCAAAATTGCATTCACTTTGATCGGTATAGACTGATGTTTCATGTAGATAGGTACATAAAATGTACATATGTTTGGCTCTGAGCGTGTTGCAAGTTGATATAGATGTTATTAATACTTTTTTTTTTTGTTGACAAATAGCAAACATTTTTGCAATCCACCAGAGGGTTTAACTGAAATTCTATTACCGGTAACGGTGATGGAAAATATATAAAAAGCATTGGGTTTACATAAGCTACCGAAAAGTCAATAACAATGATAAATGATAAATGATGTTTATTTTGCAAATAGGTTTTTACAAACCCTTTTACACGTCTTCTTTTTTAAAACTAGATGAGGCCGGTGTTTCTCCTTTTGAAAATCGTTTAGACATACAAAACGCTGCTCTGGTAGTCTTCTTTATCGTGTGGTTATGACTGACCTGATGTCAGAGGTTTTATGCCGCCCATTGGCCTCTGACTTGGCTTTACATGCTGTCGAGAAATATCTCTCAGGCGTGCTGGTTTCGTCACTATGCTTACATTCACCGAAGCAAGTGATAATTATACAATACGCACATGAATCCGAAAAATCAGAGGTGGTCTTGGTTTCGAATTTGAGACTATGACTTGGGGCATAAGGCTATCACAGCTGGTGGTACCTAAGGCATACAATAAGCTTACAGTTTGCCATTCCAAAGACAAATATGAAACCTCATGTGCCTGTAACTAGATCTGAATATACCATTGTCCGTAAAATTGCCTTGAATATGACTTTTATGAATGCCATATCAAGTTATTCAGTAACAAAAGTAGTCTCTTCATTAGGTGCCCACCTGACACCGGCCTTCTCGCTGAAATTACTAAAATAATAGCACATTATGTGGAATTACGGGCGAAATATGAAACTTAATTAAATTCTTGTTAGCGCGGTGAGCGGTTGGAACTTATTTTATTCAAGTGTGACCACGTGGAAATTCCTTTGAGAAACTTGTGAACATTGTCTGAAGATAAATTCATTAGTTTCTTAATTACATTTAGAAATAAACCAAGAAAAATATAAGTCAAATGAAAGATGAAAGGATCCTTGCTTTGAAAACTTCATAAGGTTGATTATTGACTTTATTTTTACGTTTAGCGAAAGCTACGTAAAGTACTCACACTACCCAAACTTGTACGTAAAATCCATGTAATCATAGTGAACCTTTCAAAACAACAATGAAAAAATTGCACCTGAAATCAGATTCAATTTCAATCAACCGTGAAAACAAACTTTTCCACGAAAAACCAACTGGTTGCTATTGAATTTCACAAGTTTGTTAACGGTTAATTTCCCAATATTCCAGCAATGCCCGAGGCTATTATTTACCTGGTCGACATAAAAAATGGCCGATCGTATGACGTGAAAAGTGTCCGTGATCCACGAGACATGGCTGAATAATAGCCAGACTTCCGCAGTCAAAATATTTATTAATTTTCTTCCTTCATAATTTCGTAAACATTTTTTTCGGTTCCGCTGTTGCTTTTCGATCAGCTGTAAACTCGTGCGTCAATATTTTTTTAACGTCGGTCGTTGAGGAAAACGGGCCTTGAGTGGTTATGTATGACGTAAATGGGGTAAAGCATAACATGCGTTCAGAATTATATAAATGACAAGACACGTTAAGGATGGTGTTCAGTCAAACTAAAGCCCAAACTATGGATGGCGGCTTACTTGGTTATTACACAGATAAATTAGATTGTTGTGGTTTTACTTACTGCCTTAACAATTGCTCTCATATCACCCTAATGGAGTAATGTTCAACGTGACACAAACTTTAACCATGGATTCAGTACATGACAGATGTGGACCCACCAAGTCTGTGTTATGATATGCCTTACACGATGTTAAGTGTATCCTTCGTAACATCGAGAGATTCTCGGATCGGCATAACCTCACCCCATTTTTAACGACTTCTAAAAAAGGAAATGGGATGTGTGGAATATATCATTTCCGTTTTTTTCATGTTTTTTCACCGATTTTTCCGTGATAATTGGTCAACTGTTTTTATTTTACACTTTAAAAAAAGTTTTTTTACCAACTGTTCCCGATCTGGGGGTTCCCAAACGGCGCTTGAGGCGAGTTGAGGTGATGAAGATCCCATTCAGTGTTGATTACTGTGCGTACGGCGTGTAAGGCCACCAGATCTTATGCATTTTCTTTGTTACGGAAGCATTGCAACTTGGTAATGTTTCCCACGTGCGGTACTCTGAACACCTGTTAATCTGTATTGCAGGCGCCAGCTAGACATTGAACCCATTGACTGTTACGTGTTACACGTGTCACTGTGATAAGATGAGGAAAGAGCAAGTTTGAAAATTTGAAAATTGAGTTTGAAAATTAAATTTTTGATTGAATTCTGCTAGCTATATTTTATTTTCTAGCTCAGGTGTTCATTAATGTAATTTTAGGCAGAATATCTTAAAATAACACATAAGCTCCCGCTGCTGAGAGCGGGCCGTCCCACAACTCGGATTCCGTGTTGATTTTTCTAACTGTTGGCCAAGTTCCTTGTCCATTCATTTTAGGGTTCCGTGGCTAACTGGCAAAAACAGTAAGTACCCTTATCGATTCGTCCTGTCCGTCTGGCTTTCAGTATGTTTTAAGATATTTCGCGATTTGATGTTGCATTATACGAAATCAATCAGAGAAGATCCGTTGATGCAAAAAAAAATATTAATTTTATATATATGTACTACATTTTCAGTACTTAAACATACTCTTTCACAGTTAAGAAAATCACGTACTAATTTTTCGGCTAAGTAAATCGACGTTTATTATTTCAGCCGCACGAATTTTCAGTTACAATTCCCTTTATCAGCTGTACCGACGCATTATGGACAAAAATCAATAATACATGTTTACCCGAATACGTAGATAACGACATAGGGTATATGTACCTGTATTATGTACCTAGCTATATACATATGTGGTGTGTAACAGCTACCACATGGCATTATCATTACATAATCAAACTATGTTGTGGACTGTGGACGGAACTATGAAATAGAATATGTGTAGAGGGTGAGCAGAGATGTCACCCTCTCTACGAAAAACAAATGACTTTGATCCTCCATTCTTATCTCAATTATGGCGATTATCCATAATCCATACAAAATAAATAAAATAGCCATATATTTCTAGCAAAACAAAATAGTTACAAAATAACAATAGTATCAATTTCTGCATGCAAGCGTAACTAAACATAACTAATACATTCATAACTAGTTCTACATAATTTATTGTCGTATTAAAAAGAAAATCCATTAATATGTATTAAAATATATAAGTACATTAATTTATAATGATGCTCTATAATCCATAATCACCCTTTAATATTCCCACGGCTGGGAATTAGGTCTCCTCACTGCGAAAGGGAAGCAAAAAGGATCTTTAAACAAAGTTCGTCTCAATCATGGCGATTATCTATGGGTGATTTTCCCCAAATTCTTTATTGTCTCTGACTGCCGCCATCAGCAACGTATAAACATTAATATGGGTATGTCCCGTCCATTTTCTCTTCCCGAATTCTACAGATTGGAAAATATCCAAATTCCACACATTTTCAACGTCTTGTCCAAATCTAGGGAAGAAAATAAAGATCGTATATCTAAATAATCGACGGACTGACGTCTTTCTCGTGGATTGGATTCCGTAGTGGTGCATCCAACTCGTCCAACGTCAATTTAATTAGAGGTTTTCCGCCGACGTTTCTTAGATTCCTGTTGAGAGCAGAGCTCGTAATGGGTCCATCGTTACGCTCAGTCCATTTCATTTCGATTAGCTACTTTTAGCTGTAGGTACCGACATCTTGCGGGTTCATCTCTATCAATTCATGTGGTAAACGCGATCTCAAAAAATATTTTAGTAATTTTAATTATTAAAAAGAACAATTATTAATTTTCACGTTAATGTCAATAGGCTCGCCCCCATATAACTGGCGATATGTGCGTGTAATATTAGGTACACCTCTGCATAACCCTTTACGCATTACAGACATGAAGTTGTGTTTACGTTTAAATATTAAAATTAGCTTAGCGTAAAAAAAAATCTGGATCAAAACTACGCCATTTCCTCAGTATACAACAACATAATATTTTGCCAAACGGCATAGCAAGTTTCCGGCAATCCGTGACAAGTCTGGCAAATAAACTTTCCAATACTACCGTCGCATTTTGCCACTTAACCGCAACTGGCAGATGTCGGCTCAAAACTGCCAACTAATTGCCAGTTGAGTGGCAACTACTGGCACTGGCAAGACAGCTGTTGACGATCACATTTTGTTTTTGCATCAATTATTTATACTATTGAGGCGTTCATGCGAATTAAAATTGTAAATAGGAGCAGATGGCGAAGGAAATCTTTATAAATCAGACTCGCAATCTTTATATACCAGAAATAATCATAAAAACTTACTCTAATATTATATTATATATTTATATTATAGCTAGCCCGTACTGAAACACTGCTGGGCAAAGGCCTCCCTCCATTCCTTCCAACGGTCACGATTCTGTGCCACTTCTATCCTATCCTCAAGGAAGACATCCAGTTCGTCCCGCCATCTTCTTCGTGGTCGGCCTCAACCCCGTGTCACTGTTTCAGGGCACCAATCCTAAGCTGTTCGGGCCCACAGATCGTTCGGCTAGCGAAAAATATGATTTTGAATAAAACAATAATATCAAAAAGTCTTCAGAATCAGTTCAGTAGTTTTCGAGATCAGCACAAATATGCAGACAGGCAAACATAAATACTTGTGTGGACATAGTGATAAGAGTGATTGTTGGAAAATAAGGCGTTTGGGAGGTCGTTTGTTTAAACAAGACCATGTAAACATTGTTTATTTATAGTAAAATTTATGAGAAAAATCAAGGAAGATGAATATATGTTTATAGTCATAATCTTGCTCATAGTGGTGTCGGTGGAAACTCATTTTTTTTTTTGGAAAGTGCCTAAATACAGATAAAACGGACCTACAGAAGTAGAATCGCTTTCTAAATGTCAATGATGTTTACTTTTATATCATTGCTGATAGAATGTGAATGTGTGTGTAAACGAATGGGTGAATTTAAATGTTTGTAAACACACCCACGATACCGGAGAAATTCCTAATGTGGATCAAAGTTTAAAAAAAATGTACTTTTTCTAAGGTGCTCCATTTTTATTAAGGCTAAACTATCAGCTGACAAACTGTATTTTTATTTTTGGTTGCTAACCCTTTACCTCTCAAATGGCGGCAAATTCAAATCTTGCAAAATTTTGGGACACCCGATAGAACGTAGAACAACGACCTAAAATCGGTCTTTCTAACTGCATATTAGGCTAGATACATCAAAATATCTACAGGCACTTTTCGATTACATTTTAGTATCGCTGCCTTTGACGGCAGACTTTTAAAAAGTGCCTTAAAAAGCTTTGAGAAAGGTCAATATCCTTTCATGTCGTGAGAAGTTGGCATCCTCACTCACTTCGACCCAAAAGTTTTGATGGCACTTTAGACCTTTAGCGAGGCCCAGCCATTAATAAGTTTTAGTTTATATATGAACATATACTTCATTGAATATAAAAGTAATAGGAAAACTGTCCTGAAGCTATGAAATATTCAGCAATACAGGATCTCTTACTGGGATAAAGGCTTCTTTGGAGAAAAAGTTCTTAGTGGTTACTGGAATCAACTATGTTTTCAACACTGCCATTTACTGAATTTTCCAGACTAGGATCTTAATACCTATGCTCAATATTTTAAGCCTAAACCATCCACTTTTCCAGGAGGGGCAAATAATATTGAAGAAGTTTCAACAACGAGAGAAAGATAGGCTCTTAAGTTTTTTCATAACTTTTCAAACGTTTGTCGCTAGTTGGGAAAACCGCCACGATCCAATTTAGAATAAGTAGAAAAACAAATAGAACAGACATAATAGTAACTGATAACGGCCACAATAAAATATCCGCGATATAGGAATGCCTGATAGAAATAGAGATGTTACGTCGATGACATGATGGACGCGAGCCAAATGTCACACAACAAACCGAACGATAGGGTTGAACGTTCTATATCGTGAATTTTAGCTTACGAGGCGATATTTGAATTTTATGTTTGCGGGAGTTTTATTGGCGTATCGTAGCGGAGAAAAGATGCTGTATAGATCCAGTACATGCTATATACAACATATTTTCTGTCGGTGGTAGTAAGGACGACAAAATGATTGAAACAGTCGTGAATCGATTTTAAATCGTTAAATGATGATGATGATGTCAACGTCTTTTGCATGGAGAAAGATTAGCGCGCACATCTCACATGGAACGATACAAAATATTACCTTCTTAGTGAGTTTGATATGTGTCCCATTGTTTATGGGACAAAACCATAAAATTCTTTTTAAAAAATAAACGTAATTTTCAACGAAACCGTTTTTTTGACGCGTTGGATATCTAACGATTTCAATCTTTGCACGTTGGCTTTTTTTGAAGTGTTGATGCTGATGTCTCCCTAGGAGGTATGACCTCGAAAAAAGATCACCCATGTGAGAATGATTGATAAAAATGAGTTTGTAATCGTGAACTCCATAATGCTGACTTAGCAACAGTTGTATAATTAAACAAAATAACGTTATCGTAATCTTTTTATTAGATAATACAACACTACGAACAATATACAGTGACAAAACAGAATAAAAATATTTAGACTGGAATAAAAAAAAATTGCCAGTATCTCTGAAAGAAATCAAAATGAAAGGCTCAAGGTATTTCTAATATCTTTTATAAGGTGGTATTTTCAAACAAGTCTACCTTTGTGGTATGCCTACAAATTCAGTATTAAGAGCAGGTACCTATTTTATCTAGATTTTGAGCAGCTCACGGCTTTTATTCTTTGAATTCATTTACATATGCAATGAGATGTTTTTGGTTAAAAGAAAGAATAGCATTGGCACCTACTTTAAGACATATTTATCTGAGTCTAGCTTAAAATTAACTCGAGTCCGTTGGCTTTACTTAATAGAATAGTGTAGCCTTTAAAATAAGGTATTACATTATAGCGTTCGTGAATCTAATCTGCAATCTGATTATAACAAAGAGATTTAAAAGACTTATAGAGCGGACATTGGGAATATTTTCATACAAAAATTTTGATCCCAAACATTTTCGATTTTGACTCACGAATGCTACCTGACAAGCGGGCGTATGACACTAGACAGAACGACATGTTACCAAGTTGTAACAAGTATTGGATTACGATTTTCTTCGTATTGTCCCGTATATCGTTCGTAAATACATATTTTAATGTCTTTAGATGGTAATTACAGAATGAAAAATGTTGTACAGTAGCCCGCGCGTCAGTGGTGACAAAACTAGAATAAGCTTGTCTCTTATTCTATCAGCCAAGTCAAGGTCAAAGTGCTACCAACGATTTGCGGTCGATTATGGATATTATGTACATATCCATAATTATGCTCTTGAACACCATAGATAAACTCATGCCTTTTTCCCCACGGGGGTAAGCAGAAACTATTGACCGCCTGTTACGATTCTAACATACTCCTTTCGCATCATCCGCGTTCATGCATCAGGGGGTCTAAAATGGCCGTTTATCCTTTATCCGTATCATAATATATGACATTAATACGAATCTCGATAGACTTAAAAAATGGTCACAGACGCATTTAATATTACGAATTGTCACTTTGTGACCATTTTACGAATTGTAAATTATCCCATTATGATTCTGCTAAAGCGGCCAATTTAGGCCCCCTGGTCATGCACGCACGCCGGTTATGAGTAGGTACTACGCACATGATCTTTCTGAAGAAACTAACTAATAATGACGATAGTAATTTCAATGAAAGAGTTGACACCCTTGCACACTGTGTAGTATGTTATTTGTTGACGTCAGGTACGTCATGGTCGCATTGATGTTGTACTGTTGATGTTAAGTATTTGCCTTCAGCTTGATTGGCCCAGAGTCTGAACGTTCATGTATCAACATTTAATTTAATACCTAAGAGTTTTACCTTAGGATACCTTATCCCTTTCCTTTTTATTTAATTATTTTTCCTTTTAATTAATTAAACTATAGCGTCAAGTGACTTTTGTGGCTGTCGGTGTTAAGTTAGTATTTGTAGGGCTTCAGCGGTTAAACTTGAGACTGTCCTTGAGGTGACCTAGCGAAGTGCGAAGCTTCCAAAGAATGCGAGTCCAAGTTATGCTGGTATCACTACTAACATGTGGTTTACCATACAGGAATGACTATAATTTAAAAATAAAGCTCAACAGAATATTTCACACGGCTGTTATGTGATTTAAACCTATCACATTTCATTTACTGCATAATCGTTTTATAATAAAACTAATCGCATACAATTTCGATTCATCACTATATTGCTTTGAAATTCAATATTCTCATAGAACCACGTCATTTGCCGGTAAACATACACTGAAATGCCTCTGATATGACGTATGTAAGTGTAGTTAGTTATTTGTGATTGGGGAAGTGCATCAGGTTGTGATTTCGTGCAAAATTAATCTGCAATTTGTTTATTTTTTAAGTTTAATTGCCTCTAACAGCTTTTTTAAACGCATTAGGTACAAATCAAGTTACTGAAATAAGCACTAAATGTTTTAGCGGTCTTCACGCATGGTGAAGGTGAAACCCTTTTAGCCAAACCATATATATTATATAAACCCTGAGTTAAACCAACTCTAAAACTAGTCATAGAAAGATGCACGTGAAAATGGTAATAACATTCTCAACCGCAACCTCCAGTAAAATACCTAGGGATTTCGTAGACATATCTCATATCAAAAGATAACCCACCCCCCTTTTCACCCACCACTCCAAACTTCAAAGTATCTTTAAACTCTTATGAAGATACTCTAAAGTTACCTCTGAATAAACCAAACTTTGTCTGGAAAACTCCAAAATGCACAGCGCCTCGTTTAAAAGTAAACTACGTATGCAGTGTTGCCAGACTCCACAACATTCACTTACGAACGGCACCGAGTAAATTTGAAACGTTGCCCGCTTCAAAAATTGCATTTGTATGCGAAGTTGGCTAGAGCAATATTCTGCCCCCATATGAATGAAGTTGATCCGATAAACATGGTGTCGATTTTGTGGGGACTTCTGTTCGTTTTAATATTTGCAACCGCTCCAATACCAAGAATTTTGTACAATTTTGGAACCTATACATGAAAGGGATACCGATGCTAAAACGGTTGCAATACATAACCACAATTAAATACCTATACGGTCAAAATGTATGGAATAGCAGATTATTTTTTATAACCGACTAAAAATTTAAATGTGGGGTGTTTCAGAATGATGTAAAGAAAGAAAGAAAAAGTATTTATTAGTCTCGCACTAGACAAAACAAAGTGGTATTTTGACAATAAAACGAAGACTAAAAAAAAGAAAACTTAAGAACAAATTAAAATAAAACTAACTAAACTGGTCCTGTACGAGGCCAAAAGGCCCCTATCTCTGTATGGTGTTGTAACATTAAAAAAGTCACAGCGCTGGTATTCTGATAGGGCCCAAAGTGATGCCATGTACTGAATACGTTGTAACAGTTTTAGCGTTGGTGTCCTTTCTGTTGAGTTTTGGGTTGATTGTAAATTAAGTGAACTTTATTTATATTAATACTGTTTATTAAGCTTTTACTACATAACTTTTTACCTAATAGAGAGCAGACAATTATAGACTCCATGAACGGACGTTTGAGAGGAAACCGGAACCACAGATAACATATTGTCTATATTTTAGTGACGTGTCATGTTCCAAGTAGTGATGTGCTTAATGTTTCTCAACACTCTTCCTCAAATTTAACTTTAAATAACATTTATTAAATTTGCCTATGAAACATGAGCACATTTAATTAAAAAAAAATAAACTTAAGTTACAACAAAATACTACTTAGTTCTTTATTTTACACAACATTTTATAAAGATTTATATCTTTAAATAAAAATTAAACTAAGTAACTATTTAACTTTAAAGTCACCATTAGGTAGACTCTATAAAAATACTTAAATAGAAATTAAGTCAATAATAGCTTAATAAAGTTTATAAACTTTTCTTTACACAGGCTTTTAGTCATCAAATCAGCTAAATTGTTATCAGAATTTACATATTGAATAGAAATTATGTTTTTGCTTATAACATCCTTTATAAAATGATATTTAATATCAATGTGTTTAGCCCTTTTGGAATTCTCAAAACTTTTGGAAATTAAGATGGCACTTTGATTATCAACAAAAAGTTTTACATTAGATAAACAGTTTAGGTTATTTGCAACTCCTTTAAGATTCATGACTTCTTGTGTAGTAGTAGCAGCTGCCACATACTCTGCCTCTGCCGTTGAGAGTGCCACACATCCTTGTTTCTTTGAAAACCATGCGATTGGATTACTTCCATGTAGTATTATTCCTCCACTCACACTTTTCCTGTCCTTGTTATCTCCTGCCCAGTCTGCATCCGAGTAGGCATATAAATCATAGTTCTTACTCTTCCTGAATATTAATCCTTTTTCCTTAGTGCCTTTTATATATCTGAGTATTCTTTTAGCTGCTTTCCATGTACTTTCATTTGCTTTGTCTAGATATCTGCTTAAATAGCTTACTGAATATGTTATATCTGGTCTTGTTGCAGTAGCTATGTAAAGTAGACTTCCTATTAGTTCTCTGTATCTTTCATTAATATCTTCTTTATTTTCTTCTTCTGGTATCTTATAATTTGTTTCCATTGGTGTTTTCATATCTTTACATTCTGACATATTAAATTTGTTTAACAACTTCTCAATTAGTTTTGTTTGTTTTATTTCTATTGTATCTTCCTTTCTAGTAAATTCTATTCCTAAAAACGTTTTAATCTCTCCAAGTTCTTTTGCTTTAAATTCTTCTTTTAACTTCTTTATTATTTCTTCACAATTTCCAATTACTATTATATCATCAACATATAATATTATCCAGCAATCTTCTTTGCAGTATAGACAAGTATCATATCCTGATCTTTCGTAGTTATTCTTTTCCATGAAATTATTTATTTCTTCATTCCAGCACTTCGGTGATTCTTTTAATCCATACAGTGCTCGTTCTAATTTTAATACTGTATTTTTCCCTTTTGATGTGTAACCTTTTGGTGGTTTTATGTATATTTCAGATTTAACTTTACCGTTAAGGAATGCTGTAGGTATGTCCAATTGTTTAATAGGTAGGTCTTCATTCACAGCTTTAGATATTAACATTCTTACTGTCGGTGCTCTAGCAACCGGTGAATACATTGTTTCATATTGATTTTCCTTCAGTTGGAATCCACGTGCTACTAGTCGTGCTTTCTTTGTTCCATCATCTTTTTCTTTAAATATCCATTTAGTATCTATTGTTTTCTTGTTTTCTGGTAATTGTACTTCTTTCCATGTTTCTAGATTTTCTAAAGCTTTTAATTCTTTGTGTACAGCTTCTTTCCATTCTGTATTTTCCATTGCTTCTTCAAACGAGCTAGGTGTATTTGCACTCAGGCAAATAACTATATTTGTCTCATACTCATCAAGATACGCAGGTGGTTTTACTATTCTTCCTGATCTTGTAGTTTTCGCTTCTCTTGTTGCGTCTTCGTTTAAATTTCCCTCATTAGTGACATGTTCGTTTTCTTTTCCTTGCACATTGTTAGTTCCTTGTTTCTCTTCTTGTCTCATCTCTATTTTATCTTCTAGGTTTTCTTCTTCTTGAATATATCTCCTTTCTTTGTTTTCTTCATTTTTATATACTGTATCACTTTCATTGAATCTCACATCTCTTGATATTATTATTGAATTTTCTTCTGGACACCACAATCTGTATCCTACTGTATTATAACCAACCATTCTTGTCTGTTTTCCTCTTTTATCCAATTTGTCTGATTTAGGTATAATAGTGGCCCACGCCTTTGCCCCAAAAACTCTCAGTCTTGATAAGTCACAGGTTCCGTTTTTCATGAAACACGGTGTTTTATAATTTATTGCTGAAGAAGGTGACCTGTTCAGCTGATAGGCAGCACATTGAATAGCTTCACACCATAAAGTTTTTGGCAAATTAGTCTCTGCAAACAAAGTTCTCACCTTATCACACAAAGTACGATTTAATCTTTCCGCTACTCCGTTTGACTGTTTTGTGTAAGGTAAGGTATATTCTACACTTATTCCTTTTTTCTTACAAAAAACTTTTAACTTGTTGGCCGTATATTCCCCACCATGGTCGCACCTGATTCGCTGAACTGTACTTCCAGTTTCATTTTCTAACTTTCTTATATAATCAATCAATTTTTGTGTTGCTTCAGATTTGTTTACTAAAGGGAACACCACACAGAAATGGGAATAATCATCTAATATTGTCATGAAATATTTCTCACCATTTAGTCCAAGCTCCTTGACAGGTCCTGCTATGTCTGTGTGCAACATTTCTGCTACTCTCTTGGATCTTGGTCTTGGTATCTGCCTAAATGGTTCTCTGGTTGCTTTTCCCTCCATACATGAGCTGCAAGCTTTATTACTTATTGGTAAGTGCATAATACCTAAACATTTTCTATTTAAATGTCCCAAACGTTTGTGCCAAAGAGCATCATTACATTGATCTTTACCTGTACTAATATTACACACTTCATGACATACATTAGCATTTAATTTATACAATCTTCCTTCAGAATAACCTGTAATGACAGAATTGTTTCCTATAATAACAACTTTATATTTATTAAACTTTACATCAAATCCGGCTTCAGTTATCTTTTTGACTGAAAGTAAGTTGTAGGTTATGTTTTCTACAATTAGGGCATCAACATTTATTTTTAAATTTTTGTATTTTATTTTTAAATTACCTTTTTTATTAGTATGTATATACTGGCCGTTTGCAACTAATATTTTTACACTTTTATCTAGTATTTGAATGTCTGTCATGTATTTTTCAAATTGTTCACTTACAAGATGTTGTGTGCATCCTGAGTCCACAATAAAGGTGATATCATAGTTTTTGTCCACACTTTTAGCACATAAAACGCTTTCACTGGCTATAAAACCGATCTCTGATTCACTCACTAATGAAGTAGCACCTTGTCCCGGGAAGCCTCGGCCTCGGGATACTCGTCCTTGATATCTTCCTCTTCCTCTGCGATTTTGACCATAACCTCGACCTTGGCTCCGTCCTCCTCTGTATTTTCCTTGTTCCTTATTACCAGTACTCTCCTTATTATTACACTCATACGACTTGTGCCCTGATTTCCCGCATGTGTAACAGGAAATCATAAATGCGTTCTCCTGGTTTACTGTGTGGGTGCTGATGCTGATTTTAGTTTCGGCATCTAACAGCCTGGCCTTGACAAAATCAAAACTCAACTTCTTTTCTGAGGCCATTGTTTCTATTGATGTAATTACATGGTCGTATTCTTTCGGCAGTGATGAGAGTAGGTAGCAAATTTGATCTTCTTCATCTACTTTAACGTCGATGGCTTCCAGGTCGCTGATAATCGAACTGAACTTTATTAGATATTGTTGCAGCGGCTCATTGCATTTTAAAGATATTAATTTCCGTTTTAAGTGAAATCTGTTAAAAACACTCTTTCTTTCAAAGATATTTTCAAGTAGGCTCATCATTTCTCTAGCAGTTCTGCCATTCTTTATGATTTCTATAAATTTGTCGGACACGCTTTGTGCTATGAGCGACTTAGCTTTAGCGTCGTCTTTTTTTAGACTTATCTTCAGTAATTTCACTTTCCCTTAATACGTGTTCCACTTGCTTTTCTTGCAAAATTAGTTTTATTCGGAATTTCCAAGTACTGAAATTCGATTTTTCATCCAAACACGGCAAATTAGACACCGCGGCGCCCGCCATTTTTTCTTCACTTTCTAATACGTGGATCGCAACCCAATTTTAACTTCACACTCAACCACGCTCTGCTACCATGTTGAGTTTTGGGTTGATTGTAAATTAAGTGAACTTTATTTATATTAATACTGTTTATTAAGCTTTTACTACATAACTTTTTACCTAATAGAGAGCAGACAATTATAGACTCCATGAACGGACGTTTGAGAGGAAACCGGAACCACAGATAACATATTGTCTATATTTTAGTGACGTGTCATGTTCCAAGTAGTGATGTGCTTAATGTTTCTCAACACTTTCCACCTTGTATCATATTACCCAGTAAATGGGGAGGTCAGATGGGTATTCCCCCCATCCCATTCCCATATAAAAAGGGTATTTTGCTGCATCCGGTTGGCAATCCGACTCCAACGTAGTTATGATGATGACTGAAGTACATATGTGCGTAGTAGATTATAAATAAAAATCAATAACATTTTCTCTTAGCCTGTACCTTCGTTACTCCATTCAACTATGTCACGGCAGAGACCGCAAACATTTCCAAGTGCCACCGCGGAGGTTCCGCACACACGAGGTTTCAATTCAATTTGCCGAGACCACTTACACAAACTTTTTCCACAACTCCGCATTACACGGTGTAAGTGGAAAAACTAAATATACTTTTACAGGTTTCATGTTGTCGGGAGTCAACAAATTGTAATGGCAGTTTTAGTGGGTAGTAAATGGAAATGAGTAAAATACGGAGCGAATCGATAATGTTCGCATCGATAAAGCCTTGGTGCTGAATTGGTTTCATAACGAACTCGAAGATAAAGACTAAAATACTATACACAGAATACAACGTCGCATCTTGGCACGTTGCGGCGTCTTGCCGTTGAAATCTGCATCGTAAATATGGTAAAAAAAAAATTGCGATGTCGTACCGTGATACGATGGCCAGCACATCACTGGAACTATAGGGTCCATTTGTTTTTTAGTCATTGGCAGCAGGATTGCGTCATCAATTTTCATGACTTAGTGTCGCGATTTTCTGCGATGCACGTCGCAGTTTTTCACGAAACGACGACGCATCGGTGTACACTAAGTCGCAACGTAGCACGATGCGACGACGTCGTATGGTGTGTATTTGTTTTGACCCTAACGCGGTTAAATTTCTATAATTATCAGTATTCAGAACTACATTTGAAACAAGTCGAGGACTTAAAAACTCACAATTGCATCGGAATTACCAAAAGAAGCGTCTGGAATAAATGACGTGCACGAGCCGCTGCTTACAACCTGACGAAAATATAAACTCAAAATAAACTACGATGCAAAAGCATGGAGTGTTAAATAAACATTTTTGCATTCTCTTTCTACGTTAATTATACTTATTTACTTAAAAACAAACTGCCCTTTTTTGGGTCAAAGAATCAGCATTGCCATTCAACGTGGCAATGCTGCCAGCATTCTGGGCACTATTGCTGTTGACAGCGATGTGGACGAATTTTTTGAAGCCTTTAATGCTTAATCTTCTTTTATCTATGTACATTTTTGTATTATTATCTTAAAAACATGAGTGTTTACAAAATGAACCGTATTTAATTTTTCAAGAGGATTAAGAATGAACTGAAATCCTGTTTTAAAAATATATCATGTTTAATGTTAAAATTAAGGTACGAATGTTTACAAAATAAACAGTATTTTATTTTTCAGGAGGATTTAAAATAACAAGGGTCTCTGCTTTAATTCTGTATATTTCTTGTTTTATTTTAAAAATAAAGTAGAAATACACATTCGCTGATAATATATTATGTTGGGGAAATTTCAAACAAACAAACGAAATGTAAAAAGGTTGACTACATCATTACGTAGGGAGTCGCCGAAAAAAAAAAAAACTTGATACCTTACCGGTGAAGTGTAAAACACAATATATTGGACTTGACACGAAGTTTCATAGTTCATTAATAAATTTATCTGCACACAACGTGAAATACAATGCTGCCACATTATATTTCCCTAAATTTTAATACGCAGTATGCGACCACTTTGGCGTTTTGTACTGGTGAATATCACTAATTATTCATACCTATCATAGGACATTATTTTGTGGCTATCAGACTAATAGTTTTGCCGTTCTGCGGTGAAAGATACTGCGTAGTTAGTGAATTTAGCGACGCAGTTAATTGGTTACATTTACACAGAGTTATTCAAGAGTAACTGCCGTGGTCTGGACGACAGTCTCAGGCGTCAAATATAAAACGATTCTTGATGTTCCATAAACACGTACCTACATAAACTCACGCCTTTATCCTACGGGGGTAAGTAGAAAGTACAGAACACCACCTGCTATGATCCTTACGCTTCGACCACGAATTCGTTATACATTCTCACTTTCTCGTGTCCAATAGCCAAATTAAATCCTTAGTAACTAAATCACCTAATTAACTGCACACATACCCTATACAAAGCACAAAGGATTAATTTAGTTCCATCAAGCCACGTTTTGTTTGCTATTCTTGAACGTAGAAAATAAACACAGGAGAGTTTCCTGCAAGCCATTTGTAATGTAAATGTGGCTCATCGAGGTACAATTTGAACTGCCGTGCCGTGATAGTCCGCCTGATTTGAATATTAAATTCTGCAGAAATTTTCTTTGCTATATCTAAACGTGTCTTTATATAAACGGACTGTTTGAAGGAATTTAAATTGTTTGTAGTTAAATAAGTAGAACTGTAGAAACGAAGGTTGTGTAACAATTAAGTTTGCTGCAGATTTTTCTTTTTAGCTGTCTTGGAATTACTACAAAGGGTTATCGGTCATTGTGGGAACTAGGCAAAGTACCAGTCTTACCAAGGAGGGTTATCGTGTAACTAAGTACTAACTGGGTTGTGGAGGTCAGATAGGCAGTCGCTCCATGTAAAATACGGGCATTCAGCTGCATCCAGTTAGATTGGAAGCCGACCTCAACATAGTTGGGAAAAGGCTAGACAGATGACGATGATGACATGAGGGGGACTATCGGTATTTACAGGCACTAGGCGAAGTGACGGTCTATCAACGGTGAGAGTGATGGAATAATCAAAAATTGTACGGGACTGACATAACCTACCGAAAAGCCTACGCCGAACCTATGTCGATCGAATCCGTTGAATTTTGTTGTATGATTGTCATTTGTCTAGAACCCCAAGTCATTATAGTTTATTCACAGGCAACATGTTTCAATACGCCCCTACAATAATCACGCGCCATATTCTTTAGTTTCTCAAATCCGCTAAGCAAGAGACAGCTTTATGTGACTTATCTCACATACACCAAATTGCTATGTAAACATGTCCGAGCAATTCAACAACAACATTAACAAGAGAAACAAACCTATGTACCTGACATGTGTAATCCATTTACAAATCCATGGATTATTAGCATCTCGTTCATATACCCGTGCTTATTTGTCTTCATGCACTAAAACCACAGAGTAGATAATTACAGACAGAAGGTCAGCTGTTTACGGAGAACGAAATCGCACGCACACACAGCCACGCTTCCCATACAGTGAGTGCAAGCGTACTCGCCACGCGACTGTCATTTATTTTGTTTGAGATCGCCGTACTTTCGCGTCTATGTGTGCGTGTGCCGGTCGTTCATTTATTTATATAAGGATAACCAACAAAGCATACACCAAAATACATATTAAAGTACTCACATTATTTTTACATTTTATAGTGTAGCCTTAATTAAAGGCTGCCACGGCATGCATTACACATAGGAGTAGGAAATGAAGTTACAAAAACAGATATTATTTAGATAGGGTGGTACATCAGTTAATTGTTATATACAACATGTAACATAATTAACGCACACCTTCTTAAGGGGTCATTGTACTCATTATAACGAACAACTTTTACTATGGGACCAAACTAAAAATCGCGAAAAAAAAATCAGCTGTTCCATACATTTTGACGAATTAAGCGAACATAAATGTAGGGAACAGCTGTTTTTATTTTCGCGATTTTTGGTTTGGTCCCATAGTAAAAGTTGTTCATAATTATGAGTACAATTACCCCATAAGAGGTTGTGCGTTAATTATGTTACATGTTGTATATCCGACACACAAATGAAAACTGAAAACTTACTAATTATAACTTACAAAAAGAAAAATCCAACCAGTTTTGTTCGACGTTGTCTCAACCAAAAAACAAAGAAAGCAAAAAATTCAAACGTTTTCAAAATTCTTATGTAACAAAAGGCAATAGAAACTACAATATTTCATTTTCACCTTTATGATAATGCATATGCAAGACAGACTTGACTTTATGTAAAGACATACCAATATCTACACTAGGTGAGCATGACTAGCGACTAAATTGAACCTGCATTCTGTTAATGGTGGAAAAATGACCCGGATTGGTTTTAAAGCCCTTAGCGAAGCAACCGATATTTAGACTTACGAGCAAGTTTGTAAGACACATTTATATTTATTTATGTTCAATGTGAGTGTTTATTGATTTGTAAAGTCATTCACAGATTCAGTCATTGTACAGATTGGACCTTCTGTCTTGATGTTACAATCTATTTTGTTATGCTAATACTCTGGCCGTTGGCGGACGGCCATGCTTCCATTCACCACCCACAGAAATAATATTGCTCTAAATAATCGAACGTGTGTAACACTTCTGTCCGTGATTGTATTGAATGAACCATTGAATCAAAATATAAACAGGTTAACACTGATTTGGATTAGCATTAACAAGTTTAATGAAAATAGTGTTTGTATAAAATACAAACACTATTTGTGTTTTCTACAAATCTTTAATAAAGTAACTTTGTTAGATGCGTCATGTGTGAATTAAGAATGTATAGATATAATATAATATTAAATTTATCAGTAAATTCAGTCTAATTTACTAGCCGAGTTTGATCTGATGGTAAACCTCATTTTCATCAGGCTTCTGGTGAGTTTAGTATTCCTTCTTCCTCATCTTCTTTATACCGTTGTCACTGTGTCAGCGTCAGTTCTTCTTTCGGGTAGTGGCCCTACCTTCTGTTCCACTATACTCTGAGGACTGGCCAGCTCGAATTGATACCTAAACAGCAATAGAAAATGTACCAATCATCATCTGCCTAGCCCAACTACGTTGGGGTCGGCATCCAGTCTAACCGGATGCAGCTGAATACCAGTATTTTACATGGAGCGACTGCCAAAACCAAAAAAAAAAAAACAAAAAAAACAAAAAAAAAAAAAAAGAAACAAAGAAAAAGAACCGAAGAAGAACATGTACCAATACGTCTATTATATAGTTTTTCCGGTCGATAAATCATTCCCGTGGAAAATTTAATCATTTTATTAGACCATCAAATTATTTTTACAGCCTCACCTAATAAATTATAACACAACATCCAAGAAAATCGATTTCCTTTCCACGTTTTTCCTATAATTACATTTATTACGCGTTCGTATAATGTTGTAATGTAAAACGGATGGCGTCGCCCATGTGTGGGTCTTGTTAACTGCAAGGCCGCTATAAAATGTAAGTAAGATAGCTATTCCAGAATGTCATAGCTGTTTTATGCTTCCTTGTTGACTAGTGTTAGGTTGGAGAAGTTGGATTTTGAGAAACCAAGTATACAGGGTGGTAGGGACACAGACGCACAAACGGTTACCCCGTATGCGGTGGGACCATCATTCTAACAACATTTGTATGTGTTTACTTCATCATGAAAAAAAAAATACAGCTCTATGGCAAATCGAAATGAAGCTTGTCTATCGTCTAGCATTTTAAAATAATACCCAGCACTCACCTTGCTGACTGACTTATATTTGTTCTAATGTAGGTACTTAGTACAAACAGTAGCGTATCACTTATGTTTTTCGTAACTGTATTTTCCCCATTTGATAATGATAAGGGACACGTCACACGCGCATTTTATTCATATCTTTCTATTTTTAGTGAAAAATAAAAACAAATAGATACGTAATAATGATACTGATTCTTATTTATTGCACACTACAACCACAAGAAAATCTCTAAAGCATGTAGAATAAAAAAATCTCTCTTTATCTCTTCTGTTCACTCCTATTAACCATCACTTTAACATTTACTCTTAAATCGGCATTTCCTGTGTTGAAATGCTTAATGGTACAATTACAAGACGACTGCAGTCGTAAACCGCAGCGGCAATGACAGACCGCAGTGATACGACTATAGTAAGCTCCAGATAAACGTGAAATAACGGTCATTGATCCACATACATTTATTGACATACTTAATTCCGAAAACAATAATAATGACATAAAGCTGGCCTGAATCGACATCTATCGTGATCCTTTCCTTTTTTTAGTTATGAAAAACGATTCATAATTTATTGTCCGCGTACCTACGCAGAGAAATTAAGGAAAGGGCAATGAACTTTATTACACGTTTATCTGGCGCTTACTATAGTTTCTAGGTGCGCCGCGCCATATTCTACGGAAGCGTTTACATAGGGTTACATACGTAACAGTTTACAGGAAGACAATTTACAGGATTTCATTTAGAATTTTACCTTAAATGTACAAACAATGACTAGGTGATTCAATTAAAATATGGATCAATTTATAAAATCACGTGTGACTATGTTCGTATACGCATATCTTCGTAACCACCCAACCGAATTCGATGAAATTTGTGAATACTGTACATACATATATGGCTGGTTCCAGCTTGACAGGATAGTTTTGGCCCTGGAAAGTGAGGCTGTTATTAGTAAATTGCACCCGTCCGAAACCGGGGCAGGTCGCTAGTACATATGTATATGTATATAACGTAGCAGACATTGATTGATACTGTCTTTATTCAATAGCAGAAACCTTTGTCATTATTAAATGCAATAAAAAGAAACAAGTTGTAGTTACATTAGCAATCATCTATCATCATTGTTTTCTTAATTGCAGTTATGGCAATCAAAATAATAACAATGAATTAATACAATCTTGATCTACGACGAAGTAAGTACTATCTGTGTTTTATTTATTTTTCAACGCAGAACAGTCGATTTTATTTTCATAAAATAAAATGTTTCGACCTTTAGCTTTTATTTAGGTATAGGAATAGTACTGAATAAAAATATGTACAAAGTCGTTAAATATTTACAAAATAGAAGTCTTGGAGTGACCGAAATATCTGGCTGAAAATGTCAAATGTAAAGAAAAGTTTGGGCAATGTTTTACGGGCTTTATCATCTGCAATCATGAAAACATTCACAATTATCGTTCCAAAAACTTCAAACGGACGTTTTAGAAGAAGTTAATACTTCTTATGAGGGGCATACAGGACATAATAACAGAGTTAATAAGTTTATTGTACACCACTAAAGTCATATAATGACATGTGATTTGATAGGTACAATAAAACTCAAAAATACACTGGTTTATTCACCTATTTTTACGAAAATCTAATCTTAGACGCACTCAAACATAATTAATGGCAAATAAAATTCCTCGCAATTTATTTCTGAGACTGAACAAAAACTGAAAAGAAAGCATGAAAGATTTTGTAACGAATAAAGAAAAAAAAAACAGTTCTCAAACACAACGAATGGTAAGGCTTCCTTTAGTATTATAATTTCATTGATACTTTATGATGTATGTACTTGTATGTAGACAATGTAGGGATAGGAAACATCCCTTAGAGAATACCGAAATTCAATCACTTAAGACAGCTTATCACAGTCTCTGCAGGCCTTAGGCCTAGCCCAAATTCCGTCACAACACCCAGACCTCTATCACACTTCCGAATCCAGTCTAACCGAGCCAATTCTGTAAGGTCGTCGGTACATCCAGCTAGAGGTGCTTTATTTCAGTAAAATTATAATTAAATTAAACTAAATAACTCTACAATTAAACTTGATTAATTATCGACAATAGAAGCATAAGGTCAGATATACCAATACAGAGAGTTTGTACATTGTAGAACGTTTAAATGCAGAGAGTTTACACATACGACCTTATACTTCCGATGTCTAGAAATATTACCTACAATAAAATTTGAAATCATGGAAACAAAATAAAAATGCAAAGTAACTTATGACGGATAGCGTTAAGCCCTTTGCCCGTCGCGTCACACATTTCCCACCGCCAACAATCATTGACAACAATTGCACCTACGGAGACAGCGTATCTCCTTATCAATTGTTTACGTCAGATCGCATGATAACGCAGCCAAGAACACCAAGAAGATATTTTTTGTTAGTTTTTGTGCTGAAGCGAAACAATCGTGGCGGCTTTTTGCTTTACCGTGAGAAATGATATCGTGACGTTGGTTTGTGAGGCCATCATGCACAGACATAAGAAGGTTCGCAAGGGTGAGTGGCTCTTATGTTTATAACTAGCTTATGCCCGCAGCTTGAACCGCGTGCGTTCGGTAATTATCCAAAGGGATCTTACTACCGGGATTAAAAGTATCCTATGTGTGAATACAAGCTATGAACTATCTGTGTGCTAAATTTCATCAAAATCTGTACAGTAGTTTTTGCGTGAAAGAGTAACTGACAACATCGTCACAAACCTTTTTTAACCGACTTCAAAAAAAGGAGGAGGTTCTCAATTCGGTTGTATGTTTTTTTTTTCTTTTTGTGTTTGTTACCTCATATCTCCGTCATTTATGACCCGATTTGAAAAATTCTTCTCTTGTCTGAATGGATCTACTTCCCGATTAGTCCCATAGAAATTTCACCAAAATCGGTTCAGCAGTTTGGTTTTGAAATCAAAATAGCTGGAAAAAATGTCATGCAAGTAAAAGAAATTGCGAAATTGATACTTGACAAGGACTTGTGTGTGATACTATAACTAAAAAGGGTAAAATAAAAACTTTTTTGCAAAAAAAAACCGACTTCCAAAAAAAAACACTAAATAAAAAGTGGAAAATAACTTTACTTTCGGAAGTCGGTGGCAAACAAGTCAATGAAACAAACAATAGTCACCGACTTCCGAAAGTAAAGTTATTTTCCACTTTTTTTAATGTTTTTTTTTTTGGAAGTCGGTTTTTTTTTGCAAAAAAGTTTTTTACTGTAAGATGGGCGGTTCTAGGGAATTTCTTTTTTGGTTTTTATCTACGTCGTGGTAGGTAATGAAGACGAAAACAATGTTTCTAGTCGTTCCATTGTTTGTCATCTGTGATTAGGTTGTTTTTATTTATTTTTTCATATCTGGCTGGAACTATTGTTTTTGACGCGATTCAATGATATTGAAAGACGAAGACGTGATAACACGAAAAAAAAAACAATAGTCACATTTCTGATTTCCCGCGCATTTCCTCACCTAGAACCAAGGGAAAAAACACATTCAACCTTGTTTCTCTTTAATCATTTCCAGCGCAAGGAGGTTTCATGTACTAAAACTCCTTACACCGTTCCGTGCAACATTCCCAACAGTCAACAGCATACTCATTTTAATTACCCTAATATATTCCACATTTATACGACATACGTAGACACACTATTTCACAGATTTATACCCCCAGAGTGGAGTGAACGGGCTCATAAATCTCTTTAACAGTTGGCCTACAAACGAGGTAGTAAAAATATTCATTAAATACGGTTTTACACAAGAGGTGGTAACATGGCTGGTTTATGATGGCCCACAGTGTTGGCCCATGTGTTAGGCAGCTTGTGGTTTTGCCGTTTTGGTTAGGAAGAAGTTGAAACAAGAGCCCTGTCCTGCTTCTTTCTTATGTCGCTGGTACGACATAATATTTGATTAAGTACCCCAAAACTGCACAACTTCCACGGCTTTGTCGGTGGCAGAGCAGAGGTCCTCTAGGTACATGTTAACTTACTTAAGTTTTTCGCTAGCTGCCTTGGCGAGCGCCGACAGTAC
Source organism: Standfussiana lucernea (assembly GCA_964057025.1). Classification (NCBI taxonomy): domain Eukaryota; kingdom Metazoa; phylum Arthropoda; class Insecta; order Lepidoptera; family Noctuidae; genus Standfussiana; species Standfussiana lucernea. The sequence continues at coordinate 5,724,130 of OZ059803.1, read as the reverse complement.
GTCGAGTATGCGGGACAGGAATCTAGTCCTTATTACACGTTTTCCGGGGCGAGTCAAGGCAGTAATATTGGACCTTTAGAATTTATTTTATTTGTGAATGACCTGCCTACAGTCGTGAGAGAGGCCAAGTGTCTGCTGTTTGCAGGTGACTTGAAGTTGTTCCTCAATGTTAGAGATTCGGCTGACTGTAATCGGCTCCAGTCTGATATCGACAATGTATAAATCTAAAAAGCTGCATTTTAATGTTGACAAGTGTTGCCTAATTAGCTATACTCGCGCGCGTGCTCTTTTACGGTACCAGTAGGACATGGACAGAGTAGTCATACCGCGAGTCATGCATGTACTAGATCTGGGCGTGCAGATGGTGTCTGTGCTGACGTTCCGCAAACACATAGTGGAAGTGTGCGGTAGGGCTTTCAAAAATCTTGGTTTCATCATAAGACAGTGTAAAGATTTCAACGATACTGCTGCTATTAAAGTTTTAAATAATGCACTTGTGAGAAGTCACTTAGAAACAAGTGCGTTCATTTGGAATCCACATGAAGGGAAATACAGCCTTTTTTTTTCGAAATCATCAAATGACTTCTGCCGCTCTGGGCTGAGCGGGAGGGAGTGTCAGACTTTTACTGACTAAAACCCACCCATGTTCCTTCATCGCCCTTTGTGTTCCGGGGCCGCGGTATCTCTTTCGAACAACCGGCAGAGAAGGGAAATACAGCCTCATGTTGGAAAATATGCACAAAAAATTCTGTAGATTTCTCTATCTTAAACAATACGGAGTTTATCCCTTTTATCCCCTAAAGTACCCAAGTCTGTTCGTCCTGGGCATGGTTGGGTACACCAGGCTGGCAGTAAGAAGGGACGTGGCGCTAGTCAAGTACGTGGCGAGCGTTCTGCTAGGGTTGCTGAACCATCCCGAGGTGCTGGCAGCGCTGCGGTATGGGTGCACCCCGCACTGTTAAACGTGCCAGCGGCTAGGATTAACTTACTTAAGTTTACCCCTATATGTCGCGAGCCGCACGTATTATGAATATTATAACGGTATCGGAAGATATATTTGGGCAAAACCTGCTGAGATTTATTGAAAGAGCACAAATCATAATCGAAAGAGGTGTGCAACTACGATATAAACATTGTCATGTTTAATTAATATAGCCATATTTTATATACTTTTTTTATTTAAATGTATGTCTGATTTTACTTGATTTATATTTGTTTTGTTTTTACTTATAGCATCGTATTAGACGTGTCTGTAATGTTGCAATAATAAATAAATATAAATAAATAAATGTTTTGGGGCATAGAGAGCATAGCTTGTGACATACCTTGACTTGCCACTACAGAGAAGTGATCAGACAACTTCTTTCTTCTGGCAGGAATCTGGAGCTAGTTTTGCGGTTATCACAGTTAGACTGATCCCACAGCTGGGACAAATCCCAGCAGTTTAGATTCTGCTAAAGCGCCTCCTGGTAATGGCAACCGTAATGGCACAAGCCCAGGCGATGTAGCGATTACCCTAATAAAGCTATTTTATGGTTAGCCATTATCTTATCAACCACGCTTTATTATAGACAACATAGCTATATCTTTACAAGGCTTACCTCAACATTGCCGGTAAAAAACGTGTCCATTTTCACATATGGTAGGTACACCTAAGTGATTGAATCAACTACATCATCTGCCTAGCCTTATACCAATTATGATGGGGTCGACTTCCAGTCTAACCGGATGCAGCTGATTACCATTATTTTACATAGAACGACTGCCTATCTGACCTCCACAACTCAGTTAGTACTGGGTAATACTGGTAAGGTAACTGGTTGTCAGACTTTCGGGCCACTGACTACCTTTAACGACTGTCAAAGATCTACAAATGACATCCGGGGCCAACAGCTTAACACGCTAACCGAGGCACGGAGGAAACTCGGTATGTATTGGATGATTAGTGACCACTGAGTCTGTGGATGTGTGACCACCCATCCAGAGACTAACTTAAACAAGCGTGGCTTAACCTGAGAGAGACTTCCTTTTTTACCTGAAACCTTTTCATAGTGAAACAACTAGTAACTAGATAGATTTTAAATAGTGACTACTTTACGAAAACAACAAAATTATTTCCAACGAGTGAGCATAGCCTTCGTGCGCCAAACGATCCTTACAAATTCCTTTTGCTTTATAGAAAAAGGTACTTATTTTGATTTTAAAAATAAATTACATGTATGTAGTACTTAGTCTAATTAAAATTTCAACGCGCCATATGCTACGGAACATCTTACAAATCTTTCAAAGTACATACCGTTTCCTTAAGATTAAGCTTGAACTAAGAATAAACTCTTCGTCGAAGAACGCTCAAACTCGGAGAAACTTGTGTATAAAATCGAATTACTTACGCTTCACTTTGAACCGAGTTTAAAGTATAAGCCGCTTCATACATTGTCTTTCCTGTGTTATTCTTTGCGGCTCCCCACGGTAAATCCCCGGGTATAGGGAATAGAACATTTAGGTAGGGTTGTCAAGAATTAGAAAAGTTTAGTCTTGTTTTAAGCAAATGTAAAGGATCATCAATTTATCAGCGATGAATTAGGTACTTAATTGCTGCTTAAGTAGCCACTACATAAGTGAAACAATGCAAAAACATCTTCACTTCAATTTTCTCGGACAAAACTGATCAACATTTTCTACATATTTTTTTTTGTAAATAAAATTTATTGGAGATAAAATAACTTGTTGAGTAAAGTACGTAATTGCCTGTTTATTTTTTAAGGCAAAAGATTCTCCACATGTATCACAATAATCCGACAATATGGCCAGCAAGAAACCAATTTCTCGTAAATTACTTTAATTCAAGAAATACCTCGAATTTTGTTTCCATATAGGTCCTCGTGATCATCATGACATCCTTTCGTGACAACCCTATTGGAACGTCTCAATCTGATATTGAAATATGGCTTCGGCTTGAACATAAAATGCATTTAAATGCAATATAAATGGAAGCCTGTCGTCTCCATTCCATGGTGTAATCATATTGTATTTTATTTATTGTATGGATATAGGAATTTAAAGATACATGAGCGGTTTTGCTGTCTCGTGATCGCACGTGCTACTGCTGAGTCTGAAGACTTGGGATAGATTCTTAGACAAAAGTGTTATTGAGGTTTTCCGTAACGAATTTGTTAGCCAAGAGTCTTGATTAGTGCCTAATTGACAGAAAAAGGCTCGCCTCCTATCACATGGAATTTAAACATAACTGGTGAAATAGTACTATGGTTCAACCTCTGCTTAGCCCTTCTGGTAAAACCCAGAGTGATGTTGTGTTATGAGCACTTTTAAAATTGAAGAGATACTTTCAAAAATGCCTTTTGCTTGGTTGCCCTCAAAGTTTTCGGGAAATTTTTCGCCAGCCGCCATCATTGTCGCGTTATGCAAATTGACTAACCAAGTAATTATTCCCAGTCCTACAAATTAGATTCTCTAGTGGGATAAATTAATTTGTAAAATTCATTCTCTAGAGTGTTGCGAAGTGGCAACTTGATAACTGAAGGATTTTATGATTACTAAGCGGGTCAACTTTTTATAACTACGCATCTAATTTGTTTATAAACGTTCTATGTTAAATGCTTTCACATCATTCATCATTTGCTTTAGCATCTCACTAAACCGAATGCCAACCCCATCAACAATTACTAGCAAAATTACTTAGATTGATATCTTGTGAACACAGACTTCTACTGGTATTGAAATAAAATTATGTTTATTTCTGTAAAAAAATCTTGAACGACACTTTTAGGTATATCTTAGCCCACTGATCTCTGAAAAAAGATACCGAAACATAATGGCCCCTTTCAAGTCCGAACAAACAGTAGATAGCAATACCTCCAAATAATTAAGAAAAACTGAAACGAGCAGCCTGGATAATTACAATATTCCAAAAAAATATTTTTGCAAATAAAACGGCCAAAATAATACTTCGGATAATCCTATTGTAGTTTCGCAATCCGGGCGCCATGCTGGGGAAAATATTCACCGGCGGCGCCTCTCACAATAGGCTCGTGATTCCAAATTTAGGACATCCTGTAGCAAAGCGCCACTGTTCATTGCTACCTGATTGTGAGTGATAAATAGGTATTACAGGTAGCTTTTAATATTATGTTATTTCGACACCTGAAACTAAAGTATTTTGTTTAGGATCAAATTTAGTAGTTTAGACTATTTCATTATAATTATAAACTACTTCGCATTTAAATTACTTGGGTATTGTGATCGTTTTTATATTTTGTATTAATTTATTTCTTCTTATGTTGTGATAATTCTAAGTACCTAACGGTAATCGCCGGCCATGCATAACAGCTTTTTTTATTTTCTCCCTGATTTTTTATTATAATATGGGTCTGTAGGTATCTTGGTGTACGAACAAAGTAAATAAATAATATAATTATGTATCTACAAGTAGGCAATAAAATCAAACATTAAAGAAAATACAGCTTTTATTAAAATGTAAAGAAAAAAATTAGGTTATCTATCGACATTGGACACAAATACAAAGTTACTTGTCCGTGCTATTAACTATTGAGGAGTTATCTCGTAAGGAGACAATCTTGGCTACAGGATCAAGTTATATTTATCATAAGAACGTATTGTCACCAGGACCAAAGGTGTGTGCAAAATTTCAGCTCAATCGGTTGGTGGGAACTGGTTTGAAATTCAGTTGCAAGATTTGACCAAAACATACTAACTAACGAACAAGGCAAGTTAAATAAAAGCTTATAATAATAAAAACACGTCACGCCTCTAACCCTAAAAGCAGTGGCATACCTAAAGTACATCCACGTAATGGCTGTTGTGTGTAGGTCTCCTCTAATAGGGCGTAATAATGACCTAGTATCTCCTACACAAATTTCTGAGAACCTGGTGTTCTCAGAAGTTCTACAGTAACACTTGTTGCGGAAAAAATATTCTCCCTGCGTTTAATATTTTCCCTGCGTTTAATATTTTCCCTGTTTTACATATCCAGGAAAACGGAACCGTGTGTGTGCTCTTAACCGTTATAAACTTATAACTGTGTTACACGTATTAAGGGTTGATGCGCGTCAAAATTTTACAGCTCATTCAAATGAATACATTTTTATTCGCATCATAAAAGTGATTCAGTAGCCATAAAAGGACTTTTTGCGGTTCAAAAAGTTTATATGGTTCTTCAAGAAACCGTATTCTTGCGTGAACTTTCATGTATTTTTGAAGGAACATAAACAACCAGTTTTGTGTGCCAATGAAGTACAATAGCAGTCAAAATACGTTCGTCACTGTAAGGGCTTTATAATTTTTTAATGCAATACTGATAAAAAATAAGACACCAACAAACTCTGGCAAATAAACTTTGAAAAAAAAAAATTAATTGGCCAGACGATTAAAATATTTAAGGTATCAACTCGACATTGGTCAAAGGTGTATGTTATTTTGATGTCGGTCAAGTAATAAAATATAGTAGCCTAATGACTTCTTCTCTCTCTCTCTTTCTGCCCTTGTCCTATGTTACTAGGGATTGGCGCAACACATTTTTTTCTTCCATTCTCTTTATTTGGTTACTCAGGTACCTAATTTAATGTCTGTATTTATTTGGTTACCTACCTAATTTAATGTGTTTATTAATATTTGCATGCTATTTTTATGGCGAAATGTGTCACTGCACTACATCTTATATTTACCATCTTTTGTACCACATTTAACGCAAATAAATAATTTTGACTTTGACTTTGTCAACCGTCACGCTATCATTTACACCTTTTTAACCGAGTTCAAGAAAAGGAGGAGGTTCTCAATTCGGTTGTGTTTTTTCTGTGTTTGTTAAATCATATCTTCATCATTTATGAACCGATTTGAAAAATCTTTTATCTGAAAGGATACACTTCCCGATTGGTCCCATAGAAATTTCATCAAAATAGTTTGGTTTTTATATCAAAATAGCTGGAAAAAATATGTCATCCAAGTAAAAGAAATTGCGAAATTGAAACGTGACAAGGATTTGTGTGTGATACGATAACTAAAAAGGGTAAAATAAAATAAAAAATGCATAAAAAATAACCGACTTCCAAAAAAAACACTAAAAAAAGTGGAAAATAACTTTACTTTCGGAACTCGGTGCCAAAAAAGTCAATGAAACAAACAATAGTCACCGACTTCCGAAAGTAATGTTATTTTCCACTTTGTTTGGTGTTTTTTTTTTGGAAGTCGGTTATTTTTTCTTTCATATCATTCCTCACACAATCCATCCATGGTTTCCTTGCTCTTCCTCTCCATCCATCAACATTTGTATTCACCACTCTTTTAGTCACATGCGATATAGTAGTAAGTTGAAGTATCTTTGTTTAATTAATCTGATTTAAAAGGTTGCGCCCTGACCTGGTAAAAGAAAAAATTGGGAAACCGACGCAGATATTAATTACTGGACAGTATTACCATCCACCTTAACCTTACGCAACACTAATCCTGAGTAACAGTCATTGCTTGTACGAAATTATCTAGCTTCGCAAGCCACGCGCACGTCGCCATCTTGATATGGACACGACAAGCTCATTAAACTGAGACCGCTGACCGACTGCTGCCCTAAATACTGATACGCACCGATCATAATGATTAATATGTTTAAGACCAGATATTTAAATTGTTGGACCGCATCAGAAAATAATCACGTCTTTTTTTTTGTCGACATTCGTATAGCATTGTCTCGTTATGACATCCTGCATATCCTATATACAGGGTGGTATGGATACCGATGCGAAAACGGTTTCCACACGGTACTTTTTTTTAAAAAAACAGCTGTTCCATATGGTGGCATTGATGGGTGACCACCAAGTTCCCACTACATACCACGTTTCCTCCGTGCCTCGGAAAGCACGTTAAGCCGTTGGTCCCGGTTGTCATTTGTAGATCTTTGACAGTCGAAGTCTGACAACCAGTCTTACCAAGGGGTATCGTATTACCTCCATGTAAAATACTGGTATTCAGCTGCATCCAGTTAGACAGGACGCCGACCCCAACATAGTTGGGAAAAGGCTAGGCAGATGATTAATTTATCTTACTTCGACCTCCCACGACGAGTGTGAAGGACGCAAATATTAAAAGTAATTTACAATTTGTTTAAGCTATTTTTAAGAATGGTCGACATCGTTATTGATTTACCATTTAGAACCTTAGTATTGTCATCATCTTCCTAGCCTTGTTCCATGTTTCTTGGGGTCGGTGCAACTGTTCATTTTGTTTCATTTTCCTCTGTCAATCGTCACGATATCATTTACTTCCATTTTCTTTTATGCCATTACTCACATAATCTACCAGTAAGTAGTAAGTTTGAAATTATAATTTATCATTTATGGTTAATTGTACACCTTTGTTTTGTGACTTACTTAAATGACATAATATTATGCTGTTAAGGTGGTTAAACAGTTACGAGTTTTACTGTACCTATTTACATGTTCCGATGATGTCGAAATAATAGATTATAATGCATTAGTTTTCTTTGAACTGTAATTTCAAGGTATATTGTAAAAGTATTTTTTTGACGCCACATCAAAACTTATTAAACAAAACTTAACCTGTTTCTTCGAAGTGTTTTGCTAAGCTGCACCTATACAACACCAACTTCTCACCACTTAATTTAAAAAAGTCACATGTAATAGGGGGCGAGCAGATCGAAACCAGATTCCGGGCTGATTGACTGGAATTCCGGGTAGAAAAACCTAAGAACACTTTGACCAGCACTGGAAGCGAAACCAGGTCCTCCTAAGTCCTACCCAGTAGTAGTATTTGCGGCTTCTCAGACCGGTGAGACAGCTAATATAGATACATTGATATTAAATTCCGATCACGTTTTATCAGTAACTGAATTGCAGAAGTTAATCAAACTTGTACTTGAACTTGAGCAACGCGTCTGGCAACTTTTAATACTTTTGATATTAGCTGCCAGTCAATTTTATTTTGCGGGAAACTTTGTCTGCGATCTCTAGCGATACGCTCCGACTACAACCTCAGGCGCTGCAACTCGCGACGTGGCTTGTCTCACTTGTTTTGTTGGCGTGAGTCTTTACATCACGACTGATCATGATGAAAGTAGCGTCGAGGTGTCTAGTGGCAGGCTTGAACAACTTCATTCATTTATTCTGGTTTCTTTTCATTTCTTCCAATGGGGAAGACCGTTAAAAGCTAGTTGTAGATGGCACGAGCATAGCTAGGTCTCAATCTGACTAATGAGGTCAAGCTATTTTGAAATATAAAATGACATTACCAGATTTTTAACCAATGACGATGCTTGGAACCAGCTATGCTAGCGCCATTAGTTTCACAGTTGCCATCTCCATTGGATTTGCGGGAAACTTCGACGTTAATCTGTCGATGGAGATGTCTCGGAAACCATGAAAGCTTGGATGAATAACACAAACACACAAGATCACATCTGTAATTTCTGAAGGGTTAGACAGAGGAGTACCTATTAGTACACCCACATTTCGCCTGTTATGTTTTAAGTCCCATGGGTCCTATTGTCATCAACCAGGCACAACTCTAGACTCCGTGGATGTTACTGAGAGATGCCTGATGGAAAAAAACAATAACACTTTGCCCTACCCTGGAATCGAGTCCAGGACCTCATGCTCAACAGTCGCGCATACAACCATTCGAGCAACGAGGCTTGGATAAATCAGCAGTTTAATTGACTTTTATGGAAATTTTAGTTTAATCGTTCAGTTTAATATCTTTTTAACAAGTCTGAACAGTTGAATTTCAAAGAGAAACTTGGCTCTTTCCGGGCTGGGCAAGTTTCATAGTAATTTTGCTGAGTAGTCTCAATTTCAAGGCAGTGAAAGATCGCTTTGAATTACATAGCCCAGGGGAAGGTGTATTTACTTTGCCAAACTATTAGAAGATACAGTCAAGACATTTATACCTTCGTCAGTTTCAAATTCTGTTCTTTTTCAAGTCAGGTAAATACTTTCCGAATCTACGGCATTACTGCTGGAAAATGTGTATTTTATTTTTTACTTGAAAACAAAGGTCAAAATGGCACTGCCCTTTACGTTAATAAATGATGGACACATGCCAATATTTGACGGGTTAGTCCCTGATTACCCCGATGCCGGAGGACCCCCGATTTATTGTAATCTTGAGAAAGTCAATCAAAAGTCAGTTAAGCTTAAAAGTATCGTCAGCAGATGAAATGTTAAATACAATTTTATTAAGTAAGTCTTGCTTGGTTAAGGTAAATATTATAATTGGAGAATACAATATGGAGTCTCGTAGAGCAATCACAGGTTCTAATTATTATCACAATAGTTGCGTTTTCAATACCGAAAATCAAAATACCTACTCTACATGGAACATTAACATGACACACGGTACAATAGAAAATACAGAGTTGGTAAAGCGGATTATATCGTGCAATGAGCTGGACAGGTACCGTTAGAACTGAAAAGAGGACGCGCTTGTTAAAGAAGGTAGTTTTTTTTTAATCTTCACTACATAGTATAAAACAAAGTCGCTTCCCACTGTCTGTCTGTCCCTATGTATGCTTAGATTTTTAAAACTCCGCAACGGATTTTGATGCAGTTTCTTTTAATAGATAGAGCGATTCAAGAGGAAGGTTTATATGTATAATACATGCATATTATAGTAGTGAAAACATTAGTAAAACAAAGAAAAATATTAATAACATATTTAACAAAGGCAAGTAGCCAAGATTGTCATAAGTATAGTCTGTGTGAGTGAGTGAGTACACTTGACATGCAAAACTTAAAATCTACTTATCTAATCCCTAAATTAACCTTATGACCGCTTGGCTAAATATCAATTGCCGTGCCCCTAGCGCGCGGCTACAAATCGATAAAATAAATAATACCTACAATAAATAAGCATTTTCAATACCTACTTAGAGCTACGAGACATAATTTTAAATAATTGTTGTAAATAATATCTCTATTTAATAATGGTTTTAGTTGTACCACGCAGTTAATAGGACGAAAATGGAACGAAAAAATGCATGTTATCTGTCGCAGAAATACGACACAAGCGGTCAAAAGGTTAATGGTACATGCTACCTATTCTATCAAAAGTTTGTGAGTTTATTAACAACCTTAACGCAGCTCGAATTCTCCATCTATCACTACAATACCATTTTCTTATTTTAACGACTTTTACGCACAGAGTAAAAAACATTGTAACATGTAGTCGTACGTAACTGGTTTATCAAACCGTTCACATACGTTCTGATTGAATGTAATACCTAATGACCTAAGGAACCTAACCTTATCTATAGTAATTATATGTCTGTCAGTCTATTGCTAATCTCAACAGGACTTACACGCGTTTCTGTGTCAACAATATTATCAGTACGAGTTCGTTGTTTTTTTATTCGTCTATGATTGTTAAGTGTACAAGTGAAGTCGTTAAATGTGGCCAAAAGGAGGTGTGATGTGTTTAGTGTGACAGTTTTTATGCAAAATGAAATGGTGTTGTGGATCAACTTTTAGGAAACATGTGAATGGGTTAGACACTGAATTTGGTAAAGTTATTTATTATGTACTTTAGCTACTGTGCTCCTTTTAAAATGATGTAGGTTCGCTTGGAAATTAGTTACATAACTCAAGTAAACACACATAATACGGAAGCAAATTGACGTCTTATTTTCAACATAAATTATCGTGCATTCATACTACGGTAGGTACTGTTCTTTCAAAGTCACATTTTTTAAATGATGGTGGTAAAAATGGGTTCAATAACCTTCTTCAAACCATCCTCCTTACATTATTTGGTTTCCGAAAACTATAACTATCGAAAAATTAATTAAATGTTTGGAGTTTTAGCGCACACTGAACTTTGTATGTGCGTTTTACGGTTGATTTTCCACAGATACACGAAATATTTGTTTACACGTTTGGAAACTAAATCACGAACGCAATATACATCATTCATAAGTATGAGTAATTGTGTAGGTATGACAGTGTGAGCTCAACAATACACAAACTGTTGAGCGCTCAAGACCCAAACATGACAGCATCACTTTTGTAATCCTCTCTCCTAGCGGCTCTGAACACATTATTACGTGAATACCTCGCAGTTTCATTCAGACCTCGTGTTAACCTTGAATAATCTTTTTTCAATGTCTTAATAATAATTGTAGTAAATAAAGGAAAAAATAAAAATAATTGATACCGGTGGGCTACTATTTTTTTTTATTTTTTTTTATTATTATTTTATATAGTAATATTTAAAAATGTAAAAATAAGAGAGAAAAATAAATAAAGGAGATAATAATTGTAGTAAGTTGTAATAGGTTGGTAGTAAAGTAATAAGCTAGCTCCCTATTACGTGGGACTTAAACATAACTGGCAGAAAGTGGATGTGCCTTCCACTCGGTAGGTACACCTCTGCCTAACCCTACGGACATTACAGGAGTACAGGTGTGATGTTTTATTATAAGTAGTATTGAATACTAGCAGATGCCCATGATTCGCCCGTGTGGAGTTCGGTAATTATCCAACGGGATCGTACTTCCGGGACAAAAATTATCATTTGTGTTAATCCAGGTTCTAGACTATCTGTGCTAAATTTCATCCAAATCCGTTGAGTAGTTTTGGCGTGAAAGAGTAACAAACATCCATCCATCCATCCTCACAAACTTGCGCATTTATAATAGTACTAGCTGTTGCCCGTGACTTTGTCGGAAGAAAAGGCCTATGTACTACTATTCCAGACAGTTATTCTATCTCTGTGCAAAATTTCATCCACATCCGTTCAGCTGTTCTGGCGTGATTGAGTAACAAACACCCATCCATCCAAACTTTCGTATTTATAACTGCATAGAGGCATAATTTTGAGAACCACTCATCTAAATTGTAACATCAATTTAACTATATTAGTATGTTGAAATGTTTCTCATAACAGCGAATAACTTTAAAAATTAAAATTGACAACAAACTCTACAAGGTAGTACTAGAACCTTACCAATATTAAAATACTTAAAAAGTCTAACTTAAAGATTTGCTACAACTTGCAAGTTTTAAAAATGCCTTTTATTTTATTAAAAATAACCTGACTGCTTACATCAAAATCTAAGCTAGTATTTGCACTTAAAGTTACTAACTTGATTTCCAAGTGAGAGCCGAGAATATACAAGCTAGGCAACTTAACATCACTAATGCAGTACGATTTCACAAAAACAGCTTTGTTGTATTTTCAACCCACGGCTCAATTCCCAGAGTTGAAAATCCAACAGTGCACTATTATTTAGGCATCCTATTAGGTGCAGCTTAGTGTTAGTGGAAATAGTTGACAAAGTTAATAAATAAAAGTGAACGCAACTAAGTTCTCGCGTTCAAACAAAGTCGGGCGGCAAGCTTTACTTACTCGAGTTAGTAGTGTGAATAATGGCAGGATTAACTCGTTAGCTGGTCCCTACAGTTTTATTTATTTTTACGGTGTTTTACAAGGCTCATAAAGTATAGTGTTAGGTCGTGTTTGGCTATGAAAGGTTGATAAATAGAACGAAGTCCGTGGGTAAAGTCAACTGAGTGAATTATTGTGCGTTCACTTAGTGGTTGTGGACCTCATCTATCGTTTTAAGTAACTATGGAAACATAGTGAGGAAACAAGCAAACCTGAGAGATATTTCTCGATGGCATTTAAAGCCTAGTGAGAGGCCTATGGGCGGCATAAAAACTCTGACACCAGGTTAGGTACTAATCACACGGTAAAGAAGAAGAAGTAACCATGGAAGAATTCTTTGCTCTGTAATACAGTATTACAAACCAAAATTTGACCCAATGTCGTTTAACTCAGTTGATCTCTTTTTATTTCCACAAAAGACTGAGTTGATCAAAACTGAAACAATTGCAGCTGTTCCACATACGATGGGGGACCTAATATCAAGTCCTGCGTACCCTGATGCCTGCACGCCACATGATGAGATAGTACCGGTAGGTACGAGCTAGCTAAGTTCTAAGCCAACCCAAGATATACATATTATTTCCATCAGTGTGCTAAAAAGAAGAAGTTAGTGGACCTAGGTCAGGTTTCAAAACGTTTTTACCAGAGCATGCGCCTCATGAACGTCAATCAAGCCTACATGCTAGTTCAATGTATGTATAGTTTCACCCAAAGTACTCCAATTACGGTGCTGTTGAAAATAATGAAGTCACGACACTTAATAGCATTTGGTGTGTTAGACACGTGATAATATAAATCCTAATTTAACATTAATAAGCGGTATGATAACAGATCTCAAATGACGAAAATAAGTACGAATCAAAATGATGTAATTCGTGGGATTCCCCATGTTTATTGAATTTACCTACTTAATCCTTTATAATGTCAAAAGGAACTGAATGTTTCCAAGAATAACAGATTGTAAAATAACAATCTAAGTGTCATTAACAAAACAAGATATTTATTATAACGAACAATTAAAACAATATGATGAATCAGTACTCACCAGCATATTTTTATGCATCTGTTGATCTGTGCAGTTTGTTTTTATTTTTTTCGCACGGTTTGTGCATTTAGCCAATGTCACGTTTAGATCTAAAGAAAAGAAAGAAAAAGTATTTATTCGTCTCGCACTGGACAAAACAAAGTGGTATTTTGACAATAAAACGAAGATTAAAAAAAAAGAAAACTTAAAAACAGATTAAAATAAAACTAACTAAACGATCTGTGCAGTTGATAACAACCTCAAGATCTACTCTAAAGATATCGCCTTTTATATTTTATTAGCTTAGTTTTCAAATCTAATTAAATCGCTGAAAACATGTAATAACATATTTATGTTATTAACATTCATTTATTCTCAGGCAACTTTGGCCCATAGATATCTATAGATACCTTACAGATTAACCTACTCGTACATATCTATGCTAATATTATAAAGCTAAAGAGTTTGTTTGGTTGAACGCGCTAATCTCAGGAAATACTGGTTCGAATTGAAAAATTCTTTTAGTGTCGGATATCCCATTTATCGAGGAAGGCTATAGGCTATAAAACATCACGCTGCGACCAATAGGAGCGGAGCATTAATCAAAAATATTACGCAGACGAAGTTGCGCCGGTCAGCTGGTGATAAAATACAATCAGTTTTAGTAAATAGAACCTTAAAATTATGTTAGTAACACTTCATTTGTGCACTAATTAATGATGTTACGCCTCTGTCTACTTGTCACGACTGTCGAAGATCTTCGAGCGGAACCATTTGCTTCACGTGCTTTCCGAGGCACGGAGGATTCTTAGTATTTAGGGGAGGGTCAGTCATCCATGGACAGACCTCGGCATGTGCTGCTTAACCTTGAAACCCGGTGCAGCGATAAACCGACAGGCCACGTTGTTTAAAATTTTCCGTTAGTTCCTTCTAATTTTAGGCAGGTGCGTAATTTTGTCGTGCGGCACACCTATTAGGACCATCGCTAGAATTAACCCGTAAAATGTGATAACTGATAACTAAGATTTTTTAACTGCGAGACTATAAGATATGATTTGAAACTGTGTGTAACTGAAACTTATTTTTATCATTGGAGGCAATGTTATGCAACTACGAAACAGCAGAGGTTTTCTGCAACAATGTTGCACGTTTTTTTTACCATAAGTACGAAACATTATCAGGTAAGTTAACTGTAACATTCCTTGTTTTCCACACAACAGTAACAATGTTTCTGGAACCAATATTGCCCAACTTTTGTTTACTTTGGGTTTGGAAATTTGCTTGTTCCAGAAAAATGTTTCCCGCTGAACAACGTTGCAGAACTTTGTTTACCAACAAACATGCGGCTTTGCTGTCTTCCGCATGTGGTCACAATGCAACTATCCCAATAGCCAGCTGTCTAAACCACATTGGCGGTTACATTTACAAGTGGAAGGTGTTCACACCACTTCCTCAATTCGATGGACAATACTCGACATCAGAAGCATAAGGTCGGATTTACCAAAACAGGGAGTTTGTACATCCGACCTTATGCTTCCGAGCACAAGGTAGGATGTTCAAATGCAGAGAATTTGTACATCTGACTTTATGCTTCTGATGTTCATTATAGCGGTGACCAGCAGTCTCTCACGGAGGGTGGAGTTCAATGTTCACCGCAAATTGGACTCCATCATTGTAGGTTATAATTGCTTTGCTACCTTCGTCGCAGTTACTATTAGTACTGCTTAATGGAAATGCAGCCTTATCTTTTAAGCCACATAATACCTATTAACAATGTTTTTTTTAATATCCCTGTATGTAGGTACATTCCCCGGCAAGTTCTTTGCTTTACGGATATGAATAAACAGATACTTAATTTAAATGTATAAAGCACATAATAAATCGATATCCGTGAAAAAGCAACGAATTTATTTGACGAAAAAGTTAATTGATTTTCGTCGCGCCATTATAAGCGCGAAACCTGCTCTTACTAACTGCAATTTGGTATTAAATTATCTTGCAAGTCAAGGTTTATTAATCTTGATATTTTATGACCGGTACAGCAAAAAACATAGGTAACATTTACGAAATTACTAAACATAGTTTTCAACTTTAATCAATTTTTACTGACTGCTTAACTTGTTGGCATTTTACTTGCAACTAAAGGTCTTTGATCAGCCGTCGCGTCGGTATATCGGCCGTCCTCTTTTCGTACCTAGTAATTTTAACTCAGTTAGCAGCAAACCAACTACAACCTTATAGTAATGAGTTTAAAGGTCAATAGGATTTTGACAGGCTCAACAGTGGCAGAAACCTAACATCAACCTTATTCTAACGAGTTTAAGATAATTTTAATTTGACAGTGACTCAGATGTCCGAGGTAATGTATGTCTGAAAGGACTGTAGTACCTGTTTCTGCAATATTCTTATCTGTCAAAACCACTAACTAGGTAACCAGATGGTTGATTAAAATATTAGCACTAGTTCTGATACAAGCTATTTGCGTGGTTACCTTAGATTATCAAGTTCAGCCTACGTAATTGTCAATGGTTGCGTTAGTATGCGAAAAGTACCTAGATAATGTAGTTATTGTATTATATCAGATTAAAAATCGAATATGACATATTTTATTGATTATTATCGATTGTACGTTGGTCCAGGAATCTCCTTTATAAAGGGCGTCATGGGTCCAAAACATCCATGATGCACTATTTGCTTGCCTATGCAACAATTCGAATTCAAATACAATTTGACATCGCAGATTCCATTTTTAAAATCCTTGCAACCACAGATAAAAACCAAATATTCAGGCAAGTCTTAGCACATCCTCTTTGCTTTGTCCACGTGGTTATTAGTCTGTACAGGCCACAGCATAAATCATTTCGTAAGTGGGAGCCGAGTAGCGAGCGTGTGTACAGATAATAGCGTAGTGATTAATTGAGCCCACCTGGCCACCAGTCGCTATTAAGCCTTTATATTCGAGACTAGATATACGGGATATACCTCTTGTATTAGCTATCCGATAGCTGAATTATTATTGCGCGAACTCAACTTAATTGCGGTATTGTGTGCATTTGATACTCGATATGTAACTTCCTAATATTGCTAAATACAAGACTGATTCAAGAATGAATGTCCTAAGTAAAATTTAGGTTTGTTTGTGTTGAAGATGTTACTTGAAAATAATGGAAAATGTTTACTAGAGTGCATTTCAGACAGTTCATCGTCCGCTGTTCTATTTATTCGTAAATACCTAACAGTTCCTTAAATATGTACCTAACGGTCAGTACCTAATTAAACCGAAAGACTCTAGATCATCCCTTAATTTTTATTCCCGATGTCGTGTTCTTAATAAACTGAAATATGAATTACTTATTACTTCATTAAAAGAGATACACAGGAATTTATTATATCAAAGAAAGTCCTTGTGCCAACCTGTCTTGCTGTGTCCTTCAAACACTAGGTTTCGTTCACAACCTACAATGTATTGACATAGTACGAGTATACCACCTTGTTACAGTTTGGTACACTACATACCTTCATACATAGGTATCTAAAACGAATGTCCTCGTGCACTTGATACGGCTGGCCGATAAGACACTACAGCGCAGTTACGTCACATTTATGTACATATGTAGATATTACGAGACATATTAAAAAATATAACACACTCACTGACACACGTATCTTTGCACGTCATAGTGGCGCTGCTTGCTAAGGAAAGACGTTTGACATCTGTCAAATCTAGTACATTTTACTTTAGTTCTCTTTTTCGTCACGTGCATAAATAAGTGTGCTGGGGTTTATCAGATTTTACGTCATTTACTGTATTTGTTATGCTGTTGAATTTAGAATTGCTTATTTGTTTCTTACGTGAGATTTTTCCATGTAACATTGTAGCATCTTTCGTATAAGTATGTACTTATATTTATTGTTTTGCTTCGAGAGGTAAACATTTATTCAGTACCTTCCTGAATCGTGCTTCGCTGATATTCTGAATGTTACCTACAAATTATTGTTTCATGAATAACATTCTAAAATGGTAGTAAAATTGCGTTGATACACTAAAAATTAAATAGATTTTTTACTCTGTGGTTGAACTAAAATTGGAGTGTCAATAACTGCATACGAGCATACTAAACGTGACACATTGGCTAAATGCACAAACCGTGCCAAGCCACAGAAAAAAAAACTGTATAAAATTGACAGACTTACTAAATTACTAGTTATTATTCTTAACTGTCCATTTTAACAGAAAAGAAAATGCTTAAATTTCCTCTTAGATGTAGGATCCTTATAGAGATTTATTTGTGGTGACAGTCCTACAAGGATCTTCTGGCGTTGCATGACATCAATACAGGGGCCTGTTGGTTTACATTTTGTGAAATTTTTATACCTATTGAAAAACAAGTACGCGGCAGCAAAGAACCATGTTCTATTTACTTGATCAATAGTAATGTCACCGTCTCAGTACATTTACAAAGTCATTTGCTGTTATGGTCAACATTAAAATTTTAATATTTTTCCGATAAGTGTACTGATAAAATAAGTTAATTTGAATAACATCACACATGACTCAAAGATTAAACCCAACGTACAGACGCCAGCACATTAAGCGACCCAAAACTGTCAAATATTCCCAAATCAACCTTGGCCACCAACCATTCTTTAACGATAGAGTTGATATCTATTAAAGAAATTTGACAGATTGTTGTAGCTTTATGTGCTGGCGTCTGTTCATAACAAATCAGTTCTATTCTTCTACCTCTACCTCCCGTCATTACGTCCGTATTGTTTTTCATATCGTAACAATCGTTCTCGTGATACAAGCATTAGGAGCTGACAGTATCTGTGCCTCGATAAGTGACAGCCTTGTGCTAATTTCGCTTATTATTACCTATTACGTCGGTAGTCGGTATCGTGAGCGATTTGCATGTTGAATACGGTACCTTTGAGTACGAGATAGGTCCTTTTATAGGTTAGAATGAAAAAATGGTACAGTAGTGGTCTAAAGGGATAGATAATAATATAAAAATCTAGATTGTTCAACAGAGAAAATAAAAATGAGTAAAGTTATGTCTGGTAAAAAGCAAACCACGAACAATGTATGGTACCTACATATATCTGAAGACTGACTTAACTGCGTGTTAATTAAAACGGACTCGATTGATCAAAGTACTACTCCTCAAAGTGTCCCGAAGACTGGTAGCAGTGCCACAATGAATGGCAATGCTAATTCTTTGGCCAAAGAAAGAGCCAGCTCTTTGCTCATGCGAAATTAAGTTTCTATCGAAGCGTTTCTTCCCAAATGGGCTAAATGTTTTAATTTTTCTCAACCATGTTAATAGGCAGAAAATACGTTAAAAACGTTAATCTCAAATCATAAATCTTTTCTTAATCACCATTCTTCACATTAGCAAGTGTTTATTTAAGACAAATAATTTCCAGAAATCATTCAAAAATTAAAGTAGAACTCGCAAAAATATTTGGTAATTAAAAATTTCGCAAATTCCGTCGTCGGTTGAAAAGCTGAAGGTCTGACATTTAGACACTCTTAAAGAATAATGAGAAGAATTATTATTATTGTTTTCAACGAACAAAAACTGTCTGACAGACTGTCTGTTTGTAACAGGGTCCATGATTGATCAAGTATGTGTTATCAACATTACGGTTGACATTTTCGTTCATGACGGTGAAACGTCCAAAATAATTTGTAAGAAAAACTTACTTAGTGGGCTATAAAAGAAAGTTGGGTAAGCCCGTTTTTATTAATATTTACTTAAAACTTCCTTGATAATCCTAGTAGGTACTACTTAGGTAGATATTTTTATAGCACTAGACTGAAGTTTGTGAAGAATAATCCAAAATCTTTAATCTTTTCATCTTAAATCTTTGATGAAACTCGGTTTTGTGATGATCCTTTCAGTTGGAAAATACGAGATGAAACGTTTTATTAAGTACCTACGTTTTTTTCCTATTACTTTTTCATCAAACTCCAAAATACAGCAGATTTAAACCCGCTCGATGTTCATAATAATCTAAATATACTTACTGTTGCCATAGCTACCAACATTAATATGATTTACGGGCCTATGTGGTTTTTGCGTCAGTGTTCGGTGTACGCGCGGATAGGATATCTCATTAAATTAAATTCTTAAATAGACCAATCATGGTTGGATCAGGAAGTACATGTATGTGTGTTATATACTGGGTGGAAGGCACAGCGACGCTAAGCCTGTTACCACGTGTTTTAGTACACCCATTCTGAACAGAAATTTTTCGTCGGTTATTTAAAAAAAAAATCTGCTCTTCATTACATTTTGAGGTGTAGGTATTGCAGTTTTGTAGGAAACAGCTGTTTTTTTTTTTAATAACCTACCAAAAATTTCTATGTAGTGGAGTTCAGAATGATGTACTGAATACACCCGGTATACGGTGGTGTAGGTAATATATGTTTTCTGTGTTCGATCACCGGGTCGGGTAGTGTTATTGGGTTTTTCCATCAAGAATTTCTAAATAGCAGCCACGGAGTCTGGATTTGTGCCCGGTTGATGGCAATAGGCTCGCCCCCTATTCCATGGGACTTAAAAATAACTAGATTAATATGAATGGATATACTATACTCTCACTCACTTCTAGCAAACTCTTCGGAGATCATAGTCGTAACGTAAATAAATAAGCTTGAAAGCAAAGGGCTATTTAAATAACCCCATATTTTCCCTCTTCACATAACTGTCTCAACTTTCATTAATTATAATTTGTTGCTTAAAACTGTCAGATTTCATTTAAGCTAATGAAATTTTTAAATCCTAATTGTTTTCCAAGAGTTTGAGGTCCGGTTTGGAAAATTCCATTTCTAATATTTGTGTTTAACAATTTTCCTTGCCCGAACACAATAATCTTTTAAATTATTTATTTTTTATTTCACAAACACTGCTAACATTACAGGAAATTCCTAATGCGGTAGCATAGTCCTTAATTAAATTATCTACTTCATTCTTCATTCACTGAAATAGCCGCCCCAGTCCACCACTAGGTCTAGCTAAAAGCAAAAAAAAAACACAAGGATTCCTAATATGATAGAGGTCGAATTTTTGAAAATACATTCCCTTAAGGGTGTTAATCAGAGGATGAAAGTTTGTAAAGAAAGAACTTCATCATTTTTCCGATCCTTAATCTTATTAAACTCACGGCTTGTGGATGCATATTGAATACAAATTTTTCTTGGCATGTATTTAACGCGGCGACAAATAAATCTGAATTTGGGATTAAAAAATAATTAAAGCCGGTAGCAAAAATAGTAGGTTGGCAGCTACAGCGAAGGATAAGTAAGTAAGTTTAAGTAGAAAGTAGCAGCTTAATAATCAGTTGTTAGCTTTGTTTCAATTTAAACTGCCATCGAGTTTTTGTTTTGGTAACTGAATTAAGCGGCGTCGACGACGGAGCCCTATTTCTGTCTGCAGGGTTTAAAGTATCTTAACATGAATGGCATACCATTCGAACCTAACCTATCCGTGTCGGAGTGCCCTAAGCCCTGTGCCCTCTGTTTTGCTACCTGGTTAGGCAAGAATATGTATGCAACTCCAAATTATTCCAAGCTATTTTTTTTTCGCTGCCAAGATATTTTTTAGAATCAAATAGTTAGTCGCTCTTTTAGTTGTTAGTCACCTGGAATATAGTCAGCCAATTTTCTTCACAAATATCAGACGTGTGCTGGAGAACCATACGTCCTCATCCTAACGCTAATAACTATTGAATGAGTGTCTCCACATTCATGCGCCATAGCTCATGAACTACGCAGAAAATTAACTCCACTATGATGTGTGGGAAACGTCCCCCACAAACGGTAATGTTTTCAGGGTCATTTAGCCCTAAAAGGGTACGACGACGACGGTAAGATCTTTGCTAGACTCTTATTTTGATGTGTTACAACTTTTTATATATTTTCGATGTGGGTAAAGACCTAAAATATTTTCAGGCGTCAATTAGTTTAATTAATTTCGAAAAGTTTAATTTGTGTGTAATGGTTGAAAATCCTGCCATAAATAATTAATATAACTTGTTTTTCTTTATAAGAAATCCTTCAAATCACACACCCAATATATCCCCTCAAAACGACTTCTAAACTCTATTTAAATCTCAAAGTAACCGTCTGAAGTAAAATTAAAGTTAACGATTTCTTACGAGCATTTCAAAGCTGCAACTTAATTTAACTTAGTCAGTACGAAATCTAAGAAACCGAACTTTGCACAGGGATGTCTACCTTACTTGTGAAATTACCTCCATTGGACTGTTCTTCGAAATTAACTTACTGAGGATCCGCCTGCTGTGTATTCAGGGTCTCTTAATTATATCCGAGTGGATGTTCCCTTAATTAGCTATCTTCTAGCTCGTATGCATTGCAGTAAGTACTATAGATAGCTCTATGGTATTTTAGGAATAAACTGGCAAATTGTAAAGAGAAGAAGATCAAGATAATTTTGTAATTAGAAAAAGTTAAAGGGAAGGCTATAGGCTATAAAACATCACGCTACGACCAATATGAGCGGAGCATCAATGAAAAATAACCTAACCCTCTCTCTCACTCAAGTGACGCAAACGAAGTTGCGCGGGTCTGTTAACAAACAAACAAATCTTTATTCCGAACTCAAAATGGTTAAAATACAAAATTAATTTTAACTTAACTTAAACTAAAACTTAATTTAAAATTGTAAGACCTTCATTAGGTCTTACAATTGTGCTTGTCGAAAAAAAAAATAACCAAAAATTCAATACCAAATTTCAATTTTCGATTCCAATATCGTTCGTAATATTTACCATTTAGGCACACAGATTAATTAATAGTTCCTGTTTAGGTTAGGTTATAGGTGCTGGCAAGGGCCTCTGGTGGATATTTCCTTTCTCTTTATTTGTTGTGAGAAAAGGTGTTTTCATTTCAATATTCCTAAAGGTTTTATTATAAGCCTCCCTTATTAAAATGGCATGTTATTGTACTGCCTGGTCTAGTAGGTACTGCTGACTACTGAGTATGAGGTCTTTTGTTCCATTCCAAGATCGGGCAAAGTGTTATTGGGCTTTTCTATCAGTAATTTCTCAGTAATAGTTCCAATTTGTGCCTGGCTGATGGCAATAGGTTCACCCCCTACTAAAGGGAATTAAAAAACATAACTGGTGAAATATAGGTACACTATAGATATGCCTCTACCTAAACCTTGAATTGCCTTTGACTAGCAGTGGTAAATTATTTTTTTAAATAAATCAATAAAACCTTAGAATATTACTGGTGTGATGCATGCTATGGTATGCTAATATATAAACAAGTTTCTTTCTTTGAAAATTTCATATACTTAAATCATAAATAGCTCAAAAGAGTTGATTGACACCTTAATATCGACTTAAGGTCATACAGTGACATTTGTGTCAATCATGCCAATTGCGAGTCACGAAATCACGAAAGTGTTGAGTGCATGATCAATGCATCACTTGTGAACCTAAGAACGTGGTATTACAGTTTGTGTTCTCACATGCAGATACCCAAGTCGTAAATCTGAGGGCGACGAAATCTATCCGTCTGTCTAAGAACCATAACCGAACTAGCTACATATTTTTTTTTTTTTAGTAAGTGCCTATTTTATTTTCGTAAACAGAAAATGAGACAAGAAAAGTGTAATTTAAATCTTTAAAACACTTGAGGGATCAAGATGCATCCAACAACGTATAATTTGTCGAAATCGGTTCATGCGTTTAGGAGTTACGAGGGACCAAAGAAACAACAGGCCAAACACATAACCCTCCTTTTGGGCTTCGCCGCAGTCGGGTACAAAAAAAGAATAAAAAAGTAAAGTACGAAAGTACCCACTTTGAAAAAGTGCTATCAGAGATACGAATCATTACATAAATACACAGTCAAGACTACTTAATTAAGCCCACTATCACGAACATTTTAAAAGAAAATGCCTTTTCTAAGGCTTTTTCTTTTAAAGTGCTCGGTTGATTTTATGCTTTAAAGGCTTCACGAAACTGATCTTCATATTTGATTTATTTCACTTAATAAAATCTCAATTCTAGCTATCAAATAACACCTAGTCAAATAAATCTGGCAGGCAGGAGCCTGATATAAACAAGGTCGAGGTCACCAAATGTTGTGGCGGAAACGGTGCGGATCTAATAAACGTTAGCATCTCATAAAGCTAAATACTGTGGAGTCGTAATATATGGCGCCGGAATAAATGGTACGACTCTATACTCTGTCTACTTAGAATTAGGTCCATAATATTATTCTTAGCTGTAAGCCTTTTGTAACACCTATAAAATGAATCATCATCATTTTCCTGCCCTTGTCCAGTTCTACTAGGGGTCGGTGCAACACGTTTTCTTCTCCCATTCTCCCCTGTCAGACGTCACGGCATCATTTACTCCTTTCTTTTCATATTATTCCTCACCCAATCCTGTAAGGTGAACGTATAAAAGGAATATGAATTTCTGTAACGAAGTTGAACGCGATCAGCACATTTAACTGCGTTTAAAAGCTGTTAGTATCAAAATGCAAGCGCGCTCCACCCTAGGCCGCATCATCTATTCACGTCAGGCGAGTTGCGGCCTAACGCAAGCGTATTAAGTGTAAAAAAATACCATGGAATATTGACGCTGGCTTCTTTTGACCACGGACAGAAAAAATATAACTAAAACCTTTTACCCAATTTATTTAAATTAAATAGCGGATAACCACGCTGAAATTAAATGATTGATATGAAAATAATGTGTTACATTTATCTTGTTTAGATCTGTGCCAATAGCGGGACCAAACTTTCTTTGATCTTAGTTTGTTTGAGAAATTGAATACTTATAAAAAAAAAAAACAATTTTATTTATAAACATAATCGTATCTCATGAAAGGAGAACGTGCGGGTTCATGAAAAGTAGAAGAGACGAGGAAGGTCTTTGCCCAGGAGTGGAACAGAACAGGTTAAAAAAAAACGTATATCTTGCATTTAACAAAACAATATTGAATACCTCTTTAATGCCCAGAACTGCGATTTCTACAATCGCAGACAAGAGTGGGTGGACTACGCTTACATCACCTGCAAAATTACAATCCAAATACACTATACAAAATACCATAATTTGTCTTTTGGAACTCGTTTTTGTTGTCCAAGTCAGAGGCCCATGGGCGGCATAAAAACTCTGACACCAGGTTAGGCTCTAACCACACGATAAAGAAGAAGAATTATCCTAAAAAATCTATAAGCTCAAACTATTAATAACTACTCAAACTAAAATCATACAATCCATTACACAACCACAATATTAATCAACGAAATCAAATAGTGAACATAGATGTAATTTCATCACAAATGAAGTAGCCAGCCATCGATCATTTGCTGCTTAATCCTTACTATTAACCGGTTTGAACAATAGGCGACTAGCCGACTAGTTGCGCTATATGGAATCATAAACGCAACTCCATATGAAGTTAGTGCCGTAGACTTCGAGACGCTAGATGAGACAGAACTTTCTATTTTCGGATCTTAAGTAAGTTGCGTTTAGATATCATGTCGACGGATGACTAATTTATGTGTATTCAAAGCTAGAATAATTAAATACAACTAGCTTTTGCTCGTGGCTTCGCTCCCGTTATGTACGGAAATTAAACCACGGGAACGTTTTAAATGTAGCCTATGACCCTCAGGGATAATGTAGCTTCCAGTTAGTGAAAGAATTTTCGGAATCGGATCAGTAGTTCCAATGATTACCAAGTCCATACAAACTTACAAACAAAATTTACCTCTTTGTAACATAGTATAGATATAGATCACACATAAAGGGATCATCACACGCAGTAACATAAGTCTGTTTGGCTTATCATCGTGTCCTCTGCTTTTTTGTTCATTACACACTTGGACAAAGTTCAAAAACAATGCATATACGAGTAGATAGAGACTCCTTCCATTTATCGGAAAACCCCGCATTTGAAATAGCAAATAAATCAATATACTAAGTACATTTAGGCATATAGATACAGACATCTTCGATTTATCGGAAAACCCCGCATTTGAAATAGCAAATAAATCAATATACTAAGTATATTTATTGAATTAAAATATTTGAGCAACGAGTTGATCGCCATCACTAAACTAAACTATTTAAGCCAATTACATATATCAAAAACTAGCTGTGGCCCGCGAGCTTCGTCGTCGCCGCGTCGCCGAAAAGAACAAACAAACAGACAGACAGACAAAAATTGGAAAAAAATGTTATAAGCACCGCATATACTTTTATATTCATTCAGTAAAAAGCTGTTATTTAAATATCAATCAATTTTATTTATTTATATAGAAAAGTTCATGAACAATTTTATCAAAATATCAAAAATAGAAAGTTCATAAACACTTTTCTTACCTACAACCTCCTCATCTTCCATATTCCAGGTAGCGGTCCGGGCATGCATAAATGATGTATTACCAGTACCTTGTATTAGCTTCGTAGAATTACCTTGCAAAATGGCACTACCTCCTGCATACAACCAACTTGCTTTAGACCTCGTTATGTTCTCCTGACATCAAACTTGGCGGGAAAACTACGTACCTACATTGAAGCGTTCGGAATACATATTACCAAAACGTTACACCACTAAGGTGTGTTCTGATTAATGTTTGCAGTTTCAAAGGAGTATTGGAATTAGGTAATGAGTTTTAATACATAATTTGGCGTGAAATAATTTGTTTTCTGATTTGGATTCTGAGTCAGAGAGACGGCAGTCTGGATGATTATTTAGGTAGACAAGGGGGGCATCTTATCTGCTAAAACGTGAGAAAATAAATGTTTTTTTTTCTGCTGGTATGTACCTTGAAATCCGACTCTGATTTTTCTAGTCTCAACATTTTGAACAGATGACAAATTGTTCTAAATATTTGGCAACTGGTAGGAATGTGACTCTCAATTCTTGAGGCCACGTGATTAGTGTGAAAGTTGTTTGGGCTCACTTAGGCAAAACGGAATAATCGCCATCGGACCTCCCACTCGTGAATTACTAAACACAGTCTCTTTTGCGCAATTAATGGCGGTAATTTATAATACATTTATTTATAACGAGTCTTTTCATGGTCAAATACATGAAAAATCTTATTTTGCTTCTACAAATTAATACGCTTAGATCTCGGTATGCTTAAAACATGTCATGTCCAATTTACTTTTAAAAAACATGGTCTTAAAACTTCACCTCAATCGATTAAAATTCTAACAGCCAGCTAATACACTATTAAGTAATCTGTGCTAATACCTCATGTTCTTAAACGTACAGAAAAAACTTACAAGTAAAGTTAATGATTTATTTATAACGGTCTAGTTGACTGCACTGACAATTTAATACAGAGGCTTCGCTCCCATGACATTTAAACTTCGAAACTGGACCAGATTCCGTGGGTAAATATGTAAGCAATTTGACCTGAACCTAAAGAGCGACCACCACAATTTGTCAACGAGACACACTGGCAGTATATCACGGAGCTATCAACATGCTGCCAGTATCCCTTCCAGTGGGTTAATGTATGCTCAGACCACACTCGTCCTACATTCACCCCCCTTCTTCGATCAACTGTCTCGGCTTGACGGCCATTACCTAACCGACCGCTTGCGCGCTCTACAAACTCCACACCACAACACCAACATATAAACGCGCTTAAAAAATCCACTAAACTCTCTTATCACACCGTATTATGGTTGAGAATTTAATTAAACAAGTGCAAAATTAATTTGACTTCATCTACTCTACTCGCTGTTTACACTCGGCCGTCGACGTTCGTCATTTAATTAATTCGATATTTGAACGCGGCAAAGTGCTGTCATTTCTTTCGGCCAGTGTTTTTTTTACGTTGTGTTTTTGGTATAGGTAACCATCCTTGCGATGATTAGAAAAATTAAAAAATAATAAGAAGCGTCTAGAGTTTTCATAAAAATATTTCTTGTGTTCAGTGGAATTATTAGAAATGTGTTTAGTTATATAAATGTGTGTGGTGATGTTAAGAATGCTGTGATCTAATAATATGTGAATGATAATGTTGGCTGGTCAGGAAGCCAGCATCGAATTGGTGCAAAGGTGGCTTCAGAGACGAGGCAGTGATGACACCGACACAGGTTAACAAAACTGCTTATTAATTTATGAATCCTAATAAACACTATTTTAGTAATAATAATACATCATAAACCTGATCTTTATTACTCGATTTGCTATTAGGTACTCAAATGGATTAAAAGATTCTTAAACTTAGTGCATTGGTTACATAATGTTAATTTCGAAATGTTTCGTTTCCGTAAACTTTTACACTAAACAGACCCAATTAATTTAATCTATCGATTTGCAACCTAAAATTAGCATCAATAAATATGCCAATACCTAATTTTAAAACCTGTAGACCGATTCACGCACAAACATAGGTACAGATAAAGATTCGTTTTTAAGGAAAAGGCTAAAAAAAACCTTGTTTTTACCTAATTAAGTAGTCAAAAATGTATACGCGATTGCGACGTTATCGGGTACCCGGTAGTAGTGGAATCCTGTATATGGACGTTTCCGACGCGTGACGTTTTCAACGAATATACGGGCTGGATGGGACATCAACGAACAAACGATTACCACGTGCTCAGTACATCATTCCGAACACCTACATGGAATTTATTACTCGGTTATTTAAAAAAAAATGTTTTTTTTTTTTTGTTTTCTACAAAAGTGCAATTCCAACACGATCAATTCTACACGGTGAAAATGTATAGAACAGCCATTTTTTTTTAAATTACTGGTGAAAATTTGCTATGCGGTGGGGGTTCGGAATGATTGGTAACAGTTTGTGCGTCATGTCCCTTCCACCATGTATATATGTTGGAAACTTCTGCAACGTACATCTGCAGGATCTATTGCACCCTGTATATGTTGGACGTAAGGCTTGTTTGCACCACATACTAAATGCGTTTTGCGCTAAACATGTTTAAATAGACTGTTGAAAAGAACAATGTTTATTTAGTTTAAATGCATGTAGCTTGGCCCTAAGGTTCTTAGCGTGGTGATTATGTCAGTAAAGCTACAGCCATAATCAGTCTTGATGATGATGATGATTGCGCCAAGATCCAATGATTACAGCCGTGACCGCTATCAGAAGATAGTGGACGATTGCGTGTTGAATATTATTATACCAAAGGTTTTGGTTCCCGAAGTACAAAGATCTAATTTTTTTTTAAAGGCAGGTTTGTTTACTCCAAATCCCATGAAGGGGCCATTGTACACGTCATTAAGAACTTGGACAATGG
Organism: Standfussiana lucernea; assembly: GCA_964057025.1. NCBI lineage: Eukaryota > Metazoa > Arthropoda > Insecta > Lepidoptera > Noctuidae > Standfussiana > Standfussiana lucernea. Next base: position 5,695,398 of record OZ059803.1, on the reverse strand, counting down.
ACTTCGGGAACAACTATTAAATTGAGGAAGGAAAATCAGTGGTCTCATACATTTGTGTTGTTATTATTTAGTAAATCGTTAAAATATAGGGCAAAGCTGATTAATTTATTCGCGATTTCAGGACTCGCCCTGTGTTAGAAAGTTTTTATACTGATGAGTACAAGTACCCGATAGGTCGTTTTGCGTAACCAAAAACAAAAGCCTGGACTATGCTATAATTTGCCGTCACCGGCTGTGGCCGATTCAGAAGATCGGTTGCCCACTATCGAACCAAATTGTATGCAATAAAATGTCTCCGCGCATCTTCTGCTACGGAATCTTCACCTACTGTTGATCAGGTTAAAAAGACATAACTACTTTATTTCCCGAAGGACTAAAATGTTTTCATTTAATCGTATTATAAGGTTTTTTTTCCATTGTCGCAGGCAGCTCGAGCGGGTCGCCGGGGGCTCGCGCCGGCCGACGCTCCTCGCTCGCGCTCACGCCGGAGGACGAGCCCCTAGTGGATGTCGCCGTAAGTTGCTCTTCACATAATACTTAGTATATCAGTCCCACACATACATACTCACACCGACATCATATCAATGCGACGTCACAACCAAAGTTGTGGACGTTACCGCTACTTTACGCTTACGAAATACACGCGTGTGGTGCGAGCTACTGCGGATAAAACAATAATGAAAGAAGCTGCTTCTAGCTTGTCACGAGTTACCGCGACATGTAGAGATGCTACAGTACCTACTCACACGAAGGAAACAAGTGAGTCGTGCAAAATAATATTTTCTTCCGCGCCTGAACGTTGAATCGCATCACTTTTGATTTTTGATTAATGTGTCTGTGTGATCTTTTCTGCGTTATTGTAATAGAAACGCTGTGTTGATTAACCCTTAATTGATAAGCAATGACAGCCTAGTGAAGTGACCGTCGGACTGCCAAGTCATGGATCGAGTTCGAGCCCAAGACACACATCTCTAATTTTTCGGATGCATGTGCGTATTGTATGATTATCGTTTGCTTCGGCAAAACAATTTATCGTAAAGAGATAAAACCAAACCAGCATTCTAAACTGTACCTACTAAACTGTAAATCCAAGTCAGAAACCCATGGGCGGCATAAAAACTCTTACACCAGTTTCTAGGCACTAGCCACACGATGAAGAAAGAAGACCTTTTAAATGCATCCTTGGAGACACATCTTAGGCTTTCCTCACATAACTCTTTTATGATAATTTTATTCATCATAATTGGCGTCAACAGCATTCAGTTACTTCTAATTAGGTAAAAACAACTTGTCTTGGAATGTTCGCTTACAAATACGGTAGTCACATGTTAATTCTAAACTGAATAAGTTTGACAGTCAAGCCGTCAAACGGATAGACAAACACTTTCGCTTTCTTGTCGGCCCATTCACGCATAAGTACATTCGGAATGACGATATTAATCGGTAATTTGGACGACCTTTTAAAGCCGTTTTATTTATATTTTTTATCAAAAGACGTATTTCATTTCATTATAATTGCTGCCAAACCGCAATTTTTATTCCTTAGAAAAGTTACCGAAATCGTTTCCCTTGTGTAGCTTCTAGATACAGACATTCATACTTACATTTCAACTGAGAACATAACCTCCCTTTTGGGTTCCGCAGCAGTCGGGTAAAAATCGGTCCTTATCGGTCAATCAATTTACATTGTATTGGACTGACGGTTGACCACTTTTCAACATTATTACTTAGTGCATAAGGGTGAAAACTGGTAGGCCCTCGGTGAACTTGGTAGTACCTATGTATGTATTTAAGTTTGCTCACGTTTCATGAGCAATGTGAATTGGCTGTAAAAGAGTTCATAAAATCTATTAGTGATAATGTTATATCACGACCCACGAACAACATATAACAATTCACTCATGAGTGAATGGGCTGTTTCTAACCTCTATTACCATAAATATTAACTGCAAGCTTAGAAACAATGAAAACATTGTTCAGTGAGCTATGTAAATGTTCTTAAGGTTCAACTAATTTGATGTCGTTAACACTTAACCTCAGGATCGTTAACTATTCGAGACATGTAGCAAATTAATTCTTGCTGGGCAACTTTGACCTTTCGTGGTGCAAAGTATTTATATTGCTATGACGTTTTATGTTGCTTCATGAATATATTTTGCTGAAGTTTTTCTTTTAATTGTAATAGGTAATTTACTAGTAGTAGGTAAATAATTTAAGAGTTGAGGATGTGTTCAATATTTTTAGAAGTACCTGTTAGTATAAGTAGGTACCTTGGTACCTACTTATACTAATAAAGACAATTTGTACACACAAAACATGCACACAGGCATGCATTACAATCATGTTCCACATCTGCAACTATTTTACCGAAGAAATCTGAGCTGAGACCATTTTCGTCACTCATTCAATGAAGATCAAAAATATAAATCAAAATACCACATTACCAAAAATCGAAAACAACGAAATAATGGTCTGTTTTTTAAGACCAATAAGTATCTATGGTCCCTACCAATTCACAAGTCCATAACAATAGCATACAATAACACAAAACCAATAAATAAAACAGTCCAATTCCTTTTTTCTCTTATTAACGAACCTCTTAATTCGCAATAACGTATTCAAAAGACTAAATTGCTGATTGAATTCTGGCGCCGAACCAATCAGAAGGGTCAAGGTTCATATCCGCGTGAGGCAAAACGCCTCACTTAAGAATTAAAGATGGCGTCCGCAAGATTCAGTCCATTTGTAGAGATTGATGATGATATGATCTTTTTTTATGAGGCGTTGATTGGTGCAAAAAGGCTTTTTAATTCAAAAGAATGAAGGAGTTATGTAGGTCAGTTCGTATTTATGTAAATTGTTGAGGTGAGCTGGATTTGCTTTTTACGGGACTCATTCCAAAGCGTTTCCTTTATTTATTCTTTTTAACCGACTTCCAAAAGGAGGAGGTTATCAATTCGGATGTTCATGGGTATTAACTCCGTCATAAATAGACGGATTTGCAAAATTCTTTTTAATTTCCGGAGACAGACAACTGAACTCTTCAAAAATGTTCGGCAAATCGTTCGTGATTGCTGCAATCGCTTGGATGTTTATTGTTTACACAATATCATAACATAACTTCACGCCTGCCTGCTCTGAGGGGGTATGCAGAGGTGTACAGAACACCCTAATTTCGTTAGTTAGATATGTTAAGTTCCATGACATGACATGACATGTATTATTATACATGTCATGGTAATGGAACGGTGTTATTTAACATTGTTAATAAACAATGTTAAATAAATGCATATCAAATATTTGTATAGGATAATTATTACAACTAAAAATGGAAAAAGAAAAAATTCTTTTCCAAAAACTAAAACCGACTTCAAAACACAAAAAAGTGAAAAATAACTTTAGCTTTAGAAGTCGGTGGCAAAAAAACTGAATCAAACAAACAAGTCACCGACTTCTGAAGCTAAAGTTATTTTTCACTTTTTTGTGTTTTGCAGTCGGTTTTCTTTTTTGCAAAAAAGTTTTTTTCTTATTTATTATGTTTTATTTTATTTTACAACTTCAACCGAAGAATGTCACTTCACAGTTGACGAGCTCTCTTCAACTTGGGGACGTTTTAAGAGTTTTTGGTAAAGTTCATATAAAAATAAAATAGTGACAAAAAACACACTCAAGTAAGAAAATATAGAAAGACAATCACAATCAGCATTAGTTCAGAAAAGTGAAACTAGCCGTGAACCTCGAATTAGGACCAGAGTCTGTACCTTCGTAGAACTTATAATACAGGTGAACATAGTGAACTACGATATCATAATTATAGTCAGCCTATAATGTTCCCACAGCTGGAACTGGGACTTTTATCCACACCACACAGGTCCAGTGCGGGTTGGCATATGTCATCCTAGCTTATGCCCGCGAATTCGCCCGCGTGCAGTTCGGTTATTGTCCCACGGAATCATACTACCGGGATTAAATGTATCCTATGTTTTAATCCAGATTATAAAGTATCTGTGTGCTAAATTTCATCCGTTCAGTAGTTTTTGCGTGAAAGAGTAACAAACATCCATCCATACATCCATACATACAAACTTTCGCGTTTATAATATTAATAAAGATGTCTCCCAATTTTTGGCTCAAGGATACGCCGTTTTCGCACGATTTTTTCCTTCATCTTTTCGACACCAGTGGTTACTAAATTGAAATATAAAAGAATTTACTTTTATGAAATAGTAAAAGACAAAAAAACACAACCGAAGGAATTATTGAATTAGTATGTAATACTAACAAAACATCACAGTAGTAATTACTGTAGATAATACGAGACAACACATCTATCATATCTACATAACCCAAAGATCTTAATGAGGATAAACACGACAGACGACATCTTGAATAAACTACGTATTACGATCATTAGATAATTACGTTTCATTCGCTTCCAATCAGCCATCTGTCTGTGAAGCCCAGCCCTTATAATTATAATACTAGTCAACTGATGTTATCTTCTCGTGGAAAATGGCTTGCTTTCAGAGAATTCGATCAGTGAGGTTAAATCTGTTTAACTTGTTGGCGAGGTCAATCTGTGGATGGTGGGGGGATCATACAGCCCTTCGACTTCTTATGTTTTCTAACAAGTATTGGTAAAGCCCAGTAGTCATTTTAGAGCATGATTAACTGTTCGACCTGATGGTCTACACAAATGGCAGCAGCTTTGAAAGGTGTTATGTTTTTATTGACGTGTTTTACAGAATTAACAGACGATTAGCTTTTCGGTAGTGATTCCAATTAATTTGGACTGTTCTTCCATCGTTGTCACGAATATTATATTATCAAAGTCGAACCTCAACATAATTCAGAAAAAAACTTTTTTGCAAAAAAATAACCGACTTCCAAAAACAAACACAAAAAAAGTGGAAAATAACTTTACTTTCGGAAGTCGGTGCCAAAGTCAAGTTTTTTTTTACCCTTTTTAGTTATCGCATCACACACAAATTCTTGTCAAGTAACAATTTCGCAATTTCTTTTATTTGAATGACATATTTTTTCCAGCTATTTTGATTTAAAAACCAAACTACTGAACCGATTTTGATGATATTTCTATGGAACAAAACAGGAAGTGTATCCTTTCAGATAAAAGAAGAATTTTTCAAATCGGTTCAAAAATGACGAAGATATAAGGTAACAAACACAAAAAAACAACCGAATTGAGAACCTCCTCCTTTTTTTGAAGTCGTTTAAAAAACCACGTGAAAGACGATCATGAATAATATGCATGTCACTTGTTTTAAATGGGTTCGTCACCTGAGACAAAGTTGAATTACGAACGTCATTTCACTATCTCCATAATACGTACGCTGTCAATTAGCAATTTCAATGCGATAGAATTTGCAAAAATATTAGTTGAATTTGCACTTCTAATTTGTAAACTGATAGTGTTTAATTTGCAATTATTTTTATAATTATGAGTTTACCAGACAATGCTGAATAAACGGATTGGAATAAAATCGAACTATTTGCTATTTTTCCATTAAATCAATGAGCTGTGAATTCAGTGGTTATAATGTGCTCCCAATTATTTTGTATCGATACTTTTTTGTAATCCGAAGCTTAAAGTATTAAAAATATTAAATCAATGTTGTGTCCTTGACCAGTTCAGGATTGAAGTAATGCTATATAATTATTTAATCTACATTTTCAAATAACTTATAAAACGTAATCAGTGCGACTCTAATCGATAAGTGTTATCATATTCAATACAATTATTCTTTATGTTTTAGTTTGATATAAAACGCCGTGTGAATAAGTCACGGGGGATGTACGAATCGAACTTAATCCACGTGCGAATTCAATAAATACCTAGTGATGTAACTGTGAAAATATTTTGTGATTCAAGTGATACTTTATTTACTGTGTTACATAAGTGAAAACGTGGCAATGGTTTTAACAAGTGAACACGTCTGTTGAATTTACGAACATAATCAAGGTGTGAATGCAATCGTTGGCAGTTGGTTGCTTGAAGAGCATTTTAATGTCGCTACGTCGATAAATATATTGAGTAACAGTTTTTACTTTAAATCAAGCAACATGTAACGATTTCGAAATCAACTATTAATATATCAGCATTATCAAGCAGCAGGAACTATTCGTTATCTACATAATCAGTAGTGTTTAGATAGGCATTGATTTTGATTAGCAAAGATTTACTCACGCTTTAGGAAATTCATTATGTGAACGATTACTGGGTAAGGGATTCTGTTTATCCTAGTGAAGAAACGGTAAAAATGGATAAGACTAATGTAGTTGTAGAAAACCAGCCGGTGGCAGATCCAAAAAAGGATTTGGGTTGCTGGGCTCGATTCAAAAGCTTGTTCGAAGACAGAGGTTTCGATTTAGAGTATGAATATGGGCCGCGAACCCCCAGGCCGATCAGCTTACTTGGCGAAGACCAAGACGCAGAAGGCTACAGAAGAATATCTGAAAGAAAACAATCTGTCATTAGGGTTAGCAAAAAAGCTCAGGCCAATAATAGTTCGTCTAATAACACTAACGTAGATTTGAGTGGTGCGGTTAATTTTTATGAACAATTTACTACTTTAAATGATGAGGAGACGAAAGAAGAACCTGATCTGTTTAGGAAGTCGGTCCGGCATCGAGTGTCCATGAGACCTAGTGCCATCCTCACTAACATTATGGAGGAACCTGACGATGAAATTGAAGTGGTAAGTGAACATTACTGTTTCTATTATAATAGCCCGCATCATCCCACTAATGGATAAAACTGTCCCATCATGAGTACCGCTGGTCGTTGGTTTTATTTAGCTGATCCATCGCCATCTTCTACGAGTTCTGCCTTGTGGTTGTGTCAGGGCTCCACATTGTGGCCATTTCTACCCACAGCTCAAAGGGCATATGGCAGACGTAGCCAGCCCAGATTATCTGCTTTTTGAGGAAATTAATTAAAAAATGCATTGTTATATTTGGAGTTGTATACAATAAACACATTTATGATTAACTTTTCATTGGAATTTATGCATCACGGAAATCCGATCTTGGAAACCTAATCTTATCAAAGAATAACAAATGGTATCAAATTAAGTACGAGTACTAAAAAAAAATCCGACTCAATTGCTTTCCTGTTTCTGGGCTTATCTTGATACAACATTTTAATTAGAAAGAAGAAGGCGTTTTTATTGCAAACTATACCTATTAACTTCATTAGATTTCGGTTACTAACTGGAATAAGTGAAACTTGAAACTAGTTTTTTTCTAATATCTTAATGAGAGGCCAAATGAAACTGGTTTTCGATGTATTATCTGTGCGTTGGTGACAGATTAACCTGTCAGTGCATGCGTCGATAGATTGGAATTAATCTGATAGGTTAGTAAACGCCTCTGGCAACACTGTCGGACGGCGAAACATGACTTTCTCTATAATTGGATTGCGATCTGATATGACAGGATGTGGAGCAATTACGCGGGCCATTGTGTGCTGATTGTGATTTAGAGATCTGGGATGTATTTGGAATAATGTTTCTTATGCTTCCGGACTCCCTCGGAGTCTTTCGTTCCTCGGAGTGACAGTTGAGGTTAACATCACTATGAACAACTTTTACTGTGGGCCAAAACCGAAGTCTCAAAAAATCTTCCCATATGTATGAAAAGACTGTGTTCATATAAATCGTAGAATTGTAGGCAACAGCAGATTTTTTTTTTGTGATTTCATTCGTATGTCCCACGGTAAATGTTGTTTGTAATGATAATTACAATGACCGTATGAGGTTTTTCGTAAATAAAAACCAACCCCCTTTAATCCCCCCCTCCTCACGGCACTTGTTTTCGCCGTCATTGCGATATTTTTTTGTTCTGGACCTTACCTGAGAACCTTCTATTTACGGAGAAATTGAAGGTCAAAGTTCCAATTTTTTTTTTTAATAGAAGGCTGTTATAACCTCACTTTAAATACCTACATGACCCCTGTACAATAGTACTATAAATACAATGAATCAATCAGAACGATATTTTGTGTGCGGAACATTGAGTTCAACCGTAAACTGTGATACTTCGCAAAAAAATAAAGTTATTTCCCAGCAATAGTTTTTGCGTAGCGTGACTTTGTGTCATGTACAGAATGCTTGGTTCACGGCTTCGTGAAGGATCCGTTCCCATCTTGTATTTAGTAGATATCATTAAAGTTTAATTATCAAAAAATATCTTTACATGAACTTCAAACCAGTCCAGACAGATGGTGAAAAACAGTAACAAAATCTACTATCTACCTTTTTAAAATATATTTCATCTTGAGTTCGACCCTTATGGAAATCAGGACCGGTCCTTTCAAGCAATGTGGATTCAGGCATTAGGCCTAAAATATACTTGGATCGCCCTTGAGTGTACAGACCTACGTTAACATACTTACTCCAAATTATCTCTTTCCCTCCCAGCGCCGATTGATTCTTTTCTATTTTTATATTAGAAAAAATACATATGCACTGATTAAAGTAAAATAATTATTGTCTATTGTTTAACCATAATTTTTAACCGACTTCAAAAAAAGGAGGAGGTTCTCAATTCGGTTGTATGTTTTTTTTTGTGTTTGTTACCTCACATCTCCATCATTTATGAACCGATTTGAAAAATTCTTCTTTTATCTGAATGGATCTACTTCCCGATTAGAAATTTCATCAAAATCGGTTCAGCAGTTTGGTTTTGAAATCAAAATAGCTGGAAAAAAAGTCATCCAAGTAAAAGAAATTGCGAAATTGATACTTGACAAGGATTTGTGTGTGATACGATAACTAAAAAGGGTAAAATAAAATCTTTTTTGCAAAAAAAAACCGACTTCCAAAAAAAACACAAAAAAAAAGTGAAAAATGACATTACTTTCTACTTGGAAGTCGGTTTTTTTTTGCAAAAAAGTTTTTATTTTATTTCAACTTTTATACGTCTCTCAACTTTGATCAGTGTTCATGAATAAATCGCATAAAGTATTAATCAAAGTTTTTTTTAGTTTTCTAATGTTTATAACTTATCATAACATCACGCCTGTAATCTTCCGGATTAGGCAGAGGTGAAAAAGGCTCGTGTTTGGCCGCAACTCGCCTGATGTGAAGCGATGATACAGCCTACGGGTGGAACACGTTTCCATAATACTAGCCTGTTACTGACTCACTCTAGGACAAACTCGTACGAAAAATGCTGGAGTTCATGAACAGCTTGCTCGAGGTATCATCAGTCTGTACTGTTTCCACTTCTGCGAGCACTCCTCTCGACTTGGAGAGTCTAGATGTTATATGCCTTCGGATTTTTGGTTCTTTCTCAATGTGGTTTAGCGATATTCTTAACGTGACATCACGCGTTTAAGCCCCGAAGGTAGGAAGGTAGGGTGGACCTAATAGTACAGCCACGAGCACCAATATGTATACACTTTCCTAAATTTAAAAGCAATTTTCGCGAGAATTAACGATGGTAACTTGGAGATAGGATCCATTTCATAAAACATGAGTTGTAATATAATAATGCTATTTTCGTAACAACATGAAATTTTAATCAGAATTTAGGAGAAAATCACTTTTGAAAGTTGGTGCTCGTGTCTGTACACCCACATTTCGCCAGTTATGTTTTCTTAAGAACCGGCCATCAAACGGGCACAAATTTAAACTCCGTGACTGCTACTGAGAAATTCCTGATACCACTTAAACCAAAAAAAAAAAACAATCAACCAAGGAAAAAACCCAATAACACTGCCTGACCCGAGAATCGAACCCAAGACCTCCTTAGAAGTCGCGCCTGCGATTTTCTCATCAGGACAACTACCGACCCGCCCCGGCTTCGCACGAGTGCAATGTAGATACTAATGTTTTCTCTACTATAATATGCATGTATTACCTATTAACTAAAAAAAGCAGCGTTTATTGTTATTGACCAGGTACTGTTATTTATATTGATTATTTACGTCTCCTATGACAACCTCCTGAATTTTTACGAGGATGCAAAGCAACACCTTGTATAAACCTTCTTCTTGAATCACCCCATCTATTAAAAAAAAAACGCATCAAAATCCGTTGCGTAGTTTTAAAGATCTAAGCATACATAGGGACAGACAGACAGCGGGAAGCGACTTTGTTTTATACTATGTAGTGATAACCCTGTTATAAACCTAACAGGCTTCCAGGAGGCCTACCATCAACTTTTAGTTAGCCATTCAATTCCGATGCAATTCAGTTTAAGTACCTAAACTGAATCGCTAAGATTTGTACCATGAAGTACCTTTAACTAAATGGCGTTTGAATCGCTTAGGGAGGAATGAACGTACGAAATTTGTCTGTGGTCCGCGGTGTGAGAAAGAGATGACGCTATACAGTCGTTGCATAAGTCTGTCTCTTTTACTCGAACCATATGCGTTGCGTTTCGAAACCTAGTTGATATAATATTAGCGATTTTTTTGGGTAAAAATTACAACAAATACATTTTCAAATTGCCCTTTTTAGTGTCAAATTATATACCATTAAGCCCTTTTTAGTAATCATTAAATAATACTAATTCTTCTAATTCGTACAATTACAAATTAAAGGTTTGCTTCGTGTTGTTTTAAAAATAAATTGATTAAGTTGAGTTTAGAACGCACCCACTCATGTTTGATACTTTGATTTGACAGGAGACGGTTGTTGTTGTTGCGATTTGTTTTGAAAGTTATATTATCTCAAACTATTCTTATTAGTATTTAAAAGTGTTTTTACGTTTCAATTTGGTAAAATAATCAGTAATACGAATAATGGCGTAAGTATTCTTGTGGAGTTTGTGTAATAATTTTATATTTTCATAAAGTAAACCTTACAAACTTCTTTATCTAAAACGCGTACCCAACTTAAGTACCAAAGTATTTTAAGTGCTTTTTTTACAGTGATGTATCGCGTCGAAGAGTAACATACGGTCAACTTGAGCAGCTTTGGGAATTTTTAAATGAAAATAAAGCCTTAGCAACGGGCTTTAATAAAACTTCCCAAGCTAGAGAATATTCAAAAAATATGTGGAAGAATATAGCCCAAAATTTAAATTCCCATGGTGATGGTGCAATTAAAGATTGGAAAGGATGGTGCAAAGTACGTAAAAAGAATAAAAATAACTTATAATAATTTATTTTTGTTATAAAATATTTCTGTGCAACTTATCAAGATAATATATATTTTTAGTACTGGAATGATTACAAATCAAAAATAAAGAAATTGGCTGCAGCTACTAGAGCATCTCACCAGCAGACTGGAGGAGGTCCGTCACAAATTAAAAAGTTGACGGACATTGAAAAAAAATTTCTACTGATTTTAGGAGATGACTTTGGTACCGGCCTGCCTGGTATAAGGGTAGAGCCATTTGAACAAGTGAGTATTATTTTTTATACTGGTTCATTGGTTTATATTGTATAAAAATATTTGCACAGTTGCATGTCATTTTAATGATGTAAATAAAGAAAGAAAACTAAATATGATTTGCAGGATATGCAAGAATCAGAGAGTGGTTTGGATATGGACACGCCATTAAATATTGGTACAGGTAGTGTACCCACAGTTCTGGAAGGCGAGGGGGGTTCTGAGAGTATACTGACTCTCTGTCCAGTCCAAGGGAGTCCAGAAACCATGGAACCAGGGCCATCAACCAGAGTGACACCCCCTCCACCTGCGTCGCCACCCACTCTCGAGCACACTACCACTCGTGCACCGGACCTGCAAAGCACTCCTCGGCGCTCACCACGCCGCCGACGAAACACGCGACGAGAGCCACCAATGACGCAGGACGCGGCTCGCCGGGCTCTTATTCGCATTTCTGAGAGGAGAGCCAATATAGAGGAGCAAAATAGCGAAACTCTAATGAAATTACTGCAAGAAATTAAGGAAATAAAAGAAATATTGCGGTTGAGGTTAGTTTCTATTTTTATTACACACAGATTGTTATGGTTATTAAAAATTATCATCTTAACTCACACCTAATTATTATTATTAATTACAAATACAGTACCAATAAACCTCTTATAAACAACCACATCTAAGTACATACAAAATTATATAATAGAAAGCAAATAATATTTTAAGCATACTATACTATTATCATTATCGCGCATCATGTGTCTTCAAATGTAATTATTCTATAATACTAAATTGTCAAATTATCATTCTAGGTCAGTCGGGCATCCCACAGACGGCGAATGAGGTTGCTTCTGATGATCACACCACGTTGAAGAGCTTGGTTGTTGCTGCTGACACTTTCATTATGAGTATCAGTCATATTCACCTGCATCTGGGCTTCTTGAAGTATGTCTTCGTTACTTAATTCTGGCACAGGAATGTTAGCTCTATTACAAATGTTATGCAGAATCACACAAGCATTTATAATAGAGGCTGCAACTTTTGGTCTGTAGTGTAACACTCTGTGTACCAGAAGGCAACGAAAACGTGCTTTAAGAAGCCCAATTGTTCTCTCAATTATATTCCTAGTCTGGACATGCATATTTGTGTAATGGCTCTCTGGTGTATCAGGATTTGCATTGATGATGGGTGTCATCATGTAACTTCTCAATGGATATCCCGAATCACCTGCAAATAGGAAAATTTAATTCATGTTAACATATATTTTGTTACTTTAGGATTTCTAAGCCAAATAATTTTATTTAATATAAGACTGAGACAATGCCAAGAATTATATTTTTGTGATTATTTTAGTTATTATGTTAAATATATGACCAATTACAAAGTATTTTGATACCAAGGAAAATTAGAAGAATAATTTATTTAAAACATATTACATTATTATACTACTTTTTGTTGTTGTATTACATTATTATATTTTTTTGCAGTATTATTATAAATTTACTAAATTTATTTTATCTATAGTTGTCGAATTAAAGATTAAAGTGATTAAGTTTATAATTTGTTTAATTTAATAAAAAAGTATTCTAACCTTACCTAGTAACCATGTAGATTCATTTATATTTTCTAAATGTGATTTTAATGGGTGCACATTCCAAATGAATGAATCATGTGTTGCTCCACCATAGCTAGCATCTACACTAGTGATTTGCATGTCTGCATCACAAATCTGTAATTTGTAAAATGGTTAATTACATCATAAAGTTGTAATTATTTACTACAATTACTTGCATGTTATTCTGGACATATTTACTACTTTGAAAGTGTTCAATATAATTATGTACTTAACATACAAGTATTGTATAATAACAATGCAGTAACTGCAAAAATTACCAACTGAACATGTAATGAATGATAGTGTTTTCTACAAAAATATCTTTCTTCATTTTCAACTGGTCTAACTATTGCTATTTGTGTGCAGTCTATGCATCCCAGTACACCGGGGATGTTGAATTTTTGATAAAACCTGAAATAAAGTTCCTGTATATAAATTACTATTAAGCAAGTTGTAACATAACAGCTTTACCTTATTCATAGGAAGGAATAAAGATAACAAAATAAATTAACCTTGCCCTTATTTTATTTCTTTCTTCAAAATTTTTGGGAAACTTAATGTATTTTCTTCTCATCTCAGGAGAATCTATAGCTCTCAATCATTAGCTATTACAGAGGAAACTGTTTGCTGAGCTATAGAGTGAGCACTGATGTCTCCGATGGGTCTCTGATATGACCCTGTCGCATAGAACGACAGTGTAGTTAAAACCTAAAAGAAATGATATTAATTAATGTAACTCTAACAACTTACATAATAATTTATGTGTTAATTTTTTTTAATTCACTGTTTTTAATGCATTGTAAATATGGGTAGGTAGGTGTATCTAACCAGATAACTTATTATAGTGTGTGTTAAAATGTTTTGTGAATAATTTGACTTTTACCTTTGTCTCTACTGATAAATCAGTTGATTTTGATGGATTTTTCAACAATGGCCTCAGCTCATCACACAGTTCTAATACCAATTTTTTAGACAACCGATATCGCTTCATAAATTCTGCATCTTCCAAATAAAAGGGGTCAGATTGTTCCCGTGTTATACGTCTTTTTTGTCGCCGTGTTGTGTTTATTTCATTATCATTTTCCATGAATTCAAAAAGGACTAATTCGTCAGACATCTACAATAAAGAATAGCTCTAGAAATCACTTTTTTACATTAACACATAAGAAAAACTAAATATTGAACTAAAATACTTACTTTCAATTACGTATATTTGCACTATTTTTAAAGTTATTAACAAAACGATTCACTTTACGCCAAGAAAGTAGCAACTTTTTTTGAATCGCTTACTTTGACAGTTAAGCTATCCAATTTAGGTTGAAATGTCACCTCATGGTACGAAATATGAACGAACGAAAACAGTTTGCGATTCAATTGCAGACTTGATTTGGTGTCAACTTAGACTGGATAGCTTTAATGACGTCGTGGTATGAAATAGCGAAGCAGTTTATTTTAGGTCGTGAACTGAATCGCAATAATAGTTCATAGTAGGCCTCCAGGCCTATGATTGACAGTAATTTACCTGTCCGTTGTCCGAAAGCGAATATTCGATTACATTCGTTACAATGGGTTCGAACAATACTATGCCTTGGTGGGCGGACAATGGTGCATAATGGTGGACATTCGTCCACAATGGCCGCTGTAGGGATGCCCATTCACCGTTGCCCGTGTATTCGTGATGTGACGGGTTGCCGATCAGGTAACTATTGTGTAAGACTAGCACAGGTTTTAATTTAGGAACGTTCTTTAGATTAGAATACGAAGTTCGATAAGTCCAGATTCGGTTATTTTGATTAGGGTACAACCTAATCCTGTCTTTTTAATACGAAATAATTTAGCCTTCAATTTAGGCTTGTGACTAAAATAAATTTCAATAAAACTGTTCGATTATTTACTTGTAAACCAATAACATAACAAGAACACCCGACCCCCGAAGGGTTAGGCAGAGGTGTACCTAATAGTACACCCACATTTCGTCAGTTATGTTTAAGTCCCATGTAATAGGAGGCGAGCCTATTGCCATCAACCGGGCACAAATGCAGACTCCGTGGCTGCTACTGAGAAATTCCTAATGGAAAAACCTAATAAAATTTTGCCCGACCCGGGAATTGATCCCAGGACGTCATGCTCAGTAGTCGCGCTTGCGGCCTTAGACCAATGAGGCAGTCAAACAATACATTTCGGTTAAGCCTTTTTTAACAGCCCTTGATATATTAGATGGCCAATAATAAAAGAGCAAAATATTTATGTCGTTATCGACGGTTTGTTTAGACATAACAATATACATATATTATAAAAATATATTGCGTATATATGTATATACATTATACGCAATATTTTTTTATCATAATATGTTTAGATGAAATGTTGTTTTGATGGCAAATGTCTATTTTAAGAAACATTTATTGACTTCTTCTCACTTTGATATTTACGAGTATCTATCTAACCCAGTGATTCCCAAAGTGGTCCAGGTGGACCCCCACTGGTCTACGGGACACATGACGGGGGTCTACGTTGGCGTGAAAAAAAAAATTGTTCACTAGTTGTAAGTGGGTGCCCACGAAAATTTTTCGGTGATTTTTGACAGGTGGCATTTCGGTGAAAAATGGGCGTATTCAGACTTAAAAAAAAAGTATTTTGAAGCTAGATTACTTATTTTCAGAATTTTTGTCCAAAATTTTTAGGAGCTACGGATTTCATGCAATCCTAACAGAATTTAAATTTCCATCGTTAGATCTAATCTTCACATTTTTTGACGAGTTTTGGGAATATGATAGAAATGTAGCAGCAGGGGTCCACCGAAACTAGAAAATTTTGAAAGTGGTCTACAAAAAAAAAAGTTTAGAAACCTCGACCATCGGCTCGTCCTATATACTTTCGAAATAGCTACACCACTGCCTAACCCATCAGGGATTACTGGCAAGATGTTATGATATAAACACACTCATTCATTTATAGTGAATATTTTCCTCAACATTTTCTGAAACACAATTACTTATAACCAGAAGCTGTGGAAAATGAGATTTCCCTCTCTTACTTACAAAGATTTCCTAGAAACATTTTCCAGGAATTTTTTAAAGGATTTACATTAAATAACTTATTCATTTATACAATTCTAGTTTCCACGAAATTCGCCAATGTGAGATGCAAAGACTACCTCGTTGGTTTGGACTACTGAGCATAAGGTTCTGGGTTCGACTCCCCGGTCGAGCAAAGCGTTTTTGGCTTTTTCCATAAGGAATTTCTCAGTAGCAGCCACGGAATTTGGATTTGTGCCCGGTTGATGGCAATAGGCTCGCCCTCTATTACATGGGCCTTAAACATTACTGGCGAAATGTCTGCCTTACTCTTCGGGGATAACAGTTATGTTATGTTAAATAACTACGACCTAGTAGTCCTAAGAGCCTGGGACTAGTTCGACCTACTGACCCCATTAAATTCATGATGATCAAAATCAGACAAATAGAATCGTAAATTTACGGGTTGATGTATGATGATAGTCATCATATCAATATATAGAGGACCTTGCATCAATTGGTATAATTTGTTTTTCACATTCAAATTGATTTATTGTGTATCATAGATGATGAAGATGTTTATACAATAACAACTTCGGTTGAATGTGTTGTATGGACATGGGGCATTGGACATGGAGCATATCATTGTCATCATGAAAAGTGATTGTTCTCAAGACCCATGCTATGTTAAATGGGATGTTATGCGTTTAGCGCTAAGACGCCATCCATAAATTACGTCGTGAATTTCATGATGATTTTTTGACCCCTCCTGTCCCTGTCACAGCTGGTCACATTTTTGAAACCCGGGGGGGGCTCCCTAGCTCACACTAGGGCTCGACCTATTTTAAAATTTTAAATGTTCATACAGATAGAGCTAAGATTTTCTTTAATAGACTTCGTGTTTTAATACTTAGATATATTAGATTTTGAAATGTGACGTCACGAAATTTAGGACCCCTCCCACCCCTTGTCACACTTCATCAACCCCCTCCCCTACCCCTCCCCTTAACGTGTGACGTAATTTATGGATGGCCCCTAAACATATTTAATAAAACTTCGTTCGTGCGTTCGTTCTAGCTAAACATTCATGCAACTTGAAAAATATAGATTTCAATAAGTTTTGCTAGAACCAATGCCATTAGACTTACAATCGAATATCAACATCTTAAAGTAAATTAGAAACGTCATAGATACTAGTTAGTTACTTGATCTAATCTCAGATTAATTACCAACCTAAAAAACATTGAAACAAGCGTCAATTTAAAATGTTTCTAGGCTACCGGGCCTAATTTACGATATCTTGATGTAATTACCTATTAAATTAAATTCCCTTTGTTGTTTATCTGTCAGCTGTAAAATACAGTAACCGCCGCATTGTCAAACAACACATAACGTTTTAGAGGACGTTTTTATAAGACATTTTATCGCTACACACCCACCTACACCTAAGAGCTCATTCACACGGCTTCCATCATTGACGATCCGTCATAAAACACGATACGTCATGACGGATGGACGTCCACATTGCATACGGAATCGTGTTTTATCACGATCCGGCAGAAAAAAACTAAGTAATTGGTGTTCATATTAGTTCCACGATTTTTCCGGAACCAGCGCATCAGCGAAGCCACCACAAAAAATTCACGATTCTTCTTTTTTGACGTACCTAATTTTTACAGGACGATACATGATTCAAGACGTGTCCGTCATTTTTCACGATTCGTGATGCTTGTGAACACGGGTATTTAAAAAGCATTGCAGCCGTCAAAAAAAATGACGGATCGTTAAAAAAGACGTTAAGTAAAAAAAAAACGAATCGTCGTTGTGTGAACGGGCTGTAACATTGACTGCGACAGTGTGGGACTTAACGGCGACTTAAAACTGACTGGCATTTGAGAATTCGGCCGTAAGTAATTCACAGATCACTTAGATATGATAAGGAACAAGTAGACATTCACTGGGCAGATAAGATTATCTTATCTCTGGCACTTATTTATACATTTTATATCTTAACTATTTTACTTACGGAATGGCTGTCGTTTCTTGATATGGAATAGTAAACAAGGTGAAACTTGTTTTTGTGAGTTTATTCTGAAAAATGCCCAACTGGAGAAACTGCACTCAGCAATATAATTCCTCAAAAGTCATGATTTTTGAGAGGTTTTCAAAATAAAATATTTTAAAATCGTTTTTCTTTTTTCATTTAATATTGACACCTCCATTGAATTTGCAACTAACCTCAAAGGACAAACTAAAATTCTGAGATACTGGAAAAGTCAAAACTGTATTGGATTAACATGAGCTACCGAAATACTTAAAGTGACAATCATTGTCAAAGCCTTTCATGTTTCTACAACGACTGTCAAAAGGATTGACATAACCTTTCAGATAGCGTAAGTCAATCGAATACATTTCTGACTTTTCCGTTACTGTAATCGGTATTAAGATACCAATAAGTCTTGACCCTTTGATCAGCATCCGAAAATAATGTTTTTTGTTTGCCATTTTGAGTAGATTATGTATTATTTATGAAACAGGAATTTTATCTATAACAATTATTTAAATTACTAGGTTATTGTGGGTCCAGCAACAAATACTTTTAAAAAACAGTAAAAAAAAGAGGGATTAATAAAATAAAAGCATGTAATTTGTGATAATAATTTTATCGTTAATTCTAAATCTCTGTTGAAGGTGTTGTAAATTACTTCGCAGATTTAAATACATTATCGCTTATTATTGTTGCTTTTACTTCCTGACTTATTCGATGAAGATAATTTCGGAGGGATGGATTTTAAATCAATTATTATCGCATGTAGCAGAGATTAGAATGTGAATTGGTTTTCTTTTTGTGCATTATTTATGCAAAATACCGTCAAAATGATTATTTTCAATGTATCAATGAAGCTCATTCATGCAAAACTGTATAATGAACTAAGCGATCGGAAAATAAAAATGGAAAAAGAAACGCAATTTTACAAAAATGCTAACAATGTTGATCAACACGCTGTTTGAATTCAGATTCATGCCCGGCGCAAAATAAATACCGCACGGCACAGCCAACATAATATATCCAATGGATATATGTATACTTCCATACTAAAATTATAAATGCTAAAGTAACTCTGTCTGTCTGTTCTTTTTTGACGGCTTAACGGCTGAATGAATTTAGATGAAAGGCACACGGTTAGACCATGTTACTTATTATCTCGATAGTTCATTCCCTTAGGATAACATTCGACGACCTTCACGCAAGCGACAAAAGTGAGTCAGCAAACAATTAGTGGTGTCATCTGAAATGCTAATCATGTAATTTTTCAATTGGTACGGATGCAATGTCTCATTATAATTTTCAAGGTTTGAATAGGTCAGCAAATAACAAATTGTGAGGTAGAAAATCAAAAGTTATTATCGTTTAACGAAAACCTTGCATCTATAAATCCAGAAAAAAATCAAACTAAGTAGGTAGAAACTACATACATAGTAAGCTGATTACAAACGAGCTGGCAAAATTGTAAACAAAACTGTCGCAAAGGAGTTCTAATGTGTTAACTACAAAAGACAGCACGGTGTCAAAACAAATAATGGTCCCTACAGAAAACCCGGTAAATCCCGCGAGGCTATTTCGCTGGATCAATTACCTTCAAGCGAGGGATCAACGTCAGCCTGTCGTAAGGACTAGCCTATGGCACTCCATCGGCCAGCCTATTAGGACCCGTCACCGGCAATACTTGCACCCCAGAAGAGATTGGAACAGAAGGCCGGATGCCAACAACTGGTGAAAACAGGCGCACGCAGACATAGACGTAAACGTACGGCGATCTCAAACAAATGACAGCCACGAGTGCGCTTTCACTTGCTGTATATGTGTGCGTAGAGATTTCAAACAAATGACAGTCGTGAGTGCGCTTGCACTGGCTGTAAGCGAAGCGTGTGTATGTGTGCGTGCGATTTCACTCATTGTATCGAGCTTGAACCTTCTGTACCTATCTATTCTGTGATTCCACCAAGAGGATTATGTTCCATGTTCATTATGCACGGGAAATAGCTCTCGAAATTCAGTATGTTTTAGAATTATTTGCCTTGTTTCGCTAAAGTTTAGGTTGAAAATCAATTGGCAGGTTGAGGATTTATTAATGAGGTTGTACACTGTATAGTTTCGCATGAATGAGCTTCATTGATAAATCGAAAATGATAATTTTGATGGATTTTCGTACACAAACTACGAGGTATTGGTTTTACTATAGGTATTTGTATGTATGGAAGGCACTGTCACACAATGATGCATGTATTTCATTATTAAACAACCTGCACGACTGTTTTGCTCGAAGGGTTGGGCAGAGGTGTACTTAGAGTACATACATGTTCCACCAGTTATGTTTAAGTCCCATGCTTGCCATCAACCAGGCACAAAACTCGATCCCGGGCTGCTATTGAGAAATTCCAAACCCAGTAACAATTTGCTCGACCTGGGAAACAAACCCAAGACCTCATGCAATCACTCGACTAACGAGACAATCATGGTAAATTAAATCATTGCTTAAAAAAGCCACTGACACAGAATCACAGGGGGCCTAAAATGGCCACTTTATCAGAACATAATAGGATAATAATATGAATCACATTAAAATTCTTAAAATGGTCACAGACACTGTTAATATGTTACATTATCAGTTTGTGTCCATTCTACGAAATAAATATCATGTTCTGCTAAAGGTGCCATTTTAGACCCCCAGATAATTCCGTAGTGATGCGAGATAAATTGCATGTGCACTGCCAACTGATGTGAATTGCTCAACTAACCAGAATGTGCCGTCGCGATGCACCAGCCTCAGGCATCAAAATGTCAACACATAGAGTATAGAAATATGAAGACATGCTATAACATGTCATGTACGTAATGTGAAGTACTGCGACGTTAGTCTAGTGGTCGCTGTGCATGAAGTTCTGGGTTCGGTTCCCGGGTCGGACAGTGTTCTGTGTACTAGGAAATTCTCAGTAGCACCCATGCTGCCTGGATTTGTGGCATCAGGCTCGCCCCTTATTACATTCGACTGTAAACATATCTGACGAAATGTGAGTGTATTATTACGTACACCTCTGTCTAACCCCTCGCCCCCCTCGGGGATTACGGACGCGATGTTATGAAAGTATAACCCAGTGATAGGGACCCGGATTTACGGGTCGTGGATTTGAACCCAAGCAAGCACTTTGCTTTGTGTAATTTTCATGCCTTTTTCACAAAATGGCATAAACTACAGAACGTCACCCACTTCAATCCTTGCATATTCTTTGCGCCTCGTCCACGTACTTCATCTGGTCATCCCAGCTTTCTTACAGCAAAATTAATACGAATGCAGAAAAAACTCCGAAGTAAAGTCTTAACAAAAACGTTCAGGAATGAAAAGACAGTTTGAGGAAAAGGAAAACATTTCCACAATGTCGGTTCTCTTAGCGAACAAGGCATCTAATAAGGTTAAGATCTCGGCTATAACCTGTATTATATCTTCGCCAGCTCTTTGCTGTTATTGCATGAAAGATGGTACAAAGGATTACCTTGCAGTTAAAGAGCACAAAAAACTTTAAATACTTTTAAAAGAAGGATTGAGTTAGCTACAACGTTGGTAGAAAAGGAATGTCTGACGAAAGTTTTTCTGCCATCTGATCCATTAAAATGGAGACCGCAAAAAGTTTGGAAATGAACAGTCAGTCCGGGGTAAAGTTAGCTTTGGAAAAATAACAATGACATCGCGAATAAGCAGAGATAGCCTAGTGGTGTGACCGTTGGACTGCTAAGTTATAGGTCTCGAATTCGAACCCGAGACACACACCTCTGATTTTTCGGAATCTTGAGCGTATTGTATTATACAATACGCATATTATAAGTAATTATCATTACTTCAAACCAAACAAGCGTGCCTGAGAGATATTTCTCGATGGCATGTAAAGCCAAGTCAGAGACCCATGGGCGGCATAAAAACTCCGACACCAGGTTAGGCACTAACCACACGGTAAAGAAGAAATTACATCGCGAGCTTTCTATGGGTTTGGAAGATTATTGAATGTGCCTCCAGAGAATTTTCAATCCATTTTAGACTTTAGTTTCACATAATAGATTACAGAGTCATTAGTTAATTAGTCGGAACCATTTCGTGTTCATACGAGGAAATTACTAATGTAACTGAAAAAAAAAGAGATCCGATTTGTTATTTCTTATTTTGATTAGAAATCATTGCGTGTCTGAAGTTTCGCAAACTCATTAGAAAACATATTTAGCTCGCTGAAATTGATGATGTTGCATTAAATTACATGCAAGTGCGTAAAATTTGTCATTGCGCTCGAGGAGGTCCTGAGCCAAAGACTAAAAAATGTATACCAATTATCGAGAGAGTGTGTTGAAAACAATATCAGAGCTTGTTTCTTGACTAAAAAAACATACTACAAACATGCTTACCTTCAAAAGATAAAAATCAGAAACTATAATCTTAGTCATAATTAGTACTTTATCTGGCAGAGAATCAGCTAATTCGTTTCACGCCATATTGTTTCTGAAAAATAAAATTCATGTCCGACGAGGATATTTTGTGTTTATCTGAACCTGGTATCTTTAATCACAAATTACGTTCTTGTATTTCGGCGCTGTACGTATGTATAACAAGATTCTGCCTGATACCAACAATGGGCATTGAATCAATTCGCCCAAAATCTTGATAAGTTTGTCTGTACCAAGTTGATTAATTAAAATAATAGGGGTTAAAGTATGAAATTGCCGTTTATAGTAATAGATACTTTGAATTGATATTAAACCTTCATGGTGTGAGATATTCGAGTGTAACTTTTTTTACATTATACCTATGAGATTTTTCTTTTAAAAAATGTTCAACATTCGTATTTTCGAATTTCAGTTGTTTTTTTTTTAGCTTAGGCGAAAAAGTCGCATATTTCCAAAATAAAACGCTGATTTTAAGGAGATGGTGGAAGCCGTTCCGAGTCAAACTACCCAGGAATTAGCAGTATGGTTTAACGTTACCTTACCTACAATATTGACTCATTAAAAGACAAAAAAAGACAAGAAATGAAGGAATATTGGATCGAATTGTGTCATGTGACGAAAAGTAGATTCTTTACGATAACCGTAAGCGAAAAATGCAATGGTTGTCCACAGGCCAAACGTTGCAACAGTGCCCTAAAGCAAAGCTTACCAATAAAATGATAATGGTAACTGTTTGGTGGTCTCTATAGCTTTCTCAGGTCTGGTCAAACAATATCAGTAGATGCTTACTGTGCTGAACTTCGAACAATGACGGCGAAACTGGCAGTGGAACAGCCCCGACTCGTGAATCGATCTTCACCATTATTGCTCCATGATAACGCAAGACCTCACACTGCACGGGACACCGTTGTAACTCTACAGGAGTTGCAGTTAGAAACCACACGTCATCCTCCGTACTTGCCAGACCTTGCTCCAACTGACTACCAGTTTTTTCGTGATTTGGACAATTATCTACGTGTTAAAAAAATCTTCCCAGGAGGCAGTACAAAATTCTTTCAAACAGTTGGCGATCCCCAGAGTTCTATCGCAAAGGCGTCAATGAACTTCCGGTTAGATGACAGCAATGTATAGACAATGAGGGTAAATATTTTGATTAAATAAATATAAACATGTTACATCTTGGGGAAAAAAAACGAGTTTTTATTTTGCAGTATAATTCAGCAATTCTTCAACCCCTTCGTCTTCGTCTTTCTTTCTTTAACCCCTAATATATTGGAACCATTTTCTAGCTTCTAAATAAATTGTACTAGAGCATTGCACATATTTTCATATTTTTTATAAGCTAGCGGTTACCACGTATTCAGTAGTTACATCATTCTGAACCCCATTTAAACTTAAACAGTTTTTTTCCTACAAAACTGCAATACCTACACGGTTAAAATGTTTGGGAAAAATGTCTATACGTGGGGGGGGCGGTTTCAGAATGATGTTTTGAAAATAAGTGGTAGCCATTTGAGCATCGGTGTACCTTCCACCTTGTATTATACAATACCAAATAAAAGTAAATTGTGCCAATCAAACACAAAAGTGTTACTCAGCCAGTAAAATAAAGCTGCCCTAAATCCAATATTAGTTGTTTGATATTCGTGTATTGAAAGATTTACACCGTTGACATTAATCTTACTCCGCGCCGCCACCGCTGTGCGTACGTGTACCAAGGACGTACTGGGATGGACGCTGGGTTTTCCTACACATAACATCACACCTGTTATCTCCAAGGGGTTAGGCAGAGGTAGGAGAAGTTCCTATTTGCTGTATAATTATATTTGTAGTATTTGTGTTTGATATACAGATCTCACCAAGTTCGCCTGTATGCAAAGGGTGTAACAAATAGTAAAGCCCTATGATTAATACTCAAAACGGGATATTTAACATGTTAACTGTTTGTTTTGAGTATAATCGGGTGCTTGCATCATGCTCGCGAATAAACCGTTTAGGATTTATTCAAGCATGCAACAACGCCAAACATGGTAAATATCCCGTTTCCAATGTTAATGTCAGTTTAAAAACTAATAGTAAAGCCATTGTTTGTAGCATAAAATTGTTAAAATATACATAATACCGAATTGAGTTAAGATACCTTTTCTTGATTTGGACGAAACTGCGAAAATCTTAAAACTTGCTGAAACCTTGAAATGTTCCTCCATTATTCAAAAACCCCTACAAAGAGATCAGTCTAATAAAACCCCGAAACTATCGTAGGCCACACGCTGTTTTCCGTAAACAAATCGCTGGAGTGTTCGCAAATAGTTGCAAATTGATATTTATTCGTTACGCGTCGGTGTCACTGCGGCCCACACGTTGCGCGTCGACACTCTGATTTATATCGTCGTGAATTAGTTAACAGCTTTTTTGTTGACTGTACCTACCAATGTATAGTCGTTTGTTCGTATCGTGGCGTGATTGAGATCGTATTTGTGTAGTGTTTTAAAGAAAATAAAATTGACTGTTTTGTTTGAAGTTTGACCTATATGCGGCTGATTGACTGACTGACTGCCAAGACACGTTTTTAGTCATAGAAAATGTATACCGGGTGGAAGGGACAGCGACGTTAAGCTGCTTACCACGTGTTCAAAAATTTTTCGTCAGTTATTTAAAAGCAAATCAGCTGTTTCCTACAAAACTACTATACCTACACGTCAAACTGTACTGAACAGCTGATTTTTTTTTAGGTTAGTATATACTTATGTACCTAGGTACTATACGGCCGTTGGTTCGTGGTGTGATTGAGACCGTATATGTGTAGTGTTTTAAAGAAAGTTAAATTAACTGTTCCGTTTGATCTTTGACCTACTAACTGACTGCCGAGACACGTCTTTAATCATCGAAAACGTAAACTTTTTCGTTAGAAGCACAGTTAGAAGTAAACATCAGTCGTTTTAACATAACATAACACCACGCCTGTTATTCCCGAAGGATTAGGCAGAGATGTAACTAATAATGCAACCACATTTCGCCAGTAATGTTTAAGTCCCATGTATTAGGGGGCTAGCCTATGGCCATCAACTGGGCACAAATCCATACTTCATGGTTACTACTGGGTAATTTCAGATGGAAAAACCCAATAACACTTTGCCCGATCTGGTAATCGAAGCCAGGACCTCGCTCATAGCGAATGTCGGACTTTGTCCAAAGAGCCTAGCTAGACGGTCATCGTTTTCGAAAGGTGTTTTTCTATATCGATTTCAACTTTTCAGTAGCTTATGTCAATTCCATACATTTGTGACATTTTTATCCTATTGGGGTCGGCTTTCAGTCTAACCGGATGCAGTTGAGCGCATCCGGTTAGACTGGACTGATTAGACATGAAGCGACTGCCTATCTAACCTCTACAACCCAGTCTGTACTGGGTAATACGGTACCCCTTGGTAAGACTAGTTGTCAGACTTCCGGGTGCCCACCTGTAACGACTGTCAAAGATCTACAATTGACAGCCGGTACTAACAGCTTAACGTGCTATCCGAGGCAACTCGGTATATAATGAGTGGTCACCCATCCACGGACGAACCTAGGCGAGCGCGGCTTAACCTGAAGATCGACACGAGCGGCCGTATTTATTTAGCCACGAGCTCCTTTACTCTTCTATCCTCGAATTTCCATTGATTACCCTCAAGTTCTTTCAAACGTAGTCCGTCACCGTTGTCAGTTTGCAACAAAGTACAAAATATCTCTTTGAGTCCATTATTTCTACCTGTAAAAGGAAATTTCCGATACGTCCAAGGCACTCCGCTGCAACAAGAGGCGAGAATATTGGAAAACACGGGCAATACAATAGCTTGTAGCTCAATAATACAAAACGAGGTGGTATCGTTACAAAGCGACAACTATGAATAAACCTACAATACCTGCTATTGACTTAAAGTAAGATATCGTGTCTTGGCGTAAGGTAGGCTAGATGTTAAAGGAAAAACCAATATAAGCTGGTCTCTTATTCTATCAAACTCCGTACTACGCTAGGCCAACTGAAGGTCGAAGTGCCATCGAGGTACGGTGTACTGTAGATGAAAAATTGAAGTGGCTTATTACAGGTTCGAATGCATCGACGGAAGATGAAATATTGATAGTAACATTTTACATTTGCTTACAATACGGTTATTACCGTTGTTGTAAGAAACACTTCACTTTGTAAGACATACTCGTAGTTGCGATGGTATAATAAAGATTTATGAAGAATAATCGTTGTCATGGCGTTTAGTGTTCTAGAAGCCTTGGTATTGTGTTCATAATAGAATGGAGGACTTTTTAACAATGAGGTTATTTAATGAGCTTAATTCTACTTCATAGAAATATTATTTTCACTGGCGGACTACGCACAGCAACTGCGTCTATGTAGAAGCATTATATTTTATACAAGAGTTCATTATATTTAACAAAGGTAGATTTTTTTTTAATTAATTCCCTAAAGAATTAAATATAATTCGTCGTTTTTGCCGATAGGAAATTTCATTCGGCTCACGGCAGTCATACACAAGATAAGAATCAATCTTTACTAGGTACGAGTGATTAAAATAGATGATTTCAACAATGATACTTACTCCCTCCTTTTTAGCGCTTACGTATTCCTCAATCGAAAATCCAAAGTCGAGTCGAATCATCATTAAAAATCTACTCAAGCGTAAAACAATCGACCATTGATTGCTATAGAAACAGTTATCCCAATCATCAATGATTCTGACATCATAGATAGCAGATCAACGAACAAAGATTATGACGCCAAAGACTTATGACAGTTTTGTGACGCGAAAATGATCCTTATCTATTCAAGAATGAGCTCGGAAATCGTGAAACCCATCGCATAACTAATTGATTACGTCAGGAATATAATCTGAAAATCAATGAAAAATTTAATACCTACGTCGACGCGTCGGGTCTTATCGTACGCGAAAATGACGTATCGATAATTTTTGTAAACGATTTTTTATTGCTATGCGCACTTACCTAGTTTTCACTTGCTCAGAGTCTACATGTCCTGATTGGTGATGATTGGCATTTAAGGTAGACTTAAAAAAAAAAAGAATGAAGATGTTTTTTAGTAATCCAAATGTAAATTTGACACGAGTACTGAGCCCGAAGCGGCGCCGGGAAGAAACTTGTGAGATCAAAGTAGATCCATCACCAGTCCTAGTCTGCCTGTACCACAGAGAACGGATACACCTAAGCGGCCATTGCTAGAAGCGGCAACTCAACAGAATCACCGTTTACTAACACTACGACACTAATAACATATTATTATAAATATGAAACACAAAAATTGTTTCTACCTGTCTGTTATAGACTTTGAAAGATATACAAGAAACTTTGATAGCATTAGGCACTATAGCGTAGTAGCACACGCCGGGTATCCGCTATTTATTATGTAAATTGACAGCTTTAAGAGTTCTACGCTTAAAGCATTTTCAGCGCTACGAATGTAATAAGTCCTGCCGGCTCTAGACGCGATGATGCCGTGATGTGAGTACTGTACCTATAGGAGTATATTAGGTAGGTTCTGCTGAAAATGTATCTGAAAGTAAAGTTTTTATTTTTATTTGAAAAGAAAGGTACTGCATATTTAATCGTTACAATGAAAATCGCTTGCAGAGAAAAGTTACTGAAATATTCACAAATCCTTTTAGTTTTTGCGACGACGACACGACGGGGCGAAAATATGAATGTGACAAGCTTTTGTCTTCTTTTTTGCTTTATTTAACCCATTCTTTAACATGACAATGACAATAAAAGTGTTCATCTTTAAAGCGAAAGTGTTAATTTATTACTACTAAATCAAGAGCATTGGTGTCAAGTTAGTAGCGGCCTCGACTTACGTGTCGCAAGCCAGGGTTCGAACCCAGGCAGCCACTTTACTTTGTGTACATTTTCATCACCACTGCTCTCGAAACTGTCGAAAAACCGGCAAGTCCTGGAACCAAAGGCCAGCCCGGCAGGCTATGGCCAACTCCCTTTCAAGAGAGGAGATGTGTGTCCTATGACACAGGCGCCACAGACCTGAAACAATATAGGGTGGTTGTTTATGATGTATTAAATGTCTGTACTGTGATGTGATACCCACAGATGTGTATATACGTAGTGTAGTCAAATAGTATATCTATTTGACTACAGTAGACACTACGTAGAGTACCTTGATCCCGAAGGAAATCCGGCAGGAATCGAATTCTCAGGTGCCTTCGGGCCTGGTAGTTAAGCTATCCTCATGTATCAAAGTCAAACAGATAGTCAATAGGAGTGACCTTTCGCCCCCATTCATGATGACGGCGCGCGGCGTGTGCGAAAAGCCACTGAAGTGTGTAATCATTGGTTGCCATATCGGTTTAAAATTGATAAGCGATTACGCGTACTTACGTCATGATGGTGTTCCGCGATGCACGTGTTTGTGCCTCGGTCTCTGCATGATTTACGATGTGTTTATTCTGTGGTATCAGCGTCGATAGCTTTCTTGTTAACGAAGGAAAATCTGAACTTGAAAAAGTCTATGCACGGATTCATCTAATTTTAGTGGTTCTTTTTGTATCTACCAATTTGATTTATACCAATTTTATGTACGGATTATTTTTATTTATTATAGCAATAGATTTTGAAGTTGTTAATAGATTAATTTTATTTTTTTAATTTTATTGTCCTAATTAAATTCTGTTAGGTAAAGTGATGGCCTGAAGCACAGGTTTATATAAACCTATATCGGGCAGGTCGCTACTAAACATCTAAATTGAACTAGATGAACTATTTATTTATTTATTTAAACTTCATGTACAATAGTGGTACACAGGCGGACTTAATGCCACAAGGCATTCTCTACCAGTCAACCTTATTATTAAGTACTTGCAACTGTTGAATATGTTTCAGTTATAGTTTACCTTTATAAGTACTATTTTTACCGTTGTATAAACAATAATACTACTGCGCCTAAATGTACACTTTTTGTAATACTTTTATAAATAAATTATTATTTATTTTTATTATTTTTTATCTTCGCCTCAAATCGAGCCGTTCGGAATTCTTTCTATAAAACTTCATTCTCACTGTAACGCACACTTAAAATAAAGTTTGGTTAGATGATTCTTATAAGTGTGCTGGCTATATCCTTAGTTTCAAAGAAAGTATTGTCCTAATACCAATTATGTCTAAGGCGTTTGTTTGTTTTAACCGATTTTGAATGTGGTCATTTTCATGGCTCCTTTCATTCTTAAAAATGCGTCATTCATGTACAAAATTAGGATGGTACGACTTATAGCCACGGTAAAATCAGGCAGAGTAAACTAATGGCTGGTTAGTAACATTACAGGAACCAATACCATGTTTACTCAATGACTTGACGACATAGCTGTCATGCATGATTTTGTAATGGCCATCTGCGCGCATACACGCTTCATCACAAACTCTCAAAGCCATACAATGTACTCTATTCCTAACTTATCACAAATAAACACTAGCTCCCAAATATATAACAAAACACCCAGAGCCTTCAAAGTTGAGTGGAACAAGCCAACGAGGAGCAATTAGTAAACATTACGGCAATGTCGCGCTATGGCCCTTGGGTATACCGGGCTATATTGCCTTCTTGCCCCGCTATCTACCCAAAGTGCCATAGTAAAACTTCTAGGGGAATCTGCCTGTTTGTTCTTTTTTTGTCTCTTGTAATAAAACTTATTTAATTTAGATAAATATGAGAGCTTATTTATCTTTTTTTTTTAATGCACGTGTGACAATAAAAAAAACTTCTGTGACACTAAAAACAATCTTTCCTTCTCTTTGTTTCGTATTAACAGAACCTACAGAGAGATAGAAAACAATATTTGGTAAATTAGGACTGTCTGTTACCACATCACTCAAAACCTCCTTAAACAATAAACAAAAGTTATATGTAGTCAAATAATACTAAACCACTTTAATGGATCGAAATTAAGTTATTGGTCATAGTTGCTTACATTCATGTTTTTTTCCTACATCCAGTAACATTTTCCGATTTTCAAATCACTTCATTTTCTGACTCTTCGATCCCCTAATACTCTTGTCAGAATTTCCTCTTTGACAATAGCATAAAATAAAGGACCTGTCCATTACAGTTTGTAATTAAAACTTGTCTCTCAACTCACATATAAGAGAGCCACTGGTTCAACTAGTTTTCAAACAAAATAGAAAAACCGGATTTTGCGAAAACGACCAAGAAATACGAGAGGTTTTCTAGGGTTTTCATTCAGATTTTATTTGAAAATAAACAAACCAATTTCTCTTGTATGCGGCTTCGAATTTCTTGAAGAAAGCTCTGGGTAATATGAAATTTGAATATTCAAGAGTTCAACGTTTTATTCTATTTACTCTAGGTTCTGATTAACTTAAGATGAAAACTTAATAATCCAATTATTGTCTACGTAACAACATAGCAAGAATATACTTAATTAAATCACATTCGAGTCGGTCGTTAATTCTGAAACTGAGACTCACTTAAGTCGCATATTAACTTCAGCTTTTAATGAGTAAAATTAGTTTTACAGTGATTGTTTTAGAGAAGATACAATTGCGATGATTATTAGCTATTCCCCTATACCATCATCATCTGCCTAGCCGTTCACCAACTATTTTGGGGTTGGCTTCCAGTCTTACATAGATTTATATTTCTTTTTGTTTGTAAAAGATTTACTTCCGAAACGCCTTCATATTGTCATTTATTATGTGATTAATCGATTTCTTTATAACTTTTAGAAAGTCGCCCTCAATTATTGTACGATTCACGAACTCAATAAAGTACATTAACATAATTAAAGAAAACAATAATTAAAACTTTGCACTTCATTTAGGAAATGCAAGAAAAGTTTTGCGAAATAATTTGCATCTTAATCCGGAACTTTTCTGAAAAAATGCTAGATCTGTGTTGACCGTCGGATATGCCAGAACTGCAGTTTTATAATTTGAAAACTTAAAAGCTGAAACATAATTTGGAAACTTGGAAAACCAATTAAAGTTAGCTTGTTGTTTGATTTTAATCTGGCTGACTGGATTATGCAACTGTGATGGTAAAAAACAATATCTATCTTTAACAAATTAGTAAATTGATAACATTTACTTCACATAAAAAGATTCACATAGATTGTCCCTTATTTTTCATATACGATATATTTCCTGAATTTGTCTTTTTATTGGACTTCCAAATAATAATATTCAGTGTGTATCAGAAAAGTTGTAGCCTTAATGTTTACGGGACAGTATTTAATTTTTTTCGCGATTTTGTTGTTGGTCCCATTGAGAAAGTTGTATGGTCTCTAACATATGACCACACCTTCCTGATATGCTGTAGATCCAGTTTCATGATAAATTCGTAGAATAGAAATGCTCTTTTAATTTCAGAATAAATATTTTCTGTCTACATGTGCCGAAGTACCTACAGCTAATGTTTAATAAGAGGTATAAAGAAATATTCCAAAAAAAACGACTTTTCATTAAACTCTTTTTCTTTGAATGCAGCAAACAGCAACGAACGTTTGAACCATGTCGTTTGCATTGCAAATATAAAATATAAAAGCGCATTATGTTGGTAGTTTCACTTTGTAGCTTCTATTTAGCTTACAGTCCTTCAACTTAATGCATTTTCTTCTTGTTTGTTTTTTTTTCTTTCAAATCAAATCAAATCAAATCATCTTTATTGTGGACTATAGGTATACATCATAAATACAGGTCTTAAATAATTAAAATAAGTTCAGCTATGTCCCGCCATTGAGGCATACAATAATAAAATATAAATCAGAAGTTAAAACACAATTAGTCATATTAGTCTCGATACATTATTAAAATATTCAAAATTATAAATACATACAAATTCAATTCCAAGTCATATTAGTCATAATTCATTATTAAAACATTGCAAATTATATTCTTACACAAATAGGTACTATACAACAACTACAACGTGGAAGAAAATGATACTCATTTTCCTTTCTTGTCATTGGAATACAATATTTTTGTCACACAAGTAATCTTTGACATCATAATAACATTTGTCTATTAATAATGAATGTAGTTTCTTTTTAAACTGGAGGATTGGTAATTGTTTAATGTCATCAGGCAATTTATTATAAATTAATGATGTCATGCATAAAATACTTTTATTTAATAGTGCCGTTTTACCATAAGGTATTTGTACCTCTAACCTTTTCTTATCCCTTAATTTTCGATAATAACTTTTGACAGCAGTCTTATAGTAGTTTAGATTTGATTTCACAAAAATATCCTTATATATATTTCCTTTTTGTAATCGGATTTACTGTGATACAATGATATATAAAAATATACTAATATATTTAATATACTAATATTATATTACTTAATATATTTTTTAAGTACTAACGTGGTGTATTAACGTGCTTAAAGTAAGTAAAAAACTCCCTTGAATTTGTAAAGGTAGTCAGACATTTTCTAAATGATTTCGACCAAATGAATGCCGAAATTTTAATATTATTGCGATGTCAGAATCAACTCTTATATTAAATTATAACGAACAGCGCTGGACCGGGTGTTGAAATTGCAACATACCGCTTTTATTAAGTATTTACTCAGTGAGGGCCGTCTTGTTGGTCAAGCGCGGATGCTGAGTGTGAAGTTCTGGGTTCGATTCCCAGATCGGGCAAAGTGTTATTGGGAGTAGCAGCCACGGAGACTGGATTTGTGCCTGGTTGATGGCAATAGGCTCGCCCCTATTACATGAGACATAAATATAACTGGCGAAATGTGGGTGTACTATTAGGCACACCTCTGCCTAACCCTTCGGGGATTACAGGCGTGATGTTATGATATGTTATTCAGGGAAAACGGACATAAACAACGAAAACCCGAGAATATGCGTACACCTTTATGAGTAAACACATGCCCCATATATTTATTATTTATTTGCTAAAGAGTCCACTTGCCTAAGTCAACAATTTGGGGCATCCCTTTAAGGTGTTTAAAGCCGAATGGCGTTAAGGTCCATTACTATTCGATCGCATAATTATTTAAGGGTTCTTCCTCATCACATTACTGTCAAGAAAGGGTACTACCTAATTTATATTCAGTAGTGAACGTTGACTGAATTTATTTGTTTGGACTGAATAGATCGGAAACCTGAAAAATTATGTTTGTTTTACGATAACTTACTAACTAAACCTAACCTAACTAACCAACTATTTTGGGATTGGCTTCCAGTCTGACCGGATGCAGCTGAATACCAGAATTTAACATGGAGCGACTGCCTATCTGACCTCCACAACCCAGTTAGTACTGGGTAATACGACCCCTTGGTAA
This sequence comes from Standfussiana lucernea, assembly GCA_964057025.1. Taxonomy (NCBI): domain Eukaryota; kingdom Metazoa; phylum Arthropoda; class Insecta; order Lepidoptera; family Noctuidae; genus Standfussiana; species Standfussiana lucernea. The sequence continues at coordinate 5,661,594 of OZ059803.1, read as the reverse complement.
GATTGGTTGCCAGAATTTCGGGGCACTGACCACCTGTAAAGACTGTCAAAGATCTACAATTGACAGCCAGAACCAACGGTTTAACGTGCTTTCCGAGGCACGAAGGAAACTCGGTCGGTATGCAATGGGTGGTCACCCATGCATGGAGCAACCCAGGCAAGCGCGGCCTAACCTGAAGATCGAACCGAGTGACTATTATTATTTTGCCACGAGCTCCAGAATGTAGATGTTGATGAACAAAATGATGTTTATTAAACATTGAGTGTATTTTGGGGCTAGCGTGCATTGATAATTATATTAAAAACTTTAATGATTTTCAATTTAAATTAAAAGCATGATAAATAAATTTCATGCAGTAATTCATTTAGTCAACGTACTCGACATTATTTTTGGTTGCAGTAATTGAATCAGCTCGTAGATTTAATTATAGAATTTTAATTATAATTGCAAAAATATTAATTTACTGGTAATATATAGCGGCCATCATATAGAAAGTATCTCAACGGAAGTAATTTAATGGCGACGTCTCCATTACTTAGGCGTTTATTTATTGAATAATATCTTATTTTGTTATTTATCGGATCTTCTAAGGAAAAAGCAAAAGCGTTACGACCGGAAATCATAATAGTGTCAGTTACGTAACAACTGGCGAATTCGATTCTGATTAAATAATATCAATGTTGTCCAATCTTATTACTCCTTATAAATGTACTAAGTAACTACTTACTTGCAAGTGAAACTAAGTCAGTGGATACTTAGTTTAATCTTCAGATTCACTAACTACATAATATGTATAATTACGAAGATTATTATGAAATATTCGTCAGAATTAATTTTCGAAGCTCCCGTTGGAATAACTCTCGAATACCTACTTAGTTTTTTTTTCAGTTATCAGCATTTGATATCTTTTCAAACTTCTACTAACACTAACATAAATACTTAACTAAAACTTGAAAATAAATTGAAAAAATATTTATTAATATTGAGAGTTCGATAACATAAAGCATAAGTAAAAAAAAAGAAGAAAAGAAAAAAAAAAAGAAAAAAGTGAAAGTATAAGACAGTGTAAGTGTATAAGTATAATTATGTTTTTATGTTTTTTGTATTTTATGTTCGATATTAGATAATTTGACCACAATACTGCCATTTAAATCTTATACAGATCTGTAGTTAAGATAATCCATTCATAGCCGTTCAAAACAAAGTATAATGAATGTCAATTAGAGCCGATTTGTGGCCATTGTTCTCCAAGTAACTGCTCATATCAATGCCCAATTGGCTTGGGGTAATTGACTGTGATTTAATTATTATTATTTGTGGGGGGAAATGGATCGACGAAGGACTCATTAGAAAAAAAAAAAGATACTGGTGGAATACTTAACCTCCTCCTTTTTTAGAAGTCGGGTAAAAAAAATGAGGTATAGTAGAAAAATACTTGCAGAGCATGCGTTACTTTTGAAGCTTGTGCTTTACGTTTTCAGGGTAATATTTTATTGTACAAAATCTGTAGCTTATTTTTGCTTTTCTTCTTTTGTTTAGTGTGGCAATGTGACTAATGAAATATTAAAACTGGTAAACTTCTGTAGGTACATTCGCCAGCACATCAAGCTACAACAATCTGTCAAATTAATAGATTTTCAACTTTATTGTTAAAGAATTAGGTTCAAGGGTTGATTGGGAAAATTTGGCAACAGGTTCGGGTAGCTTGATGTGCTGGTGCTGTACGTACCTAACTTCACTAACAGATCACCACACAAATGCATCAATCTTATATCGACTCATCCGCACACTATTAAAATCTCATTCTAAAAACTCGCTCTAATTTTCAAAATAGCTCACAGCTACGGAACGTAAGCCGTAATCGGATCAAAGAGGCACTCACGCGGTCCCGCAGGCGTCCCCCCGGGATATCCCAGACTCTCCTCCGGGAACACTATCCCGGGATCTAGTAATACGCCCTCATTCCCGCAACCGCGTGAGATTACCCCGGGGCTTTCTAAAGGCAGATGCGGAGGCAGGCTTTATGACTGTCCTAAATAATTTTATAGACATCGATAAGGTGACAAACTGGCTGATAGGCTGGTTATTTCTGTGTAGTTGATAAAAACCATACAAACATACACATAATTATGAGAAAAAGAAGAAACGAAAAATCGTTCGGAATCGGTTGTAATTAAAATAAACTTGCCCAAAAAAGGTTTGTTTATTACACCCGTATCTATAGCCAAGTTAAAGTAATTACTTGAGCTTAAGTAATTACTTGTGCAATTTTTTTAATGCAATATACAAGAATTTAAACGAAGTAAGAACCGTCAAAGAAACTGTTTACAGCTCTAACTTCAAGCAATTATTAAACTACATAATAAAAATCGTATCTTAAAAAATGCCGTTATTTTAGTATTCGTGTGCGTTCATTTTGAATTTCGTATTGTTTTTTTTATATCAAGGATGAAAAGCAGCCTATATCTGACACAAAGTCCCAAGCTATCTAATTGCCTTTCATAACGACAACTTTAGTGGTATCTAAAATGTGATAAAGATACTGTTATCTTTATCACATCTTAGATACTACTAAAGTGAAAATTCCATATGACAAACGCGAAAGTCTGTACAGACAGACTTTCGCGTTTGTCATATGGAATTTTCAACCACTAGACAACTTTACTTTTTGAAGTGATGTGCCTTTATTTTGAACCAATTTTTTCCTGCAACTTTGCTTGCACTTTTTTATCAACCTGCTCTGTCCCAGTCCCGGGCAAAGGCCTCCATCCACTCCTACCACTTCTTGCGGACCCGAGCGTCCTCATTCAAGTTCGGACGGAACCTGTCCAGTTCGTCCCGCCATCTCCTTCTTGGCCTGTCGCGACCCCACCTCACTGTGTCAGAGCATCAGTTTCCTACTATTTTGGCCCACAGTTTGTTCGGCACGCGGCAGACATGTCCTGCCCAGTCCCATTTGAGTTGCTTGCACTATTGGCGAAAATTATTCTACACTTAAAATATAGTGTCATACACGCGGGGGTTATGTAGCTTTCCTTGTGAATGAATTTTCAACAATAGAAAATAAAAATATATAAAAAAAACAAGCATGCATTAAACACCGAAACAGCGCGCTATCGGCGATAAGTATGAAGGAAAAGTAAAAATAATATTGGATTGAAAAAAGCTACCGAAAACTTGTCAATCTTGTTGCAGTCATTAAAGAAATACGAATCGTATTCAAAGCGATTCCATAAAACATATGTAGGTTCCCAAGGAGGGCGGCAACGGCCCCTAGTGGGCGCTCGAGCTTTTCATGGCGTTATGAAATACCTCTATTTTCAAGAAAAAATATTTTATCTAACCGTCTATAATGTTTATCTTATAACTATTTTGTAAAAAGGGGCGTTGGATTTTATTTTCTTGTAAAGGGGATTTATTTTCGATAAAAGGTTGGGAACCTATGCCATAAAATATCAAGGCCAGCTCTCTACATTATAGAAAGTAAAAACACTTAGCCATTCCTATAGATACTTCTCAATACCAGACTATACATCAGCCATCTGTATCATTGACCCATTTTGCCTGTAATTCAGCATGTACAGGCAATTTGATTGATCCAATCGGAGCGAAGCAAATGACGCAAATAAAAAGCCCGTCTTAACCCTCCGCCTACGCAGAATATTAACCGAGCATTATCAATACGTATACCTGTAGGCATCTCGAGGCTTGACCTTGACCTTGTAAGTTGAATACAAAGAGTGGTGTTTAGGTCACGAACCTCTAGATAATCATAAATGTGGATAGTGTAATAATAATAAAAAATGTAGCGTAGTTGCAAGAGAGGTTCAATTATTATTAATGAAGGGTAAGATAATTACGATATTGCTCATAGTTACCAAAGAAATTTAGGGTCCTGGGGTCCATTATTAGTTATTTCTCAGTAGTAGCCCAGAGTCCCGAATTAATTACAGTGTTCATTACAGACAATTTGATTGATCGAATCGAAATGAACCAAATGAAATATAAAGCCCATCTTAACCCCTCGCTTACGCTGAATATTAACTGCGTATAACATACCTGTAGATATCTCGAGGGTTGACCTTGACCTTGTAGATCAAGGGTATGAAAGGGTTAAGGTTACGAACCTTTGGTAAATCATAAGTGCAAGTAGTATACCGTAGATATTAGAGAGGTTTGTATATTAATGAACTGCAAGATATTATTTTGATGTTATTCAAGGTCGTAAATAAAGAAGTTTGTGGTCCTGGCTTTCTCATTATTAGATATTTCTCGAGCAGTCTAGATTCCGGATTCGTGCCCGTTTTATATCAATAATAGCCTTCGTCCTAAAGATTTAAGATGTGCCGTCATCGTACTTAGGTGGCCCGAAAAACTTTTCACTCGGAGAAGAGTGACCACACATGCCGCATAGAAGATAGTTATAATTTTCAGAATAAGTGAGCGCCACAATACTTTTGAAACGAGAATATAATCATTTTTTGACGCGGAAGCCGAAGTTAACAATTTAAATCTTTCCTTCGTTCTGTAACATCTAACTTCAACATAAAACTCCTACACATCTCTAACACATCACAGGTTGTTATGCTTTTAAACAAAAACATTACAATACCAGTTATTTTATAGTACACATAGAAACAGCGATAGTGCATGTTGTGTGTCGCATAACTTTCCAAGAAGTCGGACATACACGACACCTTACCATCCCGTATGGAATATGATTGTGACGCACTGAATTTAAAATAATGACGTTGGTATGGTGCCGCAGGTATGAGTACATGTACATATGTTATATGAAACTTAATATGGGTACACTGATGAACAACACTTATATGTTATACGAAAACAAAAATACTTGAGTGGTCATGTTTTTACAGTGCAATGTCGCTACTCACACAAGCTTTTACATGAGTTAGTTCCATTTTTAACCGACTTCAATAAAGGGGAGGTTCTAAATTCGCCGGAACCTTTTTTTGTATGTATGTTACCTCATATCTTCGTCATTTATGAACCGATTTGAAAAATTATTTTTTTACCTGAAAGGACATACTTCTCGGTTGGTCCCATCAAAATAGCTGGACAAAATATGTCATCCAAGTAAAAGAAATTGCGAAATTGATACTTGACAAGGATTTGTGTGTGATACGATAACGAAAAAGGGTAAAATAAAAACTTTTTTGCAAAAAAAAACCGACTTCCAAAAGAAACACAAAAAAGTGGAAAATAACTTTACCTTCGGAAGTCGGTGGCAAAAAAGTCAATGAAACAAACAATAGTCACCGACTTTAAAGTTTTATCTTTCCCGAACGTAAATTACCATACGTAGCTAGTGGTACCAAGATACAAATTCCAATGTTCAGAGATCGACCCCAAGGCATCAAAGGGGATTTCTCTTTGCGGCTTTAAAACTAGTGTTAAAATATGAAACTTTCCAGGTACATCACTTCCAAACCAATTTTTATTTTACTGCTCTGATAAGCAATCATACTAAATAATGACGAGATAAATAATGCTTAGTTTTTGGTGTTTAACACCTATAGTGAAGTTATCAGCTTTCTCCGTTCGTATAGAAGACTAGTCGTCTTGCGTAGTCAGTACATTATTTCTTATGGTCCTCTCAAAACATTTCATGGAACATGTATTAAATTATGTTGCCCGCGAGCATTGCTATTAACTTCGGGAGTTTTTCATTCTGTGGTCTTGGAATGTTTCCCAGTTCGTAATCATATGAAGTCGAAAACCGATAAATGTAAAACTTGACACAACTCAAAATAATTATTTATCTTGTAAGTACAATATTATGCCTTAGGTCATACTTATCAAATGTTAGAGGATTTTGAAGATGCTCTCTATTAAATATTATGGAAAATATTTAGTGTTAATTCCGCGAAAAAGATCCAGGCCTGGATAAAGGATGCAGCACCGCTCACCCGCTCGCAAAAATATGCACATGCAGGAAAAGCTATAATTAGCACCCAAACTCATACACGATACGTGTTTTGCCGCTCTTGTTGCATCCTGCATCCTGGATCGGGACCTGATCTCGAGGGGTTATCAGAATCTGTAGTTACTCTTGTTAAGTGAAGCTAATGTTAATGTATATTACACAGTGGTATCTTTTTGCAGAACAGGTCGCCGCCGCCCGCGCACATCCCCAATGCTATGCTGTACTCGCCGCCGGAGCCGCTAGAGGTGAGGAAACTACCTATTATTTATTTTAATAAGAAACCACTGCAATAAAAAGAACATTTCTCACATTTTATATGAAACCAATCTGTGTTAAACTTGCACGGTCACTTACGGGATAACTTCCTTGATTTTCAACTATCGTTAGTGATTATTTCAACTATTGCAAGCGCCATGGCGGGCAGCCACCCCGCGATCATGGCGCTTAAAAATCAAAGGCAGGCAAAGGTTAAAACAGAATCGGTGTTGATACAGAATAGGATTTAATAACATTTAAAAGGTCTGTTTCCTCACTCTGTTTGTCCAATTGAATAATTTCGTTCATCGTCATTACAACAGGAAGCCCTGTTCGTGTCCCTGTTCTAGTATGTGTAAAGATTGGCAATGGATGTATTTCGGCTCTGCTTCTTCCAACTCTCGTATCTCTTCCGGCAAAGACTCTTCTCTCGTATCAGACAAGCAGTTAGGATGTGGGCATGTAGGTATAGACCTACATGAACGAACTGAACCGAACTGCTTCTAACCTGTTCCTGCAAATTGCAAACAACGGAAGAAAATTTGAATTTCACGGGCTATAAGGCTGTCCATAAGAAAGCATTGCTCGAAGAATTACTTCAGAGAAGCTTTGAACGTTTAAGTTAAGGTGAACACGTCAGTTTAGACCGTGAAATTTAAATTTTCTTACGTTGTTTGCAATTTGCAGGTCAGTGTCAGGCTTTTCATGAAATAGTCATTCGATGGGATTAAATAAATGAACGAAAGTAAATGAACTTAGAGGGCTGTATTGATGACTTGAATGATTATAATTCCATAAATACCTACATAGGTACGTGTTACGGTCCCTAATCATATTTTAATCAACATTCAACTTGACACTGACCCGAAATTGCAAAAAACGTAAGAAAATTTGAATTTCGCGGGCTACTACTAAAATAGCTGCTGCTGGGCTGCGGCTAAAATACAAAACAAGACATATACTCAACAAAATACTCAATAACATTCTAAATAAAAGACAACCCTCTCATTACCGCTAACGGTCCGTTAACCCGCATGTTAACATGCCTAGCTTGATTAAAACGTCTCGTTGTTAACCGTACTTAAGTAACAAGTATCAAATATTCATGTTGCAATTAAAACTAATCGCTATAAGATTTCAAAAGCTTGTTGTAATAAGACACTTGAGAATTATAAACGTAGTGTCGATAGTTTGGGTTCTGTAAGGAAATGGATTTCCCAATTTATTAGAACTAGCTGTTGCCCGCGATTTTCATTCGAGTGAAATTAATATAAAAATATTACTTCCCCAAAATTGAATTGCATTTTGTCAACAATTTCAAGGGTTTTAATTTTTTTTTCCACGGAACCCTTATCCTTTTTCTAAAATAAGAGCAGTCCTGTCAAAATCGGTCAAGCCGTTTCGGAGATTAGCCGGAATAAACAGGCAGACAAAACTTTACAAAACGTTATTTTTTTTTAATATAAGTAGGTATTTACTGTATACACTTTCATATGCATTCAGTAACAAACTGTTATTGAAAAAAAAATAACGGTTTTACTTCAATTTTATTTATTTTTATTGCATAGAAAATGATCTGCAATATCACGGCGTGGCGTAGGCTTAATCAATCTACACTAATGTTCTCACTGCTGGTGCACAGGTCTTCCCTTCCACCTCTGAGAGAAGATGTCGTCCATCATCCACCATTTTGGCCTAGTCCGGGTTGGTAGGCAAAAAAAAACTCTTAAATTCCGCTAAAAACTAGATTCAAGCTTGGATGCAGTATGCACTGCCCATGCCCCTACATAATAATGTACTCGTATATACATGAAGTGCGATACCTAATAGTAATTCCTCCACGGGGCGTCCTCAGGAGATGTGGACCCTTCGTCGTTAATCGTTTCGTACACGCTAAAACTATTTTGGAAATAATAATATAAACAACTTTATAAAGTTAGAACAACACTTCACTGAATTTTTATAAGCTCGCTGTAACGTCATTCCTTTATAAGTTATTATAGTGTGTATGTTTAACTGTTTTAATTCAAGTTCTGTAAAATAAAATGAAGCTGGAACAATATTAATATGCGGAACCAAAACAAAATAAAACAAAAACGCTTCGCTGAATTTTTACAAGCTCGTTGTATCAACATTCCCTTTATAGTGTACACTGTAAAACGGCGTACTGTTACCAAATGCCATTTGCAATTAACACTGGCAACACCGTTAATTAAAATATTTTAACACAATCTGTGGTAACGCGGGATGCGGTGCCTTTTAATTGGACTAAAAGTACAAAATGGCCACCATGTGAGCTGTAGTGTTTTGGAATTATGTAAACCGCACTCGGAAACGTAAACGTATGAATGTCTTTTTTATTGATCAAAACGGGCGTAATTTCTTCGTATCGAAAGAGATTAATAAGCTCATTTATTTGGTTGATAATATTCTATTTGCTAGCTACATCTTCTTCTTAGCATGTCGATGGCAATCTAAATTGTGTCGGCCCAGAATTGAGCCACTAGTTTGAAGCCTTCAGTAGCGTCCATTAATCAGTTCCTGTAGTAAACAAGCAGCAGGACACACAGGACACGATATTAAATGCCCGATCGTTTGTGGAACAGCACCACACTTACAGTCCAGGGCAGAGTCATTAATGAATCTCCACCTGAGCAGGTTTTTCTTGCTGCGACCAACCTGGGTCCGGAGTGTATTTAAAGACTTCCAGGTCAGCCATGGCAACTCTGGTCCAGGTGGGAGATTTTCAGCAGGTGGAACGAATGGGTCAGGTAAGAATGCACTATCTCGCCACAACTTTAGTCTTTCCGTAGACCGCTCGCCAGTGAGTGGGGTGACACACTTCATAAAACTGTTTCGGCTTTTCAGTCTTTGCGACACGAGGGTATTTAGGTGTAAAGGGTGTCGTGTGTCTGAAACCATTTTGGCTCTGTCGCTAGAGCTTGCCACTGTTCTGCGGACTTCTGGTGGCGCTATCCCTGCCAGTGGGTACAGCATCTGTACCGGAGTCGGTTTATGGCAACCAGTGATGATCCAGCACGTTTCATTCAGACCTGTATCCACTAACTTTGCATGGGCTGAACGACTCCACACGGGGCACGTAAATTCGCCAGCTACATGTCATCGTTGTATAATAGATGGTACCTACCTACTGTTTGCTAATGAAAAATATAAAAATCAAGCCGCGAATTTCGTCTTTGTAAGGATTTTTATAGGAAGTCATAAAAATCTAGCATAATTCCTTCTTTAAAAGATGTCTTTTGAAAATTACCGCTCTATTCAATTTCGTATTCTTTCATTTCTTTACCGGTCTTTTGATATCGATTTTGAATAGCAGGAATAAACCGCTTTTACTCCACCTTTTGCATTTGCTACTATCATCATTATACTGAAATTTTCCCAATTTTTTTAGGCTCCACGCTGCATATCCCTCTTCCAAACGTCTAGATTAGGGTTGCACAACATATATCATCATCGAATCTTAATTTTCCATGCTTCTATCTAATTTCTTCGACCTCCTTTTGTCGCTTCTTGCTCTAGCAAATGACGGTTCTGAGCGACGGATAAGGATGAGTTTCAACCCTTAGTCGTCATGTCAGTAGTCACCCTCTTCTAGTCATATCATCATTCACACAGTTCACCCATTGTTTGTTTTGTCTTCTCTTGCTCTTGCTTCTCCACATTCATACACAAAAGATTCCTCTAGATATTTTCCTCACACGAGTATTGGTAGGTATTAACCCTATAACCAAGAAACTACCTTAAGAGTTGTCAAAATTAGTGAATTATTAATAGGGGCCAAGACAGTTCAGTCCCAAATCGCGTTCTCGGTAGATTCGACCTTTCTAATTGATTTACGTCACTCTAATGACATTTTCACTTGAATTTTCGACCCCAGCATTAATCAGTACCGTCATCCTTGGATTAAGTTATTGGATGGAACTAAACTTCATAACACAGCCACGGAAATTAATTGTGTACTATTAAAATATGTCGTGTTACAGCTTTTTCATAAAACTGTTAAAGACTGACAGTTGCGTTTTTAATGTACGGACAATTTAAGTCGGTTGTCAATTCGCTAAGCAATTTTTTTTCTCGACTTGATTTTTCTCTGACTTTTTGCTTACTACACAACCACTGACAAACAAACCAAAACACTAGTAAATACGTTTATTTAATTGTACAGTCAATCAAGCCATTTGGTACACAGACAACTAAATTGCAGTTTACACCTACTTTTGAACCATGTTATGAGTGTGTTGAGTAGTTAATTCTTTTAAATCACTCTCTTAAAAAATATATTACGCACACAATAAAAATTATAGTATTGTTTAAGAAATAATATTTTTACCTGTAAACCAAACAGTTTGTTTGCCTTTACGTACATCATGGCACATTGTCAGTACCTAACAATAGAAACCTGGAGGCCTTTTCTGACAACCCCAATACACTGAAAATACGCCTTAAAAGAAGAAATCGTTCATTGAATGAACGGCCTGTGTTAGTGAGTGAATGAGAATAGATTCAAAACAATGGCTACCAGTGCTGTTCGTTCGGAACTGAAAGTGAAACAAAAGGCTCAAATAAAGAGAAGCCTATTAGAGAGTTGTTTGAAGATCAAAGGATGTTAACGTGAACTATGGAACATCGTAATATTTTAATTCACATAATAAAAATACCAGATTTTTACCACCACAACTAATTCAATGCGTTTAAAACTTGACCGGAATAGAAAAATATTATTAAGTATTTACTGATATCTGCTGTAATGCAAGTGGGCCTAATCTTGGTGGTCTTTGATATCTACATTAGTCATGATGGTTACTCCACTTTACAATTCCACGCGCCATATTGTAACATCTGTGCCATATTTCTTTACCCACAACCCATAATTTCACATAGTATATTGTATGCTTATATAATTTCTATTGTTTCCGGGCAGTTACTATGCGTGTTCCCGGAGCGACAGTCGCGCGTGTGCGCGGCGGCGTGCAGCGCGGTCGCGCGGGCGGGCGGCGAAGCGCGCTCGGTGCGGAGCGCTCGCGACGCGCTGGAAGCGCTGCGGCGCGACTCCGACGTCAAGCAGCCGCACGTCATCGTCGTAGACGCGCGGCAACCGCAGACACTGGACGCTTCACTTCTAGCCAGGTTAGTATCGACACTTAATAGTATTAGTCCTCATGACCGGCCAATCTTAACGGTGACTAGCCATCGCACAGGAACAAGTGCACTCGCTGTTCCTTTACCCTCATAGTCTGATGGGACGGCAATCAAGCACTACCGGCAAGAGACCAGGTGCAGGACCAACAGCTTACCTTGCTTTCCGAGACACGGCGGTGTCATACCGCCAACTTCCAAAGTCCGGGCTGCTACTGTTCTCAGTAAATTTCTATTCTAATTGGAAAATCTCAATAACACTTTTACCTCACCTAAGTAATGATACTGATAGGGACACGATGCGCGATTAGGTGTGCGTTGCAGGCTTGCAGCGGATGCTGATCTCGTGCAGTGTTCAAGAGTGTGTATGTTGATATTTACTCTGAAACTAGCTTATGCCCGCGAGTTCGCCCGCGTGGGGTTCGGTTATTGTCCAACGCGATCGTCCAGATAAACAGTATCCTATGTGTTAATCCAGGTTATAAGCCATCTGTGTCCCAAATTTTACTGAAATCCGTTCTGTAGTTTTTGCGTGAAAGAGTCACAAACGTCCATCCATCCATCCTCACTGAATTTTATTAATACGAGTAGCAGTAAGATTTATAAAATATTCAGTTGTTTGGTTGGTACAAATAATAGGTTATTTATTGCTTTATGTGCTAGATGAGTTATGTTAATATTATAGACTTCTTAGCAATTTACTTTAGGATCTTTTTCAATTTGAGTTTTGAAAATTAAATTCTGTATCAAACTAAGTTTAATCGCAACTTATGTAAATTAATTGCTCTTCATTGTTTTTCTTTGTATAGAAATCTAGGATCATTAAAAGTTAATTTTCGAACGTTAGCACCATACACAGTCATACCTAGGAACAGTCGTCAACAAAAGTTAATACCCTCTACATTGAATCTCCATTACCGTCATGAGAGCAACTTGTGTGCATCGCTGTACCCGACGGAACACAATTTGCGTCCCGTCCGCGCGGCCATGTTAAATTGGACACCATGACGTAGTCCATGCACCGACAAATTGAAGTGCACGCCTTCACTACCGGCTTACAAATAAACAACCTTCTAAACTGTATTCGGGTTTATGTTTCTGAACATATAAACAAATATGTGTTTTGCAAAAATAACCTTAAAAACCACACATCACAATAATTAATAAAAACGTTGAAGCGCATACTAAACTTCAGTTTGCGCTCCAACATTTTTAGTATTTTTGCTATGGTTTTGTCATTTAAGCAATAGTCATTCTAAAATCAACTTTATTTTCATGCAAATAAAGTTGATATTCGTTTAAATGGAAATAACATCAATTAGAAACAAGGACTTGGATAGACTTCATGTACTATAGTGAACTGTGGAGTTGTGGAGTGTAATTTGGTTTGGCTTTTAACGGACAAAATGTACTTACTATTTGGAAACTTCATGTTTGTTACACAGTGTATCCTCTACCAGCTGTAATTAATTCGTCTGTTGGGTGTAGTTTGTCAAACAGACCGACTGTCCACCTGATTTAAGCCCAGTTCTTACTTCCTATAATATTCAATCTGATCATTGATTAACGTGCATTAGCGCGTGCTATTGAGGCTAGTTACTTGACTCATGACTGACATAAGCATATTTTTTGTAGGATAACTGGGCTTTTATGTAGTAACCTATATTCCATGTACCTTGGTGCATGCGCTCTCTATACAATACCAATTATCCAATACAAGCATACAAACATCATAGACATAATTATGTCTCTTTTATCTGACATCAGGGTCCATTCCTTCATCATCAGACAATCTTTTGGCAGAAAAAAATGTGTGATATCACGCTATCCATATACAAACCCTTTCACAAGTGCTTCCATTAAAAGCTCTGCTCGCAAAATTCTAGGACTAGTCTGACGTCAAATCGCCATTACAAATATATAAATAGAATAAAGTACTCCTCACGCAGTCGGAAATCCCGCGCAAAGTTTGCTCTCCCAATATTTTCTCAGTGAATATTGACGTTTACTCAAACACAAAATGTTGACAACACCCACCCGTTTATTTTAAGTTACAGATCCCTGATTTGTTCAAACAGTTTCGTTTTGCATAATGTTTGCGTTGGATGACATCGATCAGTGTTGTTTGTGATATTTGTGTCAGCTGCAAAAAAGGGAGTTTCAGTACCGCTGTGTTTTTTCTTACAGTATACATAAAGCTACTGTGTCTTTTTTAGTTAGTGATTCCTTCCTTTGTCGTGGCATTTTGAGAATTTACCTGTCACATGTGTGTGATAGTAATAAATTACTTTGATCGCAGTTCACTCACACCCGTATCTATAGTCAAGTTAAAGTAATTACTTGAGCTTAAGTAATTACTCGTGCAATTTTTTATGCAATAGACTAGAATTTAAACGAAGTAAGAACCGAAAGCGAAGCTAAGAATGCTAACTTTTTCGGTTCTAACTTCAAGCTACTATTAAACTACGTAATAAAAATCGTTTCTTAATAAATGACATTTACTCAAGTAAACACCTTGACTTGTTTATAGATACGGGTGTGAGTGTTATGTTTATACCTTAACATTTTCAACAGTGTTCACAGAAGTACATACCTGCTGTGTTCTTAAAAGTTACCGTAAGAAGTTGTTAAAGAAATCGATAAAGACAATGGACTACTTCCAAAGCCGCCGGACGCAGTTGCTTTGAGATTTTGATAGAAGGTGAAACCAATTCTTAGCACAATTCCAATACCCGCTGAAACACCGAACTATTGGACACTCTCGCTATTGAATAGCGAGAGCAATTAAAAGTTTCGCTCGTTACAACTACACCAGCTTACTGCCAAAACTCTTGGCTGACCCACTAAAGATGGACGATTCACCACTAAGTCAATTTCATTCACTTTCAAAAACTTTTAACTGCATCCAATTTCATAAACTTTTAACTACATCCAATATTGGTGCAGTTCCATTTCAGTTATGAGTAATCGAATCGAATAAAAGCAAACGTGTTTTCTTCAACGATCCCTATACCAATTACCATATTCGGAAAAGCATGTCCGGAAAATATGTAAACTACTACTACTTCTCTCATGTAATTCCATTGTTAAAAGCTGCCAACCTTACAAAACTCCAAAACAATACTTACATACTTCAACCATCTTGAGCGACTGCCTATCTGACCTCCACAACCCAGTTAGTACCGGGTAATACGATACCCCTTGGTAACCAGTCTTGGTTGTCAGACTTTCGGACCACTGACTACTTAAAACGACTGTCAAAGATCTTCGAATGACAGCGTCCCGACCAACGGCTTAACGTACATTCCGAGGCACGGAGGAAACTCGGTATGTAATGGGTGGTCACCCATCCACATACCAATCTAGGCAAGCGCGGCTTAACCTGAAGATTACTCTGAGCGACTGTTATTATTTTAGCCCCGAGCTACTCAAAAGTGGTTATACTATAAAGTTCTGTCTTGTATCTCCAAAAACTTGTAGGTTCAAAAAAACGAATCTTTCCACTACTTTTTCAATTCCACTAAAGTACTTCCAATGTTGACTTCTTGTAGGGTTAACGTAATTGGTCGAGATTCAATCAGATTCATCCAATATTGGCTGTACATCCGAACAGCCAAGTCCTGATTAATCTCAGTCACCTTTACATCATTAACATTCTATCTGACAGCTGTCACGGGGTCTCCATCACAATTTTAATAAACACGAATAATTTGAATAAAGTAATGTTTAGTAAGACCTTTTCTGTGTTTGGAAGAATGCCTTTCTTGGAATTTTGACTTGACAGACCGAAAATTTGATGAGTGAATACTTTACATAATTTTTATTTTAGTCTAAATAAAGGGGTCCTTATTAAATAGGACCTTATGGCACACAATTAATTTCCTAATACAATGTCAAAACTTTGTGAGAGTACTTCTTGCCTTATGGAGTCATTTAAGTATTCGTACTCAGTTTCCAGGAATCTTTAGCCCCAAAAGCAAACGTTGCTGTTTTTAATTTTCGATATTGCCTAACCGTTTGTTTTCTTCCCCCTCAAATCCTTTACTATTTGACATCGTAACACTATCCACAAGATATTTCCACCCAATTCTTCATATTCATTCGGCTTTTCTATAAAAAAGAAATTAAGACGTTCTGACGCCATATCCTTTTCATCATCAAGTATTTATTGCCCAAAACTCCCATATAAATAGCCTATTGATTATTGCTTATTGCCTTTTAGTTGGGTCCAATTCGGGACGATTGCCCCTGATGGAATAATGAGCCTGTTGTCTGTACACAAACGAGTACAACCTTGATATGCTTGGGTTCTCATGCCATTTCATTATGAACATTCCTGTGTTGTAATTTCAGTCCGTTTTAAAACGTATACTTATCTAAAAATTAACATAATAATGTATGCACACATTATTATGTCCTTTATTTATTTTTCTAACTTACTAATTACATTTTTAAATATTCATATATAAAATTCAAAATAAAATAAAAAACATTTAAAAATATAAAAAATAGTAGCCCACCGGTATCGGGAACAGGGTCCAAGCTACCGGCAGTCAGGGCTCCAGAGAGAGGAACCTCCTAACAATACGAGCCGTGTCCAGGAGTACCGCTTTCTGAATCAAGCCCTTGATCCAGCAGCCTAACGAGAGCCTCCTCAGGTATTGGTCGAGGCTCTTGGCAATTAAGCCATTGGCTGAAACGACTATCGGCACAATGATCGCCGTGTCCACTTCCCACATGTCGACAACCTCGCGCGCCAAGTCAACATACTTGTTTTGTTTATATTTCTCGTGTGCACACATTATTATTATTATGATCTTAAAGGTTATATTCTGAAATGAAATACCTATTTTGGGTAAATCATGATTCATGATGGTTTTTAAGACCACTTTCCAGCTGTATTGAGCTAAATGTATTAGTATGTGTTATGTTTAGCTCAAACTACAAAGGTTTACATAACTGTACATAAATGTTGTGTGTCCATTTGATTTTCAGGATTATTTTTCGGATATTTGAGTCGATCTTGAGTACTTCGACTATTCCTCTGTATACGGTGAAATAAAAGAGCTTTTATAAGTATGTGTGTTCGTCGTTTCTTTCCCAATATTTTGTATTCCCCACACTTCGCCACACAAGATTTCCATTAACGTCGCGTGTGTATTATCCCTTTCACGAACTTGTATCCGAGGGTCCGGAATTCAATTCGCGTTCAGGACAACTTTGTTAAGTCCAACATGGTGAGATTTGTGGTCGTTTCTTAAAAAGGAGTATGTTTTAAGAATATGTTTCTCATAAACAATGCGTTTGTTTTCAACTTAACCTATATCGTAATAGTTTTAAAATGCTAGGCCATATAAATACAACTTTTCTCATTGTCTGCCTAGATTTTGCCAACAATGTGGGGGCGCCTTTTAGTCTAAATGAATGCAACCAAGTACCAGTATTTTACATGGAGCGCCGCGCTGCCTATCTGACCTTCACAACCTAGTTGTAACATAACATGAATGACTAAACAGAAGCAAATATTACCATAAAACATAACATAACAACACGCTTGTAATCTCCTGTAATCCCCGAAGGATTAGGTAGAGATGTACCTAATGGTACACCCACATTTTGCCCGTTATGTCACAGATCTTATGTTAAAGTCCCATGTAATAGGGGGTGAGCTTATTGCCATAAATCGAGCCCTGATCCAAATTTCTGGAATTTCTCATGGAAAAATCCAATAACACAGCCCGACCCGGGAATCGAAACCGGATCTCTTGCTCAGCAGCCGCGGTTGCGATCACTAAACGAAAGAAGCAGTACCATTAAACTTTCTTTGACATTAATTTAATGCTTTCAATAAAAACTATTCAAACTCCCCTAATAATCCGTAGTACCGAAACATGAAATATTCAGCACAAATGTCACAGATATAAACTCAGACACTTACGCATCACATAAAGGCATTACATTCAACAAAATATTTCCTAACATGACAGCGGAAATGCGTCGCCATTTTGAACGGAAAATAAGTTATGTCCCGGCAGTTATTTCAAACATTTCATTTCCCTACATTTTTGTAAGGGCGCACATTGCTAGGAAATCGACGATGACAGTAAATGTTTTTCGCGCTGATATTCGATCACGGTCGGAAATGTTGACAGTTTATGATGTTGTCTTGTTTATATAACGTCGGGGTCACCAGTTTTAGACTATAGAGAACAGGGTGTAAATTCCCTTAATACTCCATAGATTCTGATACTAAATTATGCTGTTCAAAATACGAATCGAAAGTACTGTTATATTATATTCAAAGAAAAATCTAAAACATTTTGTAAATTAAAGTTGCTTTTCTTGTCTGTGTAACCGCGTTTTTTTTCGAAATCACGCAATGTATTTTAAGGCAGTTTTCCCCTCCATCTAGAGAATTAATTTCGGAAAATTTATGTACATGGATACATTCATATTAAACTTACACAATCATCATTTAACATTTATCTCGAGGTTTGATCAAGGAGTAATCACCGTGAGAAGCAGGAGTGGGTTGCTAGTATTATTACGCGATGACAGGCTAGTCAAAACGGTTGCCGGGCTTCTGATTTAGACCTTGGGCCAAACTGGTCATTATTTGCAGAAATAATTTGTCGCAGCGCTTACCCAAAGACAGGAGAAAAGTGAAAACCTTTTAGCACAGCTGTTGATGTGAAAAATTAATGCCAGCGGAATACTTTTTAAATATTAACGCGCATTGCAAATGGCTGAATCGTCGTCATAAGTGGATTCGGAGATTTTTCTCGTCCGCCTTTATTTGACGGAAAATGTTTATGCCACGGACAAAAAAGTTGTTTTGTAATTTCTTTTGCAATCATCATCTACCTAATATTTTTCCTAACTACATATGTTGGGGTTGGTTTCCAGTCTGACCGGATATAACCAGTATTTTACCTTTTCTATTGTAATATGACTTGCAATTCGTATTTTGATGTGTACTGCAAATATCATAAAGCTCCTATTAGACGTCGTGGTTTTGGAAAACCCCACAGTCACCGCGTTTGGACGTGCACCAAGTTTTTTTTTTCATTTCATTAATATCAAAAACCACACGCAATCATCTTGCCTGCAGCTATTTGAATACATGCGACCGCATCGCGACATGCAAGCTCATGTAGGGTTACCGATTCGGAATTTGAAAAAATCCTGACAAAGAGCCAGTCATTTGCAAAGGAATAAAGACATTTTACCTCGTGTCCTTTCTTTTTAACTAACTTAACTAGAAAAATCTTCTCATCTAGAAAACCAGCGATCGCCTAGTGGTGTGACCGTTGGACTGCCAAGTCATAGGTCTCGAGTTCTATCCCAAGACAAGCACCCCTGATTTTTCGGATTCATGTATGTATTGTATAGTTATCACTTGCTTTGGTGAAGGAAAACATCGTGAGGAAACCAGCATGCATGAGAGATATTTCACGACGGCATGTAAAGCCAAGTCGAGAGGTCCTTGAGCGGCATAAAAACTCTGACACCAGTTTAGGCACTAACCACACGATAAAGAAGACAACTAGAAAAGCCCGGACAAATTTCAAGGGCAGGGAGCCAAAAAATCCGATATACATACGTCCAGTCAAATCCAGATCGATGGTAACCCTAAGCTCATGGCACCCACAGGTCTGGGCATAATGTCTGTGATTAGTGTTGGAGTATAACACGTGTTAATTGCTATTTTTTGTGGTTAGGCCCACGATATAAGCAAGCTTTGATGGCCGTTTTAACTCACACTTAGCCAGACTAATTGAATCATCATTTACTTGCCCTTATTCTAATTTATGTGGAGACGACGCAAGTCGTCATCTCAGTAAGTCATTAGAACCCCCCTTACTAACCTTATCCACAATTTTTTATTTTGGTATGTCAACGGCATTACATACAAAGAATTAATAGAAAATAATATATAAAAACATATAAGTTAAGTCCAATCTTTCATCGTTTCTTTCGTCTTCTACTTCGTTTCAGCAATAATCATTATCAAAGCTTTTTATAACCATTACTTTGTAAGTACACGCACATACATAATATGTATCTTATAGTCTATGTCAGAATATAGCGAATCTGATCGTTTCTCTATTAGTGTATTGTTCTATTCTGCTAAGCAATAAATAAATCAAGGAATAAAAGTTTTAAGTAACTTCTGCTTTTCTTATCAGCCAGGCTATTCGAGAATAGTTCATACTACAAAATTAACCTGCCTGTCAGCACATTAAAAGTGCGCTGACTACCCAGAATTCACCAAGCGCGCTTAATTATCTTCACTCATGGAGGGCACTTTTAATGCACCCCGAATTTCAAAGCACCTACCTAGTTAAAAAGTAATTATCAGTGTTCATTCTAACACGCTATGGCAATTACTGAGTTCAATTAATTTCTCCATGGAAACTATTCAGGTTTATTGCCATATGAAATGTATTTGTCATAGACTAAATTGAAAATCAGCTAAAACTACTTTTGCCAAAACTGAAAACCACAAAAAAAAACTACTTTAAATGCTAACATAAAGTTTATGAATTTTTTTTGCAAAAAAGTTTTTATTTTACCCTTT
Organism: Standfussiana lucernea; assembly: GCA_964057025.1. Lineage (NCBI taxonomy): Eukaryota > Metazoa > Arthropoda > Insecta > Lepidoptera > Noctuidae > Standfussiana > Standfussiana lucernea. The sequence goes on along the minus strand of OZ059803.1, from coordinate 5,641,654 downwards.
TTAGTTATCGCATCACACACAAATCCTTGTCAAGTATCAATTTCGCAATTGGAATACTTAGATGACATATTTTTTCCAGCTATTTTGATTTCAAAACCAAACTGCTGAACCGATTTCGATGAAATTTCTATGGGACCAATCGGGAAGTAGATCCATTCAGATAAAAGAAGAATTTTTCAAATCGGTTCATAAATGACGAAGATATGAGGTAACAAACACAAAAAAAAACATACAACTGAATTGAGAACCTCCTCCTTTTTTTGAAGTCGGTTAAAAACAAAATGCGAACTCCAAAGACACCATTAAACACATTAAAATTGACAACAGAATACTCACAAAACCAGCAGAAATAGCCTCCGCCTTTAACAATCACTATACAAATTCTATCCCTACACAAAATTGTACAAATAGTTCCCGCAAACGCTTACTGCTAACTCGATGTTCCTCACACCTACATATGTCCGAAAATGAGGTGAGGCAACAGATACTATCGTTGAATAATACCAATTCTGAAGGCTACGATGAACTCAACACCAGAATAATTAAGTCATGTGTCGATGAAATAAGTGGTGTTGACTTATCTAATTAACCTATCCTTTTCACAAGGAGTGTTTCCTAAAGCACTAAAAATATCTATTGTTAAACCGATAATTAAAAAGGGTGATAAAGCTGATGTAAATAATTATCACCCCATAACACCCATCTTGTCAAAAATATATGAAAAATTCATGTATCAAAGAATAGTTAATTATTGTGAGAAAAGAGCAATATTTCAGAAATGGGCAATTCGGCTTTCAAAAGCGCAAGCCCACGTTCTTAGCCATCTTATCAATTTTGAAAGCAATACTGACCAATATCAACAACAATCAGCTGACGACAGGGTGGTTTTCTTATATATCAAAAGCATTTGATCTAGTTTCACATGACATATTATTACAAAAATTAGAGGCTGTCGGAATTAGAGGACTGCCACTTCAGTGGATATCTTCATATCTAACTGACAGACAACAGAGTGTCACGGTCACTAAACTTGATGAATGTGAGACAATTTTCGTTTGAATATTAAAATATAAAACCCAGCGTCCCCCAGGGTAGCATATTGGGCCCTATCTTATTTTTACTCTACATAAACGACATAGTAAATGGACCAATCATAAATGCTGATGATATCTCAATAAATTGTTACTATGGTTAAAAAAATATTAATTAATTACTGATAATGAAGCAGACATAAATAATACAATAGACAATCTAATTAATAGGTTAAATAATAATAATTTGTCTTTTAATCTTGAAAAATCTGTAAATATGTATACAATTTAATCAATCTTATCTAAATAAATTTAATTTTAGAATAGACATACCGCAAATTACACAAGTGACACAAACTGAATTTTTAGGCGTAGTAATTGACGAACATTTAGACTTGAAATAAAATAAATAAATGAATTTGCGTACGCCCTAAGACAGATTATAAAAGTAACAAATACAAAAACGGCTATAAATATAAACATATTATAAAGAATTGTTCAAAACAGCAGAGGAAATAAGTTCTCGAAGTCGCCGTGATCAATACAGACTTGTACTAGATGAGCTCCCTAGATTAGCAAAATATAATAAAAAGCTGTCTGTCTATGTGTGTACGTGTTTATAATAAATTACCAAATGCATTAAAAATATTAATTTGGAGATTATTCAAGATTCAATTATATTAATGGCTGCATGAAAATAATTTCCATAATATTAAGGATTTTTTTGAACATGAATTATAATGTTTGTAAATTCAAATATATATTTGTTTATTCGTATAAGTTTTCATGCTTTAATATGAAGCAAAACATGTATGATCACATGTCCTATTATAACACTTATGTATACCATGTTTTACGCAAATAAATTAACTTATCTTGTCTTATCTGACCGGTTACAACTATTTTAACAATTATCGGCTTTTCCTTAAAAACTTATACCACTAGCTTTTCCTTAAAAACTTATTGACTTGGCAGGATTTTTGTGATTCTTTAAAAAAAACATTTTAAGTAATGATAACTAAAGCTTTTCATAATATACAGATTTTTAATAGACTAGCTGGTTTAAACTCAAAGAAGACTATATAATAAACGGCTTATAACCGATGATTTTTTTTACATATTGATCTTTCCTAAAAAATAAATTCAAGTTCACAAGCAAAATTAAATTCCAAACAAAAGCCACATCAAATTGGAATTTATAATCAGAATGCTATTAATTTCAATAAACAAGTATCCAATACTTTACAATGCCAATAATATATTTATTGGCTTTGTAAAGTATTGGATACTTGTTTGGCATTTCATACCCAGCTTAAATTAAATTCAGATGATATGCGGGGTCTCCATTTTTAAATCGACCATATGAAACTGTCACACGTATGTCACACTGGGAAAATATTTTTACATATTTATCAATTGATTATACTGTACAGTGCGTACGGGCAATCTCGCAGCGTTATAAAGTAAAAAAGAATCCTCATCATTCACCTGGTGGGTTACCATGCTGGAATGTTTTAGGACTATTCCGAGAGTGAGAAAGTGCTAGACAGCTGTCAAGCGCCATCTCTTTCCCACTCTCGGAATAGTACTAAAACTCGCCAGCACTAACAGGTCATGGTAACCCCCTGTCCTTATCAAAATTTATTTGGGGTCGGCGCAGCATGTCTTCTTCTTCCGTACTTCTCATCAGACACCTCCTAAAGTAAAAAGAATGGCTATATTCGATCATTTCAAAGACGTACCTTTCTGATTGAACTTGCTACGAAGTCATGCCATAAACTCTCGAATTTTTGCAGAACCATAACTCAATAAGATTCATCTGTGAAATTTTCGTGTAATATGACGTCATATAAAACATGAACATCACGCCTATATTTTTTCAAAGGGTTAGACGCAGATGTAGACTATGGTACGCCCACATTACGCCAATTATGTTTTTCTAATTCCCATGTCCAATTCTTTTCTATAACGTTCCAGAAATTTAAGCATACCTACATAGTTTTCGGTTACATTTTATCCATTCAAAAAATACCGATACATCGCCAGTTTTCCACTGACTTTTAAAAAAGCGATTTTAAAACTGACATCTATTTTCAATTCAAGTTCTGTCGTTCTGTAATTGATGACCCCGTCATATCCCCTAACGGGCTTAGAACTGCAATTTAATTGCTCCAAAGCAATTTGCGTCTTACCTACTGGAATTTAGATTGAATTTCTAACGACGGGCGATCGGTCATAACATTTTATAGGGATTCATTTTCATTTTGCAATGGGTGGACGTCGTAAGCTTGCAGAATTTGATTTTGAAACTTTAATGCGCCATTTTGTAATAAGATCGAAGAAAGATATTGACGCGGAGCCATATTATTTTGTAGATCTTGATATTTTCATAAATATGATATTTCGGAGGCGTCTGCTAAAAGTTCATAAAAACAGTTTTCATTCGCAAAGGTAATAAATGATGGAGGACTTACGTGCTTCATCATTTAACAGAATAATATTTAAAAAATGTAGGTATTCTTTGTATGTTTTGCAATTTTAACGTATAAGATTACAATTAAAATAATTTAAATTCATAAGGTATTTACTAGATATTGATAATACTTTCCTAATGAAAAGATTAGCATGTTAGTTTTAGCGGAACGACACGACACAAAACATCGTAACTTAGGTACTAAAAGTATCGAAAACATTTGTGTACCCACAGACTTCACATTCCAATTAATTCCACATCGCAGTTCCAATAACACATTAGTCCAATATAAACACACTACGGTACGGTTGTTTTGGTCGCAGGAATTCGACCCCGACGGGTACTGACAATTGAAGACGCGGGCGCATTCCTGACCTAAGCACTTACGGTATATACTCGTAAAAGTAAATTAGACGTCGCATGCTCCGCTCGCATTCTTTATTGAGTTTCTTTACGGTTATATTAACTTTGGAAGGCAGTAGAAATGTTTATATTAAAGTCAGCAAATTGCTGTCTTGACTTTCGATTGTGGCAAGTTTCACCCTAGTAAAAACCTGTTCATCTAAGGCCAAGATCTATAAACATTATTTAGCACGTAGGTACTTTGCTTAAGCGTTATTTCTGTCTAACTACAGTAGAAACGAGAATATGACTAAGCCAAAGAAAGCGCTAAGGAATGTTTAGAGATGTCGGTGATGCATTGTTTAGATTGATGGAATCAATAAGTGGATTAATTAACCAAAAATATGGAGTACATTAGTCCAGTCGAACACAAATCATCATCATCATCTGCCTAGCCAATTCTCAACTACATAAATGTTGGGATCGGCTTCCAGTCTAACTGGATGCAGCCGAATACCAATATTTTTCATGGAGAGAATGCCCATTCCAGTTAGTACTGGGTAACACGATACGCTTTGGTAGGACTGGTCGAACACAAACATCTGAAAAATCTTCACGACAAGATCACACATGGCATTGATCTGAACTTAGTATTGTAATACTTAAATCGCTAAATTACAGCCCTATTTAACGAATGAAACATAACTTACCAACATCCTAATTAAATCAATTTAAATTGCTTAACGGACTTCAAAGTTAGTGTCCCGGAGCGACGGCTCGGACACTTTCACTTTGAGTCGCTCCAAGAACAAAGTTATTTCAATTATTGCCTTCTAATTGATTCGCCTGGATCGACTACAAACTCCAAGAGTACAGGGACAAAGTCTTTGTGAATATAAATGCTGATTTTATTAACAGACTCGAAAAAGTGCTTGTTTGAAGTATGAAAGTATTTTTTAGAATAAAAAATAGTGTGAAATGCTTTCAAGGCTGTACAGTTGTGTTTGTTTATATGTCTATTATAGCCTAGGACTGTTTTGTTGGTCTAGTGGACGTAGCGACTGCTGAGCATGAAGTCCTAGGTTTGATTCCCGGGTTGGGCAAATTGTTACTGAGTTTTTCCATTAGGAATTTCTCAGTAGCTGCCACGGAGTCTGGATTTGTGCCCGGTTGATGACTCGCCTTATATTACATGGGACTTAAATGTAACTGGCGAAATGTGGCTGTACTGTTAGTCAGAGAGAGAGAGAGATTCTAGGCGTGATGTTACGTATGTATAACTTGGGATTTCCTCGAAAGAAGACTGGTACTATGGCCTAGCACTTACTGCTTTTGAGAACAAACCTACACTTATCAAATATCTACACTTACCTAAATCCTAAGTTTTCACCCAAGCATCTGATACCTTTGCTATCTTAATTCACTAAGTTCTACAACTTATTTTCATTAGTGATCTAGACCCACGCTCGTATCTCTAGACTAGCAAGACGGTATCCACACAATAATAATCATGGAAACTTTTAATTAGTGCTAATATAAAACGCAACGAACATAAACTCTCCTTTTTATTTAAACTTTGCCATTTTTAATTAAAACCTTCTCTAGTTTTCTACTGCTGCTGATACGGAATAAAATGTATGAAACACTGTTATGTAAAAACTTTATAACATTTAAGTGGTGGAAATGGTTTCCCCTTAACTACTGGAAGATGTTTTAGTAAATCGTCTTTATCTGCCTAGCCTTTTCCAAACTTTATTGGGGTCGGCTTCCAGTCTAACCGGATGCAGTACCACTGTACCAGACCAGGCCAGACCAGACCGGACCAGTATTTTACATGGAGTGACTGCCTATCTGACCTCCATAACCCAGTTAGTATTGGCTAATACGATACCCCTTGGTAGGACTGGTTGTCAGTCTCAAAGAAAGTTAAAGTCTACAAATGACAACGGCTTAACGTGCTTTCCGAGGCACGGTGGAAACTCGGAATGCAATGGGTAGTCACCCATCCACGGACAAACCTAGGAAAGCACGGCTTAACCTAAAGATCGACCCGAGTGGCTGTTGTTATTAAGCCACAAGCTATCATTACAAGTTGAAATAGGAACTTAAATATAATTATGTTGAACGCAAGTTTTGATTCGTTGAAGGTTTGCTTAACTTTTACCGTTTCACTGGCTTCTTAAACATTTTCTTGGAAACTTTGCGAGATGCTGAATTTATTCTGTACCTAGTGATTCGGCAAGAAGAAAATACTCTGAAATTTAAACCTCACAAGATGTGATCATTATTTCTATGTACACTGGTTATACTGGTGTGAATTTTTATAACACGAGATATTGCAATTCGAAATCTTTTATGAAAATCAGAAGTTAAAAGTGGCTGTTACTTTCACGAACAGAACCAGATTCGAACGATTTTATAACAAAGGTTGGGTCCCCTTGTTTAAACAAACTAAAACTCATGACGCCCACACAATCGTATTCCAAAAAACCTTTAATTAACAAATCCTTGTCGAACAAATCAAGTCAGCACCAGAACACAATGCAGTCAATGACCCTAAAGGCTAAAGGAACCTCAGGTACTCATTAAGCTGAAGCGCAAAGTATAGGGACAGAAGTTCTGCTTTATACAGCGAGCAAAAAGACATACACACATAGTCGCGACGAGAGGCGTCGGTGTAAATAATAACAGCTGATCGGATCGATCTTCAAGGTGGAGCAACGCTTACCGGGGTCGATCAATAAATGAGTGACCATCATTAATATACCGAGACCCTTTCCTGCCTCCCCCTTTCCTGCCTGCCTAAAGCATGTTGACAGTCATTACGAGTAAGGAGCCTGAATATGTGACAACCAGCTGCATCCGGTTAGACTGGAAGGCGACCTCAACATAGTCGGGGAAAGGCTTGGCACATGATGATGATGTGATATAGATACACACACGTTTACGTTTAGCCTGCAAGCGCACCAGTGACTAGCATTAGTATGACATCGTTTGGGATGGTCGGTGATTTCGCTTGTAGTTTAGCGTCGACCTTCTATACTTATCTATTTTGTGGTTGAAGGTACCTCATTGACGCCAGGTAACCCCCTTGACAGGTAACTAATGAAATGGGGCAGCCCCATGTTTACACAGCAGTCAACGATAAAGAGTGATTTCTGCCTATTAGATCTTTGTTTGGCCTGTATTTATTTCCGGGTTAAGTTGGTAATTGCTCTTTGGTTGTAATTTTTGGTACAGTAGACTTTAGGTTCGACTGCCTCTTTAGTCTAGTAGTCGAAAGCATGACTGCTGAGCAGTTGAGGGGAGGTGACGGTTCCATTCCCGGGTCGGGCAAAGTGTTATTGGGTTTTTCCATCAGGAATTTCTCAGTAGCAGCCACAGAGTCTGGATCGGTGCCCGGTTGATGGCAATAGGTTCGTCCCCTGTTACATGGGATTTTAACAAGACTGGCGAAATGTGGGTGTACTATTATGTACACCTCTGCCTAACCATTCGGGGATTACAGGCGTGAAGTTATGTTATGTAGAATTTAGGTAATTTTCATGAATAGCGGTTCTCGCTTGCCATCAGGTGGTAGCTTAGTTTGTACTTTATTTAAATTTAACAAAAAAAAAGTAGAACGGAAGAAGAGTGAAAAAAACTATTTAGTCAAAGTTAAGCTACTTGTTTTTCTTGCTTAATCAAATAAATTCAATTTCAAAGCGCTTTTAAGTGGCCTCTATTTTAGCAGTCAAACTTTTCTGCAAACCATACAATACTTCGGCGTCAACAGTTCCCAACTGGCCCGCAGAACATGAACGTTCAAACAAAACGGTCAGCTGACGGCCAACTATTTCACACAAAATGGCCGACTTATTTACTGGTGGTTTGTAAAACAACTAGTCAATAACGTATGTTAATTTGATGCGAGCATTTTGAGTGTTTAGTTTACGTCACAACTGAGTGACAGAGGAGAATAAGTGAGATCCTGTAATTACCTTTGTGTTTCTTTATTCAATCGCTTTTTTTAGCCGACTTCAAAAAAAGGAGGAGGTTCTGAATTTGTTTTTTTTTTTTGTTTTAGTTACCTCATATCTTCGTCATTTGTGAACCGATTTGAAAAATTCTTCTTTCATCTGAAAGAATACACTTTCTGATTGGTCCCATAGAAATTTCATCAAAATCGGTTCAGCATTTTGGTTTTTAAATCCAAATAGCTGGAAAAAATATGTCATCTAAGTAAAAGAAATTGCTAAATTGATACTTGACAAGGATTTGTGTGTGATGCGATAACTAAAAAGGGTAAAATAAAACGTTTTTGCAAAAAAAATAACCGACTTCCAAAAAAACCACAAAAAAAAAGTGGAAAATAACTTTACTTTCCAAACTTTCTTTACTTTTCTTTCTTTTGTTTTAGTGCCAAAAAAGGCAATGAAACAAACAATAGTCACGACTTCCGAAAGTAAAGTTATTTTCCACTCCGTTTTTTTCTATTTTAGCTGTTGGTTCTTCTGTACTTGAATTAAAATAATTATGGTAACTAACTAATTTAACCGTCCTTTTAGTGTGCCATAGTGATGAGTTCAATTAATATCAATTGGCTTGTTCCTATTACATCGAAATAAGGGAAATAGTCCATCTCATTGGTACAGAAAAATAACAAGCATTTTGATCGCCATGTTTGTTCACTATGGGTTCACATTCGAGACCATCATTTGAAGATCTTATATTCTTTCGGTATATACTTTTACCATTAGTCATACATGTTATATAGTATCTTGCTGCTTACATTAGGTATAACATAATTATTAAAAAAAGAACTCTCTGATTATTATTAATCAGCTTCCAATTTGAATGCTACATATTCTGATTTACGTGATTTTTGGCTTGAGTTCTAAGTCGTAAGTTTTCACGCTTGCGCACCTACAAACAAATAGTTTTCAAACTAAATGTACAGCAAAATATCTCATCTTTCAGATAACTGGAAACTTAATTAATATTGTAGATCCTTAGTTCCTCTCGTGCGGTATTGAGACCTCAGGAAGGTAATTAAGAAATTCCGTACGGGAACAATGTAACGCGTATTTACGCAAACTTGTGTAGAAAATAGTTATTTGTGTTTATTGTGATGTCACTAGCGACAAATTGTTTATTTATGATTTTATAGTCACCTGAAGGTCTGAGAACGTTCTATCAGCAATGACGATGACAGAAAAGTCATTGTATAAGTTTGGTGTTACAAGCTAACTAAAATCCGTTGAAAGTCAATGTAGAAATACGAAACAATTTAAATTTATGAGTTTGTTCGAGCTAGATGTAGGTTTATATACCTACTGGAAACAGGTACTTACTACCTCCCCCCCCCTTACTTCTCTAGATATAATACCTCTACGTTTATAACATCCAACAAGACGACATTAAACACCAAATTATTTGTGTTTAAACTTGATACTGTGAGTTTTGCTGTTTTAAACTTTTAATTGGATTGCGTTCAACGTTGCCTGTTATTACTTTCACATTTGGAAGCATGAGCCTTTAACACAGTTTCTTCCGAACTTACAGTTATCTTCCGCAAATGTTCAAAGGTAACTGTGACTAATTAGCTAAGACTGAAAAGTTACTCCCTGAAAATAAGTTTGATAAAACATTTGTTAAAGGGTTAGATACTAGTTTATTAAAATCACATTTCCTGACCTAAGCATTATCACCTGTAATACACTGTGTGTAATTTCATCAATCACTGAAACGCGGGGGGGAAGGGGTCGTAACACCTATATCATTTCGGAAACGCCAAACGCGGCCCGGGCAATAACCTGATTACCAAGAAACGCTTTAAACTAATTCATGAACACTTTATTTTGTGATTACATTTCGATCTTCTTCTTCTTTATCGTGTGGTTAGTGCCTAACCTGGTGTCAGTTTTTATGCCGCCCATGGGCCTCTGACTTGGCTTTACATGCCGTCGAGAAATATCTCTCAGGCATGCTGGTTTCCTCACGATGTTTTCCATTACCGAAGCAAGTGATAATTATAGGTACAATACGCACATAATTCCGAAAAATCAGAGGTGCGTTCTTGGGTTCGAACTCGAGACCTATGACTCGGCAGTCCAACGGTCACACCACTAGACTATCACTGCTGCTAATCTATATTATTATATTTCGTTTTTTGTGTAGGGAAAATCCAAAGTTGTTTGTCTGATTTTCAATGTTTATTTTTTCCTTTGTGCAACTTATCCGGTACAGGAAAATGGAACACCGTTTTAGTATTATAAATGACATATTGTTTTTCTCTATTTAGAAGGATGTCTGTATTTCGATGTTCATCATGTTTGATAGCAACAAAAAGTATTAGTAGGGATACAGAAACTCGTGTACTTTTCAAAACTATATTTTACTTTTCAAACAAATTCAGCTTCAATTTTATTAAACCAGAATTTGTGATTTAAATGAAGCTGGTTTGTCGTTTATATAGCTTTTGCCCGCGGCTTCGCTCCCGTTATGTATGGAGATTAACCCATGGAAACGTTTTAAATATAGCCTATATCACTCGGGGATAATGTATCTTCCCGTTAGTGAAAGAATTTTCGAAATCGGATCAGAAGTTCCGAAGATTACCCCTGACATACACACTTACAAATCTACAAACTTACAAACAACGAGCTCTGTACCTCAGTCACCTCGACCTCTGTAAACATTGATTGTTATAAACCATCCTATTTATATTTTTGCCAATTGCCAAAAGTAAGACCCGTAAACCTTACTCAATCGTAACGTTTCGTGTTACAAGAATAGTGTTGTCACGTTATCCTATTTCAGTAATAACAATGTTGATTTAAGCTCCTTTGCAACATAATATCATGACAAAGCCATGTTTCTGGAAAGTTACCTTCGTCGGAAGGAATAAATAAGGACTTTAATCTTTGTGAATGTTGTGTTTTGCTGGTTAAAAGGTTATTTTGTAAAATGGCTGTTACTGGGAACCGAAAAGGTTTACGATTCTTTAGTAGTAGACCGCTCTGCATTCAAATTATTACATAACATCACGCCTGTCATCTTCAAAGGGTTGGGTAGTGGTGTGCTTAATAAGTACACCCACAATTCTCCAGTTATAAAAAAAATATATATACTTTATTTCAGACCTTGATCCATATGATGTTAGTAATACACACTACTTATAAGCTATGTTAGTAACAAACGAAAAACAAAGATTGAATTCGCATATCTGCTGCACTCACCTGACGCACCGGGTATATGTACATGTACACGCACCCAATGCGCCATAATAGTGCAGCACGGCTTATCACTAATGACCTTCAGAATGTCATTGCCGCTCCCACGCGCTCGGCGCATCATAGAAGCAGTCTTCTTACGTAGAATGGTACTGAAACTGTCCGTACGTGCTTCCGCAGACATTCCTGACGCGCTACAATAACGTGGGAGCCCCAACAACACCGACAACGTTATGTTTAAGTCCCATGTGATAAGAGGCGAGCCTATTGCCATCAACCGGGCAAAATCAAATTATTATGATTAGATCACCGCATTTTGCATTTGCATAAAATCATCATCAATAGTCATTATTTTAAACTGAAATATTGTTTCCGACGCCCTTACACTCGGTTGGTGAGATAAATAATTAGTAGGTTGCTGTGTTTAATTTACGGTCCCTTGTTATTAAATATCTAACGACGTATAACAATATTTCTGTGTGCATTAATAGAAATTTTACAATTTTAATCCCACCTACATTTTCTTTGTATAACTTTAATGGTTTATTCAGCCCAAGCCAAGATAGCTCTCAGATGACGAGTTTTTTACTCAATTATTTAATTTACTCAATATCATCGTCATCTGCCTCGTATTCCCAACTATGTTGAGGTCGCTTTCTAGTCTAACCGGGTGCATATAATTACCAGGATTATCACCCCAAAAAAAAAGTCGTTTCGCAGCAAAGATTCTTGCGTAGGGTTTCTTATGATGTACGGAATGCTTGGCTTCGTGAAGGATCCGTTTACACCTTGTATATGTATGTATATAAATTGTAGTACTAAAATACCCCTCTTAAAGACGAATTCACACTCCATAATCTTCCATCTACGTTTAATACATGTTGTTGTGTAGTGTAGGTACAAAGCGAATTACATACGCAACATTGGGTCTGAAGCAGTTACTCGTTCGAGACGGATTTTGCCTACCCGGGCATATTCTACCTACCCGGGTACCCGGTTCCATGTTGCCTACTTACCCGGTTACATTTCCGTGTGATCGGTCTCGGCTTTGGAATACGCGGGAACGGACTTAGGCAGTCTAACAAGAATGGCTGGAATAAAATTGTACCCATACTGTGCCGTATGCAAATGTTCTCTTCGTAGTAAATACACAGGATAAACTACAATTACACTAACTGCATCCCTTAACCACATAATCAGTAGTAAATTTTATCTTCATTTGATATTGATAACCATCACATCAGTGCAGTTTCACTAGCAAGTTTATTTTGATCCAGTAAATTATTCCCCTTTTCTTTTAATTTATTTACTAAGTATCATAAACCATTCATCATCACCAATAGAAAACGATGCAAATGAATAAATAATCCGCGGTATTACATTATTTCCTATAAATGAGCACTTGTGTTAACCTATAGGCAATAAATAATTTATAACACCTTCGTATTTGCTATAGATTCATACTATGCATAGCGTAAACAGTTTAAGATTTTTTTTTGCCTACTCTCGAAAACACAGAAAGATGCGCTACGCGGTGCTACGAGGCGCTACGAAGTGCTACGAGTCGCTACGCACTCGGCTGTTTTGTGTCACGTGCCTTACGGCCTTTTATTAATTTTACGAATCGAATTCGATTCGAACAAGACAGTTTACTTTATTTAAAATAAACTGAACCATGTTTTTCACTTGAAAATATTACATTTTCGTCACCATATCATATTTTTCTAATATATAAATATGTACTCATCAACTCTCATCATCGTATGAGGTCCTGGGTTCGATCCTAGGGTCGGGCAAATTGTTATTGGGTTTTTCCATCAGAAATTTCTCCGCGGAGTCTGGATTTGTGCCCTATTAATAGCAATAGGCTCGCCCCCTATTACATGGGACTTAAACATAACGGGCGAAATGTGGGTGTACTATTAGGTACACCTCTAACTAACCCTTCGGATATTACAGGCGTGATGTTATGTTATGTTATACTCACCAAATTCCTCTTAATAATTTGAATGTACGTTTGTTACAGAGCGATACGGGGAACTAAGAACACGCAGCACATCATCCTCGTCGCTGTCGTCAAGAAAAGGTATGTTTTTGTCTAGTTTACGAAGAAATTATATTATTAATCTTCTTACAATCGTTCTTTATATTATTTTCTTTTATGCGAAACGTTTTATTCGTTGTACAAAAAAGAAAGTATTTCAGGACCGGTTTAGACGTGTATTAAACCATCAATTATAAATAGTACAGTAGTATAAGTTTAGTGCTCAGGCTAACTTTTCAATTGAATTCATTTCTTCGATATTTTTTCAGTACTTTTTGACTGTACTGTATTTACCGTAATAATTGGTTATCATTCCGTAGAGAACCACAAATAAACTTCTCGCACATTAATTAAGAACTTACGCCAAATGAAAACACGAAATAAAAACTCAAAACTTCACTAGCAAAATGTCTGGCATGTCAAGGTCGTCCATTAAATATCACACACACACACACACACACACACACACAGCTACGAAGCCACATTGAGCTCAACGTAAAATGTACGAGAGACATTTATGGAGATAACTTGCGACCTTCACAGGTATTCGAGTGTGCAAGGACGGGATAAATATGATCCATTTCCTCCGCGTCAAAGATATTCAATACATTCTAATGCACGTAGAAAATATCTTTGATATCTAGAATATGTGCTTAGGGGACTGCAAAGCAAGTCATTCGAAGTGCAGTACATACATATACTACAGATTGATCAAACGATGCTTTTCTCAGAGTTACCTTTTAGATACACTCGTAATCCTAAATTTCAGGCAGTATAATTTTATTAGTACATACTGCAACTTCACTCACCTATACGTTTGACAAGTCATCTTGTCTATTTCAAAATTTCTCTTGTAGAAGGCCTTCTAAAACACAGAAAAAAGCCTGATTATCCGGGGAATTTTGAAAATCGTCACGGGTGGAAATGATTTAATACACCCTATGAAATATTGTAGTAGGTAGGTATCTGTCATGATAATGTAAATCAATGTCGTACATAGCCGCTGCCTGACCCTTCGGGGATTACAAGCGTGATGTTATCTTATGTATATATCGAGATATGTATCCCTCACACAACATCCACGTGTTTCACAATTATTTACATCTCTCGTATTTCGGGCGTCCTGTGGTTTACTTCTCATGGAATTTCTAGTGTTCGCTGAATGTTCAAGTTTTTATAGAACGATGTTCATGCAGATTGGTCAATCAAACCCGGTTGAAAAATAGGTACAGATATTTTCAGTTGTGCATTGCGGAGATTTTTCAGAAAGATTCTCTTGTCTCGTAATGTACTTTTTTTTATTAGCCTTGTATGTCCCACTCTTCTCCTGCACCACCTCGAACCAGCCTCCTTGATGCACGTCCAGATATCTCGCCATATCTTTCTAGGCCGGCTTCGGCGGCGCTGTAATGTTAAACTATTTGATGTTATTGATAGTCACTGGGCTGATGATTACAGCCGCCATATTCGAATTAAATGAATATTAAACACAGACATCATAATATAATGAAACCAAACCCTCCACTCTGTAATATGTAGGCATCACAAAATTATTTAGCGGGGTATTAATCAGAAAATAAAAAATAAAAATATATACATAATTTGTTAAAAAGTTCTTTTTGAGACGACGGACCGTCCTTGCTCCCGGTCATCTTTAGAGGTAAAAGTTTGGTCGGACGCTATATTGTTGGCTAGAAACTGTTTTAGGTTAGTGTCAAACAAAATACTTTTTGTATGACCGAGTCGGTAACCGATTCTGTAGGACTTGTTAGTCTGACAGATCGGTTTCAGCAAATCCCAAGCATAGAGATCGATAATTATTTTGACGAAGGTTTCATTTACATTTAACTACCAACTTTGTTATTATGTCCTGATAATTTTGTAGAACCGTGTTTGTGGGTCAAGTATGATCCTTCTCACGTATCCACATAATATAAAACTAGTCTGTTCATGTGATAAGGTAGGAGTGACTTTCCAAAACAAGCTCTGTTTCTACTAACAAAAATCAGTCACCGATTCAAAATCCATCTCCTACATTCAACCTTATTCACAGTACACCAAAACACATTCTTCATACCTTTTATACCAAGTTTGAAGGTAAGGTTACTTAAAAACTTCTCGTACAACAGATAAATACATTGCAAATTCGCTGAGTTTAAAAGTTTTGTTTGACAGCGCGAATCGATACGAGCTCTGTAAACCTAATTAAATAACTTTTAAAACTGAATTGAATTGAACTGAAAGAGGCTGATTGCCTTATTAATAACTATTTTTAATTTGAGATTGTAGTCTTTGTCGCGGGTTAGTTTTAGATAAATAAGAAGATTTGTGCTTTGGAATAGCTTTATTGCGCCGATAAATTATAAATGTAATTATATTTCACACTCTGTTGCTATGGGCCAGTGGTGGCCCACTGGTTACGGCCCTGATTTACTTGTGGTGGTCGTGGGTTCAAGTCAGGTAGCTTGTTACAATCTTACATCAACATCATGAAAACCCATGTCCTAGCATCAAACATTCAAGGCAGTGACATCCACCATTTCAGATGTCTTAAACGGTGTTAACCAGTTTCCATTTAGGGATCTTGCCCCTTTGTAACATCACATTTCAGAATAGTTGGCTAGAGACAGAAATAACCCCTATTACTGTATAATATCTCGTAATAAAACATAATAACAATTCATATCGTGTGACATATTCTTCTCTATAACCTACCCAACCTTCTTAACACCCCTTGGTTAATATTCTACTCAGCTCGGCGGGTGCAGGTTATGCCTTATCTTTATCTGTGGCACGTAAAACGTTACTTAGCGTTAACTTTACGCGGCCATACGAGACGTTAGCAGATGGAGGGTTAAAAACTGCACTAGCAGAGGTTTAAAATCGAAGCTGTTTTAGTTAATGCACGCACGGAACAAATATTTGTATGGCCTGCAGATAGTTGTTCCGGGTCTGGATGTTTGTGTATGTGAGTTTAAATGTTTTAAACGTACCCACGATACCGGAGAAATAATAGTGTGGGGCAACGTGTTTAAAAAAAAAATTACTAGCAATAGCTACCCGCCTCTGCTTTGCACTGTTTTTCGACTTGAATAAACATCGAGTAATCTTTATTTCATGCATGTTTAATACTTATCTGGGGGCACGGTAGTAGTGCCAGCCAAGACGAGGAAAAAAAGAAAAAAGTCACTACCTAAGTACCTCCTCTTCTCGAACCGTTTCTTAGCATTGTCAAGCCCGGATAGTAAAGGGCCCAAATTCTCAGGTTAAGATGTAGTAAATACATTTATGAAACAAACTACTCGCCTAGCTTTTAGGCCTTACTTTTTGATCAAGAGATAGGATTTGTGGAGTTATGTGGGATTGGCTCTTCATAACATGTTTTGATAACTTTTTGACAGTGAAAGTGTAATGTTATGAGCTCGCATGTTGCATGTTCGCAACTAATTTTACATGTAATGTTTTTGGTTGGAAGTATTTAACTCACTTTTCGGCATTAATTTCTCTAAATTTTTATGGAAATCATATCTAAGTCCGTCGGGTCGTTTAGAGGAACAACGCGTTCTCACAGACAGTCACATAAAGCGATTTTCAAAAAATGTACGATATAGAGGAGATTAATAAATAAAAACAATTTTATTACAATACTGCACTCCACTGCTCGTTGGCTGCTTTTAATTAAAAGTTAATTATCGTCATATCATTTTTTTACAGAAAAATAAATTTAGATTTTCTATGACAGCGCGGTGGAAACCTAGTGGTGTGACCGTCGGACTGACTACTCATAGCTCTCGAGTTCGATCCCACAGCGGCATGTAAAGCCAAGGCCGAGGCCCACGGGTGGTATAAAAACTCTGGCACCAGGCTGGGCATTAACCACACGATAAAAAAAGATTTCAGCCCGGAAACATCCACTGTTGGATATAGGCCTCCCCTTTCTTCTGCCATTCATCTCTGTTCTGCGCGTCCCTCATCCACATGGATGAAGACCCGCGATCTCTAAATGCTACCTATATCATGTTATAAGTATTATGACCTTCTTAAAGATTCTTATTTAAGAAACAAAACAAAATCATGGGTGCACTTGACATAGATTTAAGAAAAACTGTATTTAATGTTATAACTTTATATTTTTTGAATAAAATTTTATTATTTTTATTTATTATTATTATTCTACAAAATCTGAGCAAACCCACGGCATTTACTTCTAAAACTGACCAGCCATTTCCATAGAAATCAATCTTCTAGCACAACTAAGTATTTTAACTTGATACGATCCAATTTCACTATAACTTTGACGTCGACGGACGTCGAACAAACTTCCCCTACACAAGCACTTGGATACTTTACCTGTAAGGGGTGCAACACACATATTCGGCTCGGCTTTATTTGGTAGGGCGGCAAAATCATTCCGGAAAAAACAGCTCCGGCTTAGCTCGAATTGTGCCGAGCCGACCCGAACATTATTCAACGATGGTAGATGTCAAACAAAGTTTTACAAAAGTCACGAGTGAAATGAAGACCGATCATGTGCAGTAATTGCTTCGGGTCGCCTTTGCAATCATCAAATACTGCTGAGTCCAATGTGTAAGTGTCCAAAGTGGCAATTGCTTTGCCGACTGTTGATCTAGTTTGCGCATTCGTCACCAACCCGACCGTTTAGTAAGCCTAGTGTGCGCGCTAGCAGTCCAACCGACTAAACTATCGGCCGATAGAAAATGTGCAGTCTGCGGGGGCTATTAATATACTTGTATAGCATGGTAGCACCCCTTAGCGTCACCGTTTCAGTACACGTCTATCATTGACCGTCCTCGCTTCGTGATTACACTACCGTCCAAACTTGTGTTTTACGATGAACATACCACGGCGAACTACAGTTTAGATGCAACAATGACTCAACTTCGTGGCAGTTTCGAATGTACTGAAGTTACCATCTGACTATTAGGCTACCTGTGAGAATATTAATCAATAGATTTTCTCCACATTCAAGCCTCCACGCAGTATAGGAGACATGTGAGAGTATGCTTATATTTAGGGTGATTGATTAAACGTAGTAATCATAAATACGAGCAAGTTTTACTAGGGACAAACTCTATAATATTAAAAAAGAAAACAACTGTTCCCTACATTTTTTCGAGTGTATGCGACCATGAATCTATGGAGCAGCTGATGCGTTCGTTTTTTGCGATATCATGGTTGGTCCTTTAGTAAAAGTTGTAAATTTTAATGAGTACAACACGCTCTTAAAGTTTTGCTTACGTTCACTGTCTGTCTGTATCGTGTGGTTAGTGCCTAACCTGGTGTCAGAGTTTTTATGCCGCCCATGGGCATCTGACTTGGCTTTACATGCCGTCGAGAAATATCTCTCAGGCATGCTGGTTTCCTCACGATGTTTTCCTTCACCGGAGCAAGTGATAATTATAAAATACGCACATGAATCCGATAAATCAGAGGTGCGTTCTTGGGTTCGAACTCGAGACCTATGACTTGGCAGTCCGACGGTCACACCACTAGACCATCACTGCTTACGTTCACTAAATCACCCAGTATAAGCGGAAAATGGTTTGACACATTTTCATAACCGCGGATTTTATACAGCTTTGTTTCAGCTTACTTGTTCTGCTTCTGATCCTCTCAGGAAACAGAGATACAGCTATACTGCTCTGCCTTACTCCCTTTCAATTCTCTGCTTACTCTTCATGGACAAGCAGTCTTAAGTTGAAGTTTCATCAGCGCGTAGCTCTTATTGTCGTTCTCAAAACGTGTATAACACTCACAAACATTTCAATGCGAGTTTCAAAGGAATCTCTGAGTCGGTGCTCTCAGCTTGTAATAAATGAGAATTCTTTCGCATTCAACAAAGTATGGCGAAGTAAGAGGACGTTTGTTTTGAGTTGTTTATTGGGTACCTAATTGCTTATTCCTGTCGCTTTTTATTTAATTTGTTTCATCGGATGTAGGGAAGCATTGTGACGCATCAATTAACATCTTATGGAAAAAGAATAAATTCATTGTAGGTACCTATCTTGTCTTCTATCTAATCCTAGTTTCAGCCACTATTTTACATAATGAAAAATATGTTCTAAAAGTGATCTAATATTCTAATACTTGTTAAAAGTCAGGCACACAATTAATAATTAACAATCCACCGTAAATTTCAAGTTACAAAGTTAAACGGTTGTTTAACTTTGTTTGGTTAAACACAACTACAAAACAAATGTTCCCAAACCTAAAAGAGAAATTTAAATACGGGCAGGTACACATCAACTATTTCGGGAATCTAAAACCGTGAATCTGTGACGGACAAATAAACAGAGCCACAGGGTTGATTCTAAAAGCGTTCCATTCGTCCACCGATGCACGCTACGCCACCAAAAAGCCTATTTACGAGTTGATGCCATCGGGCCAATATCCACCAACCAACCAAACATTTACGGGTCAGGCACTAGTGGTCTGGGATTTTTGTGGAACAGCGGGGAAATTGCGTTACACGTTTATTCAACAACATAGATTGCGTTTTTTACGTTGTTGGGCAGACGATTTTTTAGAGTCCTTGTGTTAACGGTGTGAGGTCAAATGATACACAGTCTGCAATTTCCTGAAATACTATAATCAATACCAAATAGGTTTACAACAGTTAGGACTAAAGTTCCAATTGGTACCACGCCCTAACATTTGACCACACCTTTCTGTTGCGCTGTATAAATCGGGCACGAAATTCTAGGCTGCCTCTGAGAAGTTTTTGATGGAAAACCAAATAACAAAATAACACCCTATTACCTCCCTATTACCTGGGACTTAACATAACTGTGTACTACACAAACACCTCTGCATATCACTTCAGAGAAATACAGGCGTGATAATGATGATACCTTATTTAATATAAGGTCTATCTTTTCATACGCGAAATATTTTAATAGTAACTTCTCTATGTCGTAAAGTCGCCATAGAAACGAAAAAAGAAATTTAAAAAGAAAGTGTTTTTATTTTTAAGAAATTATTATAATTCTAAATTTTCTTGAGACTTTTTGCATAAAACCTTTATGCTCGCCCGCTTCAATGACAGTGGTAGGTAAATACGACGTAGTAATCTAGCGTAAGCCAGTATTTATTTTTGTATTGGGTCAAGTACTTTTTTTTATAAAAATATATTTCGATATTTTTTTCCATTGAAATGGCTTCGTTATAGCCGTTAGATGATTCTCCGAAAATATTTCGTGTATGAATAGTTAGATCTTATATATTTCCATGAATTACGGGCAAATCGATCACGTCGATCGGAATTGCCCGAAACGAAAAAACAGAAACGATATTTAATTAATTAAAGCGGGGAGGGTTGACAGAGGACTTCCCGGATGTGACGGTAATGGGTAATATCAAAAATAATTGTACATTCTAACATACTGAAATGTCCATGGTAGGTTCTATCGAAATAATGCGTATATTTTATAAAACAAGCTATGATACGGAGACATACAGAATTAGGGATGAATAATATGTATTTCAAAGCATAATAAAGCATATAGTTTTTTAAATATACATTTTTGTTTTGGGGTATATCATATTTCTCCCATGTAAATAATTATGTCCTCGAAGACTTGTGCGTTACAAAAGAGCCTCTAGTTTTTTGCGTACTACATATTTCATTAATTCAAGCTAAAAATGAGCTTCATTATTATTAATACTATCTAGATCCAGCATTATTTCTTTAAAATAATAAAGAAATAGATAATTAATTCAATATCAAATCTGCGTCCACGATTTTTGTCATTTTTGTTATTGTATTTTGTAACACCAATATTTGGTAGTTTTTAAAATGTAGAATTGGCAACACTGCGTTTTTTGTAAGCAGCCAATGACGTAGCGCTAACTGGTGACAGTTGGCCATTTTGCAACGTGCGTTTTTCTGAGTGCAGTGTGCCTAAGCCAGTGATGAATTTTTTCAACAATAATACGTTCCTTTTGTTCGCTGGTCTATTTATCACCTGGAAAGCTGTTTATTTACTATTAGACTATTTAAATATTGTATTATTCTCGCCCAAATCAAAAGTAAACAAAAATTTTAGCTAAGGAGCTTTATTGATTTTTAATTTGTTTGGGGTTATATTCAACACGTGTTTTATATTCCTTTTCGTTACAATTTGTTACAAATTATTGTCACATAACGAAAATGAGTTAACAAAAAGGAAGTAAGGGTGATTTTATATTGCTGAAAAATACCTACGTCACACGTTTATTTTGTTACAAAAAGAATCAAGCAATGCTTTCACCTTGCCTACTAGGAATAATAGTAGATGAAAGGAAAGTATCAATTAATATATAATGTTTTTTTTATAGTTGGAAACAGTAAAGTCCAGGTATGTTAAAATATCTAAACTACCAGAAAGTCAACAAAATAACAGAAGAAGAGACTGGAGAAGGCTAAAAAATAATCAGAAAAAGAATTTCAAAGAACGTGAAAAGAAAACCAGATCAAGAAAACTTTACCTAAAAACTAATATTGAAAGAAACCATTAAAAACAGAACAAGAAACTAGAAATCCAAAAGAAAAAAATAGCGGCACTCAAAAAAAAAATGTTATCGACAGAAAATGCTGTTTGAATGTCAAAAAATTTTGTCATTTAAAAGTTTTATCAAGAGTTGTTTTTTTATTATTAAAAGTTCAGATGACCATATCCAAGTTGTTGTAACTAGTTCAGTTATATTACCTATGTGATGATTATAATTAATAAGAAACCTATTTTGTTTTGTTCATAGTGTGAAATTGCCCCATTAGTTCCTTTTTGTTTCCTTTTTGTAACACTTTTCATTTTTGTAACGAAATTCATTTTCGTTTCTTTTTGGTGACTGTACAATTTATTTTGATATTACCCTAATACGAACCCGGATGTGTGGCTATGTACTCCTATGTGACCGACACGGGGTATATTGGTCTCTGTAAAACGTTAAGAGGGTAAAAGGTCATCGATATACCACGGAAGCCGGGTAGTACTAAAAATGTTACTTAAAAGAGTGGAGATTTTTCCATAAAACATGACTAAGACATTAGAAATTGGACAGAATATGTGAAACAAATACAAAAGACTAACTCGTAAGAGAGAATTCCAAAATACATATTTTTCTATTATTTCTTGAACGAACTGAATTGGAGGAAAGTATGGATTTTTTTAGACTTATGAGTTTTCGTTTTCCTCATGCTGCATCGTTTAATACCGTATAAAAACCAAAATAATTTTAGTCATCATTTTCAAACTCAAAATCGGCCACTGAAACAATACAAAATTTAATCTGATAAAGGTACTATTAGACGATAATTATTCTACTATTAAACTTTTTGAACCAAATATTAAGGGCCGACTGAAATGAACGAAACTGAGACATTTAAAATGAAAACTGTCGAGAAATGTTCTTATTTTTCTTCTTCACAGACTGCTCTGCGTAGACCAGAATAATATAAATGAAACTAAATAAACTGCCTTCTTTGAAAGTTTTCTCTTGTCTAAGTTATTTAAGCTTTTGGGTAGTCGAAATACTATTGTGAGTAACGCACGCAATGTAGACAAACAAATTAATCTACGCCACCGTTGGCGCAGTGGCTGAGCGATTGGCTTCTGCGCTACGTGTCGCGGTTTCAATTCCCGGACGGAACTCATATTTACATGAGTTTATTTATTTGCCTACAGGTAGTTGTTCTGGGCCTGGCTGTTTGTGTATGTAAGTTTAAAAGTTTGTAAAAGCACCTACGGTACACGAAAAATTAAGAGTGAAAAAAATATGCCGCGGGAACTACAGAATAAAAGCGCAATTTTCAACGGGTTCGGAACCACACTATATTATAGTACCTACTTATTATTTGATTTTCTACGCCGATGGGTAGTACAGCTAATCTTTGTAAAATAGTACAACATTACAGCTACATACAGAAACAACTTACAGGTTATTTTCCACAAATTATTAAAAAGTTTCGTAGATTACAAAGTAACGTTTAACACAGTTATCTCGAAGCAATTCCAAAGCGATAAAGACCAAAGTTTGCTTAAACCGAGTTCAGTCTGTATTCACTGTTGGCTATTAAAGTTTCACACAAGTCTGTTAAGAAGTTTATGTCTAGTAGCGTGTCTTGTACGGGCTACTTCAGTTTGTTTAAGTTATTACTAAGTCAGGAATTAATTTTCTTATATTAAACTCTTTAAAGCTGGGTGTAGAGCCTACACAACTCTCAATCACTTTAAACGACTACCAAAGGTTAGACGTAAGCACTTGCACTTTTGTAGGACACAGGTGTATTAAACATTACCGAAGAAAAGTTTATAATTATGTAGATCGAAATGATGTACTGAATACGTGACCGTTTGTGCATTGGTGTACCTTCCACCCTTTATATAGGATTTTGCTTATAAATTAGACAATAATACAATCCCTTGATCACCTACAAATTATACCCGTACGAATAAAATATCATTAGGATTTATTCCGAAGATACTTTGGTAACGACATAACTCGATAAAGTTCCGCAGTAATGGTCCAAACAGAGAAACGTTGGAGCAAAAGGAAACACCTTTATGTTAAGTCGTAAGTAAGTAAAGAAGCCATCATTAGGATCGGAAGTTCGTGACTCAAACCAGGGCTAGGGCAGTCCAGAAAAATAATAACAAAATGCTGAGAGGTTTTCAAACATTATCGTGTTATAGTAGCGCATGTTACAAAAAAAAATATGACTTTCTTTACTTCAAGTAGTTCTAGAAACGACTTTTAACGTCAGGGCGTCAAAAAAAGCAATTCAGTCGAACAATTTAATGACTTATTTTTAATAAACTTTTGATTCCTGGAGTCGTAAGTTCTTTGAGGGAAGCAAGAATAAACCGGAACACTCTTTATTACAAGTCTCAATAGTTTCCTTAAAATTATCGTCTAACCTGATTAAAAGAGAGTATTAATATTTTCCAGACTAACTTACGTCACGACTTACTTACTTACGCCTTGCCAACCCTATCAACAGAGGTAGCAGTAACGAAGAAATGGCGTACAATTTAGGTGACTAATACGTTTTTGTTGTTGTACCCTCGTTGCGGCTTTCTTAATATTCACTACGTGTACCGTTAACTAAGTTGTCTAAAGACTACACACGAATTTTACAGCGCTGCAGCTGCGATTGTGTCGCATTAGGTAAACACGCTAAGAGCAGTTTCACACTGGCGTATTTTTATTAAAGCTCATATCGCATTACGCACGTACACGCGCGCATCATTTTACACTTCAAAAAATTTAACGCGCGTACACGCGCTCTTTCCAGTGAGTTCGCTGTTCAGTAGCAATATGTCAGTCATCCCTCGCAGCTCGCCCAGTCAACACTCGTACGAAATGCGCGTGTGACAAAAGGTGCTTAAATACGCGCCTACACGCGCTTCAAAGAACAGGCTTATACGCGCCGAAAGCACAATAATCTGTAACCAACCTGTCTAATTTTAGGCCACTCGCCACCGCGGTCGATGCGACTTGCAAACTTCAACTGTTTCCGTCCGTCGTTCTGTAAGTTGCGATTGGTGACGTCATGGCATGTTCTGAATAACTTATTTCATTAATTTTGCTGGCTTTAGCGCTAGACTTAAGTTGTAGGCGCACGCGTCACTGCGAATAGTCTCTAAAGTGTATTTAAGTGTTGCTTTAAGCCTTCCTGACGTGTTGAAGGCAAATTACTGCCGTTTTTATCTAGTTTTGTGATAAAGAAGGTCGGAGGAGTTTAGTGAAGCCGCATTTCCACATGCAACGAAAGTTGTGCAAGAAATGTCAGCACCTCACATATCTAACCGATAGCCAGTTGCGATTACTGTGAACTGGGTTGAAAAGATACGAAGGTACTCACAAGTGACTATTCGCAAGTGCACAATCACAAGTGTCCGCCGTCAATTCTTCTTGCAGGTTTACTCCTTCGTTTGAAAACGTGGGTGTGGGTGCAGACAAGCAATCTTCACGAAACATAACTACATTTTTCACCTAGTTCTAAGAATTTAATAAACACCTACTCTAAATAACTGCACCTTATTAGGTACTCTGTACCTAGATTCTAAATACATATTTTATTCTTGCTCAATAACTTGACAGCAATTATTAAGTTTGGCTTTGATGTCTGATTAAAGTTTTAACCATTATTAACTTTTAAGTTCTTTTGCAAGACTTTCTCATTGGACTTCATTCCCATATTGTGCCGTAACAAAGTAGCCACTGAGTTGTATTTATGGAGCGCTGTAGTGACGCTTTTAACCTACTTTCGTAAGTGTTGGAGATGTGCTTTAGATACATTGTGGCGCTTTTCACCTACATTTTAAAGCGGCTTTTGTGATTTTTTTTAATGAATGATATAACAATTCTGTTATAATTTGATAAATTACGTGATGAAGACACTGGAAAGACAAAGTAATAGATAAATAATTATGTAAAGTCGTAAAATTGATTTTGAAAAAATTTACTGCCAACTTGAATTTTCCGTACATTGAAATCACTATTGTCACTTTGACAGTTTTGTGATTTGTATATAACACGACAAACTTTAACCAACATAGCTGTGCAGGCGGCAAATACAGAACCAAAATAAATGTACCAAGTTTGAGATATCAAAGCATTTTTTTTACCAGCGCTGCCACCTTGACCTGCACACTAAACTGTAAATTGACTTATTTTATCAATTTGCTTAACAAATAATTTCCCTGACTGTTCGAGCGCAGTATAGTGATACATGAGTCTCTCAATTTCAAGAAAAAATTGGAATTCAGGACGAATAGTATCGTCTTCATCCTATTTAGCAGCACAATTGTTATGGCTTTAACACTTCTTCTAGATTTTTTTTTCAAACTACGTTCGCATTTTAATTCCATCCTCAAAATCCTTGGTTTAGCTCCATAAACCGAGTCGGCTTGTATATCATTCTCAAAGGAGCCTGCAACGCGAGATAAGTAGGAGTCTGCTACCTTAGATGAAATATACCGAGGCCCCGGCTAATTAGTGAATGCTAAAAATACACGTTGGTTAGCCTTAAGTGTCTGGTGAAAATTGCTTGGTAACCGTAAGTATTTTTGAGTAAAAACGTTTTTGCAAAAAAAAAATAACCGACTTCCAAAAAAAACACAAAAAAAGTGGAAAATAACATTACTTTCGGAAGTCGGTACCAAAAAAGTCAATGAAACAAACCATAGTCACCGACTTCCGAAAGTAATGTTATTTTCTACTTTTTTTGTGTTTTTTTTGGAAGTCGGTTATTTTTTACCTATTTTAATTATATAAAAAAACTTTTTTACAAAAAAAAAACCGACTTCCAAAAAAAACACTAAAAAAGTGGAAAATAACATTACTTTCGGAAGTCGGTGCCAAAAAAGTCAATGAAACAAATCATAGTCACCGACTTCCGAAAGTAATGTTATTTTCCACTTTTTTAGTGTTTTTTTTGGAAGTCGGTTTTTTTTTTGCAAAAAAGTTTTTATTTTACCCTTTTTAGTTATAGTATCACACACAAATCCTTGTCAAGTATCAATTTCGCAATTTCTTTTACTTGGATGAAATTTTTTCCAGCTATTTTGATTTCAAAACCAAACTGCTGAACCGATTTTGATGAAATTTCTATGGGATCAATCGGGAAGTAGATCCATTTAGATAAAAGAAGAATTTTTCAAATCGGTTCATAATTGACGGAGATATGAGGTAACAAACACAAAAAAAAAAAAAAAAAAAAACATACAACCGAATTCAGAACCTCCTTCTTTTTTAGAAGTCGGTTAAAAAGGGTCTTAATTTTGTCATGAAGTGTTTATTACTTGGGAATGCACACCAAAGGTTGTTTTGTGATTTTTAGTACGTATAGTCGACACCAGATAAACGTGCAATAACGGTCATTGACCCACATATATTTATTGACGGACTTAATTCCGAAAACAGATATAATAAATAAATAAAATAATATTTAATTCGAATAAGCAACATCCATATAGGTTAGTAAAGAAAAAGATAACTTATACCTATACAAAAAAACTACGTAAACTTATGTTATATCTATTTGGAAACCAGGCTATTGTTCAAAATGCATCTTTGAACAACATCACCTAATAAAGGAGAATCGTACCTCCCCGCTATGGTCTTCAGGATGAAGTTGGAGCTGCCCCGCACTCTGCAGAGCAAAGAGGCCGATTTCAGTCTGACAATGGCGTGGAAGCCAGCGACGTGTGCTTGTGCAAACATACCTGATGCACTGCAGAATCGGGGCAGCCCCATCAACATCCTGAACCCGTTATTATATTGGACCCGAAGGGCGCTGATAGCGCGCTGAGTATAGTTGGTCCACAGGCTGCGTGTAAACACTTGGCAATAAGCTTTAAAAAGCGTTATTTTGACTGCCCTGCTACAACGTGCAAACCTGCGAGCCAACATGTTACATCGGACTACCAGCGCCCTACGTTCCCTCTCAATATCCACTTGGCCCTTAAGGTCATCGGTTACATAATACTCCAAGTACTTTAACTGGTACTTTAGTTTAATCAGGGCACATACTCAGGACATTTAACACCACTAGACTTAAAGACCAAGAACTCATAATATGACATAAAGCTGTTCTGAATCGACATTTATCGTGATCCTTGCTTTAGTAATGAAAAACGATTCATAATTTATTGTCCGCGTACCTACTCAGAAAAATTAAGGAAAGGGCAATGAACTTTATTGCACGTTTATTTGACGCTTTCTATAGCTGTATTGGCCAAATAGATTTTGAAGTGCCCAGGGTTTTACCAATGACGATTAACTATGTACATATGTCATTGATAAGACAAGGCACAGTTATCAAACTCACTTTTCTTTTTTGGTGCCATTTTTCTCAGTTTCATATTTAGCGGATTAGTGATCCTAAGCTGTTCGTATAAAGACTTTCTAGATTCAATTGCTCTGTTTATCTAGGCATGTGATGCGGAAGAATTTTAATTATTCCCGATGAAGCTCAGCTCATCCTACCGCTTTGTTATTTGACCTGTGCAAGCTGACCCAAATGAGATTTCCGAGGATTTTCTATTAACTTTGTCGGATATGTTTCGACTATCAAACAAGGCATCGTTACCACTTTTATTACTTTTTAAGCTTAATTGAAACTGTTCATAGCTTAAATATGAATATTGGCGTAATGTTATGTTATTAGTTTAGGAACAATTGATGATTACTGAATTATAGATGTACTCTCACTTTTTTTTTTTTAAATAGTAGTAGTGCACAATATTTCATATCATTCGTACTTCTTTTTTACGCGTCTATTTCTGGCACAGACCATCGAAAAGAGAGGATTTTACGTACGTGGTTAGCCATAAATTCATGCATACGAAATGTAACGAATTCTGTGAAGCTCTGATATACAATCAGTCAAAAATGTCGGGAATAGATGATTTGTTTATGGTTCCAATTTTTTTTTTGTTTTTTTTTTTGTTCTTAGATTGGCACAACTGTTTTCCATTTTGGCGCGGAGTTTGAGTTGCATCTGTTATTTAGATTAAATACAGTGCTGTTTTTAGTTTGATCATATCTAGTATGTATTGCGAATTTCATAATGAATTTAAAAAATACGTGCTTATGAGTGGTACAAAGCGTTCAAAAGCGGTCGAGATGTGATGGAAGATTTGCCTGGCTCTGGTAGGCCATCAACGTCTTCAACTGAAGTAATACATCGCAAAGGAAATAGTGACTGAAAATCTTCATTCAAGTTTGAGAGAGATAGCCACTAAACTTTCTGTGTCTCAGGAGTCGATCCGTACCATTTTAAATAATCATTTGGGTATGAAACATGATGCCACTCGGCTAGTCCCAAAAGACCTGAATTTTCTTTAAAAACTCAATAGCATAAAAGTCGCTGAGGACATGCTAGAACGAGTCAATTCCGACCCAACATTTTTCATGATCATGAAACGCATTGTTACTGGTGACGAGATGTTGGTTTATGAGTTTGACATGTAAACTAGTCAACAAGCTTCGGAGTGGCGCCTTCCAACTGAACCGAAACCGAAAAAAACACGCCAGATCAGTTATGCGAAGTTTAAGAGAGTAATTCGACGAAAAAGACCAGATTTGTGGTAAGAAAATTCTTGGATTTTGCACCACGATAATGCTCCTTCGCACAAGGTCATTATAGTGAATGACTTATTGACCAAAAACTCAACAAATACCATCGAGCAAGCGAGCATCCACCTTATTCACCAGATATGGCTCTAGCCGACTTCTTTCTTTTTCCTAAACTCAAATCACCACTTCGTAGCACCTATTTTCATTCGGTAGAAGACATAAAGGAGAATTCGCGGCGAGAACTGAACTCAATTCCGGAAAAAGCTTTAAAAATGTTTTGACGATTGGATTATTCGTTGGCGTAAGTGTATCGTTTTTGAAGGAGCATTCTTTGTAGGCGATAAAATAACTTTGGATGAATAACTAACATTTTGTGTATCGTTTCCCGGTACTTCTTTGACACAGTAGTAAAACCTTTTTGAATGGCAAAAATGAATATCGAAACTGTCATTGTGCTTCATGGCACGTTTAAATTCCGTCGTTCGAAAATGGTTCGAAAATGGTTCGAAATTAAAAATTGTTTCGTTCCATTTTTAAATATTCGTCGATTTGACAGATGAAAGTGGCATTAAAAAAGGAACTCATAGACGATAAAAATTGTTTGCCTGTCTGTGTTTTAAAAAGTTAATCGGTTAGAGCCTAAAAACCTATTAGCCTAAAAGGCTAAATCCACATTAACCACAAGTCTACAATGTTAAATAGTAAACCACTTACTAAATTGGATGATGAACTATTCAATGAACTCTAGGCAAATACATTAAACATTTAATATTTGACTTTAACCGCTCTGAAACAGTTTGAACTGGACTGGGAGTTCCAGTTCCTGTATCAACCCGATTTTCGCTGAAGTTAATTACGTAGAAAAATCCGGTTTCGCGTGGCCATCGGAAAATTTAATTAATTACCGAGCTACTGGTATGTTTATATTGTTAATTTCTTCATGCATTGTTGCCTTGTAACTTTAATCTTTATTTAAAGCTTGTTTATTCTGTAAAATTGTTACTTCGGTACCTTTCACGTTTGTATACA
This sequence comes from Standfussiana lucernea, assembly GCA_964057025.1. Lineage (NCBI taxonomy): Eukaryota > Metazoa > Arthropoda > Insecta > Lepidoptera > Noctuidae > Standfussiana > Standfussiana lucernea. The sequence goes on along the minus strand of OZ059803.1, from coordinate 5,611,438 downwards.
AAATGATACGGTAACTAAAAAAATAAATTCAAAATTCAAAAAACCCTCGACAGAGTGGATAAAGATCAAACCGACCGCTCAGAAAAAAAATAAAACCAAAATCGGTTTATGCGTTCGGGAGCTACGATGCCACAGACAGACACCCCGTCGTTTTTGCGTCGGGGGTTAAAAATTGTTTTTTTTTATAACAACCATTTCGTTTGCTAATTTGGACGGCTCACTAAACCAATAGACTTCTTGTATCGGAGCTTATAGCAACGACTGAACTTAACTAAAACAATAAACTACATTTTCAGCAACAGTTTCCCCATTACAAGCGTCTATTAGAAAATAATTGGCCATTCGTCGTAAAAACATAAATAAAAATTTTCATCGTTTTATTTACTATGTAGTCCAATATATTATCGAATTCCCTTCAATATAGCCCGAATTGCTTCACGATCATGATTTTTAATGCGACATAAAGCTCTTACATCAAAAAGTTATTATATAACGCATAAAACCGTTGACGCAAAACAAGTAACGCGTTTTGGCTTTTCACGACGCATAAAAACGCTTTTGTGATAAACGATTCAGAAGCTGGTTTGTGTTTGATTGCATTGGAAAATGGAAAATGTGTGTGCGTTAACGAATTAATATCCTTTGATATACGTGATATCTATACCTATTTTTAAATATCCATGAATAAGAGGAGGAATTATTTTATTTTTATTAATAGCATCAGGATTTAGCAGCGATTGACATCGCCGTCGAGGTCTACTCTGCCGTACTAAACGCAAAAACGGTATCTCAGAGAAAGCCAGTTTTGAGAAAATTGAAGATTTATAACTATAGTTTGGTAAACTTTACGGATTAGTTTTTTTACTTATTAGTTTTTTTTTTTTTGTTTCAAAATAGATATTGCTATTTAGCGTAGTTCATTAGACGCGTATTTATTTAAGCTATCCGATGCCATCAAAATCTCCTTTCTTTTTTTTTTAGATCCCTCTTTAGCGCTTAGTAGGGCAGTACTTACCTGCTGAGGTTTCTTTCACAAGATCACCCAAAGCCATAACACTAGTAAATACTCGGTTTTGTTTTTCAAACTAAGCATGAATTGCAAACAATACACCGAAAATATGTAACTCATCTAAATAGCCAGTCAGCGTGTGGGAACCAAAATAAACATTCAGCTTACTAAAAAGGTCATAAAATAAATATGATGTTTTCTACGCTGACCAATTATAATCCGTATAAAAAAACTGATTGACCAACTTTAATTTACGAGTACAACAAATACGAGTAGCTTTAGTATATACATAAATGGTGTAACAATATTTTGACATGATTACCAATACAAACATTGCTCTAAAAACTATCGAGATACTTCGGCTGAAAGCGTTTATTTAAATAATATGGACCTATATTTTCAATACCCTCTGTTTTTTTTTTAATAAGACCAGGTCTTTTTCAAAATTTATTTTATCCTTAGCTTAATTTTATTAGTCAACTGTTTAGATCTTACATTGAAAACCCAGATATACATAAAAACCTTACATTCAAATGCCAACATTAAATTACTAAAAGAAAACCTTAGATTCAAAATTAGACGTAAGCCTCACTTCCCCAATTCTCTGTAATATAATATAATTCCAGTTTTACTTTTAGTACGAACACTCGAATAACGACTTTAATTCTACATCTTGTTTTATAACTCGTCCCTTCCTTATTTAACGGTTGCCATAGCTCTCAGTTTTAGTGGTTTAGCCTTTCAACATAATAAAATAACCTGTCGGCCATATCCTTTGATCTGAGTCACAGTATTTGGATTTATAATTATGAAAAGGTTTATTAGGAGATCCTTTTTGAGGTTTCTCTGGAGGTATAGAAATAGCAGGTATTTGTTGGAAACATTAGGTAGTGAGCTAGCTATGTTTAGCAGGAGATAATGATGTTAATTGATAACGTTGTTAGGGTAGATAGATGTTGATTCGTGGAAATATTTCATTCGCAAAAAAGGGGTTCAGGTTTTTTTTTATTATATTGAGATTTTATATTTGGCAACTTCAAGAGTCTTAGGAGATGAGTTTCCAAAAAAACAGTATTCCAACTAACATTTACTTATAATCAGAAGTCGGGAGACTTTCACGTGTGACAACACCTTTCCTGCTCACTTCTTTCATCAATTTCATAGCTCAGTACCGTCGTAAAGGGAATTCTTGTGCCCTGGCTTCTAGACGCAGCAGTTTAGCCTGTGCATTGTATGCTTATTTATGGATTTATTCATTAATTTTGAACCTGAAAAAACAACGTTGTCTTGTCGTTTAGTCTCAAAATAACTTGAAGTTGCAAAATAACCACGCCTAAAAAATTTAGTTACAAAATACCTACATCTCAAAAAGTTTAAGTTGCAAAATGTTAAAATCTCAAACATCCATGTCAGCTTTTGAGATGTTGAACGTTTTGCAACCGTATGTTATTTCACAACTTGAAAGTTTTGATGTTAAACCGTCTCGGTTTAACAAAAACTATCCACTTTTAAAAATTTGGTAAAAAATCACTACCTCTCTCCTTAAGCATCACTATGCATGGTTGTTGTCCAATGATTATATACATATATTTACAAATATTTATAAAGGTTAGTATATGCTTTATGTATGTATATGTATATTTAAATAGTACACCACAACCTACCTGCAGTATTGTTTCTCCCTCTTCCCCTAATTCATCCAAAGGTTGACTTGAAAATATTGCTTTTAGCAATAAGACCGCCCATTGTGTCACCCGATGTGAAATGTTTTTATATAAATTTAAATTTGTATGGTGTACATAAAATATAGTAATACATAATATCCTATCTATGTATGGTTTTGTACTATTTTCTACCAGTTATAATCCCCTTGAAGATCAAACGCGTCGTAAATCCATGCCAGTTGTTAACATTCCGCCACTTCTCCCGCGTCGCGTCGTACTGAGTCCGAATGAAACTCGCTCCACCGTCATGATGGACCGAAACGAATAGGGTTGCCTTCTAGCTGGCCATATTATTATGAAAATATTCCGCTTAGCCCACTTTGGATAAGCAATACCATTCTTTAATACAATTTCTGGAAATGTTACGCATAAATGTTATACCGGATCGGTATCCTCACCTCATTTTTAACCGACTTCAAAAAAGGAGGATTAATTCCACCAGAATTTTATTTTTCATGTTTTTCACCGATTACTCTGTGATAACTGGTCTGATTTTCGTGATTCTTGAAATGAAAACATTTGGTAGAGGAAGCTTGCGTGGTGGTCCCATATAAATTTCATTAACTTATTCTTTCTTCTTCGTATACGTTGATGACATACTGGTAACATAATAATAAGTCGTTAAAAGTATTTTTTTATATGAATTTTGTAGGATAACCCAACTAAAAAGGAAAAAATATTTAAGAAAATAACCGACTTCCAAAAAAAGTAACTTGACTTTCGAAAGTCGGCGACTTTTGTTTGTACCCTTAAACCTAAGATCATACACTTTGATGTGCCAACCCTAACCGCAACTAAATAGGTCCAGCATGAATTGTAGTAAGTGGAGACAAGCCAACTCGAGGGGGATGAGACGCAATTTAATTTTGAACCCATTAAAATTGGAACTGGCTGCGGCTCCAACACTAAATAGATTGTTAAGTGCAAACTGTATCGAGAAAAAGTTGCGAGTGAAGTTATAGATGTCGGGTTTTTCCTTTAATTGAGTTAACACTAACACATAAAACGGGATATTTATCATGTTGACCATCCCGATGTTTATTCCCTGTGTTTATTTCCTGTGTTTATTCCCTGTGTTTATTTCCTGTGTTTATTTCCTGTGTTTATTCCCTGTGTTTATTTCCTGTGTTTATTTCCTGTGTTTATTCCCCGTGTTTATTTCCTGTGTTTATTCCCTGTGTTTATTCCCTGTTGTTTTTATATCCCGTTTTATGTGTTAATGTTATTGTTAGTGACCATGTCAGTTTAAAAAATTTAATTGAGTTGTTAGTAAACGAGACTCTAGTCTTGGTTGAAAATTAAGCTAGTAGTCAGTTGCCCTATGTAACGTCTTTGTGGTACTTTACAAGGAATTTCAGATGATATTTGTTAGTGCAATGAACACTTAGTTGACAACACCTGAAAGTGTATTTAGTATTTTTTTTATTTATCTCGAGTGAACATTGACGTTAACTTTTGGTATAATGATTAGCCAGTTGGTATAGTTAGAAAAAGCAGCTATGCACAGCAGCTTTTGATGCTACTTATCTATTATCTTTTTCTTTGTATTTTGAGTCATGAAAGTGAATCATTTATATAGCGCATTACAAATAGCTGATCTAAGTACATACTTTCATTTTTACCGTACCTAGTTTAGACTGCATGCATTTTTATAAAGTAGCACATTACATATTAGGTAGGTAAACATTAACACCTAAGCAAAACCACAAGCAATTCTCGCCTCTATCGAACAATTTGGATAAACAAGGCAAGGTTAATGATTTTGGGGAGACGACTAGGATTAATTAATATCTATTTGATGTGTCAAACTGTGTCACCACCTCGCTTAAGGAGAGGGACAAGGAGGATTTACGTAATCGCCTCTGTTTTGTCATCATCCTGTACTCATGTTAATAAATTTCTTGGTGTACGTCACAAGCTCGTCTATCGTGTCTTTCATAATGGATATTTTTTGACCTTAAGAGGTAAAACGTCACAAAGGTTCTTTTATTTATCTCTTTTCTAAAAACCCAAGAAAACATAAAACTTACAAAGAATCTAAAGAAAAGGAAGCCATTAGATATTTGTTGAAAAGCTTCTTAGCTTCTTTTTACGATACTCGATCTCAACCTCGTTATTGCCTGTTGCAAGCTCTTTGGAATCAGATTATGTTTCAATTTTCTATTAAAAACATACAGTAATAGACTATTGGAACGGGCTTTAGTGTACTTTTATTTTGACCGTTACACAATTTGATGAAAGGCAAATAGAACCGTAATTACCCAATAAGTAGGTTTATTTTTTAGTGGACTAGGCCAAATAACTTTATTAGAATAATATTTGGACAAAGAGATTAAATCTTTTTCATATTGTATGTAATAGCCCAAACCTCAAAATTATACAAACACAAAACAGATCGAGATTATTTCAGCTTGTAATTACTATTGGCTAAATCAAACAGTGATTTGCAATCACATCTGTTCGTTCACGGGGACTCGAAATTGAAAAATATTACAAATAATTTTCATGTTTATTTCCGCTGTACACTGTTCCATTTCATGTATACAAGGTGTAAACAGATCCTTCACGAAGCCGTCAACCAAGTAGTCTGTACAAAAAACTAAGTAACCCTAGGCAAAAACTAATGCGGGGAAACTTTTTTTTTTGGGGTGAAAAATCACGTTTTAAAAACTCAATGTAACGCATTCAGAACATTGTGTGCAGGGATGCATTGAAAAATAATAAAAGTTAAAAAGGTTTTTAAAGAAAAGTTTAAAAAAAATGTAAAGTTTAAAAAAGTAAAACCATAGATAACTTTTTTAAACTTGTGAAAAAGTTAGAACTTTGACCTCGAGTATCTCCGTAATTAGAAGGTTTCCAGGTATGACGGTGACAGAGGTATCGAGCGCAAAAAAACGAACAAGAAAGAGGGTAGACTGATTTTTCTGCTAATAAACACCCACCCGCAATATCTTCAGTTTATCCGTGATCATGGTGCTTGCAACAGCGCCGAAATATCGGGAACTCAAAATTACTAATAAACATGGCAAATATCCCGTTTATGTGCTAAAGGTAATGTTAGTAACCATGTCAGTTTAAAAACTTATATTTCCCCGGTATGGTCCAAAACAAAAAAAATCGGGGAGAACAAAATATGCCTTTCGACTTCGTAAAGGGTCTTTTTACACCCTTTATACAGTCGAATAAGCAATTTAGTATACAGGCAAAAATATTAATCTTTCCACTTCACCAACAGTGTTCAATTTTATTTTGTGCAAAAAAAATACTTTTATAAGCTCATGGTGGGCTAAAGAGTGATGTAGAACAATTAACTACTCAGCACATTCGTAACTTTATTTAAGATTGTTCATATCTTTCATATAATATTACATAGAGCTAGGTCACTTTTTCTTGAACAGGACAAGTCATTCAATCATTCAACCTTGTTTTAATTATTCATCGCCGCGAAAGTATATTTTAATTTAACTTTTTTGCAGAAGCAGTCTCAAACATAATGGAATTAAATTAGTCAGAAAATTAATACTTTAACAGCATGAAAATTAATGTGGAAAAGGGTTTTATTTTTCTCTTCATTTTTGAAATATACAATGCCAGTCCTGAATTCATTAGCCTTGCCTGCTTTTCGTCCAAGAATTTAAAAGTCTTTTGCTAAAGGTCCGTGCAGAGTAATAAAAATTCTTCATATTTACGAGTATTTTATATAAATAAATCGTAAGTGGTAATATTATTATGCAATGAAAATCTCGGCCCAAACATGGATGAAAGTCGTTAAAATGTAATAAAAATCGAAAACTAAGCATATAATACTCGTTCAGAATTAATCTTCAATAAATCATGTATATATTTCACCAAAACAATGCTTGACTTGAATTAATTTAAAGTGGATGCTTTTTGCAACTGGCTGTTGGGTTAAAATTGAACTTACAGTGAAACTTTTATCAATAGTAAAAGCACTCTTATTTATCGTGTGGTTAGTGTCTAACCTGGTGTCAGACTTTTTTATGCCGCCCATGGGCCTCTGACTTGGCTTTACATACCGTCGAAAACATCTCAAAGGCATGCTGCTTTCCTCACGATGTTTTCTTTCACCGAAGCAAGTGATAATTATGCAATACGCACATGATTCTAAAAAAGCACTGAAAACTAGTAAAACCACCGTTATTATGTTTCTAACAAATCTACTAACCAAACGTTGAAAAATCTACGCTATTCATAAAATAATTGACAAAGGTTTTTAAACGGCGTCCTAGATTAAAGCTTATTAAGAGAATGACCACTTTTTGTTGAATATTTTTCTCAACAAAACGTCATAAAAAGTTACAACAATGACGATGTAATTTCACGTTTTTATTAAACTCCACAAAGTTTTAAGGAATAAAGACTAGTTAACACAAAATGTACGAGGAAGTGTTTCGCTTTGACTTCGGTTCAGTTTTATAGGTACTTTTGTTGTTTTTTTATAAATAAACTTTATTATCAAAGCTTTTAATGTTTTCTCTCTTGAATGTACTGCGGTCAACTTTTGTGTAGCAACTTTATTTTTCAGATAATAAAAAGCGCTTTTCGATAACTGAGGGTCTAGACGAGTGCAATAGTTTTGTATTTCTGCGACGACTTTCAAAAGTATAAATATAAGTTTTTCGGAAGTTTATGTCATTCCAATATATTTTGATGAGTTTTTATTTAACTTGTCTTATTACTTAATTAGTATATATTGGTCTAATCTGGCAACTTGATTTCAAACCAGTTCCCCCCAACCAATTAAACTGAAATTCTGTAGACCAACTACGTTTTTTTTTAAGTTAATTTATTGACTATTAGCTTATGCTAGCGGCTTCGCCCGGCGTTCGATAATTGATCCTTGAGATCGTCCTACCGCGATGATAAGTAGCCTATGTGCTATTCCAAACTATAATCTATATCTGTGCCAAATTTCATCTAGATCCGTTCAACCGGTCTGGCGTGATTGAGTAACAAACATCCATCCATCCATCTATCCATCCAAAGTTTCGCATTTATAATATTAGTATAGATTATTATTGTATCACCGTCTTGGTTCATAGAATGTCTCTTTGTGTACCCCCCTGGACGCCCGCCCGTCATTTGCTTTTCACCTGGCAACGTTTTGAATTGTGAATTGTTGTTTAGCGAAATACTAGACTCTATATCCAATAGTTATACTTATAACGTTTATTCACTTACCTGTATATTATTTATGTCACCTGTACCTATTGTGCTGTGCGACGCGTCTATTGTCTTCTGCCAGGATCCGTTCTGACATGATCCATTAAACCTCCTTTGTCAACATCTAAGAGATGACACATTCATTAAAGAGCCTGCTCTATGACTTCCCTTTGTCTTATAGAGTGAGATGCAAACAATAGATTATAACGACTAACAAAGAGAGACCGCCTTCTTGCCGCTTATTTTTACAAAGTGCCATATCAATACCCCTTTTCACTATGTATAGCAGTTTTTCCCGCGATTAAAATATTACGTTCAGAAACCCAAAAATAACCGTCAAGCATATTCCCACCAGACATAACACCCGTCTGGTTTCAGTAGATTCATCATTTTCAATGGAGCTTAAGAAATTCTCCACCCAGTTTTTCATACATAAAATGATTATGAAACGTAAAACGTTACGTAATGTACGTAACGTTTTACGTTTCCTACGCAACATGCTACCATATCAGTACTACTATTTGTGCAACAGATACCTCAAGCCAAGCCATTAACAAATATTCCTCCAAAGACTGTCATAAATAACCCTCGAATTTAATTTGAAAACAGATTAATTAAAGCCTCTCGTAAATTATCTGCGAGCATAACGGACGTCCCGAACAATGTTCAGTAACACGACTCGTAAACCATCTTGTTCCGTTCCGAAACGGTACGTACGGCTTATAGACAATTTAATATCAGAAAATTGCTTCCGCGAGACAGGTAGCAAACCGAGGAATTTGGTACAAAAAAAAGTAAATTTTTATTTCAAATACCTCGCTAGTCTGGTGGTCGCAAGCGCGACTGCTGCGGAACATGAGGTCCCGGGTTTGATTCCCAGGTAGGGCAAAATGTCATTGTGTTTTTCCATCAGGAATTCCTCAATAACAGCCATGAAATCTAGATAAATACCCGGTGGATGACAATAGCCTATTCCATGTCATTCAACTCATATTTCACCAGTTTAATTCCCTTATTTAGTTACATAGAATTTTACACCCTTTGGGGATGAAAGACGTGATGTTATGTTACGTTATTTCAAATGAAAAAAATATGAATAAATTTCTCGCAAATCCCTTGTTGGTCATTTTGTACACATGTTTCGGCAATTTGTACTTTTTAATGTCGTTCGTAGCACTATTGTCAACCTGTGCTACGCTTGCTACGCCCGCTACGCCGTAGCATGATTATTTGATTTGTTTTTTGTTATTTGTTGCATAGCGGATGCTTTATTGTTTTGAAGTCTTTTGTTGGATTCTAACTTTGCTTTATAGTATTTTTATTTGCTGCAGTTTTGTGCAAGCACTTTTATTCTTACAAAGTTTTTAAAAAAAGTCTTGTAGTTTTCAATGCGAAATAAAAGAATCTTCCTGTGACAATTGAGTAACAGTACAGACTTATTTTCGTTTGCAATTTTTTCCTTTCATCTATTCGACTGGATTGAAAGTCTGAGAATGGTGTTTTTTGGTCGAGCTAGAAAACCTGCTTTTCGGTCACTCTATAACCTCAACCACAATACCTAGAACCAACAAATTAAACGTTCGCACACATAAAAAAGAATAAATGCGATGCAATATTCTGTACCGACCGATCCATCCCTTTAACGAAGCAATCCCTTTTACTGGCCATAAAGAGCGCGTCGACCCGTCCGAGCGACCTAAAATGTTGTGCACCCTTGTCAATGTACCTACTTTTAAATATTTTGCTCTGTTACACAGTCTTTTAATGTTTTTTTAAGGCTTTTATGGCACATATACACAGTACAGTAAATTGCATTAGTAGTAGAGCTTTTTGAGAACGTACTCTTCTAAAAGTGCTACCATACCTAAGTATTCATGCCACCACAAGCAGCGTTGCTGTTCCAGATTAAAGGGAGGGTATAATTGCTGATATAATAACATAGCATTACGCCTGTAATCCCCTAAGGATTAGGCAGAGGTGTACCTTATAGTACAGCCACATTTCGCTTGTTATGTTTTAAGTACCATGTAATAGGCGGGTTAGGGGGCGAGCCTATTGCCATCAACCGGGCACAAATCCAGACTCTGTGGCTGCTAGTGAGATATTCCTGCTGGATTACTAAAACTTGATTATGACATTTAGTCTTGATCTGCCTTACTTGTTGCCAAATCTTTTAATAAATTAGTTAGCTATCGTTACGTTTAACAGCACATCAGAATTGATCAGAATCTTGCTAAGCTTTTCTGGAGCCTAACGTTATCTATTCCTGAAATGTTACACATATGTACCTACAAGAGAAACCATTTTCCTGTACCATCTCATCCAATAAAATTGCTTCACCGATTCAAACTTCAGAACCACTTGTTAAAGTTACCTCTGACAGACACCCTAAAAGCTTTGCCCGAACACGAACTATCGCGTTTACGCTGCGTCAACGCGACGTCAACGTCAAACTTGTTGACAGGCCAGCAAGCGGGCTTTGGCAGCGTACAGGGATCAAAAGAATGATCAAAACATACCTAGGGGTGTACTCGTATAGTTTCCTTTTGTGTACGTGTCGTTTATAATTAAAGTGTGCGCTTTTGACGTCGAAACTTTGAAGGACTGTGACACGCGGCCGGCCGTGCGTGTGGTGGTGGTTTTTGTTTGTTTTTGTTTTTAATTCTGCAGTTATGTGCTAGGGTTTTAGTTGAGTGCAATTTGACAAAAAAGTGGAGCGAAGTTTATAGTGGTCGTATTGAACCCCCTTCGTCCACTTTGGTAACTAAACTTACGTAACCAGTTACAAGAGAAGATTTTTCTTTCGCTGTTTGGTAACTATTTCCTCAGAGTTCATAACTAACAAAAAGTTGCAAAAATTGAAAAATATTTCTTTTCTCTGTAACTGGTTACAAAAAATTACGAATATGGAAAAATAATTCTTCTCTCACAACTACATAGTTACCAAACAGCGAAAGAAATATCTTCTCTTCTAACTGGTTACGAAAGTGTAGTTACCAAAGTGGACGAAGGGGTATTTTCATGGGAGTTTTTTATTGAGTTCCTAGAGGTGTGTTGAAGAATAATAAAAAAAGTTTCGTATTATTTGCTTTGAATTTAAATTGTAAAATCATGTTGTGATGTATATTAAGTGAAGATGTTTAATTATTGTCGTTTAAAAAAAGTCTGTTGTTAGCCCATTTTTTATCTTATTGCTTTTATAATAAAGTCACGTCATAGTTTACTACGTAACCTAACGACCTAAGACTAAACTTCATACTTTTTACTTTCTAAACAAAGAGTTCAATTAGAAAAGCTTTCAGACAAAGCTTTATTAATTTCGCCAGATAAGCCACAGCATTTCGTTGAGACTGCATTAAGTTAATATCGTTATAATATCAGCTTATATCCAAGCTTTCATAGGATAATGCTGTTTTTTATTTAAACAAAGTGAACAAAAAAAATATGTAAAAAAGAACGCATTATTTATTTACGGATTACCTGATAAAATCTTTCTTTATCTTTGAATTCTGTAAGAGTATCAGGGTAAAGCTGGGTTATTAAGCTAATTTACAATTTTTTAAACGTAAAAGTACTTTTAAAACTGTTCTAATAATGATAGACCAGCGTTTATCTCTAATAGAAAATCCCCACGATTATACATTAACTAACTACTTATATTTTGATTAAAAAATAAAAGTAATTCCCAACCTGTCATACACTCTAATCGCCTCGTAAGTTAATACACAAAACAATATAGTATCACGCACGATAATCCCCAAGATATATGAGGAATTCCACGTATTCCAATCACATAATCACGTGAAATATTTCGTAGAAGGAAATTACTTCGGCAATTTCGTCTCATTTCATTGAATACCGTATAACAGTTTGTGATGTCAATCTTGTTCTTATAAATAGTTATTTACTGATGGCTGATGGCCTTATGACCTATGCCGTGAAATTACAGATTGCTCATTTTCTGGGACTTTATTGAACGTTATTTGGGAAACTAGCAGTTAAGTAGGTTATTTTCATCGAAGCTCTTACAGATGAAACCTATTTAAAACATAATAATAAACAGGATCAAGGGCTTGATTCAGAAAACAGTACTTCTGGACACGGCGCGTATTGTTAGGAGGTTCCTCTCTCAAGAGCCCTGACCACCCGGTAGCTCGGACCCTGTTCCCGGTGCTGGTGGACTACTATTTTATATATTTTTAAATGTTTTTTTTTTATACTAATTTTGTACAAGAATATTTAAAAATATAAAAATAAGTGAGAAAAATAAATAAAGGACAATAACAGAAATAATGCTTTAATAGAGAAAACTATGTCTAAACACAACATAATTATGTTTAACAATCATACAATACTGGCTACAATATTCAAAACAAAGAAGTACCCACTATAAAATGTGAGCTGAAATTAAAATGTAAGTTGAAACAACCGCATCCTGCAAAAAATAACATTCGACAATGAATGCACCCGTTAACAGAATATTTATCTCGTATTTCTTTAACGTTGTCATGTTCCGAAAATGTTCTGAATAGTATTTTGCATCGTTTATTTAAATTGAGTAGACACAATTTTTACTTGCAAATCTCGAATGCAAAATTTTCATGCTTTAATCCGTTTAAAACTTGTATAATAAATACAATTAATAAATTAAAGCATGCCTTAACTCATAAAATATCTAAACAAATTATAAATCCGCGAAGAAAATACAGACAAAATACAGCTTCTAAAAAACAATGTAACTTTAACCAAGAAAAAATCTCTCACAACGCAAACAAAACGTTGCCTGCAGCCGCACAAAGTTATCGACTCTCAAAGATTATCATGATACACAACAGAAGCCATCACATAGCAAACTAAAGGGTCAAGTTCCAACGAAGCGGTAAACCACTGTGAAAAATCTTTGACTGGATTTTTGCTGAAGCCCCTCCATTTTCGAGCCACTGGGCCGGAAAAGCTTCTCACGTTCACTTTGGGCTTCCCGCTACACAGTTTTTTTTTAAGAAAATTTATAGGTGAAGTGGATTAACTATCATGTTCGCTTTTCAAACATTAGTAAATACGAGCTTATACTGCGGTCAGGATCGCTTCTACATGAAGAAACTCTAATGTTTTCCCTCTCTCTCTATCATTCAGTCTCGAAAACCTCAATTATTTTAAGTTCATTCATAAGGTCTCTGTTAGGTATGTGATGCCTACACAGCCCATGATAAAACAAATCACTGACTATAAAGCATGAAGAAGAAACATCTTTAATCTTTTATTATATGCTTTTACGTTAATTCGAGGCTTTCATTCTTTCAGATTTCTCGATTTAAGTAACAAATCCTTTCAAAACATCAAGGAAAATTGCAAAAAAATCTTGCTTTTATTCACAAGCTAAAGAAGAGTATGCATTTAGCTTTCAGCATATAGATCATTGGATAATCAGGTTTACTAACTTTGTTTATACCTTAGCCTTTGGCCAATCACATTAGCGGGATGGAGTGTCTGTCTAACTAACCTACACAACCCAGATACTGGGTAATATATGTAGTAGTCAATGGCTTTCGATCAACCGTCAGACACATATCCTCAGGCGTGCCACAAGGGTCTCATTTGGGGCCGGTTTTATTTAACTTTTTTATTAATGATATTCCGAACTGCTTCCGCTATTGTAAAATTTTTATGTTTGCCGATGACTTAAAATTCGTCAAAATAGTTAAATCAAAGCAAGACGCCTCTGAATTACAAAGCGATCTGGATGAATTGGAGATATGGTGCCAAACGAACCAGATGCTTCTAAATCCTAGCAAATGCTACCATATAAAATTTACCAGGAAACATCATCTCATTGACCATGACTATTATATTGACGGAAAAAAAATAAAGGAATTGGACACAATAAAAGACCTTGGTGTTATGTTCGATCGGAAATTAACTTTTATCCCTCACATAAATACTACAGTGAAAAAGTCTTCCAAAATGCTGGGTTTTGTTATCAGAAACACAAAACAATTTAAAAGCTCCAGAACAAAAATTATCCTTTATAATTGTTTGATTCGAAGCATATTAGAGTATTGTAGCGTGGTCTGGCGGCCGCACTATGCTAATCACTCATTGCGTCTTGAACGTATACAAAAACGTTTTCTGGGGCACCTTGCCTATGCTAGAGGTTTGTTCAAGAAAATACGCTCATATAGTGATAGGCTCAAACATTTTAACATGGTTTCTCTGGACAAACGTCGACGTGTGAATGACGCGATGTTTGTGTGCAAAGTTATGGCCCATAAAATCGACTGCCCGCGATTATTAAATAATTTTAACTTCCGTGCCCCCTCAAGAATTCCTCGCAGTCCTATAACGCCACTCTGCCCTCCGCAGAGAAGAACGGTTCTGGGTGCTAATTCTCCCTATGCGAGGTTTTGCAAGGTTGTGAACGGTTGCGGTGATCGGATCGATCTCCATTTTGACAGTTTGGGCAAATTGAAAGACAGTTTTTTTAAGTATCTCCCCGAGCATTGAATTTCTTAGGCTGCATTATCCATTTTTTTTTAATTACCTATTTTTGTTTTACCTAGTTTTATTTAGGTTACTTTGCTTTAATTTGGTTTAATATATATATTTTTTTTTCAATTTAAGTTTGTGCAACTCTGATGCACTAACTTAACTTAACTCGTCTTCTGTTTCTATTTCTTTTTTTGGAACTTACGACAACGTTTTGTGTGCATGCTGAGTTTACCTGTAAGTGATTGTTACACTTTATTATGATTTGTTGCTTCTGTTTTATTTGCTTATACCAGTGTATTCAATTGTTGGTGAACCAAATAAATAAATAAATAAATAAATAAATAGGGTAAGACTTTAGGCTTGACTGCCGCGTTGGTTGAGTGGTTGCAAGCGCGACTGCTGAGCATGAGGGCCTGGGATCGATTCCCGGGTCGGGCAAAGTGCTATTGGGTTTTTCCATCTCGAATTTCTCAGTAGCAGCCACGGAGTCTAGATTCGTTCCCGGTCGATGGCAATAGGCTCGAACCCTATTACATGGGACTTAAACATAACTGGCAAAATGTGGAGGTACACCTCTACCTAACTCGATGTAACTAGGTGTGATGTTATGTCACTGCAGGCTTCTGACAAGGACAACAAGTAACGACAGTAAAATCTCTACAGATGACAACCGGCTTAACATGCTTTCCTAAGCTACTGTACGTAAGTACTTAATTGACACCCCTCAGAAGACTGTGGGTGTATGGCCACCCATCGATGGACCGACCTCAGCAAGCGTAGCTAACATTTGATAGACCTTCTCAGCTGTCATTATTAAGCCTTGATCTCCTTGAAACTAGTTTATGTGTCATCTTAAGATAATACTAGAAAGTAACTACCCGACAATAGACTAAGTAGTATATTCAGATGTCAATCAATATGCCACCAACAACTATTTATGAAGATATTAGTGACACAGATGTGTTTCATAACAACATTAATGCTCAGACATCCTACACAATAAAACAATCTGTTGCCATGACAACATAGCCTCTAGGCCCCGAACTCAAACAACCGAGCTCGGGGTTGCGGCAGCATCTGCGGAAAAACAAATAAAAGAAATTACTTCCCGTTCGGCGATTCTCACACGACACCGCACGTCTGCGCGGTTTGGCAGTGTACGAGTACAACTATAGTCGAATGCAATTAGACAAAAAGGTGGAACGAAGTTTATAGTTGTCCGGTTTTCATGGGACTTTTTTGTTGAGTTCCTAGAGGTGTGTACAGGAAAGTTAAAAAAAAAAATTCGCTGCTCATGTTTTTTTTTATTTTCCTTTAATTTTTTTTTACGTTTATGAATAACTTCAAATTCAATGAATTGATATTTTGGCGTAAGAGTGTGACCGCTATGAATCCATTCAACGCCAATGTGTCTGTTTATTTCGGCTAATTGCACTCGACTATTACGTGTGTTAGGCATCAACGGATTTCATACAAGCCAATGCGACGTGAGATCCGCTTCAAGGTATTAGTTCTTATACAGACATTTGCTCAGAAACATGATCTCGAACATACATATTATGCTATGTCGAATTACACGGCGCCGAAAATTTGCAACAACGAATGATGTGACAACGAAAGCACGCAGCAATACTGTAACCACGAATGCATTTGATATGTTTTCGTTGCCATGACAACATAACGAAGCACCAACCAGGCACCATCCATAATCAAGGATGAACAACAACATTAATGAAAATCTCAAAAAACGTTTTCACAAAGAATCATATCCTTATACTAATATTGACTTTCGACGCGTTCGAATCAACGCTGTGATGATTGCTTGTAAAATTATAAAAGATTTTTCTTTTTATTCAATGATAAGGGCGGGAGAAAAATTATATTTATTTTTGCCATGAACGCGAAACGCTTTTTGAAATGAAACTTGAAGAATTTAATTATACTACTATCTCAACTGGAGACCCTGACAAATAAAACCTCAGAATCGAATCCAAAGTAACTACTACGCAACCAACCCAAAACTACCCAGCTTTCAACAAACAAGCAGATGAAGTTGGATTTAAACCTTCACGCAAAACTACGTTACAAAACAATTTAACAAAACCAAATCCAACTGTACATTAGGATACCTAACTAAACTTGTATAAAACACAGCTTTGCCTCTTATCAAGATTAATAGTTGGATGCAAATAATTAAGCCAACCCAGAGTTTAATTTATTCACGAAGTACAGTCATGAGCATAAATACAGAAAGTCATTTGTCATGGGGGTGATTCTACCCGTCGTAACAAACAACTTGCGCTATGGAACTCATATCTGAAATCGACACCCATCATACATTTTGCTGAAGTGAAGAACCATATTCCATTTTATAAATAAGGGTATTTCTAAAATTGAATTCTATATTCTCTCGACCCCACAGGATTATGTAAAATAGGTCTTTAAGTTGCAACCATTATATCACAAAAAAGTGTGTACAACATTTATGCTCGCGATTGTACAAGCTACGCTGAACCGTGATCACAAATCCTAGCAATTTGTTTTGATAAAATAAACTGACAGTGACGAAAGCTGGGACATTTGCGACCATTATACGACGGTATGACACGATTGGAAGTGACGATTATACCTCAGGGATAAAACAGTAGAATAGAATAGAATAATATTTATTTGCTTAAAAACATGGTATAAAAGACGGTAAAATACAAAAATAATAAGACCATACATGTTTTTGCTTAACGCGATAAGCGTACTCACAAGCGTATTTAACATTTATTATCAAAGAAGTCTTTGACACTACAAAAACTACACATAATCATTCGCGCAATTTATTTATGAATAATCTCACATTGAAGGTCTTAAGATTACTTGTATCTCATTATACAGTGTGTTTGGTGAACGGTTACAGGTACTTTAAGGGCATATTAAATGTTCTTTTTTATTGATAAATACACGTTTATAAATATTCCTAACCCAACACCCCGCGAATGGCAGCCATCTTGTTTTTTTAATCGGCTGAACTAGGGAATGTTCAATGAAATGCTAAAAATCTTTGAATTTAAGAGACTTAGAGACGTGCAAATTATTTTATTGCCGAGGCTATCGAATCACTAAATCAATTTTCCTGAAAAATAAGCAAAGAGAGCCTAAAAATAGAAGAAATCACGAAATTTTACACAGGAGTACGTAGTAATATTTATAAACGTGTATTTGTCGATAGAAATGAGTATATAGCATGCATAAAGTATTGGTAACCGTTAACCAAACACATTGTATATACGTTTTATACAATAAACAACTTTTGTTATAACTATTTAGCTGGTCTCGGAAGGATATCCAGTCTAGTCCAGGTTCTCGTCTATTACGAGGATATAAATAATCTGCACTAGTAAATAATTAGTAGTGTCATTTATAGTCTAATACAGGTGCTACTAATGGTGTTAGGTAGAAGACGCCGGAATACGCCGTATTCTGGGCAGTCATCTTCCATACCACCTTGCTACATAGCAAATACTTTTACCACGAAAGATACAAACTATTCACAAAAGGCTAGTATAAGATGAATATTGAGCTGATATGAAAGAAGAATCAGAACAAGTTTGAACCAGATATGCTTACATTAGAGAAGAGTAGTTCATTTTTGAGAATGCCACACAAATTATAGGAAACACAAAAACAACCATGAACTTATGTTTTTCACTGTCATTCCACCCGCTGTTATGCTTCCATCTCAAATGCCATACAAGTTTCCTAGGACAGCTTTCATACACATTCAAGGCCGTTTTCAATTCAGTCTTCGGGTGTTATGCATGTCGGAAGTCCCAGGTCCGATTTCGGACAGAAATGTGTAGACACAGACAATGTCCGCAGATAATATTGTTGGACTTGCCGCATGGCTATTGAAGACAGAGGAACCTCTGTCTGATGGATTGATGAATGGACTCTAAGTCTCGAATGGACGTGTATACGTGACGAAGGATTAGTGTAAATTAATTTACGAACACCCTCTGTGTAGCCTTGACACGATTACCTAGAAATGGTTTGTTCTGTTTCCCTTTGTGTTGTTTTGGGTGATTATATTGTATTGCAATACGGGTTTTAGCGTTTACGAATCTGTTTTATTTTTCACTTATTTTATTGGTGTTAGCGTGAAGTGGTTCTACGATTCTAACTGAGGAGGCCTGTAAATGGCTTGTGTGGATTACCTACCTCACTATTACTTTGGTATTGTTAACTGTAAGCCACTCAAAAACAATCAAATTAAATTCGGAATAATTAATTAATTTCGTCTTCACTTTACGTTCGATCATTTCAAAATTAGTCAAATAAAAAGTTGTTTGAAGCCCCACATCGTAACCCGAGTACAACAAACAATGAAACCGAGTTTCTGAGACTTTATATTCAGTAAACATTTTACTGAATACAAAAACTTTCCGCTGCTATCATTAGGATGCCCGGATCTTTCCACCGTGTTCGTAAAACTCTTGGTTTCGAAAGCAATATTATTTCCACTTGAACTGCTAAAAGCCAGGCGCGTTACTCATTATATAAACATGGCATTTTCCAGTTACCTTTTATGCGTGAAAACAATATAAAATAATGTAAATACGCAATTGATTTTAGAAACTGTCAAGATCTAAAACGGAGGTAATTTTTACGTCGAGTGTGAATAAATGTAATCCGTGAAAATTGGTTCTGGGGATTTCTAAAATGGGAAAAATCTCCGACGTATTTGTATGTAAAATAAAAAGTATTCTCCTTAGACTTAAACGCTCTTAAACACCCACAAGTTTAAAAGACTACAACACAGGCTTGTGAAAAATAAGCAGATATCAAATCGACGGCAAGAAGAAAATACATACTTAAGTATCTATTTATAAAAAAATACAGCATAATAAACACAACTTCCCCGAGCTATTAAAAATAATTAGTTATTCATCTCAAAAGCAATGCTTACATTCAAACTAAATACAGTATCTACGTTTACCATGCTCCGTGGAACGGGCGGAAGTTATTCATTGCGAATCGGCAAACAACTCGGGTTTCATGAAGCTACTCAGCCCGGAACTGTCGAAAGCATTCAGTAGAAATCGGCTAAATGCTGTACCGTCGCAATAAATTTACTTCCCAACTACCGTCAGCGAAAAGCAAGATGTTTCTTAATATTTTAATAAATAGAGACGTATTTCTGTTTGTGTGTTGGAGAAATTGTAACGCTTTAAGATGTTAATACTATGTGAAAAGACAATTCTAAGCAATTAGAATACCGAGTGATTGAAATATACAGAAATGCATTCCAAAGGTGCAGCCGATTAGAAGACACATTCAAATCAAAATGTACGGAACATTTTAACTTGAATAATATGTCTTCTAATCAGTTTGGAAAACTCTAATGCTATACACGATTGTATAAATCCGTAGATGGGTGACAATCCATTATATACCGAGACCCGTCAGTGTCTCCACACGAGTTAACACGCCATTCAAAGTTCACATTCAAAGTTATACCACTGAACATTTAAGAGTAAACTGGCTTTTGGCATCATCATCGACCGAGGATTATACAAGGTCGTGCGAAACTACCTAGATAGCTAAGCAGGACTGATCGTTCTAGTAAAGTCTTTCAGTTTGACGGCACGGTTGGCGCAGTAGCTGAGCGATTGACTACTGCGCTGCGTGTCGCGGGTTCGATCCCCGCACGGAACAAATATTTGTATGGCCTACAGATAGTTGTTCTGGGTCTGGTTGTTTGTGTATGTGAGTTTAAATGTTTGTAAACGCACCCACGATACAGGAGAAATTCCTAGTGTGGGGCAACGTTTTTAAAAAAAGAGAAAAGAGAAGAGAAGGGTTGAGATCATGTTGAAATGATGATAATACTTCATCAACACGCTTTGTAGCCGGATGGTTGAATAAGTGGGAGTTTATGTAGACTCAAGGTCGCACTAATAACTTTTAAAATGTGGGTGTAAGGTAAGCCTCTGCCTAACCCTCTGGGCAAGACAGGCTTGATGTTATGCAAGGTGTATCATAATAAACGCAAGATCTCTCGTGTGGTGTCTCAGACCGCGAATCTATTTTTAAGGAATTTTATTTCTAAGGAATTGACGTGATCAGAGTGTATGGTAAAACTAAAAAACTAAAGTCAAAAGTTGTTTAGAATCATGCTTTGCGTTGCGTCAAAGACGAGTTCTTGAACGACAATAATTTCTGAAACCACCTAATCCATACTTCAATAAGATTTCACGTCTATTGTTGTACGAAATTCTTAATAATGAAAGAGGTTCTACAAATTCCTAATTTATTATCTCTTTTGTTACAGTGCTTACCTGAAGGACGACTTCGCGGTGCTTCCCTTCTTGGATGCTGGGTTCAACCGGGTGAGTTTCTATATAAACTGGACTTTAGTATTGAATAAAAACTGAAAAAAGAAAGCTTTCAGCATTAGAGAACTTTATACTACGCGGGCAGAGCTTTACTGGTAGCTTAGGTTCTTTTCATAACTGGCAATAAAAAAATATAGTGTACAATATGTCACCTCTGCCCAACCCCATGGGAAAACAGGCTTGATGTTATGTTACGATATGCAGTAATATTCTGAAGTGATAGGAACCGTTGATTATCAACGTTGGTGTAGTCTCCAAAAGAAAATATAGTAAAGAAGGTCATAGGGCTCACTCTGTCGGCTGCGCTCTGACAAGTTGACGACAGCGTGGCGTGGAAGCGAATCGTCAGCTCTTCCATTTCTACGAAGGGCACGACCTTCAGTAATTAAGAAAATGACGAAGAAGATGAGAAAGTTGTCCCTAATTGATTTATCGTTGGCAAACCGCCGATAACCTGAGTAAACTAAAAGACTAGCTTTTGCTCGTCGTTTCGCTCCCGTTATTTACGGAAATTAACCCACGGGAGTTTTTTAATGTAGCTTATGATACTCGGGTATAAATTATTGAAAGAATTTTCGGAATCGGATCCAAAGTTTCAAAGTTTACCCCCTGTATACAAACTTAAACAAATCAAACTCCATATTTTTGACCGTGTAGGTATTGTAGTTTTGTAGGAAACAGCTGTTTTTTTTTAATAACCGATGAAAAATGTATACGTGGGAGTGTTCAGAATAATGTACTTACTCAATACGTGGTAACTGTTTTAGTGTCTCGGGGTCCCTTACACCTGGTATATGTATGTGTGTGTTATGTATGATACACTGAAAGTTAGAAGCAGTTCCAACGTAAAGGATACAATATGTTTACAATCTTCCGCTACTTTTACTACGCCAGAACATAGAAACAT
Source organism: Standfussiana lucernea (assembly GCA_964057025.1). Lineage (NCBI taxonomy): Eukaryota > Metazoa > Arthropoda > Insecta > Lepidoptera > Noctuidae > Standfussiana > Standfussiana lucernea. The sequence goes on along the minus strand of OZ059803.1, from coordinate 5,589,742 downwards.
TGTTAACAACTTTGTACCAGCAGAGTCGGTTTTATGTAACGGCTAACAACTCGCGTGGATACTGGATAGGCTGCGTCTTGCTTGCGATCCGTTTAATAACCTTTGGCAACAAACTATGTAGGAACGTTCTACGTTATAAGAACGCTTTGTACGTCATTTTAACTACAAGTTAAAAGCAGTAAAGAAAACAATCTCGTGTGTTTACAATCTTACAGGAGTTTTTTACAACTTTTGTAATCTTGCAAGTGTTTTAAAAGACTTGCAATACAAACAACCGGAATAAACATGTTTCATACAGTAAATTTCTCTGATATGAAAGTGTTCGAAAGTTTAGTATTCAATTTACTCACACAAATTAGACCTAGAAAATATTATATCCATTCATGCTTGCTTTTAAAAAAAAAACATTCTGACGAATTGATAACCTCCTCCTTTTGGAAGTCGGTTAAAAAGTCGAGCTAAACCGAAAAAAACACAGGCGAAGACTTCTAAGTTCTGTATGCTTGTATGCATCATGTTCAGGTTATGTATGACCACCACGTCTAGAATTCTGAAATGGAGTATATTATTAGCAGGAATTTTTATTATTAAGTACCTGTAAAGGAATGTGTCAAACTGTATATTGCAAAGGAAACTTTCGAAGAATTATTACTTATGGTTCTTCAATTTTTATTGGTACGTAACTGAACCAGATTTATTAAAGTTTTACGGTATCCTGCAGAGATTTCTTTTATTGGATCTGACAGGTAGCGTTTCTAGATAACAAAATTCAAGGAACTTTTATTTTCCGCATAGGTGTTTACTTGCTAGGTTTTCCTGAAAAGCTAAATGAAAAGCGTCGATGTTTAACTCTATAATTTAGTTACATATTTTAATGTGAAATGTCTTGATCAATAATTACTAAGATTAGCCTCGCATTTGTTTACACAACTACCTACCGTCGCGACTCAAGCAAAAATACTTCAAAACAACCATTTATATTACAAAACCTTCACTAAATGGACAAAATAAACACAGCAAATTACAAACAACACAACATTAAATGCCCGTATTTACCCTTGTAAACACAACAATATCATTATCATAACAGTGGTACAACTTACCCTGGATGCATATATTACCTTGTTTCCAGTCAATGAGAGAAGACGAGAGGGCCGAGCTGAACTAACGCGGTTCACAATGACTCCAGTGAATAGCAATGAGTTTATGTAAATGCGAGCCACTTTGCTCAAGCGCCGGCTTTAATCTGACCTAGTAATACATGTAATAAGAAGCCATAGCCAGCCATTGTGTACAGAGTGAGGCGCCAGCACTCGCCACTACTGCCAGTTGTCGCCTTCAATTTCCCTATAGTGGGTTTGAATGGGTCTTGAAGGCACCTCTTTGTTTAAGTGGCCAGTCTATACAGTTTAGATACATTTACCAAGGTTCTGTAAATTGAGGTCTAGAGGTTGTCATCATAATAATTATCAGCCTTATTCTGTTTAAGTATGGGTATCTTCCCTGCTATCCCTGGTCTATACTACAGATAATTTCAAATTGAAGAACGAACTGTGATAGATATTGCTTCGTCTTTCATATGCAGGTACAAATATGCACATGCCTACTTCAAAACTACGAAAAGATCACTTAAAAACGTTAGGAGACAAAGTTCAATTCTTTGAAATTTACCAAAAATTCTTCATGTGAATTGTGAACTCCCAACTAACGTACCGTCTAGACATATTCCCACAAATCTAGATAGATAGATAGAACAGTCTAACAAAAGATGGTTGTCTCAACAACACAGGAACAATAGCTTCGTCTGAAGTTTGTTCACTCATCTCCCTTCTAGTAATGAGCTCCGAACGAACAACCTGTAAGCCACCCCTATCGAAACACGTCTGCGTATCATATGACATTTCATTAAATTCGAGAATTCTTAGTAACACAGTCTAGGGTATAAGTTTTGGGTGGTCTTCTTCATTAAATATTTGAATAAATACACTTACTTTCAGTTTGGGTAAAATTAATTCTGCAGTCATTCATTTCCAAATATCTTTATTTATCATAAAAACAATAACAAAATGCACTTACCCTAAGCTACATTAACATTAAAATGAAGAAACTTTATTAGGCTAGCCTTTCGCCTTTCAAAACTTATAAGAAATAGTAGTTAAAACTGGTAATAATATAAAATTAGGTAACACACAATATTTTGTGGGTTTTTTTATAACAAAAATGTAAATTATGTAGGTAATTATAATGTCTGCCTGCATGTAGGTTACTCAAGAATATTAAAACACAAGCAAACGCGCGACCAGTCAACGAAATTCTTGAGTAGTTAGTAGTTACAAGGAGTAGTGCCCTGCAAGTTTAACTAAAAACGATCGATCCGCGTTTGCTTTTGCCTTCCCATGGCGCCAACTACGAGTATCGTACCCTTCAAGCTGGAACCAACCATTCAAATAAAAAATCAAATCATTTTTTTTTTTTATTTGCAAGCATGGGTAATTATTGGTACCATTCACATAATTACATTGAAATCGGTCGGATGGTTTCGAGGATTAGCGTGTACCTACGAACATACATAGTGACACGTGAATTTTATAGGTAAAGATTTAAAAAAAATTGTAAAAAACCGGGTTGTAATGAAATCTTAATTAGGAGGCTACATTACAATACTGATCAGGTTCATTATTGACCTTTACCCTAATGTTATTTCTGAATTCTGGTAATAAATCCAGATAATCACTGCAGTCTAAAAATGACATGTAAGTAGTTACTATTTGGATCATTAATTACATTTAAAAAAATACACAAGCCCGCAGTTGACCAAATCATAAAATTGCCTAACGTTTCATGATAAAGACATTCCAGAAACATATTACTTTTCAAATAAAACGATTGTTTCATTCAGCTTTCAGTATTCACTGATAATAAATGCCAAAACTAGTTCAATTTGTTTTAAAAGAATTTGTTCCAAAGAATTTCAAGTCAAGAATGTATACATAATTATGTAGACTCACACCGAAAATCCTTCTGGCAATCTATTTTTTAAACGAAAAAAAAAATAGACGCAGTGATTAAAAAAAAAAATACGTTCCAATTTTCGATTTTGACACACGAATGCTAGGCGTATGACACTATACGTAGACATAACAATTTGTTACTAAGTAGTAACAAGTTTTGTCATTACAACTTTTTATCTTCTTGTCACATCTTGTCCCGTCTATCGCCTGTAAATATTTGAAGGTCTTTGGTGTTTTGTTTAGTTTTGCCTGACAAAAAAAACATCGAAATGTTCTTACTAAATAAAGGTACGGTATTCACATTTCCGTAGTTGTAAATTGTCGCTCATTACGTAAATTCTAGCTCGGAGGTAAAATTGCAGACATTTTCAATGCAGAGGAAATATGAGGACTCTGTCGCCGCGCCGCGCCGGTGTGAGCGTCTATAATTTCGTTATCATTTAGAAATGAAATAGTAATAATAGACGTCCTATTTATGTACCTATATCTTCTGCACTTTATTAGTTTCCATTTAGCAAGAATAGATAGATGTGGTAGGTGCTTAAAACATCAGGAATATGTTGAAGATGTGCATTCTGAGAGTTGGCAAGATCGAAAATAGCTGACTGAAATATTTGTACTTCGCGGTTTTTATGAATTAGCCAATATAACTAAATGATCAAGGAGAATAACCAATAACAAGGTGGAAGGGACACCGACGCTGAAACGGTTACCAGGTATGCAGTACATCATTCTGAACCTGCCCCACATACATTTTTTTTCCGTCGGTTATAAAAAAATAATCTGCTGTAAATATAAGATTAAATGGGTTCCCTATGCCAGTTCGAAACACTATTCTGCGAAAATTGTTACATCGATGACTATACTTCGATGCCTTGTTAAAGCGATGTTATTAATAGTTATATTTGTTCAATTCCCTTTTTTGTCACCGAATTCCGAAAGTGATTCTTTTAAATCACCATTAACCTAACTGATCTCTCGCCCTCAACAGATAATGGTGGAAACCCTGAGCGTCACAGCGTGGTGCGCTGAAGTGCTGCAGTCGCGCGCCGCGGGCGCGTCTCTGCGCGCACACGTCTCCGCCGTGGCCGCGCTCGCCGCCGCTGCCGACCGCTGCCGCGACCTGGTGGCCATCACTGACGACCAGCAGAGGATACTAGTAAGTACATTCACCTGAGGTAGAAGAGGAGCTGGCATTTTGACTGACCCAGCGTGGTGCGCTGAAGTGTTTCAGTTTCGCTCCGCGGGCGCATCTATGTGCGCGCATGTCGCCGTCACTGACGACCAACAGAGGAATTAAATGTGAAGGCTTAGCACTATCTCTTAAAGCAGTCATTATGTTAATTTTGCTTCTATGTGGAAAAGGGATAGAGCTTTGCAGGATGTGCAGCTCCTTCTCTTTCCCACACTAAAGTCGGAATAAAATAATACACACTGCTTCAAGAGGTGGTCGAAGCACCTTTGGCAACAGAATTGGTGGTGTAGTTGAGCATTGTCATAAGCCACTGGCTAAGCCTTTGCGTGGAGCGAATGGACTTGTTCACCAGTGGGTAACACATTTTCGAGATGAATGTAGTAGGTAATCTATATGTTGGTTCCTTGGGTGCTTATTCGTACTTTAAATATTGTGTTTACATAAGCGTTCATTTTCTATGCTCTTGTGTCAGAAGTGCCCAAACAGCTGCACTTCTGAGGTAGGTCCTCAAACGCCACTGATGCCGAAATTAGCGTAGCCTCTACTGGACCCAACTCATTTAACATGATAATAATAATCTATGTATCTGATATAGTGGTGATAGACCGATCAGAGTGCCGCGTTACTATAGTCGATTTTACCAACCCCTATGACGAGAATCTCGTAAAAGCTGAGAAAGAGAAACAAATGAAATATCTCGAGGTTGTCGGCATATGGAATGTGAACTCTGCTATCATTGTGCCGAATTTCGTTACGGCCAATGGCCTGATGGCCCAGAGCCTGGACGAACATATTTCGCGGCTCTCGCTAGGAGATTAGCTCAAGGGCCTGTACAGAAGGCAGTACTCCTCGATACTGCCCGCATTGTAAGGAGGTTCTTGTCTCTGGAGCCCTAACCACCTTAGGCCCTGCTCCCAACACCGGCGGACCTCTACTTGTAAAAATGAATAAAGGACATAAAGTACATATAGTTTGTGTGTAACTGCGTCAAGCTGTTCAGTATCGCGGTGCAACAGTGCACGAGTGCGGCGCGCGCTTTTGTTTTGATTTTTTAAATAAAAAGTTGTAATGACATAAAACTGTGTCTTGTTCAATAGCTGGCTAATAAATCCTGGTGCAAAGTCCTGGGCTGGCGTGTAGACGAGGGTCCAAAACTCATGACGGATACAGCAGGGGGCGAAGCCCTGCGCCTGGCTACCAGCGGCGCACGTGACTGGGAGGCACCGGTCACGCTGCGGCGTCGCGCCGCCCCTGACCCGATCCTGCTGCCTTGCCGAGGAGCTGCTATTGGACTCACCAAGTAAGTTAGTTATATCTAGTTTTTCGATCTAGACACTCGGATTATTGAATACATAGTGAATGTAGAATGAGTAATTCTGAGCAAGATTCTGAGATTCTGATATTGATTCCTTCCATAGACGCTTCTTGTTAAATATAAAATCGGTTAGCACAACTTTGAAGGAACACCAAATCATTTAACATGTGTTGGTACATACATACCTACCTTGTTTGCAGTTTTCTACATTGAGCCTTTTTTACCCGAATAGAATTTTCCAGTAGTTTCTATAGCTACCATCCACGACCCCGATACCAAAATTACGTTTTAATTGTAACAATGGATTCGTTGAAGCTTGCAAATTAGTGGTTTATTTCTTCGATGTGACCAATTCATCAATAAAAAAACAATGAATATTAACAAAAATATAATTATCCCCATTGTGACGTCTGTTTGATTAAAATCGTACGTCTACCTAAACAAAACAGGAAATCTAAAAATAATTACACAGTAGTAATAAATGCGCAGTTCACATTTCTGTGGTTATCACTGTGTAGCTGACCACAGTTCTCATGAACCGAGATCAGGAGATACTAGACCAGTCATCGCAGTACCTTCCGGATATACAGTTTCTTTCAAGGTATTATACAACCTTTTTTTTACCCTAAACCTCTTAATCATCATAAACAACCTTTACTACGGGACTAACCATGAAATCGGGATAAATGAATCTATTGTCCCATCCATTCGTTTTTATATACATTGTCAAAATATAGGGAACAGCTATTTTTTGCGCTTTCAGAATTCTTTCTATCTTGAAGTGGTACAAAATGATAAATGGAGTGATGAATGATAGGGTGTACAGTTGTATTGACGTATTTTAACTGTGCATGATAAATTTCCCTCGCTAAAATTAGGTCAGCATCCTTAAAAAGGTAGTGCATTCAGTAAAGTTTGACCAGCAAAGGCACGAAGACTAAACCGTCGGGTTTAATATTTTTAGGATACATTTACTGGCTTTTAGTATTCCCTACGCTGAAGGTCGGTGGCATTAAAACAAGTTTCACCTTGTTTACTATTCCATATCAAGAAACGACAGCCATTCCGTAAGTAAAATAGTTAAGATATAAAATATATAAATGAGTGCAAGATATCAGGGGCGAGGTTGAGCCTATATTGCATTTTACCAGCCACAAATGTAAGTTCCAAGATAATAATTTTATAGGCTAATAAATACAACCTGAATTGATAGAATCCAAGTTGTTACGCTCAGCCACGTTGCAGCAAACCTATGATGCAGATGTTTCCTCTCACATAGTTGTCCCGACGTATCTCTTTCTCTTTCTAGCTCTTTCCACTTTTCCACAGGAACACTTCGCACATAGTGTTCGTCTGCGAGCCGACTCACGCGATAGAGAACGAGCGTGGTCGAGGATCCCTGCACTCCATCCGGCGAGGGTCCCTGGATGTACGCTCAGTGGCGTCCGATGGCTTGCGACGAACTTCTCTTGCGAAACTGCAAGGGTTGCCGCTTGAAGCTCCTATTACGAAGGTTAGTTTGAAGAACATTGACAGAGGAGCTCATGTCTCAATAATAACAGCCGCTCGGATCAATCTTCTGGCTAAGCCGCGCTTGCTTAGGTTGGTCTGTGGATGAATGACCACCCATTACATACCGAGTTTCCTCCGTGCCTTGGAAAATACGTTAAGCCGTTGGCGCCGCTTGCCATTTGTAGATCTTTGACTGTCGTTACAGGTTGTCAGTGGCTCGAAAGTCTGACAACCAGTCTTACCAAGGGGTATCGTATTACTTAATACTAACTGGGTTGCGAAGGTCAGATAGGCAGCCGCTCCATGTAAAATACTGGTATTCAGCTGCATTCGGTTAAACTGGTTGCCGACCCCTACATAGTTAGGAAAAGGCTAGGCAGAAAATGAGTTTGGAGAACATTATGTTTTGTTCTTTTAGGGGGACTTAGAAGCGCAGAATAATATTGACAATCCACGATAGACCGTTCTGGCGAAAATGCACAAGGAGACCCTTAAATAATTTGGGCCCTTAAATAAATAGTGCAGGAAGATATTTTAATACTCCCCTTTCTTATAAATCTTGCTTACAGTTAAGTCATAATTTATATTTTTAAACGTTTAAGCTTCTTTGAGCATAGTTTATAAGTAAAGGTGAGTAGAGTAAAAATACACGTGCAGACTCATGTTAAAGGGGTTCTCTAGCTGACGACTAATGAGAGTTACTCGCTTTATCTCGTTTGTAGTCTTGCGGTGCAAGGGACTTGCTAAATATCAGGAGGCACGTTCCGCTTAAGAGCGTGTACGACGTACGGCATTTCATACCAATTTTCAAGTCCTTGTTTTTCGATATGACTGAACCGATTTTAATGAAACTTCATACCCATAAGCGGGATAGGTACATACTTAGGTCTTAAAAGTTAGTAGAAAATATTTTCGCAAAATTGTGTTACAGTTAAATTAGACCAATTTTAAATTTTCCATAGAAACAGAAATTTCCGATTATCTTTTTTTTAAATAAGACATTTAGAAAATGTTTTCTACTAACTTTTTAGACCTATGTATCTTGCTTATGTGAGTGAAGTTTCATTAAAATCGGTCCAGGCGTTTCGAAAAATAAGGACTTGATAATTTGTTTGAAATGTCGTACTGACACTTAAGTACACGTACAGTGTACACGCTCTTAAGACAGTTTTGCTCGAGCTACGGTTTGTCTGTTTTCTATAATTGTTATGGCGAGTCTGCCCCTTGTGACTTGATAGCACTAAAGTCCTATTCATAGACAACAAAAGCATCACTTAATATTTAGCATACAGAAACTTGTGAAGCAAGAAGTCACCTACAAATCACTATTGTTATGAGAAATGTTTACAGCTAGTACATAAGGAAAGATAAAAATATAGATCATGTGCCGTTCCATAGAAAATAAATTATTTTTTATGCGACACACGTTGCCCACTAAATTTTATTACAATATATTTCATCAAAGATCATTTCGTACGATATATGAGTCTCTTTATGTCCACATATTCATATTATAGCCTTTGTTTCATGATAGTTGCAGGTATCTACATTATAACGAACTTTCGGTTACCTTGATAAAGTCTGAGGGCAATAAATTTTCATAGCCACTGATAGTCGTAATAAAAAAATATAGTAGTCTCGTACAAAACTTAGTTTCATACAATACCTGCAAGTTTCTTTAGCTTTCCTTATTACACCTTCTTATAAGTATACCTCCATCCTCCTTCTTATATATATGTCCTTTCTACACTTCACATTTCTGAGTCACACAATCTCTTTGTAATTACTGAAGTTAGGGGTACAATGATATCATTAAAATAAGCAAAATTGCAACACATTTTGTTGGCAAACAGTGATTCAGTCTATATTAATACATCCTTTATGTGATAAAGAAGTACCTATGAATAGTGTGCATTGTCCGATAAAAAAGCTGTCATTCAAATAACTTTAACTTTGTAATATTCATCAGTTTTAATCGTAAAGACCACATTGAAGCTTCTTTTAAGCATTTTATTAATCGTAAAATAATAGACTTCATAGTGTAGATAACTAAGTCCAAAACACTGCTTTTTCATTAGGTGATATCTCTGCTGTCTGCGGCAACGGAGGGTGCCCCTCCATCAACAGTGGCGTGCATCGACAGGGCAGTGGACATGCTGAGGACCTCTGAACTGTATTCTCCTCAAATGAGGGGAAATGATGACCCCAGAATGCGCGGCGTTGAAGATCCCATCGCCACTGACCTCATCGGAGCCTTACTTTCGGTGAGTTGAAATCCTCTTTTGAAAGACACAGCAGAAGCTTTCTACCAAATTGCAATAATTGTATATTTCGTGTTAAATTCACAGGGTGTATGTGAAATCGTTCTTACCAAGACACGTCATGCTACCCGCACACAGTACAATTACTACAAAAAAAAAAACAAATTGATGTTGACTGTTCACTTAACGATAACTATAATGAATTTCGATATTACGTCTGTATACTGGTATTATGATAAAACACGAAGTTTGAATTATTTTTATTTATTATATTTATTTTTGAAATGATTATTGTAGATATTGGTTATTTATAGTACGTATGCATGTATTGTTGTTTATATATGTACTAACGGTGGTATTTATTTGTTTACGATCCTGTTCGCGTGAGGAGAGGGAGCAAGTGAACACTAGCCTATTCTTTATGGTAGGAGGTTTGGAATTACAAGTCTGTCTATGTCTATACCTTCATATAGACTATTTAGATAGTACATAGATCTTTGTGATTCATGCTTTCGTTTCTTTTACACAGGGCTCATTTTTAAGTAATTTTATACTTTTGTTTATTAATAATTATTAGTTTTATATTTAATTATAAAATAGTATTATTGTATATATTGTTGTATATTGTATTGTACCGTATTATTGGTTTTATATTTAATAATTATAAAATGTTTTGGCTTTCTAGAATAGCAATTAACACGTAAAATGCGGTAACAATATTCGCACAATCTAACAATCTAAATATAATGTTCAATATTTAGTTTTTTTTTAATAATATATAATTATTTAATTAAATAGGAATTATAAACGTAAAATGAACCCTGGGTTACATAATTTCTGTTTCGGTCTCAAATCTATCCAGCCATTCGGAATGTCCCACTATATTTATATTGTGTGTAGCACAGTTTTCTATAATCTCTCTAACAGTTTCATGTAATCTTTTAAAATCACACAATTTTAAGTGTTATTATTTAACTAGTCATGTATTATTTACTAACATACAGGTTGGAACGGACAGCGACGCTAAGCCGCGATACCACGACGTTCAGTACACAATTCTGAACCCCGCAATACAGAAACTTTTCGCCGGTTATTTAAAAAAAAAATCTGCTGTTTAGTAAATTTTGACGTGTAGGTATTGCAGTTTTGTAGGAAATAGCTGTTTTTTTTTATTTCCTTGTGGGGGGTTCAGAATGATCTACGGAATAGAACCCGGCCATATAGAAACTTCGTCAGTTATTTAAAAAAAAAATCAGCTGTTCTACATTTTGACGTGTAGGTATTGCAGTTTTGTAGGAAATAGCTGTTTTTTTTTATTTCTATGTGGGGGGGGGTTCAGAATGATCTACTGTATACGTGGTAACCGGCTTAGCATCGCTGTCCCTTCCACCGTGTATACCTACACTAATAACTATTAATTTTGTAAATAATGCGAAATCAGCTACGCTATAACGCAAAGAAAATTAAAACAAAATAACAAGCTTCAGATTAATTTAAACTGTCTAAATCTTCTGGAAAAAAATAAATATTTACAGAAGGCATGCGTTGTTAACAAAAAAAAAATACCTCAACACAACTACAAAGGCCTTAGAAATTTAGAGCATGCTTCAAATATAGTAGAATACCAACTTACACTCAGTAAAAAAAAAACAACGCACTGAACAACTCATTAAAGAGACTACTAATAAAAAAACGTTAATTCAATTACAGCAAGGACCGACCAACACGTTGTCCTCTCGACGAAGCAGCAATGACTCTACTGTCGTCAGATCGCAGACCAACAGGAGCAATATCAAGCACAAGGTAAGCATACTACAACCTTTGTCAAAGACTACAATATAATATATACCTTTGTCTATTTCAACTGTTCTAATCAAAATATTCCATCTTTAGAGTTATAGGATTGGCTAGTTCAATTATATTGAAGATGTGTCTAGGAAGTAGAGAAGTTACGTTGGTAAAAAACTAAGCAATTATTATATTATTTCAATAGAACTGTAATTTAATTAGCTAATGCAATTGTTCTTTGTTTTTCATTAAAAAAGGACATAATTTCTATTTTTGTTTTTTTCCCATCTTGAACTTTAATTGCTACTGTCTATCAATTGCGAGGTCTATGTATTATTATTTTTTTTACAGTAGTACTAATGGGAAAATTGTAACACCAGCGAAGTCTTACTACGAGTAAGTCTTTTGGGAAGGAAACTCCCAGTAGTACTACTGGTAAGACTACTCGGTAAAACTACTGGGAACAGGGGGTTTTATTTTATTATTTTTTGAAAAGAAACAGTTACATAATAGGAAGTAACAACTAGTTTATCAAAAGCGACGCGTATACATGGAAGTAAAAGAGTATCTAATCAAGTTTGGTTTGAAACCGAGCATATTTCGATTCTACTTCCGTCTTGAGCATTTGAATTATTACGATAATAGGATTCGTGACACTTATTTTGCGCACATATATTATTTATTTATTTATTAAAACTTTATGCACAAGTAAAAAACTGTACAAAGGCGGACTTAATGCCTTGGGCATTTTCTACCAGTCTACCTTATACCTACTTCTTCTTCTTCTTCTTGTACCTACTTTAGTATTTTGAAAAGTTCAGAATTATTATAGAATCATTCATAGTTTTTTACTGCCTTCAAATTTACCCTGAATTGAATATCAAATAACGCTTATAAAAGTGACTTCTTTTTCTATGAATGGTATATGCGCGTATTTATAAAGTCAACATTTCTACCTTACAAGGAAAAATAAGCTCCTTGATCGGATGAAATGTTGAGTTGACACGTTAACGGCTTCCTTCACCCACGACACTTACAAGCATTGTCACTCGCTTTCTTGGAAAAATTATATTTAGAAAAACTCAGAACAGCGTTCTTCCAGTCTCGTTAAGAACTTATTTATTTATATTGCCTTCTAAAGGCACATTTCTATCAACCCACACTGCCTTGCGTGGGTTTTAGAATGATTTTCTCGATTTTCTATTTAGGTAATTATGATTGATCATTTTTATTAGGTTTCGTTTTATTGTTGTCCGTTTTATCATATTTTAATATCAATATCCGTGACATCAGAAATTTCACCAGTTAGACTAACCCTGTTTTTTCTCTTACGTTATACTCTTTATGTCGATAGTAGGCTCTTTGTTAAAGAAAATACATTACTTTATGAAGGCTTTGGGTGCCATTGCCATGAGACTTTTCAACTACTACGTGATTTCAGTGAACACTTTGAAGTGGGTGACACAATAACATAAAAAAACACAGATCACTGTAACTTACAGCCATTTCGATACTTATTTCCAGACAACAGGCCAGCTCCGCGAACTCCTAGACACAGCTTTAAGCTGGGAGTTCGAGATCTTCAAGCTAGAAGACATGACGCGCGGCCGGCCGCTCGCACACCTTGGTCTCGCCCTCATGGGAGGACGCTTCGACGTTTGCGCTGCGCTTGAGTGCGATGAACGGACGCTACTGCACTGGCTGACTATTGTGGAAACCAACTACCACGCTGTCAATACGTATCATAATTCTACGCATGCTGCTGATGTGCTTCAGGTATATATACATTTGTAAACTCTTTGTGTATTCCGGTTTTTAGACAATTGGCATTTTAAACAACTGATCTTGATTATACAAAGTTAAAACTAACAAATTTTTGTTTTGACAAATGCTTTTCATTTCGTACGGGACGATATATTACTAAATTGTTGAACAATAACATGGTGTACCTTAGGGTACTAATCTTAGCCTCATTCCGTTTATTATTTGAATGTTGCTTACTTTCCAGGCGGTAGCATTCTTCCTGGAGAAGGACCGGCTGAAGTCAGTGCTGGAGCCGCTGGAGGCCGCCGCCGCTCTGATAGCGGCTGCGGCGCACGACGTGGACCACCCGGGAACATCGTCAGCTTTCCTGTGCAATGCTCGACATCCTCTTGCTGTACTGTACAATGATGTTAGCGTGCTTGAGTCGCATCACGCTGCCTTGACCTTCAAGCTGACTCTTAGTAAGTGTAAATTTTCTATGATCCTCGTGAGCTCTGGACGGAACAGTCGTAAGTCTTTGACGAAAGGCTTTCCCCCGGAATGATGAACAATGTACTTGCCATCCTTATGTTTCTAATAAGAGAGTGCATTTTATCTCCATATAGGTAAAATCCCATGCCATCAACCTGATAATACCTACCGTATGATTGACACGTTTGCATTTTGGTGATAGCTACAGTGCCCCAAAAATAATCCCAATACCATAAGTCTATGATATCCTAATGTTGCTCGTGCCGTCCGCTTCTACTTCTTGTTCGAACTATAACATTAAATTGTACCCTTCACAGATGATGACCGAGTGAATATCTTCAAGAACATGGACCGCGACACATACAAGCAGGTGCGCCACAACGTCATCGACATGATCCTCGCCACGGAGATGACCAAGCACTTCGAGCATCTCGCCAAGTTCGTCAACGTCTTCTATGCCAAGTCTAGTGGTAGCAAGGAGGATAACATGCATACTGATGTGAGTAGTATTAAAATTTGTTTTCTACGTGTTTTGGTAAAAGAGCTTAGTAACTATTTCTTCATCTTACAATCCCTTACCTTTATTCGGGCTTTTGCAAATTTTGTCGTAGCACGTTTTTTTTCAGTAGGTAGGTACATCTCTGTTAGCCGTAAATTAAAGGATTTCAGCTAATTGAATGAAAAGTATCCTATGTGCTATCCAGAATCGACAGAAGAGACGAGAGAAGAGACGAAGAGAGAGTGTGTATATTGACTCGCTGAATCTAGATTTTGAAATAAAATTCTTATTTCATCAAATAGTACATAATACAGACAGAAAGTAAAAACATATTCAGCTACTAAAAAAGACAACTGCAACTGTTAGCAACCCCAACATCTATATAAGTGCAAATAGCGGGTACCTAAACTCTTTGCAAGTGTAAAAGAAACTCCGCTAACACGTTTTTTTTTTACAATTTCCAGCAAGAACCACTGGCACTGGATACGACAGCGCTGTCGTCGCCGGATAACGTGGTGCTCGTGAAGAGGATGATGATCAAGTGCGCCGACGTGTCCAACGCGTCGCGACCGCAGAAGTTCGCCTTCGAGTGGGCGAGGAGGTGAGGCACATGATATTTATATTGAAACACTACTAGATACTTAGATAGGCCTTGGAAAAAGCCGAGATAGGTCCAATAAATCCCATCTCCACAATAGACAGAACTCCACATAAACGATGAGCCTGACCCTTATGCCAACTTCAAAGCAGCAATTTAGCCTTTCGTCCATCATGGGAAGAAGACAAACCGGAATTATATTACATAATGTCCTTTGTCCGAAAAGGAAGTCGAAAAGAGCAAAAATCGCATGGATGAATGATGTAAGATCTACTGGAGACCAAATGAAAAATTGTTTAAAGCTTTGCCATTATAGTCTTGTAACTAAAATATATGAAATTAAATCTCAATTTCTCGTATTCCAGGATCGCAGAAGAATACTTCCTGCAAACGGACGAGGAGAAAGCTAAAGAGTTGCCGGTAGTGATGCCCATGTTCGACCGCGCGACCTGCTCCATCCCGCGCTCGCAGATCGGCTTCATTGACTACATCATCATCGACATGATGGAGGCCTGGGCTGGTATGTACCTACCTTCTCATCACCCTCCCACCTCTAAACCAAATTTATTTAGTGTCGCCGCAATGTGTCTTCTTCTTGAATACATCTCTTTAGTAATTTCAATGAGTTTTTCTTAATTTATTTAAAGACATTTATAATCGCAATGCATATGTCAGTCCCATTCAATGATATTTGTAGTCACCTCCTTGGTAGCCATATCATCTTTCATTCATAAATCTGCGGTTTTTCTTTGGTGGATGGTAAAGAAGGGATTTCTTACTTATTGAGTGGCTTTCTGCTAATACATAAACAACCCACATACCTCTTTTCTGTGAAAGGCAACAGGCCGTAATCAATTGGGTCCGCAGGCCCAGTACCAGCACTTGGCCTACGGTGACCGCGGTTGCTGGTTGTTATGTATCTTCGAGTTTTTGTTCTAACACATGCCAGTTTCCTCACCATGTTTTCCTCCATCGTTGCATTCCTAATGTTACAGTCGGTCGTAACTTACCCATGTCGTGTTCCAGCATTCATCGACATGCCGGAGCTAGTGAACCACGCGCGCATGAACCACGCGCGCTGGCGTGAGCTCGACGACGCCGGCGTGACCACGCTGGCCGACGTGCGGCGCGCGCAGGGCCAGGCGCGCAACAACTCGCACGCCACGGCCGAGGAGTAGTCGGCCGCGCTCGGGAGCGCTCGGGAGCGCTCGGGAGCCCTCGCCAATGTTCGGCAGAGTTCGGTGCGCGCGGCCGGACAGGTACGGATGTCAACGTTATAAGTCTGAAACGGATCATAGGCACACGCCTGACGGATGAGTCCGATAATACGCTTATTTTATACTTATATATCCGTGTTAGTGTGGATATCACTAATTATAATTGTTGATATCTACTTTTTTAAGTAGTCGTATTTAATAGGTAATATTTGAATGCAAAATATTTACTGCATCGATGTATCATTGGATTTTTTCATTAACTGTCCACAGATGGCATGATTTTGTCTGGCTTTGTGTGTACTTAAATGTCTTAACTTGTGTGATAGAATATGTTTACTAGTGATGTGCTGAACTATACATATTGGCCTTATCGTAGCCCTGAACTTTATCGTATTGAATATGTCGAGTCAGGAGTCCTCATATAAGCTTATATTGTCCTATTAATAAAAGCAATTTATGACATGAATAGCAAAGGCAGAATATAATTATAGCATATAATTTAATACGTTGTGCTTATCCAAATATTGTCTACTATTGTGTCGTCTGTGGAATCACTAGACAATCGGCATAATCCACTAATTGTTGTATTCAAGTTGCCATATACACGGGTAGGTATCTTAGTAACATAATATGTAATGTTATAATGTTTACAATGTCCGTGATATAAGTGCCATATTAACGGTTGGCCATGTTTCATTCATTTTAGCGGTGTAACGATCAGTTTTCACTGCATCCCATGACAGTACCTATATCACCCACACCTCACCATTTAAGTAATTACTGATAAAATATCATTCGTGTACAGTGAGGGCGTCTAGTCGCTTTTTTCAACCGAACTAAGATCAACGTAGGAATACTTGCTTGTTTATGACACTTTTATCCATTCCATGGAGTCCATGAAGTTCCATGAATCTGGAGTCTGGAATTCCCCGTCAATCTACAACCTCCATCTTTGACGCTCTCACTATAAGATTCGCACCAAACTTGAAAATTATTTCACTAATTCTTATATTGTTATACTATTGAACGATTGGTCCATTTATACACTTGAGCTTTCAAAGAATTCCTATTTTTATATAAAAAAAAAACTTTTTGTAGTGCACACTTTCGGCCTCAGTCATATCAAAATTCCAAATTTTTCGAATGATTTTCATACAAAAACTGTTGAACAATAAATCTACCTAGACTCTTTTGTTTCATTCCTGGGGAATATTTTATAACATTTTATACTTAACAATTATAAATGTTAATGTTATTTATTAATAGATATATTAGAACACTTGAATATTTCTTTAATAAAATAATTTATTGTATTCGAATAAGGTCTAACATTATATGTAATAGCGATTATTTAATCATGTATTCGTCTATATGACGCTGGTATATTAAGAGATGTACTATAGTTGATACAATTGTAATGAGATCATAAATGAAATACGCTTCCTTGTGCTCAATGTCAATACATAGCGGTCTAATGTTAATGTTATACATACCTACTTCAATATTCGTCAACTTTATACATATTATACATACGTAGTTCGATTTGCTACTCCAATATTGTACTGCATTGAATAGATCGTGGTGTTAATCTCGTAATTGTTTAATCAATAATGTGAACCTACCAAAACGTACTTTCTCGCCTACTAACAAATTCTAATGATCATATTAGTTAATTTTTGTTATAGTTAGCTCAATTTAATTAGATTTTAATGATTATGAAATCTTGATTTGGGAGTGTCCTTCGGTGTAATTGGTTTCGTTCTATCCCAGGGTTTAAAATAGTCTCCTTCAGTGCTTTGAACATGTTTTTGTTAATGTGGAAGATCAAGACCTAATCCAAATGATTTCTATTTATATTGAGTTTAATGTAAGTTGGTCATGTTTGAGAAATTATAACTATTAAGATACGGGGGCTGGTCCCCATATTTAAATGTGAAGAATAGATAAAACTACATTGTTGTGAATTTTATATGCGGAGACGTGTGCTATGCATAACTTGTGTAAGTACCAATTAATTAATGTTAATGTAAATGAATAAAGATTCAAAACACTTCACAAAGAAGTGACGAAACAAGCCTGTTTTATTTCGCAGCATTAGGTATGTTTTCTCTTACCCGCACGGTTACCCGAAGTGCGCAAAAATACTCTCATTCTGCC
Source organism: Standfussiana lucernea (assembly GCA_964057025.1). Taxonomy (NCBI): domain Eukaryota; kingdom Metazoa; phylum Arthropoda; class Insecta; order Lepidoptera; family Noctuidae; genus Standfussiana; species Standfussiana lucernea. The sequence continues at coordinate 5,571,954 of OZ059803.1, read as the reverse complement.
AAATACGTAAGGTCAAGGTCATCTATTAATCGGTAGACAAACGTCCCAGCCGGGAGGTGCCATACACGGCAGAGCTGAAAATTTCATTATTTTGGACCTAGTACGTCTCGTTTGAGATAGTGGCGAAGGGCCGGGAGTTTTGGGGGACTGTCTCTTTCTTGTAAACTCGACGTTCGAAAAGTGCTGATTATCAGCCTAATTTGAATAAATGGCTTTTGATTTGATTGGTGTAAAACTAAAAAAAAAATAAACTGCTAAAACCGTAATTCCTCCTTTTAGCTTTATATGATGAATCCAAGCTATCCATTTTAGGACGCATCTAACACTTGTTTCTTTTCGTTCTAGTTTTTAATACACAATAGCAGCCTCGGACGTCTAGTTTAAATTTAAATAAGTTGGAAGCAGGCGGGACCAATTCCATTTCTATATTTTCAAACACAAAAGGGTCCCGCCTGCTTCCAACTTTTCTAAATTTAAAATGTGCTTGTTCTTAGCTTTTTAGTGTTTTTTTAACTTAAGTTTTCTACCGCAGTCGGGTTTTTTAGTTTTTTTATTACTTTTTTTTGAGTTATGTGCAAAATACTTAAAAGGATATCAAGCTTTCCATTTACCACAGTTGTCGACATAGAGAGTCACAGAATAAGTAAGCTGAATTGGCAATGGGACGGCCATGTTAGCCGTAGGAGCGATGCCTGTTGGGGTAGACGTGTTCTTGAGTGGAGATCGCGAAACGGCAAGCGTAAGGTGGACCTCTGGATAGGTGGACCGACGATCTCCGCAGGGGGGCTGGCAGCAACTGGATGAGAGTTGCTGAGAATCGGGTTGATGTGCGATAGAAGAGGTCTATGTCCAGCAGTGAGCTGATGATGATGAAGCTATCCATTTTAAATCGATTGCACTTGTCTGAATTCATGAGACGATAAAAATCTCAAATTGAATACGGAAAGGGAAATACGCGGGCAAGGCTTCACGCCACTTCCGGTGGATAGGTACGCGAGAATACTCGAGCATTGACGTGTGCAATACGTATTACGAAACTTAATACGATACTAATAATGTATTACGAAGATTTAAAAAAAACCAGTTATTTCCATAAAACATTTTATTATAAACAATAATTATTTAAAAAAAACATACTTTATATAACTTAATACAATTGCAACATTGCGGTATTATAAATGCAATTTCTTTACACTTCCGCTCAGGTTTTAACATTTTAAGTGACGCAATATTTACCGTTAACCTTTTTACTACATACAACAAAAAAGTTATCAGTTCAACATTACTTAACATCAAATAATATATTACTTTGAGACATAAACGTGAAATTCTGTACAATATTATATATTTGAAGTTCGTTCAAGTAACTTTTAGTTATTTAACCTATTTTATTTTTAAATGTATACAAAATCAGATATTCGATAAAAGCTGGAATGGAAGTCTGCTTCATACGAGTAAAATAACATTAATAAAAAATAATATGACAGTAAAACGTAAGTAATACTATCGTTTATGTGCACAATAAATAGTTTTGACCAAACAACGGACCTAGATATGGTAAATAAAGTTTCATCCTGACATAAAAAAAATAGATAATCAAATTCAAAATGTCAATTCCCCGATCAGTGATTAATTCTATAACAATTATTTAAATTTTCTGTCACAATTACGTAAGCCAACTCATTTGGTCAAAAACCGAAGTAACATGGTTGATATAATATTAAGAACTACATTTATTTAGTCCCACCCTGTACATGAAATGGATTAGAGGTTGTAGACTTGGGAAAAGACCGACGCGAGGCCATGAAACACGTGAAGAGGACTTTTTCAGAACATTTTTATGCTTGAAATTGGTTCGTTCATGTTTCGGTACTCGCAGTCGGCCTTTCCCGAGGCCACAGCATAGAAAGTGCTAAAGTACGTGTTTTCTTTCGCAAACTTATCTAACTGAACACATTAGACTATCACCATCCTTGATTATTACCCTCTTTCCTTCACAAACGAGACCCTTTATAAAATATAAGTACTAATTAAATCTTTCCGTACATAGACATGTAGCTATACAATTTTTTCAATAATTAGTATTATATTGTTCAGCCATAAAGTTCAATTCGGCGTGACAATCTACGTCAGGTACTTGCACGCGCCTTGAAAAGAAATTTCGCCAGAGATTCAATTTACACTCATATAAGTTAAAAGAGTGAAATAAATAAGAGCCAAAATATCCACCCAATACTTATTTATTTACAAAAGGCATTTTCGACATATTCATAGCCGAGTCTCCGGAAGAATCAGTACGTAAGTTGAATAACGGAGACTGGCCATATGAATGTTAGAAAACTTTCTCCATAGTCTATTTTAACAATGCTTTTACACCACCGATACAGTCGAAGTAAAAATTTTATAATAAAAGCTTCTTTTTAATACCTACAACAAGTTATAATATGTTCAGACAAGTCGCATCCTTACGATATCGTGTTGTTTAAACCCGAAGAAAATAGAATAAATACAATCAAATCATAGTATATGCAGTCAAAAGTGCTTTAGAAATATTTATTTTTTCACAACATTGCCATTTAAGGATTGTATCGACTCTTAACGAGTATTTATATTATATTTTATAGAATCATATTGTATAAATTTTATTATATAGTAACACTCAACGACATAGGTACATTATAATATTTTACAGTGTGTTCTACAATCCTTCACACATTAAAATACAATTTACAAAATTTTAAGAACTCTGCTTTGAGAAATTTAGTTTGACAGCAAAATATATTTTATAACGAAGTAGATTGCTACTTATTTATTATATTTATTCGAATTTATAATTAAGAAGAGGAAAAAAATCATTTTAATAAGAATTAAAAATAAACCAATCCAAATTAAACATTAAATAATAATATTTTGATCATACAATATACTAATTATGACACCGGCTTATCAAGCACGATTACTTACCAATCCGATATTTTATAAACAAGTACAGTTAGATAATTAGCGCATAACAGGCGGACATGTGACGTTCGCTCTGTCATTCCGGAAAAAATCGTGACAAAAAAATCTCTAATTCGTAACGACATCAATTAAAAAACTGTCCACTTATGCCCGGATCTATTTTCAAACGAAAATGTTCCTGCAGTTTCGTGAAAAAATCAGACTCGGGCACCGAGATCGTGAAGAAAATACAACAATTATTGAACGGAGTATGATGAAACAAGAATCCTTAACTTCACCCTGAATAAAACCTTTAACATTACATAACACCTATTTAAACGTCTAATAGCACTACACTTCGGTTGGGAATTCTCAGTTCACGGGAGATTTTGTCTCTTTCTCACCAAAGGAAAATAGAAAAAGACAGCTATATTTTCTGAGAAAAATATTATTCGAAATACGAAATGTAGTGCCGGTACGGGTTTTATAATGATTCATCACCTGTTGAGGTGTGTTCCATTAGTGGTGGGAGGTGCTTTGTCCTCCGGTGGTGGGGTCGCGCCGCTAGATGGCGATAGGTTTGTCGCGACACTGCTCCACCACGTAGTTGGTGAACCGCTTGAGGAACTTGGGGTACTCGCGCTTGTACACCGCGCGCAGCACCCCGGCGGGCGCCCAGCCTCCCGGGTTCACTGGAAAAAAAAAATAAGGATATTGGTAAAAGAAGTACAGCACATATAATAGCTCGGTATTTTTTTCCTCAAAAAATAAATGACTACATTCGACACGAAAATGTGAGACTAGGACGGAAATTTCCGTCTACATGTTGGATTTTCTTATATCGACTACTATTTATAAAATATTAAATTCACTTATAGACATCGCACAACCTTAACCTAGAAACATGAAATTGTGACCAGGGACTCAAGACTGGTGTTCACTCTAGTCATTCCGAGCCGTCCAAAGAGGTGCCCAAAGGAAAAGTTTTAAGGGTTAAATAGGGGACGCTAGTTTGTATGGAGGTCCTCATTTTTGCCAATGGGAAGTCTCATCAGGCACACGGCTTGTAATTATGATAAACTAGCTTATGCCAGCGGCTCCGCCCGCGTGGAGTTCGATATTGACCCACGGGATCGTCCTACCGGGATGATAGCCTATAATAGCCTATGTGCTATTCCAAACTATAACCTATCTCTGAGCCAAATTTCATCCAGATCCGTTCAGCCGTCCATCCATCCAAACTTTCGCATTTATAATATTAGATAATAAGCTGTATGTACCTGTACTGCAGTAAGCAATGTCGGTGGTAATGTTATGCCTCGTGGGCTGCTCCCCGGCCGGGTACGTGGTGCGGCAGGCCAGGCACACCGTCACGAACAGACGGATGCACGCGCCTGTGTTTGACTGGAACAACGGAAGAACAATCTCTATATACAATCATTCTTAGTATGTAACATTTACAAAAGTAAGAAATCAATTATTGAAACCCATAGTAAAAAACGTTTTGCAAAAAAAAACCAAGATCGTAAATGATTACCTTTCCCAGGGCTTATATGAACTGCTTGACCAGTTTAATACCGGGACAAGGGTTTGTCTCTCTCTTGAGTGATTCACACACTTAATCAGTAGTTCTGTACTGAACGGCTAAGTGCAAACAATATTACAATTTACTTTATTTCAAATAGGCCTTCGTATAATCTTTATACAAAAACCAACTACAAGTACAGCTAAACCAGAAAAAGTATGCGCTTCGTTAATCTTCTAGTTCGAGAGCACATACGTCGTTCTTTTATTATTTCGTAATCATTGTAACACAATAAGAAAGCACTTCCATAACAGCACTACGAGTATTTCCGAAGATAGACGATAATTGCCGAAGCGCATACTTTTGGGAGGCTAATACTGGGAGATCTGCACAAGTATGCAACTTACCGGATAGTCAGCATTGGTGGTGGAATGGTTGGTGACGGCGTATGTGTTGTCAGAGGACTGGCGCACGTGCGACCAGAACAGCGCGTCCCGCTGCGACGCCGGCCAGATGCGCTTGAACGTCTGGTGGAACACCAGCGCGTCTGACGATATCTCCTCGACTATTGTCATCGTTTCTAGCGTGGCTGGAATTGATAAATAATAATTAATATTTATTATATTTTTATAAGTGCAACAAATTACAACAAAAAGTTCATCAAAAAGGGACCCGAGACTCGTTTGAGTATTTTTCGCTATTTTCCACGCCCACTTGAAAAATTCACCCGGAACAATGAACCAATAAACAAACTTTTTTTTTACTTCCTTCTCCACACCTCTAGGAACTCTATAAAGAAGTCCCATGAAAATCCGACCACTATAAACTTCGATCCATCTCTTGAATATTTTTTGGCTAATTGCACTCGACTTATTGTGAACATTCGTTAGGTTAAAATTATTTTGCGAGACAATTTTAGTATTGGTTTGAGCTGCAGATTGCAGGTCATCATAGTGATAAGTCATAGTAATTGCGCGATTTATCGTAAGTGCGGCACTCGCTGGAACCTTAACGAAACCTTTGTGGTCGTGTGACATCTCTTACACTCTCATTACCAAAGAATGCCCGCTCACCTTATGCCGGGAGCTTATTACTTATTACTAGCAATCATTACTGAATATTCAACATTTATTTATTATTTATTTATTTTATGATAGGTAGCTTCACAGCTACAGACAGTACATAAACATAAAAGGATTATACTAAACATTACGCCAATTACGAAGTACACAGAAAAATAATAAGATAATCAAAGAGTGACTCTAATTAATTGTCGTTAAAGTTTATAGTGTGTATCTATGACATGACATGATTACACACATGACATGACATGACACACACACACACACATGATTTGACATGATTTTTGTACAATTGAGTTAAAATTCTCTAGGTCTTTGACACGCCTACAACAATAATTTATCATCAGTATAATGTTTTTGAGGTATTTACTGTGATTGTATACCAAAGAATAAAAAAAAATCTCAATGTGATCCAAGACACTCAGAGATATTAACAACCGTATCTATAAACAAGTCAAAGTGTTTACTTGAGTAAATGTAATTTTCTAAGATACGATTTTTATTATGTAGTTTAGTAATTGATTGAAGTTAGAACTGTAAAACGTTATAATTCTTAGCTTTGCTTTCTTTGACGGGTCTTACTTCGTTTAAATTCTTGTCTATTGCATAAAAAAAAAACAAAGTTATTACTTAAGCTCAAGTAATTACTTTAAATTGACTATAGATACGGGTGTTAGTATTGGTATTGAAGGACGATGACCAACAAGTTATTAGTATAATTTAACCTTCTACAATGCCCTTAAATTATTTATGTTTTTGAGTTAATATTGACAGTTGACAAGATAATCTTACACAAAACTGTGTCCATGTTTTATTTATTGTAAATGATTAATGTAAAATCTTTATTTTTTTTTTTGTATTTTAATAATTCATCAGGAACGTGTGCACGAAATTTTGTCGGTCATGGCTCGCAGTTTTGTAACTCGATGGGAGTAAGACTACTAGGAGATTTGTTATTTTTTTTTTCTATCATAGCTTCTCACCACCATAACATCTTTATGATGGCAAATAATGTGCAGTTTGAGGCTAAGATTCAAGAAATATATTAAGAAATTGATTTTACATTAAATATTTATTAAAAGAAAGCATACTTTTTTTGTAAAAAGTCTGACGCAAATCAAACACTACCGACTAAAACATTAACATGTCACGTTGTCAGGTGTACGCCTATCCTAAGACGTCCTACCTAATACTTCAGTCGTCTTCATCATCTGCCTAGCTTTTTCTCAGCTATGTTGGGTCGGCTTCTAGTCACCGATGTAGCTGTATAAGTGCGAGTGCGAGTGCCAGTGACTGCCTATCTGACCTCTACAACTAACCGAGTAATACAGCACCCCTTCAAAAAACTGGTTGAGAAATACTCAAGATTTTCGGGCTTCTAATAAACCATAAAAACTCTATGAAAGATTTGTGCCCGTACGTGCTCTCCGAGGCACGGACGGCTCTCGGTATGATAGAGATGGTCTCATATCGCGAAACGATGTTTAATATCTACCCTAGGTTGCAATCATAGCTTGACATCAGGCGATTTGCGGCCAAACGCAAGCCCATTTGAGTATTAAAAAAAACTTGATCGATCTGTGTGGCAGTTATTATTTAGCAAGAAGCCTTACAACTGGGTCTACTACATGAGTATATTCCTTATTTTAGCCATTATCATTGTACATAATACTTACTTTCCCACTCATACCGGTAGCGCGGGTTGAAGAAATAGTGACACATCTCGCGCGCTGTCACTCCACGCACCTTGTGCATCGCCTTCAGAGGATCGGTCACCATGCCGTCAACCTCCATCTCCCTGAGAAATTACAGCGATTGAGCATCCTGGGATATCTGGGACTAACAGTTAGGCCCATTTTAATATTGTGACCGGAATAAACCGTGTAGTATGTGCGTTCAAAGTTAGCCCTCTGTGTGTATGGTCACAAATATGTTCAAATATGTATGGAATCATAGAGATCCAAATTTATGTGTGTAGCATCCCTTACACAGCACCCAAAAACAAATGTACAAACAGCTTCACACTTTAAACTATCTACCAATCCCAAAAAAGAAACATCACATTTTATTTACAGAATTTACCAATCCCTGAAAAACATAACATATCGAATGCAAGAAGAACCAAAGTAAAATATCTACTCTACAAACTAGCTCAAAATTTCCAAGCAATATTCTTACTAAAAACTACTGGCTTACATTACAGATTTTACAATAAAGGTGCTCTTCCGAATATAAATGTCTCTCATCGCGATTGGGCGAGGTTGTCTCCTGTGGTTTGCGGTTCAGAAGAGCACCTTATAACTACATTTTTACCCCCTTATTCATAAGAAATTTAATTAAAGCTTTATAATTTAAATTAGTAGAGCCATCGTGGATCTACACATGAAGTTCAAAGGCTTTTCAAGCTCTGGGTCGCTTAGGTACCACGGGCGCGGGCGGGAGAATCGGAGCGATGGTCTTGTTGCCATAAAATTTTATCGAAACTATGAATTGATCTTCAAATTTGATGGCAAAGGGTTACTTTTGCTGCGATTCTCTAGCCCTTGAAGATGGCGCCCAGGTGCCTTAGTGTACCAGAGCAAACTCTGACGAACAAATGCTAAGCCCGGAAGACACTGAGCCGGAATTGCGTGGTTATAAGTTGTATAAATCAACGATTATAATTTTTGAGGTTACATCTACAGCTTAAATGAAAGATGAATAAAGGGGTACAACATAGGTAAGCAAAAGTAGTATAAGAATAGTATCCACATACCCACTTCTACAAACATTTTCCACGTACCTCCTGTACATCCTCATATCGCCCTCTTCGGCGAACAGCTGCCACCCGATCTCGCCGCCGACGCCTTCGAACGCCGCCTGTATCTGCTCCGTCGATATCCTGTCGATCTGGAAACATCAAGATCAAAAATCAATATTTTGGAAAAAAAATGCACTAGGTCAAGTATAAGTTTTTCTTATATTTGTTCTAGTTTCGAATTCGTTTAGTAGATTTTTACATAATGTACAAACGACAGACAATCAAAATGTGGTAACGTTTTCTGGCAAAAAATATGCCACGTATGCTTGATTATATTTTTGATTTGCTCGCCAACTAGTTTCAATAGCGCTCAAATGTCATCTGACTAAACCGTATTTCTTCTATAAGGGCTGTCAGGGCTCTACGATTTTGGACATGATTTGAAATGCTAATCTTGCATGAAATGTTTTGATTCAATATCCGAGCGTGTAAGCCAACGGACCGCACAGCCATCTGATTGCAGAAATCGGACTTTGACAGATATTTCATTACATTATGTGTCAATCTGTCCGGGCCGCTCTCCAGTTCACTCAATTTGACCGCACCGCAGAACACGCATTCAACAATAAGTGTTATCGTTAACCGGAGGCACTACGAAAAAAGATACACGAAATGTTTCCCTTATCTGGCCATTAACCCAGAATATTAATACCACGGTATTTTCATCTACTACCTGGCCTGGCCTGTGGATGGAATGTATAGTTTGGATGGCATTAAGTTTTTTGGGGCAACGGCGAACTGGGACAGACTTAGTTGAAAGGCTTGATCCAAATAATCCGTCTACTATAATTCAGGCATAAGTACAAATTATCCAGGGTTTGTTGAGGGTTTTCGATAGTATATCGGAGACAAAATATTAAAAAAAGAACTAAAAGTCAATCTATTACTATAGAGGACTTACATATACATTTATATATGACGACTTTCGGTAGGCATGGAAATAAACACCACCTTATTAAGGGAAGGCTTATAAGCCTTCTGTCATATATGACTAATAGGAAAAATTAAGTATGCAGAGGAAAATCTGGCAAGGAACCTGGTTCTGCCCAGAAGGCGAAAGAAGTGTCAAACGCATCATCGCTTTACGAGTGTCAAAACGTGAGCTGAGGCACCTGCGCCACTGTAGACGAGAAAGCTATCAACTATCTTTTCGCTCAAGAAACGTACGAAATATTGTAGGTTCCGTGTCAGTAAAAGGGATGCATATTTTGATCTAATGTTATTGATCACTGCCATTGATACCTCTACGCCGGCGATAACTCCGTCCAACCAAAAACTCGTTTTTAGTCGCTAGCTACTCGGTTCACGCTAATCACCGGGCAGTGGGACCAGTGCCTCAAGAAACAAGATCTCCTTACCTCAGACCAAAAAATGTGGACCGAGAGTCGGTTATCACTGGCAACTCCACCCAATCACGTGTATGGACCCTGGACTTTTAGTTGCTAGATCTACTCGCTTCTCGCTATCAGCCGGTGGTAGGACAGATACCTAAAGAAACATGATCTATGATATCCTTACCTCAGACCACAAAGTGTGCACGGTGAGTCGGTTATCAATGGCCGGCGGTGGTAACTCCACCTGGTCACGTGTGTGCACGCTAGGGGGCACCACACGGGCACACCTCTCCTCCTCCATCTTGTCGAAGCCTGTCTCCACTGCATCGTAGAACTCGTCGTCTGGCAGTGTGGAGTGTGGACCCTCCTGTTGACAAAAGACAATCAGTTTAATATTATTTTAATTTATTTGTTGGATACGCTAGTCTACTTGAGAGATGAACCAAAGCTCTCAATAACCATCCTAGGCAGCCGTCTAAATCGGCTATATAGCGTCGCCGTCATATCACATATTTTTTGGTCTATCTACAATCGTTGCGTTATTCAACATTTGATCCTAGCAAAAACTTTTTCGCAGAATTTGCACTTGCTAACCTCGGCATAGGACTGTGATTCGATAAATGTTATTTGAACAACAGAATCGTGGCCATCTAGAGGCAAGCGAGTGTCGAAAGGGATCACTTAAGATTCGATGGATCAACCATAAAGACGTTATTATATTCATTTGGACCGCCATGCCAGGCAGAAGACCGTCACTCAACAAAACAACAAGGCCACTTCTTTCTCCAATTTTACGAAAATTTGAAATATTTCTCGTTAAAAATGGAAATGCATCTTTAAAGTCTGCGTCCACGTTCGCCGACATATTTAGATGCCCAATTAGTTCCCAGCTGTAACTTTGCAGAATCGAATTGGTCAAACGAACTGTGCCCAGCCAGACGAGTGCATGGATTAGTGCATTTAATTTTCTAATTAGTGAGAGCTTAAGCTGTTTCTGTTATAGGAATATGTTTGCATTCCAATTTAATATCAATATCATAATCTTCCTGCCTGCCCTTGACTCACTATATTGCAGCGCTACACACCCTCAAACATTTTTATCAGTCGCATTATATGCCATTTACGAATTCCACACACACACATTCCATTTTCGTACAGATTCGCATTATAACGGCATTTACTAAATAATTATCTCGAGTTTTCCTATCCAGGTACTTTATTCCCTAAACAGAACAGCCCGTAATACAAAGACAAATAACAAACGTAAACAAATATAATAAAGTAGTAAGTATGAGTAGCCTCTAGATAATATTATTCCGCGTCGTTCCGACCTACATTCATAGAGACAGCCGTGAGGACACGTTAGTAAATGAAATTTAGTTGATTGCGCTATCCACGTGATGGCTGGCCCCGCATAATTATTAGTTACGGCTTACGGCTTGATACGACTGTCAAGCACAAGGGCGTTAGGATTTCCGAAACAGGAAAAAATATGTTTTGAAATTTATCTTAGCTAATAATGAAAGTTTTACATGATAGGAATAACGTTGATGTTGTTTAAAATGTACCTTCATACAATAATTGTTTCTGCTTCATTACTTTAACACCCCAAAGTTGAACTTTATAAGAAGACTGCACGAGAACAGGATCACCTAAACTAAAACATTTCGTTTTCGTTCATTCGGGATTCTTTTTATATAACTCCATACTGCAACGTCCGTTTTATAAGCACTGTGACGGGATGGCCACAAATCAGAATCATACAGCTAGTAAAAATGAGATGAAGTGATGCATAAGTGTGTGCTTGCGGAGAGCTTTTTGGATGTAACGGATACCGCAACGTTTCATGGTTCGAGGTTATTCATATCTTCACTTGCATTCCATAATGTGTGATGATCTTACAATGGGCTTAAAACTAAGGTACAATTACGGACCCTGTAGGGTACAGCTCAGGTTACGATTAAGACACCTAAGGGTGCGTGAACCGCAGGACCAATCCTCATGGCGCCATCTAGACGATGCCTATGTCCAGCTGTGAACTTCATTCAACTAAACGATGGTGAAGAAGATAAAACTTAATCGTTTAAACAAATTATAATTCCCATATCCAACTGGCAAGGCAAGCATGCCATTAGAGTCAAACGAATGTTGAAAAATCGATGCTCCCGACGGCGACGCTAAGGCCAACGCTTTACGATGTCCATTTAAAAGCAGGCGAAGGTAATTATTATCTAGGTAGCTAAGTATAATATAATTGTTCGAATTGGAGTATAAATTATTGCTATTGGTTTCGATATCAGGCCTAGATCATGTGATGAGTGAGGGGATGAGTCAGGGAAAATTTTAATTTTTATAGTAAAATACATCCATCGAATGAAGCTATGTCTGTTGGTGTCTCAGTCTGTTAACTTTTATGCCTTAACGGCTGGAAACTACTAGTGACTTAAAGAACGGATTGGCACACAGGTGGCCATGGTCTGGGGTACAACGTAGTATACTTTTAAACTGAAAGAATGTTCCTATGGGCCATAGGGTAGGGTTTAGGTAGATCTTATAATAAGACAATTATCATAAATATATATTTTCTAGAGGCTCAATTATCAACAAAAGCGACGAAAACGATAAAAATATTATACATAAAGGAATTAATTGAATACTTGACCACCAGCTCTTGAAGATACAACAACAGCTCATAACATGCCATATTTTCTGTTTCTATAAATAAATAAACGAATGACATTTAATATTCTCAGAGTGAGAAGCCGAAATTAATCTATGATATGATTACGTACAAATAAAAAGGTTTATAAAAATACCTCTATAATGTGGTATATCGTCAATCGTGTCTCTTTCGAAAATTATTCCACAAAACTGATGTTCTATTACTGAACTAACACCATAAGTCATAAATAACCTTTTCTTTTGGCAAGTCAACATGGAAATCACGAATTTTGGTAGAAGCCCGCCTATCCATCACCAGTCTAGTCAATTTATACAGACAGCAGCGTATACTGATACTTAGTCGTGATTGTTTGTAAAGGCAAAGGCAACTAAGTATATCAGTTTCCTCACGCACACAGATTTGCTACGGATATTTGTGTACACTACTATGTATCAGCCATTAACTCAAACCGTGACTAGCTGAGCGGTTAAACAATGAAGCCAGTGCTCTCATCATGAAATGATGCATGAAGGTCATTTACGACAATAGTTTGGGATATCGCATATCATGCATACAATGATATTCATTTTGATCAAATCTGCGTATGGCGCTGCTTGTTTCGATAAAACTACAAAGACACGCCGTAATTTTTAGGAGCGAGCAAAAACAGAGCAGATGAAAGAGAAAAATGACAACGTTTGTTTTGTATAAATGACACCATAAAAGTAAAGCCATATTAAATGCATAAGTACGGAAGAAAAAGACATGCTGCGCCGACGCCAAATAAAGTGGGATAAGCGCAGGAGAGTGATGATGATGACTAATATTCTATATGCGAAAGTTACTCTATCTGTCTGTTACCTTTTCTCATCGTAACGGCTGAACGAAATTTGGCAGACAGGTAGTCCATCCGGGAGTACGTTCCCGTAGCATAAATTCCGAAAACCAAAAGCAAAGCCGCGGGCAAAAGATAGTCAAGAATATGGAACAAACAAATCGTTCGATACGAGCAGATGCGGAAATAGTTCAATAAATACCTGAAGAATATTTGGAGGTACATACTTACATCTGATTGTACGAGATGAAACCGCGGAACGAGGCAACCATGTCGGAGTCAGGCCAGATATAAATACTATGAAGTACCCGGTGTAACCCGGTGAGTGGTTCATACCAGCACAAGGGCTTAAAATACCATCACGTAAACATACACCATTTGAATACACCGGTAACAGTGAAATCCCTTGATGAATTTATGCATTTTGAATCATAAATTTGAGAATTTGTAGATTGATTATTTGGCAAGAGCTAAGACCGACTGAAAAAAATACAGTGATTTCATCACGCTCCCAATTTCTTTGGAATCGGCGCAGCTAGTGTGTTCTTGTTCCATACTTCTCTATTAGTCGTCATCTTAATAGTCACGACCTTTCTAGTCATATCAGCTTCACAGAACATGCATCACTTCTTCTTTTACACTTATAGCCAATGGAAAATAGAACGCGCTGTGCTAATTTTCTACAATTTAAAATTGAATTAGATTAAATTAGAAATTTTCTTTATAAATACTGCCCTACTAAGCGCAAAAGCGGTATCTTAATGAAAGTGAGTTTCGAGATAATTGAAGTTATGTAAAAATAGTTTTCAGGTAAAAGTAAGACAAGGAAATCTTTCTTAAGTTTTTTTTTTCAAATGTTTTGAACAACATAGCGCTAAAAGGCTTAGTTCATTAGATGCGTATTTTTTAAAGGTATCCCATGGTATAAAAACAACTTTACCGTTTTGGTTTGAGATACCGCTTTTGTGCTTAGTAGGGCAGAATAGTTGTCATGATTGTAAGATAAATCCCATGTCAAATACCTAAGGTTAAATAAACGATAAGATACTATCTAAACGGCAAAATAAAACACCACCTGAAAATTACCCAGGGGTATCCCCCAAAATTCTCCAAGGACAAAATAAACACATGCTCTTCAAGCACACGTTATCTTTACGAGGCAAAGCTTTTAAACAACAATATTCATAAATTGTATAGTAGGGAACATTTTACCACCTGTTAGTGGAATCCCCTGGCACCGTATGTAGGTTAGATTTGCTTTACGCCCTAAATAAGAACAATGGCTGCCTAGGGGTACCTTTTGTGACCTTTATGGGTTGTATCTGGTGGTACTTTAGTGACCTCGATTGGTGGTGTGATAGTGTCTGGGTTAACGAAGGGTAATTAGTGGTTACTAGTGTCTATTCATCTGTTGTTTTAAGTTATTTGGGTTAGAAGAACGCGCCCTTTTATCTTGTGTGTTATAATAATCACGGCAAAATCGGACATCGTAACAAAAACTTTAACAATGAATTTAGTGCATGATTCTATCGTCATCCGCCTAGCCTTTTCCCAACTATGTTAGGGCCGGCTTCCAGTCTAACCGGATGTAGCTGAATACCAGTATTTTACATGAAACGTCTGCCTATCTGACCTCCATAACCCAATTAGTACCGGGTAATACGATATCCCTTGGTAAGACTGGTTGTCAGAATTGCGGGCCACCGAATACTTGTAACGACTGTCACATATCTACCAACTAGCTTATGCCAGCGGCTTCGCCCGCGTGGAGTTCGATAATTGACCCACGGGATCGCTATACCGAGACGAAAAGTAGCCTATGTGCGATTCCAAACTATAATCTGTCTCTGTGCCAAATGTCATCCAGATCCTTTCAGCCGTTCTGGCGTGATTGAGTAACAAACATCCATCCATCCAAACTTTCGCATTTATAATATTAGTATAGAAGTATAAATTATAGTATAGATGACACCCGGGACCAACGGCTTAACGTGCTTTCAGAGGCACGGAGGAAACTCGGTATGCAATGGGTAGTCACCCATCCACGGACCAACCTAGGAAAGCGCGGTTTAACCTGAAAATCGACCCGAGCAGCTGTTATTAATACTTATGTACATAGAAATTTTTCATCGGTAAGTTAGAATAAAAACTTTTTAGCAAAAAAAAACCGACTTCCAAAAAACACTAAAAAAGTGAAAAATAACTTTACTTTCGGAAGTCGGTGACTATTGTTTGTTTCATTTACTTTTTTGCCACCGACTTCAAGACACACTCACTCACTTTTTTGTGTTTGTGACTTTATGAGGTAACAAACACAAAAAAAAACATACAACTGAATTGAGAAACTTCTCCTTTTTTTGAAGTCTAAAAAAACAGCTGTTCCATACATTTTGAACGTTTATTTTAATAACCGACGAAAATTTTCTATATGGGGGCTTCAGGCTGATGTACTGAATATATGTGGTCACCGTTTTAGCGTTGTTTTCCCTTCCAGCTTGTTTATTGTTCTTATCTGACGACGTAAACATCTCATGACAAACACTACGTATTTTATGGTTATAATAACGTCTTACAACAAATACATAATTATAGGTACTTTACAAACGTTTCCAACATTCTGTCTGACGACAGTAATTATTGTTTTAAACCCCAGTAATTTGTAAAGAGTTTATCTTTACTTCTATAATTTGTTAAATGTCAGTACATATTATTTATTTACTGTAGAACAGAACTAAAGAGATATGTAAATGACAACATTTACATTATGGTGTTCAGATAACTAGTACGATAACACGGCTGACTTTGGTAGAACGAGCATTTTGATCGAAACCTTAAATCAGGGGTTTATGATTGGTTATGCAGTACCCTAGATAGGTTTCCCATTACTTGATTTGAAAGTTAAACGTCTAAACATCATCAGCATTAATATTAAACAGACATTGGAAGCATAAGGTCGGATGTACCAATACAGAGAGTTTGTACATCTGACCTTATGCTTCTGAGCATAAGGTAGGACGTTCAAATGCAGAGAGTTTATACATACGCCCTTATACTTCTGATATCTGGAAGTAAGAAATTAACCGCTTCACAAATATAATATAAATATTGAATCACAAATATAAATATTGAAACTACGAGTTTCACAAAGCAATTTATTCGAAAGAAACAAAACTGTTACCAAGCACAATTAAGCTAATTTCACTAACGCATTTCATCGCATGTACGAGTATATTTAAAGTAATAAGTGAAATGCCATTTGAGTATTTGAACATTCGTGCAATATGCGCGATGGCTTAAATTCCCGCAACACAGTCCCGCAGTCCCGCTGAAGGGTAGCCGGCGCACCCCGTTTGTGGCGAGCAGTGCGCCAGTGACGTCAGTTGGGCACTCCCCAATCCCCATAGAAACACCATGCTATACATAAATAGACAGTCCCTTGACGATTCGTAACCGTAATGATGGCTATTTTCAGACGCGATTCCGGCAATAGTGTTGAATATTTCAGAGGAAATAAAATTTTCGTGTGATAATGTCAATAGCGTGAACAAAAAACTTTTTTGCAAAAAAAAACCGACTTCCAAAAAAAACACTAAAAAAGTGGGAAATAACTTTACTTTCGGAAGTCGGTGACTATTGTTTGTTTCATTGACTTTTTTGCCACCGACTTCCGAAAGTAAAGTTATTTCCCACTTTTTTAGTGTTTTTTTTGGAAGTCGGTTTTTTTTTGCAAAAAAGTTTTTATTTTACCCTTTTTAGTTATCGCATCACACACAAATCCTTGTCAAGTATCAATTTTGCAATTTCTTTTACTTGGATGACAGATTGTTTCCAGCTATTTTGATTTCAAAACCAAACTACTGAACCGATTTCGATGAAATTTCTATGGGACCAATCGGAAAGTAGATCCATTCAGATAAAAGAAGAATTTTTCAAATCGGTTCATAAAGGACGAAGATATGAGGTAACAAACACAAAAATTTCCAGCTATTTTGATTTCAAAACCAAACTGCTGAACCGATTTTGATGAAATTTCTATGGGACCAATCGGGAAGTAGATCCATTCAGATAAAACAAGAATTTTTCAAATCGGTTCATAAATGACGGAGATATGAGGTAACAAACACAAAAAAAAAAAAAAAAAAAAAAAAAAAAAAAAAAAAAAACATACAACCGAATTGAGAACCTCCTCCTTTTTTAGAAGTCGGTTAAAAACAGAAAATGTTATTCAGATAAAAGCTATCTTGGAAAAAACTACATTTACTTAACTTCAAACCATATCTGTCATAAAAATGTATTATCACCAGAACCAAAGGCGTGTGCAAAATTTCAGCTCAATTGGTTAGGGGGTTTGAAATTCAGTTGGAGGATTTGACCAATACACACTATTTAACTGACTAACACGGAAAGTTAAATAAAAAGCATATAAAAGGCTGATCACAATTAGTGTCTGTTTATTAAGTAAAAAATCACAACATAAGTACTATGATTCGTTTCCCATACCCGGCGATCATGTCACCATCGTTCAGCAGAACGGCTCAAATTCAGCAGTATAAACGAGCTATCATAGTAATACTATATTCCGGTTAAAGAAAATCAACAAAGGTTCACTCCATAAAACCCCTACTTTTCACAATAACAATTAATTTCGATGTCACTTCTAGTATTTCACAGTGGTATCTAATTTAAATGCTTAGCAACACTTTTTACTAGCCGTGCCAATCCGTGATTCAGACCATTTATTTTACAAGCATAACGTTATTTTATGATAGACTTGTCACGCGAGACCCGCATTCATTTCGCATGTTTCTTTATGACCAATGAGGATTCCTTGCAATTCTCATTGAATGTTTTTTGACACTCGTTTTAAATAATGATTTATCGCTACGAGAGCGTTCATATCTGGAAGTCTATGACTGAAGTGGAGTCATTGAAATACTGCATTAAAGAGATCATGAACCTTCCAAAGGGAAATCTATGATATAGTTCGCCTGTAACTATGCAACACATAAATACAAATATATTAATGAAAACATATTAATTTTCTCTGGCTTTCTTGCAGAGTACACAAGCTGTGCATAAGCAAGTCAAGAAAACCTTTAGCTCCTGTTTTTTATCTCTCCTTTGTCAACTGAAAACAACATGAAGTAGAAACCTATTGACATTTTTTGAGCCACTTTTTATAAACAAAAACATTATGGTATGAAAATAAGAGATATTACTTCATGGCCTTCATCTTCTAAACTGCATATGACAAAACATTTTCCTCTTTTCAACCTAGAATCTCCACTCGAATCAACTTCTTCTTCTTGGCGTGTCGATGGCAAACTTTCATCAAATATATATATGTCGGAGAAAGCGATAACTTTTAAACATCAAGTTGCTGATTTGACCATTGTAGTAGGGGTAAACGCCGTGACGTCAGATGTTGTTTTAATGGCGGCACGTGGACAGAGTCGTTTTGTAGAGTGGGGATTGTGCCGAGATCACTTTTGCTCGGAACTCCAACCAAGTCACTCCTTCAGAACGAAACTGTCGGTTTGCCCATTTTGTGGAGATTATTTGTTAGTGTTATTTAATGTAAATTTGTGTTAAATAATAAACTGTGATTTTTGTGTACCGAAACCGAAACTATTATTTTAACATTTCATCATGAACCCGGTACCACCGAACCCTAATGTAAGTTAAATAACATCCATTTCTTGTACCAACTTTCTGTGCAAATAAATGACTATTCTATTCTATTCTATTCTATTCTATTCTAATGACAACGGCACTATCGCTCAGCCATCGCTTACGCCGTCATCAGAATTGGGATCTGGACTCGATTCCCACTGGCGTGCTATGTTCGAGATGCAGCAGAAGAACATGATGCAGCTGATCGAAGCCATCAGGACACCAACAGTGGCACCTCAGATCATGCTGCCAGAAATTAATCCGGAGCTACCAGATACCGATCCACGTGCTTGGTGCGATACTATCGATATTTGCCACGACGAACGTCCACTGGAGGGTGCATCGCTTATTATAGCTCTGAGCAAAGCCCTGAAAGGTTATGCGTCATCGTGGCTGTCGCAGATTTCGCATGCAGGCATGACGTGGCAGCATTTCCGCGACTTATTCCTTGCGCGTTATGCATCCACTGAAACTCTTGCTGCATCGCTTGTTAACATCCACAACGGCCGGCCGAAGGAGGGCGAATGTCTCGCAGCGTACGCCAGCCGCCTAATGACTACCCTGTTGGCTCGATGGAAGAATCGAAGCCATGAAGAAATAGCCACGTCGTATGTGCTCGCTCATGTCTCTCAGTTCGACTCTCGGCTTAATCGCTTGGCGTTTACTAGCGAAATAACGTCACGCAACAAGTTACTGCAGGAGATTAAGGCGAATGCAAGTCTGAAGCGAAAGTTCGATCGCAGTACCGGTGATGGCGCCACTGATGCAAAGCGTTTAAAGCCACAAACTTCCACTATGTTCACGTGCCATAAGTGCGGAAAACCGGGACACAAAGCGGTGAACTGTCGTTCGAAGTTTACGCAGCCTGCTGGAGCTAACGCCCAGAAAACTACACCGGCGGCGACTTCATCGGGTTCCAGCAAAAGAATAACGTGTTTCCGTTGTGGAGAAGCTGTACACATCTCTACGAACTGCCAACGCGGCAGTGCGGGTGGCGCGTCATCGTCGGCGGGTGGCGCGTCATCGTCGGCGGGCAGCGCTGCCAACGCAACGGCGGAGCGACGCGTCGATAGCTGCGAAATAGCAGGTGTTTGCGGGCAATTGGAACAATCCGGTGAGTCGTTTTCATTTTGTTTGATTCCGGCGCCGAGTGTTCTCTCGTTAAACAAAGTGTAGCTTATAAATTCTCGGGCAAACGTTCACTTTCAACCGTGCAAGTAATTGGTATCGGTAATAATTCGAATGTTTTTAGCACTGAACAAATTCTTAGCGATGTTGTGGTCGACAATAACGAACTGTCAATTTTATTTTACGTACTACCCGACGATTGTATGAAATACGATGTTATGATCGGACGCGATATTTTGACACTTGGCTATACGGTACATTTAACTGAATCTACCCTACGTATTTCGAAAGTCACAAATGTAGGTTGTTGCTATTTACCTCCCGTAATTGATCTTGACAATGTTGATTCTGATATTTCAAACGAAAACAAGGACCGGTTGACGTCCCTTTTGAATGAGTATTCGAATGCTTTTATCAATGGCTTACCGTTAACTTGAGTGACTACGGTAGAGACATCCGATCGATCTTGGCAAGATGCACTAGAAGACGTCCAACTTGCATTAAATTGTTCTGTCCACCGTGTCATAAAAGCAAGCCCACTCGAACTTTTGATAGGCCGCGTAGCTAGACCCCTAAATCTTTTAACGTTAGACGATACCGAAACGGAGATTAACCTTCACGAGACGAGAGAGCAAGCGGTAATAAATATTGACAAAAATGCAAATTATGAAAAATTAGATTTGATAAAGGTAAAGCTAAGTTGGTAAAATTTGATGTTGGTGATCTAAATTAGACCCCAAATATAAGGGACCGTTTAAAGTTCTAGAAGTACTTGACGGTGATCGTTATCTTTTAAAATCTTTGAATGGTAATAGAACCTACAAGTACGCTCACGATCGTATACGAAAGATGCCTCTAAGTAGTGTTCCTAATGAGTTAAACGTAGAGGACGGTAATGAAAGTACCTCCACCGAGTAGTAGACACATACCATGGCTATTTGGTCGCACCGTACGCACTAGTCTGCAGTCGTAACTGCAGCTCACTTGTGAGCTGTTCAGGGGGCGATGGGCAGCTGGTGGTACGGCGGGGACCTGGGTCTCAATGGAGACTATTGTTGTTTTGGTCTTGTACTGACCTGGGAGTCGCAGACTCTATGTGATGTGTGTGGTCGTATCACATGAGGTGATGACGACATGGGTGGCATAAGTGTCACTAGCTGCTGCGGCAGCTGGGCCATGAGCGTTGTATGTGATCGAAGTTGATTTAGTTGCTGAGTAAATATGATTGAGACTTAGAGGAACCTTTTGTTTGACAACTGTTATTTTCAAGTTATGCTTTTCCATAAAGTTGTGGTCAGGTTGACCGAGCCTGTACTGTTGCTCCAAATTTGACTGTTTGGTTACAGGTACTCACGAGGACGTGTAACTTGTCAGGCTGGCCGTGTCGGAGAAAGCGATAACTTTTAAACATCAAGTTGCTGATTTGACCATTGTAGTAGGGGTAAACGCCGTGACATCAGATGTTGTTTTAATGGCGGCACGTGGACAGAGTCGTTTTGTAGAGTGAGGATTGTGCCGAGATCACTTTTGCTCGGAACTCCAACCAAGTCACTCCTTCAGAACGAAACTGTCGGTTTGCCCATTTTGTGGAGATTATTTGTTAGTGTTATTTAATGTAAATTTGTGTTAAATAATAAACTGTGATTTTTGTGTACCGAAACCGAAACTATTATTTTAACATTTCATCATGAACCCGGTACCACCGAACCCTAATGACAACGGCGCTATCGCTCAGCCATCGCTTACGCCGTCATATATATTTGGCCCAAAACTCAGCCACGCGAACTCCGCTCGCTGATATAGTCATAAGATCGTCAAGTGTGCAGGTGTTAGGGCATGCAGCGCGAGATGGAAGGTGGGCCATTGTCTGTAGCGACGCACCGCATCCACACTTGAATCGAATCAACTAAAATAGAGTTCAAAGTATCGAGGTCTTATCACTCTGAGTCACATCCAGCCATACGAATTATATTACTACCACATACAGCTCAAGGTTACCCGATTACATCAACTGTGAGACCAGTACATCTGTACCCACAATTGTGCTTTGTTCTGGGATATAGTGAGGGAATTAGCACATCAAAGAAATCCTGATGCGTTTGGTTGTTGGCAGAACACTAAACACTTATTGGTTGGTTTTATGTTATCATAGGTAACTGACGTTTTTTGTTTTGATTGGCTTGTGTTGTGGAAAAACTGGAAATAGTGCAGATAATTTGCATTCTTTATCTCCGAAAACATACACCTGGAGTTGACGAAACTGAAGTTAATAATCTATGTAAGATTCTGGGGAAATCTAACAATGTAATGCTCGATTTGACTAACACTTAAAACACTAGTTGACATCTAAATTAGTTTCCCAATAAAATCTCACGGTTTGACTTTCAACTTACAGTGTTTATGAAAACGGGTAGGTTTGTGTAGTACCATTATAATTTTATTATTTAGCCATGACCTATGGAATAAAATAATTCTAGTTAGTAACAAGTCCGCAAACTGAACGACAGTCCTTCAAAATGTGTGAGCCACCATCTGTTTGTATCACTATGAAGACTTGCTTAAGACTCTTTACCGATGTCAGCAGTCTTTCATTATACCTGTCGTTTAGAAATTGCAGGTCAATGAAATAAATTATATAGTTCTGTTCTTTTATACTATTACGAATATGAGCACTAAGGAAGGGAGTCTAGAAAAATCAATCCCTAAACTTGTATTTTTTTCCAATGGGAAATTCCACCAGACACGCCTTGTTGTAATAATTACATTTGATATTTCGATATCCAGTAAACTACAATTATTAGTAAGTTCGTGAGTATTCGAATAACAGTGTTAGAACGTGGTGTCTCGTAGATTAATACATTCAGTAAAAAAAAAAATATCGGAAATGGATAATTTGTTTATAGTTCAAAATTATTGTTATGTTTTTTTTTTGTTAGATTGGCACAACTGTTTTCCATTTTGGCGCGGAATTAGAGTTGCATCTGTTGTATAGATTAAATGCAGTGCTGTTTCTAGTTAGATCATAGTGTGAATTGCGAATTTCATAATGGACAAAAACATCGAACAAAGAGTTTGTCTTAAATTTTGCATCGACAATGGAATTTCGTGTGCGGAGTCCCTGAAAATGTTACAGAAGGCTTACGGTGAATCGATTTGATCAAAAACACGTGCTTATGAGTGGTACAAAGCGATCAAAAGCGGTCGAGATGTGATGGAAAATTTACCTCGCTCTGGTAAGCAGTCAAAGTCAGTTGACCGTTTTCTTTGACTGTTGCGGTGTTGTGCACTCGGAATTCTTGCCGGAAGGTCAAACAGTAACTTAAGAATATTATTTGAGTGTTATGCGGCGTTTAAGAGAGCAAATTCGACGAAAAAGGCCAGATTTGTGGAAAGAAAATTGGATTTTGCACCACGATAATGCGCCTTCGCACAAATGGCCATCATAGTGAACGAATTTTTGACCAAAAATTTAACAAATACCATCGAGCTCGTCTTATTCACCAGATATGGCTCCAGCCGACTTCTTTCTTTTTCCTAAACTCAAATTACCACTTCGTGGCACCCGTTTTCATTCGGTAGTAGACATAAAGGAGAATTCGCGGCGAGAACTGAACTCAATTACGGAAAAAGCGTTTAAAAATGTTTTAACGATTGGATTATTCGTTGGCGTAAGTGTATCGTTTCTGAAGGAGCATACTTTAAAGGCGATAAAATAACTTTGGTGAATAACATTTTGTTTATTATTGATCGTTTCCCGGTATTTTCTTGACAAAGCAGTAGTATAATAATTAGTAGCACCACTACAAATTATGGGTATTGAAGAATAACGTTTTGTATAGCTCTAAATGCTTTAACTAGTACAAAGTCAATTTAACACTCATCCATCACCCTCCATACTCCTACATAATGGTACGCTGCAACTCTGTTTCTAGAGTTCAGCTCTAGTAGCAAAAGTAAGACAATCCCACTACCACACAAACTCATCACCCTATCTGCTCCTTTCCACTCTGAGTGAACACAGCACGTTTCATTCTCTCCTAGCCATCCTATCACTCACTTTCTTTTCTTTCATACCATTCCTCACACAACCCATGCATCTTTTCTTTGGCCTTCATCTTCCTTTATAAACATCATTCTCCTGCCCTTATCCCAATTTATTCGGGGTCGGCGCAGCATGTCTTCTTTTTCCATACTTGTCTATTACTAGTCTTCTCATCGGACACCTCCTTTCTTTTCATATCATCCTTCGCACAGTCCATCCAACGTGTCTTTGGACTTCCGCTACTCTTAAACCCATCCACATACAAATAAAACTAACATCAAAACTTAAACCTTACCTCTCCCTCTACTCACGTAATACAAAATTATACTTCCCAATATTGTATAACTATCACTTACTTCGATGAAGAAAAAAATCCAAGTGCCAAAGCCAAAAGTCAGAGGCCCATGGGCGGCATAAAACTCTGATACCAGGGTAGACACCAAGCACACGATAAAAAAAGAAGACTTTTCAATACAGTAAAAACAGTCGACCATCTGGACAAAACATCCACCTAGCTCAATGACATCATAACAAACCCTAAGTTGCGCCATCGGAGTCGCTTGTTACGGGACCTAGGAGTATGACGTCAGAACCGTAAACGTCATGATGAGGGGAAACGAATGTGCCTTTTTATAGGCGACGCGGTATTTGAGAGACCTTACCAAATGATGATGTCATGGAATTGAGTGGAAGGTCAGTAGATAGTCTTGAATTGATCTGCACTGTGTTGTCAGAATATGGGGCATTTATTACATGGGTTAAAATAGGTAATTGTAGATGGATACTAGCTTTTCTGGGGTTTCGTGTTATTAGTTTTTAGTTTAGTTATTTCTCTATCGGAGTGCACAGTATACTATGTTTTATCCCAGGTCTACAGCATTGTGCCAAAGTTCATCGAAATCCGTTGAGGTATTGAGGTGTGAAATGGTAACAGACAGATGGACAGACTGAGTTATTTTCACATTTATAAATGTTATTAGTGGGTACGAATATAATGTATGGCGTTGAAATTAGTAATAGACACATGAATAATACTAAACCACATGGCTCCAACCACGATAAGAAAACAATGGGAATATGAGGATCGTTGGGTTCAGTTGATTCAACACAATGTTGTCAACAGTAAATACTTAATAGGTACGTAATAAATATGGTGCAAATAATGAATTTCGTAATTTTCCTGATTATTTGAAAAATTTCAATACATAATCCGATTAGGAAGGAAACAATAACGAGTTAATGGCAGCATGAATACGGAAGAGCAATAAACAACGTACCAAACCAACAGCGATAATTGGCACTTACAATCTACATGAGCTGCTATTATAACTTTCCTTTGATTTGATTGTTGACGGACAACTCAGAACAGTCCAAGACCAATCATGTAACTATCGACCACAAACTGACTAAACCCACGTTTGAATTACTTTTGAATGCAACAAAAATATCGTTAGGCCCATTAATACCACAAAATAACGTAGCGCTAAACGAATTTAAAGCACCGTTCTGTTGCTATCAATCGTTTTAAGATGAGTGAGACAGAGTGTTTTTTTTTAATGTTTAGAGCCAAACGCATTAGTAATCTGTGGTGTAAACGAACTGCCGAGCCCAAAACTGCAAATGTCCTCCCCCCCCCTGTTTCTAGGAAAAAGGATGACGTAGAAAGCATAAACAAAATTATGGTGGTACCTACAAGAACTTTCCATGGAATCGAAGCCTTACAAGAGCGTATTGAACGTCGATTAATTATACTTCAGCACACAAATGAAAGTGGTGTCATCAATTATACTCGACCATGGCGGAGTTTGATTCGATGTTTTTTTTAACAATATTAGAACGTAATGACTATGACGTAAGCCCAAAAATTTAATAGAAAGGTAATCAATGGGTTAGCAACCGAAAATTAATGTAAGTAAAAATATTGTGACACTCAAGGAAACGACATTATAATAGTTTCAGACACTGAGTTAATAGGGTAAAATATAGTCTTGTAATGTAATGACAACAATTGAACAAATTAGAGCCCAAACTTTTTAACTCATTTGACCTACAAACTTGAACTTCATTATAGAGTGTTCAGCCACGTACATTTCTCTCTAGTAACAAAAAGAGTCTCAAAATGTCACTTGGCTACAAGTACATTGAATGATTGGGTAAATATTATACTTTTCATCGAAATATTTTTTACGCACAGGGGAAAATGGTAGTCTAAACATTCATACAACGCAACGTTAAGTTAGATGAAGTTAACATGTTTAGAAAGCTAGTATTTTCAGCAGACTAACTAGCAAGGATACAGATACTTTTTCAAATACGGCATTAAAATAATTGCTAGACAGGATCAGGTATTGATTAGCTGCACTGAACAGAAAAATTCTCAACATTTATGAATTCAAAGTCCGCATTAACACACAAATAATTGCAACGATTACTGAAACCTTCAATGCTTCAATATATTAATAATTTTATTATTATCATAGTCTGACATTCGCAGCCGCGTGGGACTGGCCGTGGCCTTAAACAAATACCACCACCATTCTACAAACATAAACCAAAAATCGACTGAAAATAAACAAAAAAAAACATCAATTGACTTTGATTTAAATGCCAAGACATCAGTAAATGTTATGACAGGCAACGCGTTAGATATAAATAAAGTTTACCACGAAATAGGGTTAGAAAATCGATAGGCATTGTGTTCGTTAACCTTCTACTAATCGGTTTACACTCAATCGGAACCGATTTTAGTGGATATTCGTGGGTGAAATGTCGATGGAAATAAATGATCTAAACAGTAGCAAGGTCATGGTTAGCGATAGGATAAACTTCGTTTTGTTGCAGTCACACATGATTTTTGTTCGCTGAAATGTATTTTTAACATAACGTCATGCATGCCTGTCAACGTACAAGGGATAGGCAGAAGTGTACTTATAGCAGATCACGTGAAATGTGTGTTTAGTGGAAATAAATCATGATCAAGGGGCGTATTTTTGCACTGAAGCTGCCCAGAAATTTAAAAATTTACCCTCAAATATCAGATGCTGTTTGATCTGAATATTTAGTTATTTATAGCATAGACGACATGTACAGATAAGACATATTATGTACGACGAAAAAAATAGTTTCATCATTCAACGTAACCTTACGGTATGTCTTGTTTCCCTAAATAAAGGAAGCATTTGAAACGTTCAGCAGAAATCAATAGTGTCATCAGGTAACTTAGTCACCTATGCCATGTACTTTTCAATGACTAACTTTTTATAGGACATCAGATAACATCATATTTATTTTTAAAAACACGTTGCTATTGTGTATAGCCCTGTATGAGTCACTAGTTGCAGTAGCCAAGTTTTAATATTCCTTAATGCGATTAGAATGCAGACCGGTCATTGTCTTATAATCACATAAAATGTATAATGGAAAGTTATTGCGTGTTGATACTCTTGGAAACACCTCACACATATGTTACTTAGTAGATGTACACCACAATAATAGAAATAAATTCATACGAGCTTTTGTAAATAATCCAATGACGATTTAATTTTATTTTAAACATGCTTTCAATTTCTTAGTTTGTTCTTTGTGTTTTTTTATTTTTATTCTTTTAATTTTATTGTCATATCAATTCATGGTCGTTATAGTTATTTATAATCCAATCAATCACAATTTAATCAATTATAATTTTATTCAGTAATTTTACATCCAAATGTCTTTCTCTGTTTAGTGTTGTATACAGCATTGAGTGAATGATTTGATAGTTTACTTTATTATTGTTTTAATTATTTTGTGTATGTATAAGTCAATAATATAAATATGTTATGTTAAACCGTTTTTTGTGCATGTGGTGTTAACCTGTAATTAATTGTTGCACTTGTAAATGTTACTCTAGTCATTAAGTCAGAAATGTACATAGTGTAAACAATTGTTGGTTAACCTAAATAAAAATAAATAAATAAATAAATATGCTTAGACGTAAATAGCACAGAAAATACAGTTTTTACTTTATAATTATGTGTTAGTGCAAGTGTTAGTTCGTTGTTATAAATTAGTGCAAGGCGAGCGAGTTTTCAAACGAGAAATGGCCAGATGGTGGCATAACGCAGCTAGGATTGCCGGCAGACGAGACTGGTTTTCAACAGGCTCCTAAAAAATGAGGAGCTTGTATACTGCACACGTTCCATGGACGGATTGCAACTCGGAAGTTGACCAAAATTTGGAGGATACAAGGAGAAGAAATTGACCTGAAACGAAATTCAGATGACATAGATAAAATTTCGTTTGTATCGTAGATAAGGCGTTTACTCGACTAGAATGAGAGCATATTATTTATCGTGGAATAGCATTGTTTTAGATGAATTTTCAATGATGGGATATCAGGTATCTACAAAGCAAACTACAACCGCTACACAAGCGTAACTGCATGAGTGCATGCCACATGTTTCATTAATGTTAGCTCCTTTCTCAGATCAGAAAGGAGCTAAAGATTAGCTCTAGATAATCTCTCTAAGTACCTACATATCGAAAGGTCTGACTTTAAAAAAAACACGATTATTATGAATTTTTTCTCGTTTAAAGCTCTAATGCGACTAGAAAAAATCCCAGCGAAAAGTATATTATTAAACTACGTTTAATTTACCGCCTTTTACCAAGAATGGTATGTCAAGTATTCAAAGCCATACATATTTAATTACTAAGCTATTATAGGGCTACTATATTTCTTTACAATTTATGATCGCATGCAGTGATTAAGGTTAGACGTCTCTATCAACTAGAGTGCGTATGGCTTTAAATCAAAGAAGTCATTTTTCGATTGATTGGAGTAGTATGACCATTTTTTTACGAGCAATCAGAATCAAAGGCAATCTGAAAACTAGCTTTCAACTTTGCCCTTAATAAGATATCCCATTAAGGGCAATATTGAAGACGTCGAATTAGGTTAACAAAGTTAGACGCAACGACGTTTAGAAATGGCGCCAATTATGGTTGCTCCGAATGACTGAAACCTTCTTCTCTCGTTTTGGGTTTAAACTGCTTTAGATGTAGCGGTACAATATGAGCCAGTAAGCAAGGTTCTCGCGGGGCAACCTGTCCAGAGTCGACCACTTTTCAACCTTATTACTTAGGGCATAAGGTTATTTAGACCATCAAACTGAACCACTCTCCCTAGATAACATGAGTCGAAAAAAAAAATGGATTTCCCATACAAAATGTCGCATCGGCTGGCGAAATTAGAACAAAAAGTCCAAATTTTTTCGACCCATATTTCTTGAACTATTGTTGTCGATTTTGATTGTCTGAACCTTTAAGAATCGCCACTTATGCGAGATGCTGAATTACACATAGGTACCTAGTTACCAATACTAGTTTAAGGAAGAACACGTAATTCGGAAGTACCTCATTATTACCTACTAATTGTAACACGCACACGCAAATCATCTACGTGAAATACCTCGCCGTATGACTCAAGCCTAGCGTAAGTTAGTCTAGCTATCGAGTACCTTTTACACAATAATAACATAAACGCCGCCCGATCAATGACAAGTGGGCAGGTTACTGAACCCCACCCCAGTACTTGCACCTAACTTAACGACCTTTGTAGTTTGTTGTATTCAACGTAAATATTCAATATTGATGGGCCAACAGTGTACGTCAATCAAAGTGCAAAGATAAATTACACGTGCGTTGGATGCAGAAATACGTAAATAAGTTTCTTTATTAATTGTTTATTACTTTTATTTCCATTATCTTACAAGTATATAATAACTGTTACAATTGATACTACTACTATTTATTAATTATCCCTCTACTTCGTGTTAAAATCGGCAAAACTATTCCCATATTTTTTCTTTGAAATAATCATAGTTTTAATATTGTACTGATGATATTGTTCTTATGTTATCACTTATTTTTGTGAATGCTGGTTGACCAGTGATTAGCGACTGTGTAAATCCAGGACTGTAAAAACCTGTACTTAAGATATGTTGTATAAAAATACTGAATGCTAGATTAACCAACCACCTTGATCCCTTGGATTGATCCTTGTTGATATTCCGCCAATTCGCACTAAGCGTTTCCAAACGCCTTTTATTATGCGCACAGCAAAGGAGTGGAACTCTCTGCCTGCGTCTGTGTTTCCGCACGCATTTAACCCTAATCTCTTCAAAGTTAGAGTAAACAGGCTACTTCTGGGTAAGCTCGCTCCATCGTCGACTCTGTTTCTGTCACCTCTGACCTAGACTAGTCAAGAGCAAACGCATCTTAAAAAAAAAACAAAAATCAGCCAAACTCCACCTTTTTTGCAGACAGTTTATTTGATTTTGATACCAAGCGTATCACGCAAACTGAGTTACGAGACGAAAACAGGCAGACTTTAAAATCTTCAAGTTTTTTTGGTGCCATCGCCAAAACGATTAAACATTACAGTGTTATCGAACTATACACTGAATGCAACAAAAATTAAGCATTTTGAGGTAACAATGTGCATTCCCGTCGAACGGTTCAGTGAATGGAATAAAAAATATGCAAATATACAATTATTCTACATCGTTTATGCCACTTGCATATAAAACAGATGAGTATCGTATAAGTGCATTTGGCACATTGTCAATGATCCATTGTCCTATAGCCAGTTACTGGAGCCATGTGGCATGTTGACCTAGGCGCCGTGCCAGGTGGCTTGGCACTAGGGCTGACACTCTCAAGTTTTTCCAAAACATTGAGCCAGACGTAGGCAAGAGTCACCCAGAAGAAGACTGTCATAAAAAAATGTAGAACATCGTCTCTGCACTTACTTTTTTTTTCCAAAACTCTCTATGTTACTTAATGTATGGTCGCGTACTGTATTTTAATCGCAGATACAGTTAACAGTACAGTCTAAGTTTTATACGTAGTGACCCTAGCGAATCTAAGAAGTATTACGGGCTAGGCTAACTTACGATATAAGCACAAATGAGCTCTCGAGATCGACAGGCGGATTAGACTGGTTGCAGTCGCGATAATCTGGCACATGCCTAGCCAGCACTAATCTGTCGACATTCCAGACTGGCTAGGTTAATTCAATGACGAATGATACACAATTACACATTATTATGAGCGTATGTCAAAATATGTCATGTAACTAATAGACGTCCTGTTCTAGGTGGAGCAGAAAAAAGAGTACTATTAAGAATTAGGAGGAGGCCTTTACCCAGAAGTGGGAGAAATCGGTAAAATTAACCAGAAATTGACCATGACAAACCCTCAAAAAGGTTTTACTTAGCTGTCAGTTTAAATCTAAAGAGCGGACGATAATCTATGCAACGAAGCAACGCCACAATACCGACCCACTTTTCAGAACACAATATAGATGTCTATTTGTGTCGTTTAAGAATTCCCTTATCACATTATGATTACAGAAACTCTGAGACAAGATCAC
Organism: Standfussiana lucernea; assembly: GCA_964057025.1. Lineage (NCBI taxonomy): Eukaryota > Metazoa > Arthropoda > Insecta > Lepidoptera > Noctuidae > Standfussiana > Standfussiana lucernea. Next base: position 5,540,519 of record OZ059803.1, on the reverse strand, counting down.
ATGTTCTTAGACAAACACCTGAAGAGAATACGTAGCCCGTCTTATCTACATCTTGCGAATTATGAAGCTGATAAGCTGAAGTCTTATAAACCAGATTAGCAATATTACCTCTGCCCTTGTAGCAAGCACAGCGTATGAGTCTAGAGGTCCAGACCTTTACAGAAACATATCCGATGATGTGTGCCACGAACGCACTCCAATCACGTTTTACGTGAGAACATCCGTCGTCTGCGATACTAATGTCGTAGTGTCCTATACTTATTTAGCGATCAATGGTGTCGTCCTACAATGTTTGTCGAAGAAAATACAACTTTGCCTTTGTATCATCGCTTTATTGCAGATAATATTTGCTTTTCACGTTTGCACGATAAAAGGTGGTTGTAATAAATCTGCTGTAATTTCAAAACATGTTATGCACGAGAATTGCAGTGAAGAGTAAATAAATAGTTATTAGTTTTTTGTAATTTGACTTGGAGATCTTTATGAAGTCATTACTAAGGTACTGGCCCTTGGTTATTACTTATTTCAGTATGGTGTGATGGTAACGAGTATATAGGAGAAAGGATTCAAAATATAGTAAAATAAACAATAATCTACTACAAGTACAAGACGGGCCCATACCATGACTAACAACATCGATGGGGCGAGAAACAGCTGATTCATCTTATTCCCTCAGTCATCTAAGATAACAAATCAATCATAACCACACAGGAAAGTTTACTGTTGTTTATCAACAATCAATATTTCTATGTAAATTGTTTATTTATTGCTCTATCTACAATTCTACAGGCTTCAACTACAAGTTACATGATCGAAACTTTCCAAGATACGGCTTTCCTCCGCGCACTATATTTTTTATCGGAGAAAGAATGTTGGCGATGATGCAGAAAAACTTAAGTAAACACCACTGTGTCTGAAATAATGTCAAAAAAACCTTAAAACGCAGTTGTTCAACTTTGCGAGTTACGCAAGACTTGAACCAAATCGTCAAATTGCACGTCCGTGCACTCTTTTTGGGCCTCAATTTGTTGTAAAAATTACATAATAATTGTTTATATCAACTGTATTATTAACCTACATAAACAACCACAAAGTGTTGAGTTGTCAGGTTGAGTTGACAACTATCGCAAAGAGCATGCTCACTACTGCATGAGCGATATCAGACGATTCGCAAAAGGGTGTTACATAACATCGACGTAAGTGGTAATGAGCGAAAAATATAATACGCATATTCCTAGGAAGTAAACGTAATAAAACTGTGCATAATCCTTTCACTTTCTTTTTATTATTTCTTTACGTTTTTAAAGTGAATAGTTTCCTTTCGGAATTAGCAAGCGTAAAGTAATTAGTAGTCCACTCAGTATTTGTCACAAGGACTTCTTTAGCCACAAGGAAAGGGGTATCTAGGACCACAGTTTCAACATTATTTCTTAAGCAATCGAAATATGGGGCAATGAAGCTAGTCCAGTGACCAAAAGCTGGTTCATCGCCAATCTTAATTCTGGTTGGGAAATTAGACTGTAACTTGTCTTCTATATCCGTTATAAACAAAATGTTACGTTATATTTCACATCTTAGATTAAGCATTGCGACTATTTCCGACTATCAGGGAACCTTTGAAACCCACCATTTTGATGTTAAACTATTGATTAATGCATAACTATCATGCAATTGGGCTAACGGACGAAGTTGTTAACGCTGATAAGTAATGTCAATATGTATCAACTTCTTGTTGTAATTAATGTCACCACTTGACATCTCACCAATATTTTAATTCTGTATCCATCTTTGGTAAGATTATTAATCATTATAGTGGAAGAGATACAGGTATTGTTTGTAGGTCAGTGTACAAACTAGATGCGACGGATCTGAAACCGGCTGCTCCGGCTGTATCATGCGCATGCCTTTGCCTTTTCGAATTACAACTGCACTATGCAAGTTGTATAATTGTTGGCCCTTGCCTGTGTCAAGGCAGAATTTTGGACCACATTTTATTGACACTGGAACTTTGAAAAGACTATGATTTTAAGGTACTGCCAGACAAATGTAGGGGCAAAGTTGACAAGTAAGTAAACTTTGCCTTAGCGTGCTCCGAAAAAGAGATGAAGGTGATTCGAACTTTATCAACTTAAATGAATCGATGGGATAGACAGTTACCCTATAAGCTTTATTTAAAATGGCAATAATCGACGTTTATTATAGAATGAGTTTGTTATGTTAAGTGATAACATTACCAACACTTTAAACTTATCAGTTAACGGATTAAATCAAATAATTGCAAGTAGAGAAAAAGTAGCCAGCCAAGGTTACTTTTTATAGCAAAGAAAGAAATGAGTTTCGAATTACTTTCTTTTGTAGAAAAAAAGTAGTAGTACAAGAAATCTGTCCTTGGTTTGTTCATGTCGTTAATTTGTTAAAAATCCTTCGCCTTGCACCAAATATCACAAAGGGGCATACCACCATACATGAATCGTATTGAAAGGTCACGAAAATTACGATTGTGTGATTAACGAGATGCCTTTAACAAAAGTTGGGTTGCCATAAGAGAGTTTGATGCTAAAGTTACCTGATGAAATTTTCCTAAATCCCCAAAATTATTGGAAATGTAACAAAAAAAAACATGATCTGTTTTCATTCCGCAAAACCCGATAACAGCGTTGAAGCGTTCTAGGAAAGAATAATGAAACACTTGTACAAACAAACCACGTATTCTTACAGAAACTGCACAGGTAACAGTTAGAGTGACCCAACATGAAACACAGCTATTTATACCTAATAAACCATGCAATCTATCATGTAAACATTCAGCTTATCGAACTGTAACATCGCTGACTCAACACCATACAACATACCTGACGCAGAATCTTCTTGAAAATTTTAAACTTCATATCGGCAAAATGAACTCACTTCAACACAATATAAACATCACAGAACTTAATGGTAACTAATTTTATATCAAGGCTAGAGATAAAAGCACAGAAATAGCGGCAAAGTCAACGAAACGCGAAAGTAAATAAATAAAACGAAATTATGTATGGACGGACGTCCGTACGGTTTGGCGTCCGCGCCCGAAGTGACGCTCGGGTAGAAAATAATTCTATACACGATACGCCAATAAAACATTGTATAGTATGCAGCAACGTGGATATATCGCTAAGTAATTTTCACTTCCATAAAAACTGGGAAAGTTGTCTTGTAGCTGTTAACACATATTATCAGTGATATCGATACTGCAATCAAGACTCTATTAGATCTTATTTTGCTCGATTATAAGGTACGTTGAATCTGCATATCGAATGCATAATGTGCAGTTTCTCTGATCTTGCTCGTGGTGTATTAGTGGTTACAAATTCTGCCAAGAAGCTGGCAAGAATATGGGAGGCAAAACAGTATTGTAAAGGATATACATATGAAAGGATGATGCCATAGACATAAAGCCTCAAAAAAGACAATTCGGTCAAAACGTTGAGATCGCATATACGAATTGACACAGTTTATTGGCAGTTGTATCAATTTAAATCAATTTTGCAAGAGGAGAATCAATCGTAACTGCAGCTATCGTCAATATACCTACGAAAAGATATGGTGGATATACAGAGTAAACTGCACGTCCATATTAAATTAATGTGATCATAATTGCCATTAATTAACATTTTTATCTCAACTAATTGATGAGTTATTAATATTATACTGATGACATGACATTGCTGTATTAGTTTACTGAATAACACAACATTACGCCTGTAATTCCCGAAGGGTTAAGCACAGGTGTAACTAAAACACCCACATTTCGCCAGTTATGTTTAAGTCCCAGCCTGTAACTGTCCCACTGCTGGGCAAAGGCCTCTTCTCATATAGAGAAGGAACGAGCATTGATCACCAACCGTCTTCAGTTTTTCTCGAATTTTATAAATGGAAAAATAATATGAAAATGTTCCGATAAGTTTTTGGGAATCTGTAGTAACACCAACAGAACTCCTTTGAGCATCCGAATACGGACTCCGTACGCTTTTTCTACACAGCCGTCTTGACGAGTACGGTAGCCTATCTATATTCGGACAAATGAAAGAAAACTAACAATAATATGGTTTCTATAGAAGGGGATGATGAATCTTGATGGGTAAAAGAAATGTTTAGAAGAAAATTATAGATAATATTTTAAACATAAACTAGCTGATCCGCGCAACTTCGTATGCGTAACATTTTTGATTGATGCTCCGCTCTTATCGGTCGCAGCGTGATGTTATATAGCCTATAGCCTTCCTCGATAAATGGGCTATCCAACACTAAAAGAATTTTTCATTTCGAACCAGTAGTTAATGAGATTAGCGCGTTCAACCAAACAAACTCTTCAGCTTTATAATATTAGTGTAGATTAATTCTGATAGGTACCGACAGAGCGGATGATAATGCATCAAATGGCGGAACAATACCCTAAAATCAATGAGGTCCGGGGAACGCTGGTATTGAGTAGCCGTATTCCAGTTATCTATAACGTTCCTGAACCAATCGGTATTGTTCCGTCGAGCTTGTCCGATATAGGCGTACTCGATGTCGTTCATTTAAACTTGGCCGCTAGCTAAAATGCCATATGCATCCGAAAACGGGTCAACGACCAAATGTAATTGCGCCATTACACAACTTGACATAAGAAGTTCAAGATCACATCTGTAGCATAATTATTTTAGATGAATCTTGGAAATTACTTCATGATAGGTTTAGTTATTTTTATGTCATTACTAACTGTTGCCCGGGACCTTTGTCCGCGTGAAATTATTATAAAAACATTACTTCCCTATTTGAATCGGATTTTTTAACAATTTCGAGGGCTTTTATTTTTTGCACGGATCCCTAATTTTTTTTTCTAAATGAAAAGCCTAAGTTACTCTTTATAACAGCAGATAAAGTAAAGCCAGTAAAAGTTCCGTCAAAATGTGAGATTAGCCAGAACAAACAGAAAACGCAAAAATTAAAAAAAAATATTTTTAGCTGCCATACTGTATACAGGGTGGAACCTTTCAGCGGGGCAGTAAGGGGAACTACCTTAACCGCTGCAGCTACACGAAAATGGTTTTAGGAGACTATCCATATTTTTTTGTGAAATTCTGATCCCCACTCAGATTTTCAACAAAAATTTCAGTTAGCAAAAAACGGCCATTTTACACATTTTTCATGCCAATCGGTCCTGTTTCTAATATTGATCAAAAACTTTTAAGGGACCAACCAAGGTTGAAGAACCAAAAGAGTCAGATATTGCAAAATACTTTTCTCCTACATTTCGTAGGAAATTATTGCAGGTTCTCACAAAATGCTTGGGAACAGTTTTTGCAATTTCTGACTTTTAGTACTCCAACCTCGTTTGGTCTCTTACAAGTTTTTGATCTGTACTTATTAGAAACAGGACAGATTGGCATAAAAAAAATGTGTAAAATGGCCATTTTTTTTACCAACTGGTAATTTTTTTTTTATCTGTGAATGGGGATCAAAATTTCACGAAACATTATGGATAGTCTCCTAAGACCATTTTCGTGTAGCTGCAACGGTTAAATTAGTTCTCCTTGCTGCCCCGCTGAAAGTTTCCACCCTGTATAATTTCATAGTTATTTTAAGATAGTTTAATTAAGGAGCACGCTACCGCATAAAGAATTTCCTGTAATGTTAGCAGTGTTTGTGATAAATAAATATTAATTCAGTATAAAGTTGTTATTTTTAAATTACAAACAGACACTTCAACTTTATTTATATTTAGTGGCGGCTAACTAAAAACTAATAATGATAATATCTTAAAGATTAGAACAATATTATCAGTGATTCAATGGTTTAGCTTAAAAAAACAGTGGGTGTATCATGTTTCCTGGCAAAGGAAGGGCCATTTCGTTATCGACAGAAGTGACTAATATGATTGTACCAGTATGATGGTTCGTTCGCCTATCTGTCTTTCCAATGATCAGTTCAAAATATTACGCGGATCGTGGAGAACAGGCGGTCTACTCTCTAAGCACGAAACCCGTAGTTTCGGCCGAAGATACGGGCGTTTCCTACTCCGTAACACTTACGGACATACGATTAGTGAGGGACCTGAACTAAAAACCAATGACAACACGATTGGACGGTTATCCCTACTCCCGATGTATTTTCAAAAGTCATGAATCCGAAAATAACAGGGCGGAGGGTTCATTTGGAAGTTTCGATCTACTTTCGTACGGGCCCGTATCTTCGTTGACGGACTTAGAGAGTAGACCCCCAGCAACGAGTCACTGATGATTTATGAGATCGTTCGATTCCCGGGTCGAGCATAATGTTATTGGGTTTTACCGTCAGTTATTACAATTTTGTCAGTAGGAACCACGGAGTTTGGATTTGTGCCCGGTTTATAGCCATTGAATCATCTCCTATTGTGTACCTAATATTAGGTGCATCTCTGCCTAACTCCTCGGGTATTACAGGCGTGATTTCATGTTACGATTCATGAGGCTTCGTGCCATATAATGTGGTCATAACATCATTATTCTTGAGGCGTAACTATGTTGAACAAAATTATATAGACTAGAAGCCAGCAGGTGCGAATTAATGTGAAACTTTTTTTAGTTCAATGTGCAATAGATAAATCAAGCATTTTGTAATTTCCGATAACAATTGAAATGTTGATTGATAGAGTGATTACATAGTTATTTGGTCAGTACTTAAAACTTCAGTATAAATTATACATTTCAGTCGAAGTTGCTCGCACGACAGTATTAAAAAAATCGAATCGGGGATCAATTTTGAGTAAATTAAAATTCCTGCTCTTACTTTCCTTGGCTTACAGGGAATTATAATTGCGCTTAAAATTATTGTCCTATTAAAAAAGCTATTTTAATATACTGAATTAGAAAACGCCCTCAGTTAAATAATAAAACAAAATGTTAGTTTCATAATACATAAATATAATATAACAAATAAACATATACACGTACTACGAACAGGATACCTATCATCTTTAAAATATATAAATACACATAAACTTGGTTCAATATCATATTTATTGTGCGAATCAAAAGACGTTTGACGTCACATAAACCAATAGAATTTCATCAAAAACAGTATATTATTTTTCAATTTTGTAACTCGATCATGCCATACATATTAACCGACTAAAACGAAACACTACGACCATTGTCTTCCTACACAATATTGATAAAAAAGAAAAAACGGTTCAGTCCATCATCTACTGATTACGTGGTAACCGTTTTAGCGTTGCTGTCCCTTACACCCTGTATAAAAAAAAACAATGTATTTGCATTGTTTTTTTTTTTTCTTTTCATCGAAGACGTTTATATAATTCTACTTAAGAAGCTCAGTGACTGTGACATAGGCTATCGCATCTAGGCTGGCTGTAACAATGTACATCTTGGTTTATCAACATATAGTGTCCGACCATACCTTTTGCTTCGAGCACCTTCAGCTTCAGCCTAATTGGGTCGAAGTTTTGGCCGAAATTGAAGGTTTCTAGCAAGCGCCGTTATAGCACGAACTCTTACGAATACGTGAGAGCGCGATGGAAGAGGGGCAGGGGCCGCATTTCGAAGTGTTATTATTATTTTTGACAAGTTGGAAGTGGCGAAGGGCGGGCGGGCGTTTTGGGGGACTGTCTCTTGTAAACTCGACGTTCGAAAAGTGCTGATTATCAGCCTAATTTGAATAAATGACTTTTGATTTGATTTGGTTGCAAGGTAATTCTAATCATCTCGCTAAGTTGTTTATATAGTCAACATAGACTTTTAATTTAAAAGTAAAGAAAAAAAACGTTTCTTCACTTTTAGCCAATCACACAAAGGTACACTGCAATAAGGAAATTGACGTTAAATAATGTCTAAAAAAATATATAATAAATAATAATGTAGGACAATGAATGCTTGATGGATGTTGTGTGTGTGGGGATATATTTATAATGTAGGACTCACCTCATGGTCTGGCCCTGGTTTCGATGCCAACCTGGCTTCTGTCAGCTGATTCTTCAGAGCCCTGTCGGAGAACCAGAAACTACAAATCTCGTACATATCTAAATGTAGTTTTCACCATGTCAGTAGCGCCATCTAGTAACGATTACGAGTACCACTATTTATTTTACATTATAACATTTTAATTTTACTATTCCTAATCAGACAACAGTACTCTACGAATTTTGGATTATCATCGAATCAACAGAATTCAAAAGCTAGACCTGCTAAGCTTCCCTCTGAAGCTGTGATCACATGCAAGCAGCTTCAGGATCTGATGCTAGTATAGATCTACAGAATTGTTGAATTTGTAAAATGCGTGTTATTTCGCTTGTAACAAGATTAACCTTAATTTAATGGACCTTTTGTTTTTGTTTTGTAGTGATCAAATAGCGCGAAGCGATTAGATGCATGATTTTATTGTTAGACCGAGAAAGAGAGACCGAGAGATTTTTCAGGGAAAAATAATAAAAAAAAACGTAAATATTTTTTCATAGCTATTTTTATTAAAAACCGTATGTTGCAGAATTACAACACCATGCACTCACTAGACAATAACTACATATGTAATAACTCATACTAATAATTTTATGGTCGTTTGAATGGTATGTTGCAGTTTTACAACTTTATGCATTTAAGGGTTAAAGGGCTGCCTAAGTGCTACGTGACCGTGCGCAGTACTAACCAGAACAGACTGTAGCCTCCCAGATAATCAGATTAACTGGCATTTTCTAATATTATTTATATTATTTCACGTCTTTAATCCCCAAAAGGTGAGGCAAGGGTACACCCTTGCCTCAACGGCCTTGCTCCCAATTATGATGTACATATACTATAGGTACACCTATAGTATATGTACATCATAATTGGGAGCAAGCCCGTTGCCAACAACCGGGCACGAGTTCGAACTACGGGCTGCTACTGAAGATTTCCTGGAATAACCTAATAACATTTAGCCCGACTCGGGAATCAAACCCAGGACCACATATTTTATGATAATACTTAGTACTTACATGTAAAGCTCCTCAGCCTTGCTAGCCTGCTTCTCCCGACGCCGCAACAGATCAGCACAGTGTTGCAGAGTGGCGATGGTGGCGCCACACGTCGCCCGGAATGACGCACTAGTTGCTCGGACCTCACCCACGTGTAGGCTCAGGTCGTTTCCTGGTTAATAGATACATTACAGTTATGATTAAACATCGTATCCTTAAAGAACAAACCAGAGGTTCCTGCTAATTTATTCTGTCGATTTAAAAAACACTGCTCCGGCTTCCTCGTTGGTCTTATGAGTAATGGGTTCAATTCCCAGTTCGGGCAGTGTTACTTAATTTATCAGTAGCAGTCAGGAGTCTGAATTTGTTGATGGCAATAGTCTCCTCCTCCATTACATGGAACCTTAACAAAACTGGCGAATGCGGGTATACCATAAGTTAAATCTCACAACTGGCCTGATAATGTAACAAAAAAAAAACATAGTGTAGATGGCCGCGGGAATACCGGACATCTATAAACACTGGGACTAACCGGGACTTAAGTCCCGGGAATTCCCACACTGGTCACATAGTGCATATTAGGGCGTCTATGACTTAGGCGGGTCAAATTCATTAGTCATTAAGCTACAAGTCACCATTTTTATATTGTAGTATTGTATTTAAATGTGGACCTACTAATATAACAAAAGATGATTCTTTGTCATATCAAAGGCTAGCCCTTTATACACTTCCAGTATAAAATAGCCTCGCTTTGTATAGATTTACCGTATAATGAGAGATCCGTTTATATTGGTTTTGCATAGATTGATTTGTCGCGGTGCGAACGTCATTTTTGCCGATGGGAATTCATAGCCTCCGACGCAGTTAATCAAGTGTCTACTACCCTGACAACCAATTAACCATCAGACGCAATATCATCAGAATAATCTAATTCGAAAGCAATTCATTCAATCTCAAAAATTAACGGCCTTGTGCAAAGCAATTGAATATGATGTCATAGTATGAAACTGTTCATTTATTTCTCACATTTAGAAGCAATAAGATTAATGTACCCAGGATTTTATTCAATTCAAATTCAAAATATATATACACAAACATATAATACCTATCATCTTTACTAATACTATAAAGAGGACAGATTTGATTGTTTGTTTGTTTGCATTGAATAGGCTCCGAAACTACAAGACCGATTTGAAAAATTCTTTGACCGTTGGGAAACTACACTATCTCCGAGTGACATAAGCTATATTATATTTTCAAAAAAAAGATCCTTACTAAAACTCCAATAATGTAACCCCAAGGTGTAAAAAAATACCTTACATCGCTTGCGCTGCTAAAACTATTGATGATAGAACAAAATAATGTACTACAACTGTGCAGAACACATCATTATCTACAAAAAGTGTCGTCCTATCCCGTCCTAATTCATTTATTTGCAAAAACATGTGTAGATAATATACATGGTATGATGCTTATTATAGGTTTTACAAGTTATTCTTTGGCTCAACATGTTTGACCAAGGCTGGTGTACAAATCAGTTGGGAACTACCATAACTTTAAAAATAAAAATACAAGAAAAATAAATCAACAATTAACATTTTTTTTTATAGATAAATTAGTCATGCAATACAAAATAAAAAGAATATATTATTCAGCAAGGACCTATATTTAGAGCAATTTGTCATTTAAAAATTCATTGACATTATAGTAGGCTTTTTCTGTCAGTATTTTTTTAAATGTTTTCTTAAACTGGTCTATTTAGTTTCTTTACACATTTAGGAATATTATTATAAATTATCGGCGCTCTGCATACAACGCTTTTATGCAGTAGCGTTGTCTTAGCTGGCTGAACACGAAGTTTACTATTATCCCGGCGATTTCGTATTACAATGCCTGATATTTGAGGAAACAAATGGGGGTTATTTCTAACAAATAAGGCGATTTCTAAAATCACGTCCGTCCCGTCAAATTTTTGTTAAATACCCGTGCGAAGCCGGGACGGGCCGCTAGTGATTTATAAGAATGTCCATAGAGTGTCTTGCCCTTTCTTATAACATAACATCACGCCTGTCATTCCCAAAGGATTAGGCAGAGAATCAGAGATGTACCCATTAGTACACCCACACCTCGCCAGTTATGTTTAACCCCATGTAAGCAGGCGAGCCTATTGCCATCAATCGAGCATAAATCCAGACTTCGTGGCTGCTACTGAGAACTTCCTGATGGATAAACGCAATAACACTTTGCCCGACCTGGGAATTGAACCCAGGACCTCATGGTCAGCAGTCGCGCCTGCGACCGCAAGACCAAACGAGGCAGTCACTGAACATAATAAAACGAAAATCAACGTACCATCAGCAAGTTTAACAGCATCGATGGCTTCTGACGCATCATCATTGATCTGAGGGTACGCCGCGACGCACTTGTCGAAGTACTGCTGTAACTGCACCGCCTGCTTCGAAAGTAGCTCGTTGTATGTGTCCAACTCCGCGATCTTCTCTGCCAGGCGTCGGGCTGTGCGACCTGGGGAGAAAAGGTGAGGTCAGATGGATAAACACGCACGGTTGGCGCAGTGGCTGAGCGATTGTCTGCTGCGCTGCGTGCCGCAATTTCGATTCCTGCAAGTAGCCAATTTTTGTACGGATTACAGTTAGTTGATCCGGGTCTGGCTGTTTGTGTATGTGAGACTACTTACCTACGAAACAGTGAAAAGGGTAATTTATACAGTGCTGGAAATTTGCTAAATCAATTGTTTTATGGTTCTTCCCTGAGTACCGATGTTCCAAATTGCCTATGACCAGCGCTTCCTGGGCAGCCAGTGCCGATTCTAATCCTTGACATCTAAGGCACGTAAAAGCTACCTAAAATTCAGTATTCTACAAGTCCGGTGGATTATCTATGTTTTAATTGTGTCAAGCAATCCTAACTTCAACAAGGAAAATTAAAATCGGGCAATATTCACCAAATATGTAACATACAGGTAAAACCAGAAATATCCTGATATTTTAGTCGAATGCAGTAAAACCAGAACAGTGATGCCAGTTACACTAATGCCCGTTTTCAGTTACACTAAATAAAAGCAAACTTTTGGATTTCCTCGCTTGACTCAATCTGGAGAGTTTTAATTCCAACATTGCAATAATACTTAGGTGTCACTTAGGACGGTTAGTGTAGCTGAAAACAGGCATAAGGCCCTGCAAAATACAACGACATCTTCGTCTCATAATAACTTATAACTATCTCTCAATGCCAGATAAATTACACGATACAGACACGCAAGTCGACGCCGTACATTCATAATTATATGCAAACCGTGTTTTATCTTTGGATTAAGAAGATAAAAACAAATGTTCATCCATTCATATACCTAATACAGCCATAGCCAGCCAGAAGTGTACTTGTGTAAGTGAATAAATCTACATGCCAAAGCAGGAGCGGTACTAGGGGGGGTCACAGGGGTCATGACCACCCCCCCTCCCCCCAATCGTACACGTCAAATTGACAAACCATAATTTTTTTTTATTTATTATAAACGTGGTGGACCCCCCTTTCCCAGTCTTTGGCTGAGACCACAGCTGTTCGTTCCCACTAAATCCGAAAATGTTATATAGCCACAGCTTATTGCCATATCCACAGCAGTATTCGAGGCTCAAAAAGCAAATTACGCTCACAGGTCTGGTCTGCAGTTTATAAGAGGTTGTAAACTACACGCTACAACTTTTGTTAGGCGCTTGACGACATTTCGTTTCGAGAATTCTAACGTAAGATATGATACTAGCGATTTGCAGATCAAATTCGAAGACGTGTGACAGCTACCAGCCCGCACTGGGCACGCGTGATGGGCTTCTCACAGACAGTGGGCTTGTGTCCCAACAGTGGTAACAGAATAGGCTGATTATCTTAGCCTTCGTGCACGAGTTAATTATATTTTGTTGCTATTGGGTATTCATATATCCATAGGAGGAGCTCGTGGCTAAATAATAACAGCCGCACGGGTGGATCTTCAAGTGTAAGCCGTGCTTGCCGAGGTTGGTCCGTGGATGGGTGACCATCATTACATACCGAGTTGCCTCCGAGAAGCACGAAATCCATTGGTCCCGGCTGTCGACTGTCAAAGATCTAATCTTTGACAGTCGACAGTTTTCGACAGATAGGCTGTCGCTCAATGTAAAATACTAATAGTCAGCTGCATGCGGTTAGACTGGAAGCCGACCCCAACATACTTTGGGAAAAGGCCAAGCAGATGATGATTAGGTATTACCATAACATGCAATTACAAAGTGACTACCTTAAGGTCGTCCATTGTTTTATATTGGAGTAGGACATTCATAGCTGACAGAATACTCAACGAGTCTTGAGCAGCCAATGAATACCTAGGCATTGGCATTCAGTTACAAGTGATTTTTTCAAGTGTAAAGAATTGCGCCGTAACACGATAGGAGGCCACTTTAAATGATATGATCGTATGAATGATAAATGTTAATGAAAGTCAAATAAAAGATTTACATTGCCAGCGACAAGTACCTACTTATTAAAATATGAATATAGTATACTATTACAAAATTGGACAAAAATCTCAGTAGAAGAAAGAATTTAGAATACAATAAAGGTCAAATTAACTTCCCTAGAGAGTCTTCAAAAACGTGTGTGAATTATTGGTGTTGTAAACTTAGGAGAATACTAAAACTGTAATAAAAATACTATAAACCAACCCTCACCGGGGCCACTTGTTGGATTACAGCCCACCTTTGCCTCAGTAGTGGAACATATTATAAGCCAATTATGTATTATGTAATAAAAATAAATAAATAATTACCATGAGAGCCAGTCGACTGCAACGAAGTAGCTGAGCCATGTCTTCGGAGACCACCACCATTGGAACTGCTGTCTGAACTGGTCCCATACCCTGATTCCACCTGAGAATTAAATTAACATAACAGGTATTAATATCTCAAATATCAAAAAAAAAAACAATAAATATTTAATAACTCATGAACAAAGTTACTATATGCGACAATTATGTGGTAATTAAAACTATATTAATCATGTAAAAACCTAATCACATTCCAATTATGAGACACTACTTTTATTTTTAAATAATACTTTTTGTTTCCCCTGGTGATTGAATTTTTGTTGCAATAAGAAATAGATTATAATATGTATATAAATAGGATTAAAGGAATACAAATTCAGTGATTGTTTCTAAAACGCAAATTCTCTTATAATCATAGCAGTGAGGGCAGTACAGTAACCAGCCCTGAAAAGTAAATGGTTTGAGCAGTGTGTCATTTATAAAGTAATAATACCAACATTCAAGCTAAATGTAACATATTACTTTGGCTGCATTATCTCGAAGTTAGCATTGGGCGCTTTCGCCTTAACAATTGAGTACTATAAAATAGTTTTTAAGCCAGCGGAAATAAACAAAAAAAAGAGGCTAAATTAACAAAGCGTGATGTAGTTCTGCATTTTTGGTATGTTGTATAGATCTGTTATGGTAGTGCGAATTCAAATTTGCAACTTCGAAAAACTTGTGGGAATTGAGAAAATCGAGAAAACTTCGTAATTTTGGGACTTTTTTCATTATTTGCTCTCCACGGCCTAAATTTATAAACTGTATAAAATTACCTACAATTTGAGCCCAATCGCAGCTCTATTGACACCATAGGAGCCAAGCTATGGCTCTTCAAAGAATTGTAGGTAATTTAATACAGTCTATAAGTGTAGAAAACATCATTCCCAAAAAAATGAAAAAAGTCCCAAAATTACGAAGTTTTTCTCGATTTTCTCAATTTCCACAAGTTTTTTGAAGTTGCAAATTGGAATCCACACTACTCTAACAGACCCATACAACATACCAAAAATGCAGAACTACATCACGCTTTGTTAATTTAATGTCTAAATCCAACAGGCTATTTCTATTTATTTTCAGAGTTTTGATACATAAAAGTATGAATCATTGCTTACTAATAATAAAAAAAAAACAAACTGACCAATACACACAATCTTATCATAAAATCTGTCCAAGTCTTATATTTAGAACAATATTGAATACAACCATAAGTTACATAGAGAATAGTATCAGTTCTTATCAGCATTACTCACTGAGCTGATAATGAATAGTATTATAACACAAGCAAAACAGTTGTAGGTCAAAAAGCCCAGTGATGACTCATTTAAAGAAAAATAAATTAAATAATTACTGTAGAAAAATATATTATTCATGTACCGTATCTAAGCAAAACAACAGCGTTGCTTTCGGAAAATGTTTGCATAAAACAATTAGTGCATGCAGCTTGTATGTACATCTGCCTTATTTACTGAGACATTTGTGTACTCTCTAAACCACATTGACGTAAACATTGCCATGAATTTTAATTAGGCAAGTAAAAATATTTCCCGTTTTCCCTGAAGGCACACATAACTGTAAGTATGATGTATTAAAATTTCCTATACCTTACTATAGGTACCTATAGTACATCTGGCAGTAGTTGATCTAAAAAATAATAATAATATATAAACAGTGACTCTACTATTGTAGTAGAGTTACATAATTATCTATCAAGTCTGTTGAGGTCAGAAATAAATATAATCAACATAATTCCTTTGATAATACTTCTGAAATATTAAAACGTGAATTTACAGAGAGAACATTGTAATTACAATGTGGCTATAAGTATTGGATGTTCATGAGTAATACGATACTTCAATGTTTGATAACAAGACTCCACACAACCACACATATACATTAAGTACTCTGATTGAATATATGGACTGAATCATACACATTGACTTGTTATAAATATCACATGATAATGATAATGTTTAATAATACTTTTTATTTATGAGGTTATAACTTGATTGTGAACGTCATCCTAATTAATTTAAAATGGCGTTCAAGGTGATCATCTCAATTTAGATATATTATGGTAATTTTGATGTCGCCAGAATAAATTGATCTGATTAGATGTTGTTTTAGTAGGAACTGAACTACAAAATTCTATTGTATCTCTAACTTTGTGTGTGCTTACAAAAAGTGGATGTTTTGAAATGGGGTAAACAAACACTTTTAGAATAACAAGTCACTGTAAACACTTGAAACAAGTGGTTGTTGTTGACATACATTTCTTTTATATGTCGAAGAGTGTAGGATGCATATTGAGTGTACTTAGATAATTATAGCTATCCGAGTACAACCAATAAGTATTAAAATGTTAATTTTATGCTGAAATTATGAAAAAAATATCTCATACTCACTTTGAATGACTCCAAAACATCAATCCATTGCTGCTTCTCCTCGGGGCTCGTCGCCCTCAAGTACCAAACACAGTCATTTACTGACACATCAAATCTGCAGTCGTCAAATTCATGAGGCTGAAATAATAAACATCCAAGGTCGAATATCTGAATATTAGATCACATGCTAAGTCTGTTTGTTCTCAAGCAGAAACCGTTGCGAGAAAAAAGTCGAGACGCAACAAGGACAAATTAATCTTTTTATTGGACTTCGCCGATAAAACAACTATGCATAGTCACCTTGACTTTGGCTTTTTTCAGACATAAGGCACCTCGGCATCCAAGATTACTCTCCAGCTCACTCTTGTAGTACGATAAAGTAGAATCCTTCAAAACAATAAACCTGTCCTGCCAACCGTGAATGTAATTTGTCCATTTACTCAAGTATCCGCGAAGTTCAGGATTTCCGCCATCCTCTAAATCCGAGTTATCGCTCACTGTTATATTTTCTTCAATCATGTTGCAAATGTTAAGAATTAATTTTTACATTAAATTCTACACAAAAACAAACAAAACGAAAAATAATAATTATTAAAAACTCGTTACATGGGAAGATACACAACGAAAATTGTTGCTGTTATTTGACGTTTGATTTCAGTTCCACAGACTTTAAATCAAGATTGCAAGCACAGATTAAAATTCTTAATCATAGTCAATAGTGGGCGTTATTATGCATCATGTGACAAACGGAATCGAAAACTAAAGTCTAATGAATTTGGTCTATTTTAAAGCTACCGAGTCGGATAACTTAAAATGGTGATTTTTGCACTTTTAACATTGATTGTTAGTGATTGGTTTCCTTTACAAGGTATACTTGGAACTTATTGCTTTTTATTTTCCTTTGTGATGCGACCATGTATTTGTGCATTTAGTAATATACCTGCCATGTATTATACTAACACTTATATGGATTCTGTCCGAAATAAATGGTTTATTATTATTATTATTATTTCTCTTTATTTATTTATAATCTCATTTTTTTACATTTTTAAATATTTCTTAATAAAAAAGACATAAAAAAAACATTTAAAAATATAAAAAAATAGTTGTCCGCCGGTATCGGGAGCAGGGTCCAAGCTACCGGTGGTTAGGGCTCCAGAGACAGGAACCTCCTCACAATGCGAGCCGTATCGAGGAGTACTGCCTTCTGAATCAGGCCCTTGATCCAACCGCCTAAAGAGAGCCTCGAAAGATGTTCGTCGAGGCTCTTGGTCATA
Source organism: Standfussiana lucernea (assembly GCA_964057025.1). Lineage (NCBI taxonomy): Eukaryota > Metazoa > Arthropoda > Insecta > Lepidoptera > Noctuidae > Standfussiana > Standfussiana lucernea. The sequence continues at coordinate 5,523,035 of OZ059803.1, read as the reverse complement.
AGGCCATTGGCCGTCACGACAATCGGCACAATGATAGCCGAGCTCACATTCCACATATCGACAACCTCGTGTGCCAAGTCAAGATATTTTAATTGTTTCTCTTTCTCAGCTTTCACGAGGTTCTCGTCATGCGGAATGGTAACATCGACTATCATTACGCGGCGCGCTAATCGGTCTATCACCACAATGTCAGGTTTATTGGCGACAATAGTCCTGTCGGTAATGATAGACTGATCCCAGTACAACGTGACCTGGTCTTTCTCGAGAACTGGGTCGGGCACATACTTGTAGTACGGTACCTCAGATTCCACAAGTTTATATTTCAAGGCGAGTTGCTGGTGAATAATCTTGGCCACTTGGTTGTGTCTGTGTAAGTACTCGCCGTTAGCCAGACGAGAACATCCAGAAATTATATGTCTGATGGATTCACCCGGACGGTGACATGCCCGACACACGTCAACCGTCCCGTCCTTCATAATATATTTCCGGTAGTTGTTCGTCAACATAACTTCGTCCATAATCGCACAAACAAAACCTTCAGTTTCCCCAAAAAGGTCACCGAAACGTAGCCAGGATACGGACGCTAGAAAATCTACATCGGGCCCATGAAGAGCCCGGTAGAAGCGCCCGTGAAGCTCCTTGCCTTGCCATACTTCCTTGCGGTCATCGGTAGTAAGTACTACAGGTTTGCGCCAGTTCTCTTTAGCCATGGACAGTGGGGTAAGTCCCTTGTCCACTGCAACCACATCTCGGTGCATACCCACCTCGGCTTTTAAAAAATATTCCCTGAGACTGCACACCTCGCGATTGTGGAGGGTCTTTGCGTTTAAAAAGCCTCGACCCCCGCACTTCCGCGGGATGTACAGTCTCATCACCGATGATCGTGGGTGATGCATCCGGTTTGCGGTCAGTAGTGTACGGACTCTCCTATCCAGAGCGTCGAGTTCGGTCTGAGTCCATTTGAGTATGCCGAAAGAGTACATTAAAACCGGCATGACCCAACCGTTGAAGGCGCGCACCTTGTTCCCGCCTGAAAGAAGGCTATTTAATACTTTCTTCAGGCGACCGAAGAAGCGCTCCCTCAACGATTGCTTCATGTCAGTTACGTTAATGCCCAACGCTTCCGACATACCCAAATATTTATAGCTTTCGGATGAGGAAAGGGATCTTAGGTGTATGGAATCCGAGAGCTGAATTCCCTCGGATTCCATAATCTCCCCTCGTTTTACATACATGACTGCACATTTGTCAACACCAAATTCCATCCTGATGGCGTTACTAAAAGTTTCAGTTACTTTCAGTAGCTCCATTAGTTGCAATTTGTTGGGGGCAAAGAGTTTCAGATCATCCATGTAAAGAAGGTGAGATATGACCTGACTACCTCTCCTCAACCGGTAGCCTAGACCTGAATCCTCCAGCAATGTGCTTAGAGGATTCAGGGCTAGACAGAACCAAAGTGGGCTCAGACTGTCGCCCTGGAATATTCCCCGTTTAATCCATACAGGCTCATCATTCCCCTGGATTTGTCGACATCCTGGATATCGAAGGACCGTCCTCCATTGCCCCATACAGGACTCAAGGAAGGCGCGTAGAGTTGTATCTATCTTGTACAACTCCAACACCCTCATGAGCCATGTATGTGGTACCGAGTCGTAGGCCTTCTTATAATCTATCCAACATGTCGACAAATCCTTGCGGGATCGACGAACCTGTTGGCTAATGGCCATGTCAATGAGGAGTAGCTCCTTAGTACCACGGGACCCGTTCCTACATCCATTTTGAGAGGCCGACATAATGGAATTACCGTCGATGTGTTCGTTAATTTTTACTCTCAAAATGGATGTAAGAAGTTTATAGACCGTCGACAAACACGTGATCGGTCTATAATTCTTGGGTTCCGTAGGACTACCTGACTTATGGAGCAGGTGGGTAACGCCTGTTGTTAAAAACTGTGGTAGCGACCCAGACTCTAAGGATGATTGGAATTGGGATGCCAGGCGAGTGTGCGAACTACTAAGCCATTTGAGCCAGAAGTTGTGTAGCCCGTCCGGTCCCGGTGATTTCCAATTCGGTAACGAACGGACTGCTCTGGCTACGTCTAACGGTGTAATGAGAACTGCTTCCATTTCTGGGATAGATTCGCACACTCGCTCGACATCTCGCATCCAGTCAGCCTCAGAATGACAGACGGGTACCGACCAAATGCTGCTCCAGAAAGAACTCGTGGTGACATCATCTGGGCGGCACACGTTTGCCACATTTTGCTCGAGTCGCTCCCAAGCTCTGTATACCCACCTCTCATCGCTTTGGAACATGCGATTCTGCGAGTACCGATCAATCCGTCGCTTATACCGCCGAATACGGTTCGCCCATGCATAAACTTTCTGCTTCAGGAAGTCGATGCGCTCTGTGACACGGGTCATGTATTCTTGAGGACTGATTCCAGTCCCCGAGAATGCCCGCTTCACAAAGCGCATTACACGTGGTCGTGTATTGCCCTCCCTGAAACAGTATAGTTTGCCGATGAGTGCCCTGGCCCCGTCGATACGGTGCTCGATCCTGCATTGCCAGGCCGGTACGGCTGGTTTTGGTCGTGTAGCTACGTCACAATTTGGGAATTTGACATTAGCTAAACGACATGCCGCAACAGCCCCACAATATAGGATCGAGTGTGTATCAACGAGGTCCTCGCTACTCTCGAATAGATTCTTGAGTTGCGAGTCCAAGGCACACACCAGCGCCTTATTTTTTTTATGCATGGGTAACCGTGGTAATCGGGGCCTAAGTTCGGTAAGAGTGTATCGATATTCACGAAGCGCATCCTCCAATGCGCTCCTCAATCGGACGTTGTACTGGCTACTTACCGTGGCAACCATATCATCTTCCTCTTCAACAACGTAATTGGACCGCGGTGGGATTGCGTCAATACTTGAAGCTTGCACCGCGGTTTGTGACAGAGTCAAGACAATATGGTTGCTCAGTACCTCTGAGCGCAGCCTATCAAGTGCGGCGTCGTCCAACATGTGATTGCGCTGGATGACCCGCACCTGATCCGATAGTCGTTGGGACGAGACGTTGACGGTTGGTTCAAGATCCTGGAACAGAGACAGCATCCTAACACGGTACGCAGTGAGGTTAGTTCCCCCCTCTGTAGACCCGTAGTATGCGCGCATGACGTTCTCGTTTATTGGCTGAGTCCATCTCATGCGCTGCACACAACCACCGGCAGCGGGGACCCGGCTCGGGGCCGGATGGCCCCTAGGTCCCAAGCTCCTCGGTGGCCGGCCTCTCCCTTGCCGACGAACAGGTGTTGGCGACGTCGGCGGGGAGAAATATTCGTCGCTCGAGCTCGACGCAACTGCCGCTGCGGGTGTCAAAGGTGATCCGGGGTCCGGCGGCGGCGAGGCGGAGCTGAGCGACGAGTCCGGGGGTGGTGGGTGTGCGCGTCGGGAAGCTGCTCTTGTTATCATAGTTATATTAGTTATCTTGTTATTATTATTTCCTTTATTTATTTTTCTTACTTACTTATTTACATTTTTAAATATTCCTATAAAAAAAAAAAAACATTATTATTATTATTATTATGAAAATTTTTCCTTCTGCAAATATGAATTCCAGTGGTTGTAACTAAATAACAAAAATGAAAAAAAAGTTGACGTCCTTTAATTTTTCTTCGATTTGGTATTTGAACGTTCCCAAATTGACATTTCAACGAGTGGCACCATTTCCGGAAACAATGTTCTTTTGCGTATCGATTTTAGTCGTCTTGTAATTTCATTGGTGGAAATACATTAACCGCCAAAACTACATATTACCGGCCAATAGCACAACGCCATTCTACAAATAACTCACCATATCCGTTCAAGATGGCCGACAAAACTATGCCTATTTTTGTTCCATCAGAAAAACCTTTGAAAGTAGTAAAGTGGAAAGTAAAACAAGGTGTTTTTGTGTCGCAAGGTCAGATATTATTTTTATACAACGATTCATCGGGCTCAGGCGCTGAATTAAGGAAATACAAGGCAATACGCGCTGGTACTATCTCATCGATCAAGGTGAAGGAAGGAGACATTGCAGAGCCTGGGTAAGTGACGTCACATTATAAATGCGCTATAAAATAATATTTATGTTTTTTAAATGCAAAATATGCATAACAAACAATAACAATTTGCATAATTCTGCATCACTTAGGTTACTCTTTATTTAAGGTGCAGTTGCATTGTTTGCGCGGCAAATACAACTGCAGCAACAGCTTCGCGCGTAAAATGTAACCTAAAACAAACATTGCAGATGTTTTTTTTTTTAATTTGATTTCCTGTAACTTTCAGTTTATCTATGAGGCACCTGTATTTTCACTTTGTCCAAAACTGCCTGACGAAAGTTCAATTCACAACCAAAAGTACAAATATTTTGTCAACAACACAAAAAAGACAACAAGTTGTATTGTTGAAAAAATTTGTGTCGGTATCTCTCAAACTTGAAAACAATACCTTCATTATTGTTACTATATCGCATCATCTAGTTTGGTGAGAGATAAATCCCAAACTGAACTATAATCTAATTCATGAAACCATTGTAACTTTTCAGTGCACCCATAGCAGAGCTTGAAGAATGTCGCCATCCTACTGTGATGAAGGAGATGTGTGCGGAGTGCGGCGCCGACCTGCGCACAGACGAGGTGACCAACAGGGATGTCGCCGTCGTGCCCATGGTACACTCTGTACCTGAATTGAAGGTGAGACCAAGACCATCAAATGTAATAAGGCAAATTATTAGCGGTATTCGAATACACACTGTATTCGTCTATTAACGCCAATTCGCCTTAAGAGTGTAAGCTTTTCAAACTTTGTACACAATCTAATGGCCAATAATTTGCACCCGAAGACTTGTTCAGTTTGTGGTAGGTAATTTTTTCAAATACAATTTTACGAATTCAACACATGCATCTGTTAAATTATTTTTTTGGAACAATACCTCGAACAAGTATTGGCCGTTTAGTCTTAAGTTTGTGTTGAAAACTGGATTAGATAGATACAAGTTTTAACTTGGAGTCATGGTTATAACTTCACTTGCAATCCAGAGAGCAAAACATACCAAGTCCTTCTGAAGACTTTCTTTTTTTGAGCTTTTAAAGAAAGACAGATACGAGGCCTACATTCATTAAAGTAAAATTTGCAGATGCATACATTTTTTATTTTCAATTTTTGCTTACCTGCATATTTGAAAATGCTTCATATTTCGTTGAACTTGTTATTTGATTTCTACCTTTTCATAGTCTCAAATAACACATGACTTTTTACTTTTAATATCTATTTCAGGTGTCAGAAGAGCTGGCACAAAAATTGGGTCGAGAGGATGCTGGCCGTCTTCTAAAGGACAGGAAGCTAGTATTACTTGTGGATCTTGATCAAACATTAGTTCACACAACCAATGATAACGTACCACCTAACTTAAAGGTAAATATTGTGAAAATAAAGAAAAGTTCTTCTAAAATGTTAAAAGGAAAGTTTAATAACATTTTTTTGTAGAAATTGTTATGATGAACTAAATTCCTGTTTCCTCTTTGACTCTTACAGGTAAATTAATAGTATCTGTGAAAAATTAAATCATTATACACCCAGTTCAACCAAATAATAGCAACATTCCTGAAAATTGTTATCTGATCTACAGCTGATCTTTAAAATTTAAATTTCCTGATTACAGGGTGTCCTTCACTTCTTCCTGCGTGGTCCAGGGGCTCCCGGCCGCTGGTGCCATACGCGCCTTCGACCACGCACGCAGGAGTTCCTGGAATCTGCCTCCAAGAACTATGAACTTCATGTATGCACCTTTGGCGCCCGCCAGTATGCCCACGCCGTTGCCGACTTACTTGATCCAGAAAAAAAGTATTTTTCTCATAGAATCCTGTCCAGGGATGAGTGCTTTGATGCTAGAACGAAAGCAGCTAATTTAAAGTAAGTTGATTACCAAAATATACATACAGTAGTATTGCATATTTTTCCCTACATTATGAATTTATCATGTCTGTATAACTTTTCAGAGCATTATTCCCTTGTGGCGACAACATGGTGTGTATTATCGACGATCGTGAGGACGTATGGCGACACGCAACCAATCTAATTCACGTCAGGCCTTACTCGTTCTTCCAGTCTACAGGAGATATAAATGCACCTCCTCCACCTGGTAAGACACTTTTATTAGAATTAACTATTAATATTTGTATGAACACATAAGTGATCATGACCATCTTCCTGTCTTTGTCCCTTGTTACTTGAGGTCGGCGCAACCCTGTTTTTTCTACTACTTTACTCATCACTTTATTGGTTCACACGGAAGAATTGAACTCTCCTGTGTGAACCAATAAAGTCATGAGTGCCCAAACATGTTACAGAAAACGAAACACCTAAAGACAAACTAGCAAGTGGCAAAAACGGCGCCCAAAATCAGATGCCCAACCTAGACGCTGAGCCAGAACAAAAGGACGCATCTAAGAACAAAGAGAACAAGGAAGATGGTGGTAATGGTAAAATAGTTGCTAAGGAAAAAGAAGTAAAGAGTTCTAATACAGAGGAAAAGGAAAGTGAAGAAGCTGATCAGGAGGGTGATGAGAGGATAGCGCAGGACCCGGCAGAGCCGCGGTGGGTGGAGACCTCGGATGGACAAATAGAAGTGGAGGACCCTGATGACTACTTAATTTACTTGGATGATATACTTAAAAGAATACATAAGTAAGTAGCAACACAAGTATTGTGTTTATTCACTGTATGGAAGTGTTTGTATCAACACTTATGAGTCACAGTTGATCCTTCTGCAATGAAATCGAAATAAAGATTGTAAAAATCATATCAGCAGTGCAGAAACACATAAACAGGCATGAAATTATATTTGTATGTACTATTTAATTGTATCTGTAGAGTAGTAACAATGTTTTTTTTACTTTTCCAGGCACTTCTACGATAACTACGATAAAATGGGCAAGAATCAAATTCCAGACTTGAAGTCTATAATCCCAGAAGTGAAGTGCGAAGTATTAGCGGGTACTAGTCTAGTCTTCAGTGGTTTAGTGCCGACGCACCAGCGTTTGGAAACATCAAGGGCGTATCAAGTGGCAAGAAGTCTTGGAGCCGAAGTTACTCAGGATTATTCTGATAAGAGTACACATTTGGTGGCAGTGAGAGCAGGTAGGTTGTAGCAGTTGGTTATAGTCAATTATACCAGCTAAGGGCATACTATAAATGCTTGATCCAATTTTTTACTTTACAGGAACAGCAAAAGTGAACGCGAGCAGGCGAATTGGCGAAGGCAAATCAAGCAAATTACATGTAGTGACTCCAGAATGGCTGTGGACGTGCGCCGAGAGGTGGGAGCGAGTCGACGAGAGACTATACCCTTTACAAAGAGGGGGACAGGTACAGTAACTAAATAACTTTATTTTTAAAGGTCCTGAAATCGCTGTTAATATTGAATCATTGCAAAGGATATTTTGGCACTTTAGACTGCTGCCCTGACTTTTTATAGGCTTATCCATGAGAAAAAACGATTGCCTTGTAAATGATTGTATTTGTAGAAGTGTAAAACCATTCACTAGGAATCTCCAGCTAAAATATGATGCCTTCCGCAGAATGAACTGTAACTTAAGAATATGAGGCCAAAATAAACAGCAAACAAAGAAATAGAAAATGTCTTTAGCATTAAATCAGATGAGTGCATGACCAAGCAAGTTCCGTATCCACAGAGTAGTTCCCGTCGGCCGCCGGCGCACTGCAGCAGCCCGCCGCCCGCGCCTGCTCCCGTGGCCGCTCTACGAAAACGCACGCCTTCCGGACGGTTCATGGACACGATCAACCCGCTGCTGTCTTTCTCGAGCGATGATATCGCCGATATGGATAGAGAAGTAAGTCACAATAACATTACTTTGCAATTAAATCCAACTTAAGAGGCCTCTCGCTCTCAATGGGGAAGACCGTAAAAGCTAATTGTAGATGGCGCAACCATAACTAGGCCTCAATCTGACCAATGACGATGCTTGAAACCAGCTATGCTAGCGCCGTTACTTCCACAGTTGCCATCCCCATTGTTGTTAACCTACAAGTTCTTCTTGTTTTACAGGTGGAAGACATATTCAATGAATCGGACGAAAGTTCTTCAGATGAGGAGAAACCAGGTGATGATGACCTGGATGATGAAGAGAATCCTCCCGAGGATAGGCTGATATCAGTCAGCGCAGAAAATAGCATGCAGGACAGCTTACAAGACAGGTAAAGAAGATAATCATGTTGCTTATCCAAATCAGTGTGCAACAATGAGAGAGCAAGGGCAAGTGCCTGTAAGACAGCTTTCTGTACAACTTGTAATAAAATTTATTATATGCGAGGAAGAGATGAGCTGCTCGGTAAAACTGTGAAACTTAATACTATATTTTTGTTTTTCAGATTACAAGATTCGCAAGAAGCAACAAATGACTCTGAAATGGGTAAGTATTTTTCTTTAAATCGCAAAGCATACATCAATTTGACTTCACTTACTTATCTTATTGTTGCGTAAAATCAGTCGTTTTGTAATTTTTGTTGGAAAAAGGTGTAAGTTTAATAGGTAGTTTATTTATGTGTTCATATAAAATCAATATTGGTTTTTTTTTCGCACCTAGAATCTTTAATAACTCTCAACCCTAAAAATTTTTGTCTTCATTCCTAGATGACGAAACCCGCCCTCGCAAGAGACCACGAAGATCGTCACCACCATCAGATGAGGAACCACCAGATGATGACGACAGCTCTTGGAACCTCATGGGCGCAGCGTTAGAGAAAGAACTCCTGGCACAGGACTGATGCCATCGATACAAGCAATCTTTACAAATTATGAGCCCTGTGGCTAAGAATAAAATAAATGCTCTTTTCTTTAGAATTTTTTGTTTGTTATTTTTTTAAAACCTAATGACACAGGTCTGACTGTTGATGGTCTAACTAGACCAAATGCACACACAGTATGTCTCATCTAAAGAAATGAATCCAGAACACAAAGGAGACTGCGCGGCAAGGCATTAGTTAGTAGTAACAAGATAATAAATTCCAGTGTTTAGGTATCAACCCCAAGGGATCAAGAGTTTTCCCTTTGCAGCAAACAATGTTCAAACATCAAAGGTTCAAACATTGGAATCTGTATCTTGTTACAACTGAATATGTTGTTTGAATTTATGATGGGTAAAGGTAAAATTTCGTGCCATCTCAGGTGGTTTCGCTCAAGAGGTGAGGATTTTTGAGAATTCAGAGGATGGTGGTTTGGACACTCATCATTTTGCTGAAAGGAATTCCCATTGCATACTCACTTGTGCACAGATGGATTTTGAATTTGATTAATCTAACAAAATTACACTAATATCTAGTGCATGAATGAAGACTGAATTGTGTTATCAGGATCTAGTTGTAATTACTATACAGTAGCAAACAGCATTTTGGTCTCATGAGACAGGCAAATTACAGCTGGTTAATATCTGCTTAGCCTACTCCCCACAATGTTGGAGTGGGCTTCCAGTTTAAATGGACGACTGCCTATCTGCCCTGGGTAATACAATACCCCTTGGTAAGAATGGCTGTCAGACTTTCGGGCCACTGTTTCCCTAAATCTCAGCTGGTAATGAGTGATAATAATGAAAGATAGATAAACACTAACTAAATATTTAATTGCTAATTTATTACACTATACAACACTAGCTAACTTAAATGGCATAAGGATCATTTTCATCAAACACATGGAACTTTGTATATGTAGGTTTTGATGTGAAGTCTTTCTTTCCATCTTGCCAGCCTCGCTCCGGTGCCTTATCATGATCAAAGGTAGAATCTAATTTTCCATACAGCTCTGCTTGCCTATCCATGTCTTCTCTGTACTGTTCTTTGGCAACCTTTTTGCCTGTAATAGGGTCAGTAATGTCACCGAATGGATACACAACCTCTTTGACTTCATGAGTAATTAACTTGGTCAATTTTTGTGGCAGTGACTGTATGAGGACAATATCGCCAGTCTTACAGACCTTTTTGGGATCATGGCAGTAGTAAAATTCATCCTTTCTAAAGTACTGAAATAGAATGAAAAAAGATGTAGTGATAATATCTAATATTTGTAGTCATTTTTGTTATAAAATACAACAAATACAAACCATCAGTAAATTCTCGTCCAATTCTAACCTCTTCACTCTGATTTTGGCAGCATTTTGTTTAACAGTAGGAACACATTGACCTAACAGCAAGAATTTCTTTGCCGTCTCTGCTACATTACGAGCCATTGTTAATTATGATTATGATTCAAAGCAAGTTTCACAAAGAAAGACCAAACATAAAATACAAATTGGTGCTCGTTTAAATCAATGACAATTATTGACAGTTGGTCTTTTTGACATTTTTTTGTGGTGTGTTGCCGATAGATTTCATCACAGAACATAATTATATAAAGGGGATTTCATGCGCTAAAAATTACGTTTTTTTTGTTGCTGCTGCTTTTTGAAGAACATACGCCAGCTTCAACCGTATTCATTAAATACTACATAGTAATACAGGTTAAAGTATGAAATTGCCGTTTTATAGTACTAGATACTTTGAATTGCTATTAAACCTTCATGATGTGAGATATTGATATGTAGTGAAACTTTTTTAACATTATCTGAGTTTTTTCTTTTAAAACATGTGCAACATTCGATTTTCGAATTTCAATTGCCTTTTTTATTCGGATTAGACGACAAAGATGGAAACTTCGAAAATCCGAGTAATTTTTGAATACGAGTTCTTACACCCGTATTTAAAAACAAGTCAAAGTGTTTTTTTGAGTAAATGTCATTATTTAAGATACGATTTTTATCATGACATGTGTTTTAGTAATTGCTTGATGTTAGCACTGGAAAAAGCTTTGCTTCATTTGACGGTTAAATTCTTGTCTATTGCATAAAAAAAATTGCAAGTAATTACTTGACTATAGATTGCCACTGACCACCATTTTTTTCGTGATTTGTACAATTTTCTACATGGTAAAAAAAAAACTTCCCAGGAGGCAGTACAAAATGCTTTCACACAGTTTAACGAATAACATGTTCCCACAGTCGTGGAAAAAAGCTACCGTTATCGGTATCCCCAAACCGGGCAAGCCCGAGTCATCCCCAGGCAGCTATTCTATCGCCCCATCAGTCTGCTCAATGTCCTAGGCAAAATCTACGACAGGCTTATCTATAAGCGTGTCAAAGACTATGCCGAAGCAAAGAATTTAATTCCCAAAGAGCAGTTCGGGTTTAGAACCCAGCACTCTTGTGCCCAACAGGTGCACCGCATTGTTGAACACATCAGGGACAAATACCAGCGTGGCATGATGACCGGTGCCCTCTTCTTCAACATAGCGAAAGCCTTCGACATGGTCTGGCACAATGGTCTGATGTACAAGTTATATCAACTCGGCGTGCCTGACCTTCTTTGTCGAACCGTACCTTTCGGTATCGCATCGATGGTGCGCTTTCCTCACCCCGTACCATTCGAGCCGGAGTCCCCCAAGGCTCCGTGCTATCCCCTCTCGTCTTCACGCTGTTCACCAGCGACATCCTCAAGAATACGAAGGCTCAGTTAGCCCTTTTCGTTGACGACACGGCCGTTTATTGCTCCGGCCGGAGCCCTCTCGCTATCAGCCACACTCTCCAAACCTCCGCATACGCCCTGGGCGAATGTTTCCGGAGATGGAGAATTTAAGTTAACCCCGATGAAAGCTAGGCGGTCCTCTTCGTCAGACCGAACCCCCCCCCCCCCCCTCGCTGCCCCATTCCGATAACCATATTTGACAAACCGATCCCTTGGGAAGAGCGAGCCAAATATCTAGGAGTAATACTTGACCGGCACCTAAATTTCAACGAGCACACAAAGACAGTACGTTCGCGCGCTGCTTTCGCTCTTGGTAGGCTCCTCTCCATGGTAAACTCACGCAGCAAATTGTCACTCAAATGCAAATTGCATATTTACACCGCGTGCATCCGCCCCATCATGACCTATGCCTGCCCAGTCTTCGCACACGCCAAGCCCCGCCAAATCCATAGAATGCAGACCCTCCAAAACCGTTTTCTCGGAAAGGCCACGAGTTCCCCGTCATTTGTCAGGAATGAGCGACTCCACGTCGACCATTAAACAAAAAATCCCCACTATTAAACAGTTCATAAAGCGTCTTACCAAACGAATCTTTGACTCTGCAGAGAAACACCCCAACCCACTAGTGGTTGCGGCCGCCCGATACGTCCCCACAAAAGTAGGGAAAATTCGCCGTCCCAGGCACTCTCTAGAAAGCCGTAGGGAAACCAGCACAATTCGGAAATACACTTACAGACCGCGTTCCATTTTCCGGCTTCGCCGCCAAGGCCCACCCGACCCTTGCCCAACGAGCGAGCCCGCGCTGCTGACCCAGCCTGTCCCCCCTTGCTGCCCTCCCCAAAATGACGCCCTAAGCCGAGCTCCGAGCCCCACAGGGGGTGCCCTTAGCGAGCAGTCATAGTGTAATTTAGCTTGTAAGCCCTGGCTGGGGGCCTTAAATTCATTTGAAGTAGTAAATCAACCGTAGAGTTGGAAAACTGCGAGTGGCCAATTAAAAAAAAAAAAGAGTTTAACGAATCTAGATCCCCAGAGTTCTTTATCAAAGGGATAAAATAATGAAATTCCGATTAGATGGCATCAATGTTTGAATAATGAGGGTAAATATTAATAAATATGTTACATCTTGGAGAAAAACAATTTTAATTTTGCAGTACTTATAAATCGGCAATTTCATACTTTAACCCCTATTTTTGATACAGCAGAAGCGTATTAATAAATTAAACAAAAAAACCAGAGTTTTTTGTTGTTATTTCCTGGCAACATACTATTGTTTCAATAAAACTAATTTACTGCCGTACATAGGCCCTTAATGTTGAAACGATGCGCTACAAGTTTAGTTTCCGCATCCAGTGAAAGTGTACATAGCTAGAGACTGCCTAGCTATTTCGTTGTTTTAGACATTCTATGCTATATCCAGACATCCCAAAATAGGCCTCAAAACTCAAGCATGTAGAACTTGGGTAAAAGTATTCTACTCTTTGGTAGAACTGACAAAATATTGCTGTACCAACACCACTGCCTACCGCTTTGGAGAGTTGAGGCGTGACGTTGGGTTTTCTTTTATGTAAATAAAGAAAACATACGGATTATGAAGAACTTTGTGTGTTGTTGCAATAAAAAGATTCACTGGCTAAACTATAAAGATATAATATTTCGTTATAAACTTATAACCCATAACAATTATACCAGTTGACACAGCTACAATGTATAACAAAGGACATTATTAACAATAAACTAGGTACTGATTAGTTTGATACAAACTCAAGGTACAAAAAGTCCACAAAAATCACATATTTCTTTACATTATTAATACATAATTTTAAGAAGTTTTCTTCAAACAATTAATTATTAATTAAGGCTGATTTGCCTACGAGTAACCCTGGCACTTTCACTTACAATTTACATTTCAAATTTTGTTAAACTTATATGAACTCAAACATAAAATATCACAATCTACATACTTAAGCCCAGCACCTTTTTAAACAAATCATTCATAAATGAACTATGTTCAAGCCGGGACCAATTTTGTAATTGGTTTCACAACAGTCACTAATGCAGCTACTGATGAGACTGCACCCAGTACTCCTACAGTACTCGGACTTAGTTTAGTAAATCCTAATGCAGTCAGCGGAATGAATATGTCACAAGAATTCTTCAAAGTATCAATAAATACATCTTTGTGACAAGTCATCAACATATACATATACTTCATCCCACCATTCCAATCATAGTTTGTGATGGAACTATTCAATAGTTCAGATGGCTTCATGAATGTTGACTTGTGCAAATCCATGAGATGAACAATTTCATAGAAGTCTCTAGCTAAATTCGCAATGATTGAAAGGAGCCAAAATTTATTTGCCGTCCTGTTCCATTTTTCCGAGTCAGTCTTAAGGAATCCACTTTTGATAAGCCAGACTACATGGTCAGAGTAAAGAAACAATGCGTGTGCCAATTTGCTGATTGTCAATGTTACCCTTAATATGGGATCTTCAATGTGCATGCTATTTAAGGCAGTGTAACAGATGTCTATGCATCTTCCAAGTCTCAAAACTGAAAAAAAAAACAAGATTAGATTATTAAAGAAGTTAGTTTGCACCTGCTTCTAATGTCAGATTAAAGATGTTGTTGGAAACTATTTTTAAAATAAATATATCTTTATTTGAAGACATGTCCCTTACTAACAATTGACGACTTCTCAATGATGAATAACACTTGCGATTCTAAGCAGCGAGCATATGGTTCGAACAATAATTCATTTGTGTGCGCACAACCCTCCTCTCGAGTCGTTGTTACACGTAGTTATAAATTACGCGCATACAAGTGAAAATGGATAATTTGAACTTAGCAACGAAAACGTTAAAGTATTGCTTATTGTAAGTAAATCAGGTAAGTAATATTTAAGTAATCTGAACCCTTCACAGTAATACAGACAGCACTTTACTTACTTTTTCTAAAAGAACTAAAAGTGAATTCCAGATTTTTTATTCTATCAACAGAGTATTTGTTTGCATTTCTTATTTCCAATTGGTGCCAGACAAGTCGACTTGTATATTGAATGAGTCTGAAAATATTGACAAATATTAATATAAGTAGTAACCGTTGGAGGGAATGGAGGGAGGACTTTGCCCAGCAGTGGGACAATATGGGCTACCTATAATAATTAATAAATAAAGAAAATATAATATAATAATGATTGGGTTGAAAACCACCACTTGAAGACTTTGTTTGCTTCAAGTTACAACTTTAACAGAGATCTTTAACAATTTATCTCTAAATTAAAAAGAACTAACCTTTGCCCATGGCTACACACACACATTTATATCTGAAATGAAAAATCCCAAAGAGAACATACTAGGTATTGGATGAAGAGTATCCTATGTCAAGTTTTTGTGCCAAATTTCATAAAAATCAGTTCAGCCATTACTATAACTATAGATACTGACCTGGCTAGTTTATCTCTACCATTTGACTGGTTATTTACTTTTATTATAACGTCCATCCTGGCACCGTTGTGTTCTTGAGTTAATGACAATAAGCTGTAAATCTTCAGTAATAAATATTGGTGTTTATGTGACGAATTTGGTCACTATCAGTAAGATACCACACATTGTTATTACATGAATATTAGATATTGTACATATTAGCACTGTGTTTACGTTTCCGTAGCGTCAATATGAACTTTGAACTGTGCACGAATAAGTTTTATTCTGTTGAACCTAACTAATTTACATTATATGGTATGATTAACACAATTTTCTGCAGTAGGTACCTTTGACGTGACTTTAGTAGCGGAACTGAAGCTGTACTGAGCTCAGATTAAACCTTTCAAAGTATAGGTAATTCTAATGAATCAATTATTTGTTCCATTAACTCAATTTAAAGTCAACAACAAACTAACTTGAAAGTTGGTTTTCAATTTTCATTATTTGATTTGACATTTTGGTTTTTTTTACACTTTTGTTGCTGTGCTGTGGTGTTGCCTAAATTATTTTTAACCGGATAAACTGGTTTAGTATTTCTTTTTTTAATAGAGTTTGTGAAGCTTTTGTGAAGCATTTTTCCAAATTGCAGACATACGTGTCTTCTCTTACCCGGTCCATCATCATTATCCGCAACCTAAAATCACCCACTGTATAGGCCTCTCTTTTTCGTGTCAATCTCCTCGTGCTTCGTGACTGCCACATAAGTGCTAGGATGAGTGCTAGCCTCATCCAGATTTTTTCCCAGTAACTTTTGTCTGGCCATTTTCCACCTGTCATCCATCACATAAACATCTATACATTTTGTCATCACCGCGATTTGCTAGGTATGCTCCTATCTACTCTTTTGGTATGCTTCATAATTTCATTAGATTTGCATGTTGCGTTTTCTAATATCGATGTCCTTTTAATACTCTGTGCCTTTGTACTTCTTCACATTTCAACGTTAGAAACCTGGCTGCAGAAAGCAAAGATAGTTGTTGGATTGGTTGTTGGCCATTGGGAGGTGGTGATGATTGCAGTTGGTGTAATATGCATTATGTTGTAGGATGAAAAATAATGCAGAAAGCCATGGATTTATGAAAGGAAAAATTACAAAAGAACCTCATCGTCTATGGTTGATAGACGCTGATTGGCTAATGTTGACGAAAGTGGGCGGGGTTTTGTGATGTGATTGAAGTAGATGAATGATAGTGAACGAACGAAACGGATGTTGCAAGTTTGCAACGTGCAGACTCCAATGTGAATGTCGGTAAAGTGGGGCGGCGCCGCAGCGTCACGTACGTCACGACCGCACGTCAAGCGCGAGCTCCGAGCAGGCAGCAGCCATATTGAACTTAATTTTCGTTGCGCGGTGCTTGTATGACACAGCCATCGAAGTTTCTATTTGTTTTACGTTTCGTGATCGTCTTTATTCGGTGATTATCGACTATATATTGTGCAGAGTGGAGGTGTTCAGTGAACTAAGTGACTGAAGTCGCTAATTTCGTTGTGGTAAGACTAAAACACTATTGTGCGTTGCGGTGATTTATCTTCTGGAACAAAGCGACATTTTGAAGTGACGTGTAATGTTGTGCATTTCAGATAGTGGTTCGTCGTACTGAGCTTTCATGATTGGATTACCGCGTAGCGATAGAGATAGAGATCGAATAACGGTGAAAATTCGTAACATGAAGAGGAGTTCGTCAAGAGATAGTATGCCGCGATCGAAAAGGACACGCAGTAGTATAGGCAGGTATGACGATAGCTCCGATGAGCGCGTCACTCCCGAGCGGGTGCGCCGGCGGGTGCGCTCGCCGAGCCCCCGGGGGCGATACGTGTCGCCGCACCGCGAGGACTATGTAAGATCCCGGGACGTCAGAGAAGACTCGGCTCGCCCTTATTACAAAGTGCTGTGCGTTAGTGCACTCCATCCAAAAGCTTCTGATGAAATTGTCAAGGATACCCTGTACAGAGAATACAAGAAGTTTGGTGATTTTAGCATCAAAATTTCTCATGAATTAGATGAGAGGGTTGCTTATGTTTGCTTTCGTAGTGCTGAAGACGCGAGAGACGCTAAACATGCCAAGCCCAGGATTATATTGTATGACAAAGTAGCTATTGTTGACCCTGTCTATGAGCCGGTTCGTGCTGAATACAGAAGCAGACCTAGAAGCATCACACCCCCTGATTATGAACGCCCCTATTCCTATGCTTGGTCACCAGTGCCTGAGAGACGTAGACCACCTCCTGATGATCGAGCTTATGGTATTCCCCCGACAGTCCCTCCCCACCACAGAGATTTTCGTCCTCCAATGCATGAATACCCTATGGCTGGGCCTCATGGACCCCCGATGCATCATAGGCCACCTATGCATCATCCACCTCACCCTCATTACATGCCCCGTCCATATATGCCCCGCCCCCACCATCCTCCATTTGAGAAAATTGAAAATAAAAAAGACAAATTCCCCAATTATCTACATCATGTTCAGCCAGAAGATGATCCACTGGCTACTAGGACTCTCTTTGCTGGTAACTTGGAGATCAACATTTCAGATGAAGAGCTCCGACGCATCTTTGGCCGTTATGGCATTGTTGAGGACATTGACATTAAACGCCCACCACCGGGCACAGGAAACGCATTTGCATTTGTTCGCTATCAGACTTTAGACATGGCTCATAGGGCTAAAGTAGAACTTTCTGGCCAGTATATTGGCAAATTCCAATGTAAAATAGGATATGGTAAAGCTACACCTACTACTCGAGTTTGGGTAGGTGGTCTTGGTCCCTGGACATCTGTTGCCCAGTTGGAAAGGGAGTTTGATCGGTTTGGGGCCATTAAAAAGATTGAATATGCTAAAGGAGAACCTCATGCATACATTTTGTATGACTCAATTGACGCAGCCCAAGCTGCCGTAAAAGAGATGAGAGGTTTTCCTCTTGGTGGTCCAGAAAGACGACTACGAATTGACTTCGCCGATGTCGGCACTGGGGGCCCATACAGGCCAAAGCCTTATGCACCTCCTGTTGGGGAAGATGGTAGACCTGTTGAAGGTTATGAAGGGTATGAAGGCTGGGAGGAGGGGTCGGCAGCTTACCCTGCATATGGAACGCCTGGCTACAGAGGAAGAGGTGGTCGCGGCCGAGGGCGAGGAATGTATAGAGGCGTATATCACGGCTCGGGAGATTATCGCGACGAAGAGTGGAGGCGTGCCCCAACAGATCCTGAATACGAGGGACGAGTCCGTCGTTCTGGTTCACGGGAGCCAGGTGTGGACCGCTCTCGCTCACGAACACCGCGCCGACGCTCCCCCGACAGCGACTCCGATGGGTCGCCTCGTCGTGGTGGCGGCATGCTAGCATCCGCAAGGACATTGCCTGAAGTTGTACGTAAAGCTACCACAATATGGAATGGTGCCCTGATCTTGAAGAACTCCCTATTCCCAACTAAGTTCCACCTGACTGATGGTGATTCTGAGATTATCGACAGTCTGATGAAAGATGAAGATGGCAAAAATCAGCTGAGAATAACTCAGAGGCTGCGTTTAGATCAACCAAAGCTGGATGATGTTCAGAAGCGCATTGCCACATCCAGTTCACATGCCATTTTCTTGGGAGTGGCAGGGTCGACAGCATCCATCACAAATGAAGATGCAAGTATCCAGACCAGACCAATGAGGAACTTGGTGTCATACTTAAAGCAAAAAGAAGCAGCAGGTGTTATTTCACTCCTGAACAAAGAGACAGAAGCTACTGGCGTACTTTACTCTTTCCCACCTTGTGAATTCTCAACTGAGCTTCTCAAGCGAACGTGTCACAACCTAACCGAGGAGAGTTTGAAGGAGGACCATCTGGTAATAGTGGTAGTTAGGGGTGGGTCAGCCTAGTATGAACTTCTGAGCTCCCAAACTGAACAGGTCACGATCTGACAATAAGTTTGTAGTGAGATCAGTAAAAGTGGTGGTGACGGGTGGTTCTGCGTAGAACGAACTAGTTTATTAGATTTACACATTTTGAGTTTACATTACTAGCCTAAGTTCTGATTAAAGTTCCCTTGTCTACTACAGAAATTTAATAAAATGTATACTTGTGATGTGTAGTGAGGTGAGGTGTTTGTAAATCTAAGTTAGTGAAGTTTCACATTTCTTGTGCAAGTGCTGTGTTAGCCTTGTAGTGACAGCAATAATCAATATTATTGCAAAAATGTAGATGAACGATAGTTTTGCTAGAATTGCAGCAACAATTTTTTTTTGAAACTTTTTTAAGTGTATTTATTATGATAAAAAAAGTTATAGTGTATACTTATTCAGTGTATGTTAGGTGATGTGTAGTGTAAGTGTGTGAGTTGCAAATAGAATATTTCATCTTATGATGTAGTTTTTTTATACCTTGTGAGTTGTGATCAGGCAAGTGCAGTTGTTGATACAGTGACTGGTTTGTGATGTTCAAATGTGCCCTCAGTGATCAATAATCACTTGAGTGAATTTCCTAATGACTTGAAAGTCACTGCCCAGTAATCAAGTGAAATGCTTCAACCCTAAAATGATTCAGTGAAGCTTTGTGTTTGTGTTGTGGTCCGTAAAGACTTAAATATGACAATAACAAAGTGTAGGTAGACATGGTGATTGTTCAAAAGGCTGTGTTAAAAATCAAAGTTATAGTTTCGTTTTATCATAGTGAACAAAATAATAGTGACACAGTTAGGTATGAAACAATCATTTTTAGTTCCACCACTTGGTAAGTATTTTGTGGGTATGGACACATCCCCTGCTTTTGAAGCTTTTGATTGACCCCCTGCTCAATGTTACATCTAATTCTAGTTCTAGTCATGTGTAGTCTTCATGATAAACATTTTGCCACTTTTATAGGGTCACATTAAATTATCTGGCGTAACTTCACGAATGTGATGGGTATCACATGTAAAATCAAAACACCAACCTGTTTCTCTTAATCATAAGCTTATAGGTATTATGAATTCAGAAAACAGTTTTTGTTATTTTATCGTTATTAGATCACTATACCCATGACTTCTGAAGTTTCGCCAAATAATTAAATTTCAAGAGGCAGCTACTGTTTACCGCTGTTTACAGCTGGCTTGAAAACGATTGGTTAAAACAATCAATTAAACAATGGTTTTTGATTTCCAGCCAAAAATAATGTTTTTTTTTCTTTATTGTCATCATAACTGGCATGAAATTTTTGATTTTAGTAAAATACTACCCGTTTATAAGCACATTAACCTCTAAACACGGCATAAAACCTAAAGAAAGAAACACACAACCTCGCTATTCCCATACCAGCCTAAACTTTATTCCAGAAAGTAATTTAATATTAATGAAATACTATTACTAAGTATTACAGTAATTAGGTGTCATCTAGTTGTCATTTCGTTTCATCATCATTTTGATAGGTTCTAAATTGGGAAATAAGTGGTTTCCATAGACTGGGATAGGCGCGTACGAAACAATTCAAATATTTTTTTTACCATTGCTCATTCAACAGAAAATTTTATACCAACGACCGCATTTTCTTGTCTAGCCCACCCCAATCTGTGGAACCACTCTTACTCGAACTACCGAGGAGGTAAACACGCTGCTATTTTAAACTTCCGACAGCCGCCGCATTGGGCAGAAGAAAAATCCTGAAATCAATCGATTTCGTAAGTATCTGTGACAGTGGTAAGCATTTGGGAGTTCCTATTCTGAAGCAATCAATGTAAATTATTACTGTGGCTGAGCGATTAGCTGCTGCGCTGCGTTTCGCGGGTTCGATTCCCGCACGGAATAAATATTTGGATGGCCTACAGGTAGTTGTTCCGGGTCTGGCTGTTTTTGTGTAGATATGTGAGATGACTAGAGTGGGGCAACATTTTTTTAAATTAAAATATTAAAAAAATAACAGTGCCGAGTATCGTCGGCATCTGAAGTAATAATAACCAAGTCTATTCAGACCAAAATTTACAACAAACTTTTCAGTTCTCAAGTTTGCCTGCTTCGACAGGAATCACTTGTGTGGCTTCACCTAATCGATTCCACTAAATATAAGTATAACCACAGCCACCAATAAAAACCAAGTAACGAGGAATATTTACCTGTATTGCAAGCACTCGTCTTAGTTCAGCACGTACCTATCTAATCATTACTACATAGTATAAAACAGTCTCTTCCCGCAGTCTGTCTGTCCCTATGTATGCTTAGATCTTTAAAACTATGCAACGGATTTTGATGCGGTTTTTTAATAGATCGAGTGATTCAAGAGGAATATTTATATGTATAATACATATTATAGTAGAGAAAACATTAGTATCTACATTGCACCCGTGCGAAGCCGGGGCGGGTCGCTAGTATTAGCATAATTTGAGAACCTAACATGTTGCAACTTGCAGGATAAGGCTGTAGATGAACTTACACTACCTATCACTTACGGGATATATTCCGCGATTATTGTTTATATTGAGCTCCCGATATTTCGACGCTGTTGCAAGCGCCATGATCACGAGATGACAATAATCGCGGAATATATCCCGTAAGTAATAGTGTAAGTTCAGTTATAAAACGTGAAAGCTTAAAACAGTGTTTGACGGCTGTAGATGCACTAAACCTTCACTCCTGCAGTGTGTTTTTATTAACGAAAGCGTTTGTACGTGTGTACCGCTTTGATTCTTTATTTATAGGTCCAAAGGTCGACGACCCGAAGATGAAAGTTCACCAACAAGACTAATAATGAGGTCATAACGGTGTTATTTACTTGTGCTTTTCTGTGTAGCTGTGGTATATCAATAAACGTTTCTTTGGTACAAGTTTGTGTTTTTTATTTATTTGTCCCACGGAGTAAATACAAAGATTTGTCCTGAATTTATTTACCTTTCTAATACTTAGGTGAACGACAATAACGCTACCAACCTACTCAAGTCCCACCACTCTCACCTAAAAGTGAGCTATAAAATAAAAACAAACACATAAGTACATAAGTAAGTTTGCTAATTAAATAAATAGCTAGACGTACCAGAACTTGTTTCGAGCTACACTTTTATCATGCTATGGACCACAGATATAATAAATTGTAAAGGGGATATTTAATCCAAAGTCCTTTTTATACACTAAAATGTTCTTTAATTCACTTACAGGTAACTTTCACAATTTGTCTTTAATATTAATAGTTATCGCACATTCACTCACGAAAATGATCGTACTCCCTTAGAACAAAAGATGGCGGGCTATATATAGGCTGGCTTGTCACTACCCCACTCTGGACTTGGCTTGATAACGTGGCGTGGCCGGATTGGCTGGCAACTATGGCGTGTGGAGTAGTGACGTGGCTATTGGCTGGCTTATAGGCTCGTCGGGGCATCCCCGGCTGGTCAGCTGATGGCAGTGTGTTACACTCGGCCGTCCTGCAACAATTGCTCCCGCAATGGGAATAAAACACTCCATTAGTTACCTATAACACTTGAGTAACTTATAAATAGGGACGAGTCTAACTCTCCAAGAGATCGATAAGGTCCTCTGTCTCGACCTGTTCATCAGTGCTACTTTCACTATCAGAGATAGGTGCTACACTTTTGTATGGCCTAATAGCATCTGCAGAGACTAACCCAGTGAACTTCTTGTACCCTCTTAGTCCCTTTATACTCCTTATCCTGTACCTATCGTTGCCTAACACTTTCACAACTATGTACGGGCCAGAGTAAGCGTCATCTAGCTTAGTGTTAACTTTGCTAGTACTGCTGACTGGGGCTTGTTTCCAAAGTACAAGGTCACCTTTTTTATAGGTCATGCTGTGCTTACGCTTCCTATCATATTGTTGTTTCATCCTAGCACTGGCTGCTTTATTATTAACTACTGCCTTGGCACGCCTCGTCTGTACAGGTTCTGCAACCCGACCTGGAATGGTCACATCGCATATAGACCTACTGGCTCGTGCAAACATTAGATCATATGGTTTATAACCTGTTGATGCACTTGGCGTGTTGTTAATACCCCATATGATATTAGGTAAACTGTTATCCCAGTTGTTACCTGCCTCACTCGGTTCAGTAGCCCTAAGTGCATCCAAGATGGTGCGATTTGTTCGCTCCACTTGTCCATTTGCTCGTGGACAAGCAATAGTACACAGAGTATGTTTGAATTGCTTCTCAGTTGCATACTGTTTGAAGTACCTACTCGTAAAAGCCTTTCCGTGGTCAGATACTATGCGATCAGGAAACCCAAACAGGCTGAAAATCTTTTTCAAGGCCCGGACTGTCTCTATCGAGTTTACAGTTCGGGTAGGCTCAACAATCACAAACTTTGAAAAGGAATCTGTTACTACCAGCATGTATTGATAACCCTTCTTTGTCTTACAGAAAGGTCCAAGGTGGTCAATGTGCAACATTTTCATCGGTTCCGTGGGTTTAGGTATGGGGTATAGTTTACCTTGTTTCTTTCCGTAATCCCCTTTTCCGTACGCACAGTGAAGACAACTTGACACGTATTTCTTAATGAACCGTGACATCTTTGGAAACCAGAAGTCGGCTTTAATAAGCTCTGTGCATCGTTTCAGACCTACATGACCGATGTCATCGTGATGCATTTGCAAGATTTTCCAGCGTGCAAAACTCGGAACTATCAGGCGATTACCGTTAAGTGTTTTACGGTACAGTCGATTATCAATGAATGCATAATTGTTCACTATATCAGAGTCTCTACAGCCACTATTTATTAGTTCAATAATTTTATTTAACTTATCGTCTTGTCGTTGAATTGTATAAAACCAATCTGTCACTTCTAGGCGTTTGACATTAACACTGTCAATGACCGGATTGATCGGTTCCGAACATTCGGATACGCGTACGCGTTCCTTGATATCTACTGTGCCTTCAGCGACTGGGATTGATTGAAGGTTGACTGGGACCGGGTTTCGACTGAGTGCGTCTACATGCTTCATTCGCTCACCCGGTCTGTAGTCAATGTCAATGTCATAATCTTGTATTGCAAGCCACCAACGCGCGACTCGGGGAATTAGGTCACGTTTTGTTAATGTAGCGCAGACCGCGGTACAGTCAGTAACCACCCTTACTTTTTTTCCAAAAACATAGACGCGAAATCTACGCAATGATTCAACCACTGCTAATGTCTCGAGTTCATAGCTGTGATAGACGCTCTCTTCTCGGCTCGTTACGCGACTATAGTACATTACAGGGCGTAAAGTGTTGTCATTTTGCTTCTGCATAAGTATGCCGGCAATACCTAGCTTGCATGCATCCGTGTGAATTTCTGTTGGCAGCGAAGGATCATAAATAGCTAACACGGGTTCACAGCATAGCTTACACTTGAGTTCTTCAAAGCTCTTTGTTTGTTTTTCACCCCAGACCCATGGAGTGTTTTTCTTTGTGAGTTCTGTGAGTGGCCGGGCTATGACAGCGAAATTATAAATAAATTTGCGGAAGTAACTGCATAACCCTATAAATTGTCTGATTTCGTGTACATTGCGCGGTGTAGGGAACTGAGAAACAGCTGCCAACTTTAATTCACCCGGCTGTATACTGTTCGGAGAAATTTTATGACCTAGGTAGGTGATTTCTTTTTGTAGAAATGAGCATTTACGCATATTCAATTTCAGGTTTTCAGTTTGAAGTTTTGTAAGTACTTTTTTTAATAGCTCTATGCCTGTTTGCACGTCAACCGATGGTAACAATAGATCATCTAGGAATGCTAGAATCTCTGTGTTGCCTATGGACTCTACTACCTTATTAATTAAACGCATAAAAACTGATGGAGCATTAGCAAGACCGAAGGGAACTCTAGTATACTCGTAGTGGCCGTGTGGAGTTACGAATGCGGTTTTATGTGTATCTTCTGGACTTATAGGCACTTGGTGGTAACTTTGAGCCATATCTAGACTGGTAAAATAATTTTTGCCTGCTAGCTGGGACAATTGGTCATCAATGTTAGGTAGGGGAAAGCGTTCGCGTATAGTAATTGCGTTTAATGCGCGATAGTCGACACACAGTCGTCTGTCTCCGTTTTTCTTTCTAACAAGTATAACTGGTGAAGCATAACAAGACTCAGATTCTTTAATGATACCGGCACCTAATAGATCGGAAATTTTAGACTTGACCGTTTCCAGCTCGTTGTGGGAGAGTCTATAGGGACGATAATTAATAGGTTGGCCGCTCTTTAACCTTATCTGCATCTGAACTAAATTGGTGCATCCTAGGTCGTTAGTGTCACATGCGAAACAGTCATCATATTCGGTTAACAATTTGAGTAATGCCTTACGTTCGGCCTCATTTACGGGGCCTATTTCTAAATCGGTTATAGCTATACCTCCTATCTCTTTCGGGTTTTTAGGCTTTGCTAGGCTGGTACTTAACACACTCTTGGATAAAGGTGATAATAAGGTAGTGGCATTTGGACTGACCTGGCTAATTGATGCTTCCTGGCAACTCTCGGCCCGCAGTAGAACAGTGCCCTCGCTCCACTCCACATCCTTATTTCCAGTATTGACGACTTTCAGGTAGCCCTCGCTGCCACTGAGCAGGGTGGCTGGCAGCGAGTAGGTGACCCCGTGAAGGTCAAAGTGTCGGGTCGGTGTGACCACATCGTTGCCGCTTCGGTTTCCACGAATGTGGACCTTGATGATGGAGGTCCCTGGTGGTATGCGTTCCTTCGAGGCGACAGTAACCTTGAAACGTTCGTTTTCTTCAGCTACATCCATGCGGGTAAGGATATCGGGTTCGATCATCTGGAGTAGAGCAGTGCCGTTTCTAACTGTCAATGACACTCCCTCGTTGTTTATGATGGGCTGACCAACCAGTAAATTGACTCCGTCCATCTCGACGTCAGTCAAATGGGCCGTGCATATCATGTCAAGACCGTCTAGTTGTAGATTGAACTGTACCTCACCCTTGCTCTTGATACTACTTCCATTAAATCCTTTTAGCATAATAAAAGATGGCTTCACATCTAAATCAAGAAGCTCCGCAACTTCTATTTTGAGTATATTCACTTGACTACCGGTGTCGACATATGATTTCACATACACGCCATTGATCTTAGCAGTCTTCATGTAAATGTTGTTGTAGTTTTGAATTAGTTTTATATTCTTGACGATTTTGGCCGCGTTATCACTTCCCTTAATGTTACTTGGGCAACGTGGCGCTATGTGACCTTGAGAACCGCATTTAAAACATGTTCGCTGATCGGGTAAAGGGCAATTTCGAACCAAATGCCCAGTCTGCCTACAACGTGGACAAGGGTCCGTCTCAATGTTAATAGGTCCTTTGTTCCCTTTGTTCTCTGTTCCCGCGCGAGTAATTCCCTTGAATGTAATACGAGCCGTGTCGGTCTGTTGCTGCGGTGTGCGATAATCGTCTAAAGCGGACAAAAAGTTTTCGTATAGCTCATCCGGTCGATCGCACTGGAAGGCCCTCGCATTCGATTGTAAAGCTGGGGGAAGTCCCCGAATAATACATGATACTGTAGCGGCGTTGGATAGTTTGCATCGAAAACACATGGCATTTTTCTCTTGATAATACTTAGTCATAGTTTCGTGCGGCATTTTCTTTCTGTTGAGCATTTCTTCCAAAATATTTGCGTAATCGCGATGTTTTGGGAATGCGCGAAGTAGCATCACTTTCCAATCCTCCCACGAATAGTCATACTCTTCGAGGCGATTGTACCATTTACGAGCTTGGCCTCGCAGTTTATCTTGTAGGTAAAAAGATTTTGTTTTTTCGTCCCAGTCATGGATCTCACCTAATTGATCGATTTTCTTGAGCCAAGTTTGCACAGTACAGTCCTCGTTTTCCGGATCAAACTCAGGAATCAAAGATGCTGCTCGATGTTGTTTAGTGCGGGAAAAAACAGGTACCTCGCATTCCAGGTCTTGCAGTGCCTTCTGTACTTCTTGTGTCAAAAGACTTTTCAAAATCTTTCTTGCCGGTGGTGTAGACGTGCCATCTTCGTTATCTCTCTCCTCATCCCCAGAGTTGGCTGTAGAAAATTCCCGACTGACACCGGAAATATTCCGCTCCGCGTCGTAGTAATGTGGGCGTTTGTGTCCACTCGTAGAACGCGTTTGCATGTTTGTAGGTTTTAATATTCCACTTCTGAATTTGTAAAGGGGATATTTAATCCAAAGTCCTTTTTATACACTAAAATGTTCTTTAATTCACTTACAGGTAACTTTCACAATTTGTCTTTAATATTAATAGTTATCGCACATTCACTCACGAAAATGATCGTACTCCCTTAGAACAAAAGATGGCGGGCTATATATAGGCTGGCTTGTCACTACCCCACTCTGGACTTGGCTTGATAACGTGGCGTGGCCGGATTGGCTGGCAACTATGGCGTGTGGAGTAGTGACGTGGCTATTGGCTGGCTTATAGGCTCGTCGGGGCATCCCCGGCTGGTCAGCTGATGGCAGTGTGTTACAAAATACAGGAGATATGATTTGTAAACAAATGTATTCGAGTTCAGATGTCGCCGTGTTCTCCCCACTTAATTCACTAACACAAAAGCAAAAACTATAAGAACGGCACACGAGCTCATATTTCTCCCGCACACAAAGAAACTTACAGCAACACTAATAAACTCACTAATAGAACACAGGCATACATAGGGCGGGGCTTCTACCTATAGCTACGGACTAAGAATAAACACACATCGCAACTAGTGATGTGAAGAGGTAATCGTAGAAAAAATAGTATCGATGAAATTCAGTTACCTTTAATCTGCCCTTTTTATATATAAAAATATAGTACTATTTTTGCACCTGAATTCGAGGTGGCTCAAAGTGAGACGAACATATCGTGTTATTTTTTGTGGGAAACCAGTTTGAACCTTTTCCTGTCGCATTTATCCACTTTTCTTTTATTTTTGGATACTTCGGATAGCTAAAATTTTAAAATAAGTACCTCACATTAGTAAACAACAGCTATAAAGTTCCATGTAACAAAAATAGTCTAATTTTTTACCCTTGTGTAATCATTCGTACTAAGGGATCGTATAAAATATCGACAACCACAAAAGTGACATCACCTCTCTAATTATCTACCTAAAACACACCCGCTTCACGAAACTATCGTGTGAGTGAGAGTATCAGTAAAACACTTATCCATTGCACTATTAGACCAGCCGATTCATTGATCGATTTGTATTAAGCAAACAATGGTTGTTGTTCCTAATGTAAATAATTGCTTTCGGTACTTTATCGTGTTTCTAGTATCACGAAGTAATGTTTTAATGAATTTAATAAGAAAAACAATCATATTTTAGTATTTACGTGTGAAATGAGATGCCATCTTTCGTATAATTCACAATAGAGGTGTTATTTTTGCAAACAACCTCTGTACAACGCGGCATTTTGTAAAAAATCACAAGCAGTGAAGACGTCGCAAGTTGACATTCGACTAATGGCCGAAACTGGCAACAAGTCTCTTTGCGGCTAGATGCGTTCGCAAGCGCCACGCCTCCTTGCCATATCTCCTGTATTTATTATATCTGTGCTATGGACACATTAACAACACTTAGCTAAACAGTCACTCAATAAAGATTTAGTGCCGGACTCCACCGAATCCGATACGAGAGGAGATGTAAACGTCCCAATATAATTTCGTTATTTACACGTCTCCGTTTCGCTTCTGTAGAAACGGCTGAGCAGAGCGGAGAGGTGATGTCCTGCGATCGGTCAGCGGTGGGTGTGGCGTGCTGTGAGCAGCAGCGTGCCGCTTTCCACATATTTCCGCACAGCTTCGGTGGAGACACCCTAGCTCTTACGCATCTTCTCTCGTCTCCGTTGATCTTCGCTTTGATGGAGTCCGGGCCTTACGAAGGTTTTTGGTACGCTTGCGATGGATTATTGATGGCAGATAGGATTTGTCTATCCTAGTTGTTAAAACTTGACATACTCAATTCAGGCCATGAAACCAAAGATAGATAGTAGGAAGGCCGATGGCCACGGTATTTTCAGCAGTGGCGGCCGTCACGTGGAATGGGATCTGCGAGGGACGCCAAGAACTGGAAGTATTGCAGAAAGTAACAGAAGCCTATGCCAACAGTGGGTGATTCATTCCAGGCTGAAATAATGATGCCGAGTGTGATATACTGCAGCGTAGTTCTTTCTTATGGCGCTTGAATTAAACATGGTGGTTGATGCATCGTTTGCCCAATTGGAAGGGTATTGTAGGGCTCATTTGCTGTCTCTTCAGCCCAAATAACTCATTTGACCCCAAGGATTTTATTTCAATTTTCTATATTTATTTTGAAAAGTCGCAAAATTCGACATTAATGTAATCGCAATACCTACTTACTAAGGAGGTGGAATTAACTCCAATGGTGAGCAGTGGGAGCACTTAATCTCGGTCAACCTATATTGCCTATGTATTGTTAAGACAGTCTTGGAGGCGGGTGGCACTAGATTTAACCATTTAGGTAGTGGTGTAAGTAGGCGCATGTAATAATAACTCATACTTGTATAGATTATAAGTACAGTTATTTTACCAGACAGCTACAGACCAACAGGAACCTTACTGTTACGAGAATAAAGATCACAGATTTTGAAGGTGATTTAAATTCAGAAGCAAAATAACTGTAAGTACACATGGCGACATATCAAGCTATTCATTTCCATTCCAGTATAACATGGAGTCGCTTTGTATAGATTCCCCGTACAATGACAGATCCGCTTAAACTAGTTTAGTAGTATAGCTTGATTAGTCGTCGTGCGTACAATCTGCAATGACTACTATATTGCACATCAAAATTCTAACAGCTCTTTTACAATAATTTTAAATCTACAATGCCGGTCTTTTCACTGATAGAGATGGAGTTCCAACATAACGTATCACCTACATTCTCATTGATCTCATAAAAAAGTTGGTAGCACGTCGTTTGATTTATGGCAAAGCCTATAAAACCTTATATAAAACAATGTATAAGGGTATATATAAGAAATACTCTTTGCTTTACATCATAGAGTATAGTACTTTACATCATCTGTCACTCATTTTCCATTGAATCACAGCCACCATGGTATAATAATTATTTTACTCTTAGATCTTGGCAGCTCACAGATGTAATATATAATATATTCACTACGAACGTTTTAAACCTGGTTTCAACAATGCAAGATGAAAATTATTCATTATTATCGGAACGAATTATGGAAAAAGATAAATCTTGGAAAAGTACGTACATACTTTTAGAAACATTGACATATATATTACTCAAAACAGCATACCTAAACAAAATGTTCCCATATCTGGGACATAGGCCCATAAGGCTATGAGACAGGTAAGCTGTAATTCACCAGTCACCTCGCGGCCCCATTGCGGGTTCGAGGAAACCCCAATGTCCTATTTTATTTTCTGGGACTGCCTTCGTTCTTATGGGCAATCGCGACTGCTGAGCATGAGGTCCTTTTTTTTTTTCGCATGGGAAATCATCAAATGACTTCTCCCGCTCTGGGCTGAGCGGGAGGGAGTGTCAGACTTTTACTGACTAAAACCCACCCATGTTCCTTCATCGCCCTTTGTGTTCCGGGGCCGCGGTATCTCTTTCGAACAACCCGCAGCACCCGGCAGGCATCGGCCCTTGCGGGCCCCTTCCCTATGCTGACATCTCTTTGAGGCGCGCGTGGAACACGAACGCGCCGTCGACACGGCCTGTCGTCCTAAGACGGAGGGACGGCGAGCTAGCCCTTAGCTCACCGTCCACAGGCCCGCGTCTACGGTGGCCGGGGGCCACCACGTGGCCCCCGACCCTCGGTGCGTCTCCCGCGGCGGCTGGGACGTGAGGAGGAACGCTCTCTCTCACGTTCCGCCTCCTCCTTTGCTAGCATGACTGCTTCGCAAAAGGAGGTGACGGCTTCCCATTCCGTCTCGCTCCGGACCATGGCTCGAACCAGGGCCGGACGCGAGAGGTCGCCGCCGCCGATCGCCGCTATGAGGACACGGCGTTGCTCCGCCCAAGCGGGGCAGACCTCCACCGTATGCTCCACCGTGCCCTCCGGTCGATCCTCGCAATGGAAACACCCGGGCGTCTCCTCCCGCCTGATTCGGTGCAGGAACCTCCCGAAACAACCGTGTCCGGTGAGGACCTGCGTCAGGCGGAAGGTGAGGACGCCGTGGCACCTCTCAAGCCACTCCTCAAAGAGGGGACTTATCGCCACTATCGTAGCGTGCCCTGCACGGGGTTGCGACAGTCGCTCTCTCCATGTCACCATGAGATCGGCCCGGAGGTTTGTCCACTGAGCGGCAATTAGCCGTGGCAGCGGAGTAACCCCCCGGCGAAGAACCTCCGCGCGCCATTCATGTAGGCGCGCGAGCACTATCGCCTCCAGATCCCATGGTGGCAATCCGGCTAGGAGGCTCGCAGCCTCGCCCGAGATCGTGCGGAACCCACGGACCATCTTTACGGCTACCACCTTTTGGGGCGCGTTCAGATAATGGGCGGCTCGCCGCCTCAAGGAACGCGCCCACACCGGGGCACCATAAAGGGCCATGGACCGCACGACCCCCGCATAGAGCCTCCGGCAGGAGGCGTTCGGCCCCCCAGATTGGGCAGGAGCCGCCTGAAGGCAGCCCCAGTCCGTTCCAGTTTAGGGGCCAAACGTCGGAAGTGCTCCACGAAGTTCCACCGGCTGTCGAGGACAAGTCCCAGGTACTTCAACGTCGACCCGACGCCGATGGAAACCCCTCCTACCGTCAGTGAGGATCCCGACGGTGGCGCATTCCGAGGCCCATGAAAGCACATGGCCTCGGACTTGTGCAATGCCACCTCGAGACCCAGTTGCCGGATCCTCTCAACGACTATCGCAACCGAGCATGAGGTCCTGGGTTCGATTCCCGTGTCGGGCAAATTAGAGGAAGTTAGGAATTTCTCAGTAGCAGTTGATGACAATAGGCTCGCCCCTATTACATGCAACCTAAACATAACTGTCGAAATGTGGGTGTACTATTAGGTAGGTACACCTCGGCCTAAACCTTCGGGTGTTATAGGCGAGATGTTATGTTTCTGGGGTAGGTATGTGGGTTTCCTCACGACGTTTTTGCTTTCATTCCCCGTTTCGAGACGAGCGTTGATGAGATACTTACCTAACTATAACACAAAGTAATGCTTGCGTACGAACTCACGTCCTAGTAAGTCGATTGGGGTCGGTTATCACCTGGCCACCACTCCTCAAATCTACAAAACAGTGCCAAATAAAGGGTGTAAATATACCCTTAACGAAGCTGAAAAGCACTTGTCCACCTCGTCAATGCGATATTTTTTTTTGTTATGGACCATACCTGGGAATCTTCTAGTTCCAAATTCTTCATAAGTTGTTTCCCAGCAAAAATTTTTGCATAGGGTTACATAGTTTGATGTACAGAATGCTTGGTTGACGGCTTCGCGAAGGGTCCGTTTACACCTTGTATAAAGCATGCACTTTTATCTGCACAGAATTGAACCATGGGAAGGCACACTTGACGGCTCGTAAAGCTCTTCAAACTAGAGAAACAAATTACGATGAATATTTGATGGCTATGAAACGGGTTTACCATCGACAGTCCGCTACCAACGAGATGCTGCATGATATTGAGACTCCAAGAGAACGCAGAAGAAAACGGAGTTTGTCGAAACAGCCTAGGTATATAATAAATGTTGTGTAGGATACCTATAATTCGGTATGTCTCATTCCTAACAATTTTGGTTTTATGTATAAGTAATCCTGCATATCGGCAGTTAAATCCTGCTACATCTCACAGACATGAGTTTAGCAGTATTTTGGAGATCTGATATAATTACCTGGCCAAACTGGCAAAATGTGGGTTTAGGTACTATTGGTAAACCTCTGCCAAACCTTTCGGGGATTCCAGGCGCGGTACTATTCATTAAATTAATATTCCACAGGTTGGATAGCAAAGATAATTACTCTATGAACGAAGCGGCTCGAATGGGAATCATAGCGTCCATGGTTCCCGATGAGATCATTTACAAGCATAGCGATTATTCAATCAGGAGCTACGAGACTGCGTTGATGTTTTGTGATGTTTCTGGTGGGTATTTTGCTGTCCCCATGATTGGTTAGGTCATGGGCTTTAATCTATACTAGTATTATAAAGCTAAAGAGTTTGTTTGTTTGATTGAACGCGCTAATCTTAGGAACTACTGGTTCGAATTGAAAAAAATATTTTAGTGTTAGCCCATTTATCGATATTTATAGGCTATAAAACATCACACTGCTACCTTGAGCGGAGCATTAATCAAAAATGTTACGCAGGCGAAGTTGCGCGGGTCAGCTATTAGTTTGTTATATAAAAGTAGACGTATATTTGAGCGTAATCCTTAGTTGTTAAAAAAACAAGTAAGTAAATAGTAGTGGGTACCTAATCTTGATAATAATGACAACGTTAGCCCAAAAAAATGGTGATCTCAACTCTCAACTCCTCATAATATGAAGGAACAAAATAACACGACAGTGATGATATTTCTGGGGGCCTAAAATGGCCACTTTAGCAGAACATAATAGGATAATAATATGAATCACATTAAAATTCGGAAATGGTCACAGACACAATTAATATGTTGAATTATCAGTTTGTGACCATTTTACGTATTGTAACGTAATTCGTATTATTATCATATTATGTTCTGCTAAAGTGGCCATTTTAGACCCCCTGTTCTAAATACGACATAACATCTCGCCTGTAATTCCCGAAGGATTAGGTAGAGATGTACCTCATTGTAAACCTACATTTCTTCCTACTACAATAAGTGCTAACGAAAGCCTTGTTGGCCTACTTAGTGGACGTAAGCGCAGCTGCTGTGCACGGCGAGTGTGTGAGTGATGTGTTTGTCCAGAGCGGAGAAGGGGTCCTCAGGCTTGTGCTTCCTGCCCTCATGGCATGCTGCGGTGGCGAGGAATGCACACGGGGTCCTATAGTCGACCCCCGGTATAGATATACATAATAATTCAAAGGTCAGGCACAGTGTTAATGGGTGTCTCCATTAGGAATTTCTCAGTTGCCCTGAGTCTGTATTCGTGGCCGGGTTGGTGACAATACGGTCACTGCTAACATAACTGGCGAATGTGAGTATTAAACGCCAATGCTTAAAAATATAGATAGGTAGGTATGTAGTCATGCAAATAACAGAAACTCAAAAAAAAAACATTGTTTGAAGGTTTCACTAACCTCTGCGAAAAATACACAACTTTTGGCCGCGGTGGACCTTCGAGATTGACCAAAGTTTTGAACTCTTACATCGGAGCTATGGTTCAGGAGATACTGACGCACAACGGAGACGTGCTGAAGTTCTCTGGTGACGCCTTTCTGTCCATGTGGAAGAAGACTGGGCAGTTATCCATGCAAGATGTGGTGCACAATGCAATTGATTGCGGGCTCATTATACAAAAGAACTACGGGACTTTTACGACCGATGTTGGGGTGGTTCTTAAGGGTTAGTTATTTGTTCTGTATCTATTTAAGTGCCTATGACTTCAGTTGTTTCGATCCAGTAGACTGATATTTAGCTAATGGGCACGAAGGTCAGAAGACATGTTGGAGTCACCCTTATGTAAACCTAGATGTCTCATTTCAATGATATAACAACTTCAAAGAACTTTAAGTAGTTATTGTGGCTGGAAACTGGCTGATTGCCCGAATAAGCGACACTCAACCTATGTTTCCAGCCCGAAAGGTAAAAAAATCCGACTTGAAAGATCTTTGGAGGAGTTTTTACGTTTTAATAATTAGGTGCATAGGTAAGTAGGTATCTGCCTATGTCTTGGCTGACATCCATTAACATAATTATGATCCCTCGTGCTAACCGTAACAAAAAAAAACAACCTAAAAATCTTTCCTAAACTAGTAAAAGTCGCGATCTCAGCCGGCTTGTCCCACTTCTCTATCATCGGCGACGAGTCGTTAATCCAGTCGAGTTCCTCGAGCTACGTTATCATCGGTCAGCCGGTGTGGGACGTCAAGATGGCGCAGTACATGTCTAAGTCAGGAGATGTGCTCACAGCCGCCAGTGCCTGGATGTATGTTAACGAAGCTGAGTATTGGACGCAGCCGTGCGGTGATGGGAGGCATACAAAGGTACCCATGCAATAGTAGAGTATTCACCAAGGGGATAAAGCTGTGCCTTGTGTCACGGGCGTATTGAAGGTTTTCGTCGGCACCATCATGGATTTTCATTTTGAAAATCACTGAAATGTGTCAGGTGTCCTTTCGCGCAAATGTCCTAGATTTAAAAAAAATAACTCCTTATTCGTATTGTAACAATTTTGCTCAATTTTGCAAGGGACCAGTTCCATCATGCGGAAGCCAAAAAAACACTTCGAAAACTAGTGAACATGAATTTTAATATTTTCTATTCGTAAAATATTTTTTTTATTACGTCATTGTATGGTTGTTCCTGGAAAAAGGATCAACCATAATGGATAATTTTATTATATATAGGTCTAATTGATAAACCCCTTTTTTTGAAGTCGGTTAATAAGCAGGTAGAGCAGCTTTCGCATCATATCAAATAATTTTAGTACGACTAGGTGTCAAAGGGGGAAGTCCCAGCGCACACGATTTGTTTTTGTTTTTGGTGTGAATTTCTGAGTTTGCACAAAAAGACATTAGCCTTAAAGTGCTAAAGTGTTGTAGAGTAAAACTTCGTATGGAAAAATAGAAATCCACACGGACGGATTTAAGTGCAAAAAGTTGCTACACTAAGAAACAATATAATATTGTTTTACTGAGTAAAACAAATGTAATATTAATATAATTTTGTTTTACTGAGGTTTCATTTTGTGTTTTCGTCGTTAGGTTCTTGGAATTGGAGCGTCTTGGAAAAGGGTGGAAAAACTACAAGAAGAAGACAAAAAATGTAGGTCACTATGTAGGCTAGTAACTACATATTTGAATCCATATTCTCGTAACTGATCTTACACAAATATTTGCAAGAAATTTCATTAACAGCCACTTATAAATCGTCGCTGTCTAGCAGATTGCACCTTTCTCTTAAAAAAATTACATAACGAGATTGACTGTCCTGATCTCCTCCATAAACTGCATTTCAATGTCCACCTATCTTTTCCCTCATCTAACTACAGGCAAAACTCATACATAATGCAAGCGAGCAAAGACTTAATATTCTTTGTAAAGAGTTCTCATTTGACCCATTTACCACCAAATTCTACTCTGCACGCACTCGGCTGAACGCTGATTTTTTTAAAAAGCGCGTAGTGCTTTCATCTTTTTATTTTTTCTCGTTCCCGTGTGATTAGTACCTAACCTGGAGTCATAGTGTTTACCGTGCTATTGTACTTTAGTTTAATTCTTTTTACTATTTTTTGTTATTGTGCTTAATAATGATCCTAAGATTTCTACAACTTTTTCTGTTTTTACTCGTGAGAACCTGTAATTGGCTTTGTGTTCCATAATATGCAATTGTTACCCATTTGTTATAGCTGTTGGTTCTCCTACTTATAAATAAATAAATAATATAAATGTATCTCAATTTCAGTATCGGATGCAGAATTTGTTCCAAAACAGTCTAACATTTCATATACAGACTCAAGTCCTTCACTTAATAATTTGTATAAGGAATTTTCGCGTAAGTTGATCTTTTATATATATTTTTAATTTTATTATAAGTTTGTCTACTTATAGCCCTCTTCTGTACCTAGATAGGTATCTACATCCCCTTCAAAATCCGTTACATTGGGTGCGTTTCTTGACACAAAAAATCTCAAGCAGAAATTCAGATCCAAAATGATACGAATAATGTAAATTCAATTATGCGAAACTAATGATGTTCAATCCTCGTTCGGACTGGCTCGTTGGTCCTGGTCTAGTGGTCACAAGCGCGACTGCTCAGCATGAGGTCCTGGGTTCGATTCCCGGGTCGGGCAAATGTTATTGGGTTTTGTCATCAGGAATTTCTTAGTAGCAGCCACGGTGTAAGATATCAGCAGGCCGCAGGGTTGAATAATAGAGAAACAACCAAAGATGAGCTATTATAAACTTTATATTGAAACTTTACACGTAAATATTAAACACTGAATCTAACACCATAACTTATACTGATAAACACTTTATACTAACAACAGAAACATACTTATACTGGCACAGGGTTACAACACTTCACACACAAGACTAGAGACTAGGGTTGAAGAAGACTAAAATACTTGGAGACTGGCTTTTCAACTAAAAAAGGCCCTAGTTATCTACTTGCACATATACGCGGGTAGCGGCCGGACTAAATTTCTACCGTCGTCCACTATCCAATAGAAAGCAAGGAAGTCGGCTATTCCTCGTCCCGCGACTCCCTTTCTTCACCCCTGTGACCTAAATAGAATGGAATTTTCCACTCGCAGCTGCAGACGCAGCTGCACATGCAGGTGCAGACGAACAATGGGAATTCTAAACCAATCAGCGGGTTTGTTTACTCTAGCGGTTATAACTGTATCAAACTATCTACGTCAATTTACTATGTCTATTTACTTGGTAAATAGCTGTGGATACTTGATTCTACGTTATATGTTGAGTTTATTAATCGGTATTATGCTTCCCTAGGGTAAAGGGTACCTACTAGAGTTATTTACTTTAACATTATGACATGAACCTAAGAGATATTAACAAAAAAGACTGCTGTTCCTTATATATCTACTTATCTCGTAACAATTAGGTTCTATAATATAAAGTACACATGCGTAGATGGCTGTGCTTCTTAACATTTCCACCCCCTGTAGAAGGGTTCAACCGACTACACTTCCGTCTGTAGGAAGCACAACCACCTTTACAACGGGCCGACGCAGGACCCCATGATTCGTTCTTATATCTACCACTCTTATTATAGAGTCTGCACCAGGATAGACACTTTTAATGACCCCTTTGGTCCACTGGTTTCGTGGTGTATTATCATCTGTAATCACTACCACGTCACCTACTTTCACATTTGTCACGTCACTTGACCACTTATTACGTCGTTGCAGCGTCGGCAGGTACTCGCGCAGCCAGCGCCTCCAAAAGAGGTCGGCCAGCGCGTTCACCCGTCGCCACATGCGGCGGGAGTCGAGGTCGACTGTATGCTGACGCGTGCACGGTGCGTCTCCCGCGGCAGTGCCTAGCAGGAGATGGTTCGGGGTCAGCACCACTGGGTGCTCGACGTCGCTGGTCACGTACGTGAGAGGTCGGCTGTTGACAATCAGCTCGGCCTCGGCAAGGAGGGTGTAAAGTACCTCCTCGCGGGGGGCACGCTCTCGTAGCGTTGCTCTTGTGACGTAATGGGCGAGCCGCTAGTAGCACCGCGATGTTTGCTGCGTAGCTCTCCGCCTGTGCCAGACGCGAGAGGCGCGACTCGGCCTTGTGCCGGTCGTCTGTCGACACTGTGCTGCAATGGTGTACATGTGCTGCACTCTCTCCGGGTCCTTTTCTGCCACCGTGTAGAGCTCGGTGTCAGCTGGCCACTGTTCCTGTGAACAGCGAAGAAAAAAGGGACCCGACAACCACTCATTACTCAGGCCAGTCCATGAGGGTAGCTTTGTCAGCGGGGTTCGTCGCCGACGGAATCCAGTGCCAATCCGTCCTCTCTGACCTCCTAATTATCTCCGTTAAGCGGTCTGATATATACCTCTGGAACTCTGTAGCGTCTGAATTTAACCATTTGAGAACAGTCTTACTATCTGTCCATAAATACACACTGCTAATTCTTGTTCCTATATCTTTAGTAACTGTGTCAGCTAGTCTACAGGCTAACACAGCTGCTTGCAGCTCTAACCTAGGGATAGATGTTACCTTTTGTGGCGCTATTCTCGCCTTACCTATTACTATAGCGACATCTCTATTCCCTTCGTTGTTTAACCCTACTATGTAGGCTACAGCTGCGTAGGCGGATTCACACGCGTCACCTAATGTGCGTTCTGTCGCACCTTCGCCTTTGTCTAACGACACTCGGTCAGGTATCTCTGATCTCAACTTATCGCGCAGCTCTGGAGAATTGGTTACCCACCCCCGTATATTAAACCCGCCTCTAGCGTGGACGTGGGTCACCTTCTCAATTAACTCGTTAGCTTGCGCGGCCGACCAAGTGCTGTCTAGGTAGTCGTCCATATAATGTTTTTCTCTTATGGCGGCTACCGCGTCGGGGTACATCTCTCTATGCTGTTCAGCGTTCTTATTTAAGATGTATATTGCCGATGTAGGCGACGAAACGGCCCCGAATATCATGGAGTTCATGACGTACACGTCAGGCTCCCTATTATCGTCAGTCGACCAAAGAAATAGTTGCGCCCCTCTATCTTGTTCTCTGATCGAAACACGTAAGAACATATCGGCTATGTCCCCCGTGAAAGCGACAGGCCCTAATCTGAATTTAAATATCACGCCTAGCAGGGAGTTGAGTAAGTCCGGCCCAGCTAACAAGTTGTCATTCAAAGACGTTCCATTGTAGCTTGCCGCGGCGTCAAAGACCAATCGTAATTTCCCCGGCTTGTTAGGATTCGTTACCCCGAAATGGGGTAAATACCATACCGGATCGGACTTGACACCGCCCTCTACCTTACTCGCGTACCCTTCAACTATCAATCTGTCTATCTGTGCTGTATAGGCAGATGCGTACACAGCGTCTTTACTTAACCGGCGTTCAATGCCTGATAGACGATGACGTGCATATTTATAATTGTCGGGCA
Organism: Standfussiana lucernea; assembly: GCA_964057025.1. Lineage (NCBI taxonomy): Eukaryota > Metazoa > Arthropoda > Insecta > Lepidoptera > Noctuidae > Standfussiana > Standfussiana lucernea. Next base: position 5,483,305 of record OZ059803.1, on the reverse strand, counting down.
ACTGAGGGTTGTCCCGACACCACAACAGACCTACTTCCCACGCGCCGTTCTCTTTTTGACAGCTGGTGGAGTCTAAAATGGCCTTCGCTCTCTCTATGTCTTTATGTTTTCTAGGCACCTCTGAAATTCCTATAGATTCTAGTTCAAACTGTTTCTTTACGATCTCATGTAAATCAATAGTCGACTCTACTACACAATTCAGTTCTTGTTCGTTGGTGTCTTGATAACAACTACCTACGGGTCCGTGCACAACCCACCCTAGACTGGTCAAAGAGGCAACTGGCTTACCTGACTTCCCTCGGCGAGTCTCCTGGCTGGTCAGCAACTCCCAGTTGTCCTGACCCAGCAGCAGCAATGGCCTGGCTCCTCTCATTTCTTCGCAACCCAAGTCGCGAATGTGGGCGTGTTCGGTTATCACTGCGGCGGACACTGTTTGCGCGGGTAAGTCTAGGCTTTTTATTGTACGACACTTCACTTGATGTGTTTGCCCGTTTGGCCCACGCACTGATACACTTATTACTCTCGATGTTTCGTCGGTAATCTCTTGCCCGCGCGCACTGCGTAAGGTTAGTGGCACTCGTTTTCCACTGGCATTTCTAGCTAGCGAGTCGTCGATCAGTGACACGGTTGCGCCGTCATCCAATAAGGCATAACACTGCTTGTCCACACCGTTCACTGTTACACACACCGGCAGTATCTTCAATAACGCCTTGCGTGTGTAATCGCTGACATTCGTGACGCTCTCGCTCTCCTTTTTCCTGTCGGCATGTAACAATATGTGGTGCGCGTAATTACACGACGAGCACCTACTTGCACGACAGACATTCTTTCCGTGTTTCCTAATTATACACTTGAAACACAACTTGTTCTTCTTGACGTGTTCCCATCTCTTTTCGACACTCAACTCAGCGAACTTTTCACACCCAGGTAACTTGTGTGTTTTCTCACATAACGTGCATCGTTCTTCTGTTTCCTGGGTCGGCTGATCGTTGTCCGAGTGAACGTGCAATCGTTGAACATTTCTAGGCGGCCTTACAAACTGTACATTAGATCGTGACTTAATGGCGCTAGCCGACGGTGTGGGCGTGTTCATCTCCATTTGTACGTAATAGGAGGTGGCTCGGGCTAGATGACTCAGGAATTCTGCGAGTATTTCTAGACTCGGTGAAACTCGCACATCTATGCCCTGGTTCGTCGCCATACCCATCGCAAAATCACCGTATTGGGCGCGCTGTACAGGTGTAAGTTTACTTAAAAGTTCACTTACCAGTTGTGGGTTGTTCAGGTATCCGTTGGCACGTATACTCTTGAGTAGTGACACGCAATTTCTCACTGTCGTCGAAAACTTTCTGAGTTCGCGGCCACTCTCAGTCACTTTAGGTAACGCACGCACTTTCCTTAGGGCACACTCAAGCACTAAATTCGGATGCCCGAATTCTTCATCAAGCGTCCTCATTATTTCAGCTGGATTCGTAGAGGTACGTAACAAATCCTCTACCGCCAGCTTTGCATCTCCTTGCAACGACGTTTTCAAGCGCGCTAGATTCTCGTGCGGCTTGAATTCGTACATAACCGTCGTCGTATCGTGGTACATATTCTTGTAAGATAGCCATTCCGCCGGGTCGCCTTTGAACACTGGCAACTCGTAGGCTTGTCTTGGTACCGGCCGCGGGCGTGCTAAGCTTGTTATGGCGTCTGCCAATTGGTCTATTTTTCTATCTCGAGACCTGCTTTTGTCCGCGTCGTCTGCAAACGTATTACCCCACTCAGGCACTTCTCTAGCCTGCTCCCTTTTCCGTGGGGCACTGGCCGTAGCTAGGGGCGTAACATTCCCTAGGTACGGTGGTTCGCGCAACTGTACCGACGCGGGCGCACACTGTGTGAGCGCGGGTATGTAATCGAGCGGTGGCGCGGGCGCGGACACCTCTCGGGAGGGCGCGGACACTTGACGCGGCGGCGAGTCGCGGCACTCAGCAGGCGCACGAGTTTCCCTTTCGACGGGAGCCGATTCTGTGACCCATTCTTCTACCCGACGCGTCGTCCCTTCCTCTTCTGAGCCTCTGTCTTCTTCAACCGCAGCGTCTATTTCGGCGAGATCAGCAACCAGCTTCTTCTGTACTAATCGCTCTTTCATGTGCACCAACTCCCGTTCAGCCTCATATTCCACCCTCCGTCGAAGGTAGTCGGCATTTCTCTGGCCGCTTTTCGAGGAGGTATGGCTAAACTCGGACCCTGCCCTCTGTAATATATCCGATCTCACAGGCGTGCAGAACTCTCTTCTGTGGTCGATAATACGACCTCTACCCGCCAGTGGGATCACAGGGACAGGAACCGACGTTATAGTCGGTGCAATTGAAGGTGAGCCTGGTGGCCGTTCGGACGGCAACCCAGAATCAGCTTCTCGCCGTTCATTCATTTCGGCCTCTAGCTTGCGTAACTTACTCCTTGTTGTAATTGTGCTTCTGGTACTCATCTTGGTGCGTGCTCACCGTATCCGGCTCTCGAAGGACCAAAATTGTAAGATATCAGCAGGCCGCAGGGTTGAATAATAGAGAAACAACCAAAGATGAGCTATTATAAACTTTATATTGAAACTTTACACGTAAATATTAAACACTGAATCTAACACCATAACTTATACTGATAAACACTTTATACTAACAACAGAAACATACTTATACTGGCACAGGGTTACAACACTTCACACACAAGACTAGAGACTAGGGTTGAAGAAGACTAAAATACTTGGAGACTGGCTTTTCAACTAAAAAAGGCCCTAGTTATCTACTTGCACATATACGCGGGTAGCGGCCGGACTAAATTTCTACCGTCGTCCACTATCCAATAGAAAGCAAGGAAGTCGGCTATTCCTCGTCCCGCGACTCCCTTTCTTCACCCCTGTGACCTAAATAGAATGGAATTTTCCACTCGCAGCTGCAGACGCAGCTGCACATGCAGGTGCAGACGAACAATGGGAATTCTAAACCAATCAGCGGGTTTGTTTACTCTAGCGGTTATAACTGTATCAAACTATCTACGTCAATTTACTATGTCTATTTACTTGGTAAATAGCTGTGGATACTTGATTCTACGTTATATGTTGAGTTTATTAATCGGTATTATGCTTCCCTAGGGTAAAGGGTACCTACTAGAGTTATTTACTTTAACATTATGACATGAACCTAAGAGATATTAACAAAAAAGACTGCTGTTCCTTATATATCTACTTATCTCGTAACAATTAGGTTCTATAATATAAAGTACACATGCGTAGATGGCTGTGCTTCTTAACACACGGAGTCTGGATTTGTGCTCGGTTGATAGCAATAGGCTCGCCCCCTATCACATAACTAGCGAAATGTGGGTGTACTGTTAGGTACACCTCTGCCTTACCCTATGGGGGTTACAGGCGTGCTGTTCAAGTCTGTGTCCATACCAGAAGTCATTGCACCGATCAAGTAGATGGTAATCTTCTCATTTCAATCCTTTATCTTTTTTCCTTTATCTTTTTTTTTTGGTGATTCCTTCAATATAACCGTACGTAAATTCAATTCCGCGATTTGCAAGAAACGTAAGAAATTATGAATTTCGCGGGCTTTCTTGATTGCCTTAATAGTCAAATCGAAAAATATCTATTCATTTTAGTACGCCCAGCTGTGATAGCAGCAGTCCAAACCTCGTGGTTTCCGGGCCTCCGTCGTTTCATGGCGACGCCTGTCCTTCGGGCAGTGGACAACGACGAGCCCATGGAGTTCCTGACCGAAGTCCGTCGGGTAGTCGTGGTGTTCCTCAATATTATCACGAAGACTGTCACTGATGAAGCGCTTATTGCACTGGTGGATGGGGTTTATAAACTTGTTTCAAGGTATTATGTTCAATAGTAATAGATAGATCAGTGATTCCCAAAGTGGTCCAGGTGGACCCCCAGGGGTCCACGGGAAACTCGACGGGGGTCTAAGTTGGCGTGAAAAGGGGGTTCGCAAGTTGTAATTGGGGGTCCACGAAAATTAATCTAGTTTCGATAGTGACGAACAAAAATGTTGGCTTGACTTTACCTATCAATGTAGGCAGAAAATAAACTACTAAAAAAATAATTTTTCTCGGCGATTTTTGGTATTTATTGAAGCTTCAAGATTTTTTGGCTTTATTTTGCAATCCTAACAGAATTAAAATTTCCATCGTTAGATCTAATCTTCATATTTTTTGACGAGTTTTGGGAATATAGTAGAAATGATGGCAGGGGGTCCACCGAAACCAGAAAATTTTGAAAGTGGGCTACGAGACAAAAAAGTTTGGGAACCTGTAAGATAGATTTTGGCGTACCAAATATAACTTCCGTATTCATCAAAATTCATCTTAGCATTGCCCAGGTGGTCATATTTTCTCCTTCATCATCACGAAGCACGTATTTGAGAAAGCAATGCTTTAGCGTAAGGCGGTATACTACATCCAAATCGGTCGCCCTACCTGTACCAATTCCGGTCAGCAAAAGAAAATCACTGGCCACGAGTAACGAATTCGTCACGAGTGACTTCGGAGAAATAAGTATTTGTTGCTATTCCACTTAAAAAAAACAAAGCATCAACCTATTCTTCTTCGTCATTCCTTCACGACTAGGATCGTGACCGTATATGATAAGCCTCGCGGTCTTTAGAAGAACTACATTAAATACGTGAACGTATAATCTTCGACATCGTTACAGTGTCACATTAGAAGCAGACGGGCTTGTGAACAAAGTGTCGATGTTTGACAAAGACACGATGATTCTTATCGTCTTTGGACTTAGAGGCCTGAGCCACGAGGATGAGGCACAACACGCCCTGCTCTGCGCATTCATGCTAAAAGACAAGATCGTCGATGAGAATATTATCAGCGTTTCTATTGGCGTTACTTCTGGTAAGATATGAAGTCTTTCTATTCCAGCTAGGTTCTTATCAGCTAAAGATCGTGATGTTGAAGCACTGATTTGCGTAGTTGTATAAGAAATTAAATAAAGTTCTTTGCAGACTATTTCCTGAGTGATAAAAGCTAGTGTTGGGTTCTTAGTTAATCAATGAAGGAAAACATCGTGAGGAAATCAGCATGCCTGAGAGATATATCTCGACGGCATGTAAAAGCCAAGTCAGAGGCCCTTGGGCGGCATCAAAACTCTGACATCAGGTTAGGCACTAACCACACGATAAAGAAGAAGAAGAAGTTAATCAATTTTAAGGGAAGATTTGTAAAAAAATATTTATTGTTGATGACTGATGTGCACTTCGCGGTCATCGTACACTACAGTACAGAGTACAGACTCTGGCGAATGACAGCCGTTCTGACGGCAGCGTATTAGTTGCAGCGTGCATCTTTCTTTTTAATGCGACGGTAACAGCAACTGCTTACCTACAAAAGATGACGATGATGATGCCTTTCCATCTTTTTTGTTTATTGTCGATTCGCATTCAAGTCTCATTTTCGTTGAATCCTTTTAATCTGTACAGGAACGACTTACTGCGGAGTGGTTGGCCACGAACTGCGTAGAGAATATACTGTTATTGGACCTGCAGTCAATAAGGTAGTATCATAATAGCATAAAAGCAACGGAAATCACGATAAGCCTTTCATCCCGGCTGTCATTTGTAGATTTGTAGTCGTAAAAACGAAAGTATGACAACCAGTCTTCCCAAAGGGCATCGTATTACCTAGTAAAGGGATTGTGGAGCTTAAATAGAGTTGCTCCATGTAAAAGACTGGTATTCAGCTGCATCCGGTTAGACTGGAAGCCGACCCCAACGTAGTTGGGGAAAGGCTAGGCAGATGGTAATGATGATGAAAAGAGTGACCACATTTAGCGACGCGCGACAGTCATCTGACGGACGCGGACGGTCGGTTTGAGCCAGTCAGAAATTTTCAATACGCAGAGTCGAGTCCACGTTGCCACACTTATAAGTGTGTGGGGAAACAGCAAAAGTATTTCGCGAAGGACACGGCTAATTATGATTTTTTATCCTTAAAGGCTGCAAGACTGATGATGACCTATCTGGACAAAGTGACTTGTGACAAAGAGACTTTTTTGAGGAGCAAGATTGAGCACGAGTTCTTCAGGCAACTTGAATCGAAACCTATGAAAGGTATAGCGGAGCCCGGGCCGGTGTACGAGTTTGATTATTACGGGTTAGTACTCATATTTACTAATTCTCTGAGTGTAGACTAGTATACTTTACTTTGCCCTACCTTAGGTAGAACACACGCCTCAACTTCAGTCGTTAAGGAAATTAAACAAATGTGGAGCTGTAAAACTAAGTTAATTCACATAATGGACGGGTCACACGCTCACTAGCAGTGTACAGCATCCCACCTTTTAAATCCACTTGCGCTAGGTATTGAATTTTGCGTCTGTGTTTAATAAGTACATCTTTTGATTTCCTCAAATTTACAGTCTGATCTTGGGGTTTTTTTCCATGGATTTGAATTCCCCAAGAATGATTTTTTTCCCCAAAAAAGGGCGAATAAACCAAATCTATCAATGCTGTAACAGATTCCGTCTGTTGTAAATAGGTGGCCAGAGCGTCCATCGGGTAGTCGTCACCCACTGCTAGGCCGAAACGAAGAGATGCGCAAATTCAAGATGACCTTCCAGAACGCGCTAGAACAACAAGCTAAACCCTTTACTCGTTACCGAGACCATGTATACGGAGTAGCTTTTACTGTAAGTATTAAGCATACTTAAATCAGCCTGTAATGTTCCCACAGTTGGCACACAGGCCTTCTCTGTATAAGAGGGAACGGGCTGTTTTCCACCACGTGATGCGCCTGCCTAGGTTCGAAATCACGATCAACAAACTCGACTCGTAGGTTGCGGCCGATACCGCTGGGCCATCACTGCACAACACTTGATATATAATTAATATCCTATATTGAGCAATATTTGCGTATTTGTAATCACGCTCTCGAAAACGCGGCTGTAACGATTTCGATGAAAGTTGCAATATGGGCGGCGAAAAGTTTATCTTCTAGCTAGGTCTCATATCTGGGAAAATTCGTATCTCTATTTTCACCCGATCAGAGCTCGGTCGCCAAGGTTCTTAATATTAAAATTAGATATTTAATAGTTTTTTTTATGTTATTGCTGCTATTCAAGGCCGCTGCCTTGTATAGCAACAATTGGCTTGTGGCCGCTGCCACATCATTGCTATTTGCTACCCATGGCCATGTCCAACACAGAAGTAAGTACGCAAATGCGTTTCCATCCCAGAGAGAGTTTAAATATAAAATGTCTAAATGTACCTGTAATCGCACTGGTACCTATACCCTTCAAACCGGAACACCACATTTCCATTTCAATTTTCAATCAAAAAATCAACCGTTAACCAAGGTTTGCTTGATTGCGAAAAACGTAAGAATTAATAATTGAATAAGAAACGTAATTTGAACATTTGAATCTCGCGTGCTACACTGGCGCTTCCACCACAGGTTGATTGATTCCTACTGAAGGTGAGATACAGACACAGCGAAAATAAGTGTTTCTTTTTTATTACTTCAGGGTCCACTCAACGTTGGGAAGACGCGTTTATTGGATGAATGTCTGTTTGCCACTCCGGATTTCATACGCAAGGGAAAAATAGTTTTAACTGAAAATGAAAAGGTATGGTAGCAATAAAATTGAACCAACCAAACTATTATTTTTTGGAAAACTAATTACATTTGCATCACGAATGAGAGGTTTTCTTTTTGAGTATTTAAAAAAAAAACATAGTTTCCAAGAACTCTGTAGATGGCGTTGAACTGACTACGTTACTAGGTGCCAAAGCGAAAACGTTTGGAAAAACAACATTGCGTCACTACACAATATACGCTCGTTGACTGACACCAGGGGGGGGACAGATGCCTTGAAGTGACATTTCGCAAAGATGATAGTGCCATCTGTTACTCGGCCCCATAATAATTTCCACATTAGTTCTCAATTCCTTTCTAGATGTCGCTGCGTTGTCTTTTGATAGTAATTAAATTTAATTTGTTTAAGTAAATATTGAAGACTAATAATCAACACAAAATTGAAGTAAATGTTAAATATATTTAAAATATTATGTTTATGGTATTACAAGCAATGGGATAACAACACTCGGAACTACCTATCAGTGTGGTATGTAATAAAAAAAATACCGCAAGCTAGGCAAAATTAAACTCAAATCGAAATTACAAATTGCATCGACTAACGGCTACGTTAGTAATAAGTAATAGTTTTAACAATAAGTTTTTCTTTTTGATATAAATTCGATATTATCATTTTTAATAAACCTTAAATATTGTATGATCAATTAATTCTGATTCCATTCCAATTCAAGTATTTTATCTGGTAACACTCTTTAATTAATGTCAAAATCAGTTGATAAATATTGTTTTTGTCAAAAATGTCACAAAATGGCGGTTACTTCTTGCGAGCGCGCATGATTTTAGTTTTCCGTCTATTTTGTATATTTTTGGTTGTTAAATGTCCAGCGGTTAGTGCGTTGAGTCGAGTCTTGTATTCCTGCGCCTTTTTCTTGTGAATTTACTTCTGAAATTCTTCATATATTGGTGATAGAGACACTTCTTGTGAACATTGTGAGATTTGTGTTTTTGAAACATAAACATTATAAAAATAAAAAGTGATTAATACATAATATTTAAACATTTGTTTTATTTTATCTTCCTTTTATTAAATAATTACTCTTAGTAAATCGATTCTACCTATTTTTCTTGGCGTAAAATTAATTATAGACCCTATAATAGGTACACTGCTTAAATTAGTTTGTTAATTTGTAAGTAAATTATGTTGTAGCGGGTATATTGCTACAATATATTAAACTTACAAATTAATAAAATAAATTTAAGTAGTGTTCCTATTGTAGGGTCGGTCGTAATATAGGCAAGGAATAATTTCCGGGGCCAATGTCCAGATGTCGCTGGCGTTCAAACAGGTTTGCTCTAAATTGCCTAGAGAGGGCTCTCTTTTCCCATTATATATTACTTTACTCTTTGACTGACACTTTCGTTTAAAATTAAAATTACATCCAAGTGAAATGATGTGACGTTCCGTTCCTTGCACTAACTTACCAAGTTCAGCGCCATCTATCCAGCGATTAGGGAAGAGTTTAAAAAGAAAGTTCCTCATTATCTCTCTCTGTCATTTTCAAACTTTCTGTCATAGTTCCATAGGAGATACCAACCTTACGATGAGAGGAAGGGAACAGAGAGCGCACCTATGTTGGCACACACTTGCTCACTAAAATACTTGCTACTCCTGCTTACTTCTCTTCTTTTAATCCTTGTTGAGATTGGCAACCGTGGGCAAAATTCGGTCGGGAGGATTGTTCTTCCTAAACTTCACCATTTTCTTTTAGGTGCCTTACTTTCTCTTTCGGAAGATCATGGTGAAGCACTTCAAGCGAGTAAGTACACGGAACTTGAGAGAAAACAAAGAGAACAAAATAAGACAAGCGTATGTTTTTAGTTTTATTTTTCTCGTATTTTTGGCCTTGGTTTCTTAAGCACTAGTTTTTGCATCTATAATAATTGATAACGTAACTTAGTAAACAAAGACTTTTCCAACAAATGGCCAAGGGATAGATATATGTATAAATGCCAAATAGTCAGTAGCCCGGAAGTCTGACAACCAGTATTACCAAGGGGTATCGTATTACTCAGTACTAACTGGGTTGCGGAGGTTAGATAGGCAGATGTAAAATACTGGCATTCAGCTGCATCCGGAAGCCGACCTCAACATAGTTGGGAAAAGGCTAGGCAGATGATGATGATGTGTAGTAGATATTTATTATCTGGCTTTGCAGAAACATTATAAAAAACACATGGCACTCAATTCCTGCTCCTATTCATTTCTTTTTCCATTAGCATCGCCATGGAGACCTTAACCCCACTTCAGATCCACGGCATCAACATCATATTTGACTGCCAGTTTCCATTGCCAGAAAACTTTTATTACAAAGGTGATGTCCTCTCGGAGACCACGGTCAAGATGATCGTACGGGAAATTTGCATGAAGGTAACTGCTATGGCTATGGCATATATGTTTATCAACCATATGCCCTCTGCAATATTCTTTAAGAGCGATCTTTAAAAGCGATCCAGCATCTTTGGTTTTTATTTCCAGATTTGATCTCTAGCCCTTAAGTCTCGAGAAAATTTCAAGGTCAAATACTTATACATATATTACTGTGTGCCTTTGAGTTGATCTTCAAGTTCGACATTTCATTCCCTATGTAACCTAGTCCTTTAGGGACCTTCATTGTACGAGTATTTGAAACTCTAGTTAATGCTTTTTGACTAAGCGGGTTAGGCTGTGCATTGTCTGTAGGTGAATAAAATGATTTTCAGGATATTTTGGGGATGCGGACATTCTTAAAAACACGCACCATGTATGTTGTTGAACAAGCATTAACTGGAAATCATTGACTTAAATCATTGTTTTAAGGTTCTCAACCAGCTTTCGCTGGTGGCCGTCGATGATGCTAACAACATGGACACCGAATCTTGGCGTCTTATGCTGCTCCTGCTGGAGACTAAGATGATGTTCTTCGTCCTCTCTATCGCTAATGTTGACAGCCTTCCTGGTAAGACCGTATTATTTTGTTTAATGTTTAAAGTATTAACACCTAAGAGCATAGATTTAGACAGATTTTAGATTTTTTGAGATATTTTTATCTATTAACGTTAGGGCAATAACTACTTCACGATATCACAGCATCCATCGCCTCAACTCAAGTCGATCGTGAAAGTCGATTCTTTCTATGAAACTCTTTACTGCAACGTATGTACAGTCACGACCACCAATATGTATACACTTTCCAAACTTCAAAAGCAATTTTCGCGAGAAATAACGACTGTAACTTGGAGATAGGATCTATTTCATAAATATAGGATTTCCAAAATACTATACATATTGGTGCTCGTGACTTTATAAGAACCGTAACAGCATCGCTTCGGATCGAGATCACCAAGTCAAGACCAAGTGATGCCGGTCCGCTACATTGATTATCGGCGTGCTATGAGCTTTAACTTGAACTATTATACACTGCTATGGTTTCTGTCATACCTAATTATGACTAGACTTACTTCGCCTTTCAGATATAGTTAAAACCTGTCTGCAGAACAACATGATATTGAAGATTCCACTGTCAGGCATCGACCGCACGTATCACGCCGCGCTAGCCTGTCAGCTACTCGACGTGCAAGCCATTCCTGCTGATTTGGAGAAGTAATAACTTCACTCTTTTACCACCACCAACCTTCCACAAATCTAATATTACCGTCATCATATTTATGACTGTTCCTATTCCTAGGGTGCCACATAGAAGGACGGTTTCGGTTAAGGAATGGCAAGACATCAATTTATTTTTGCTTTATATGCAGATATTTCTATAGGTAACGGTAGTCAATTCATAATGGGCCGTCAGCCTCTTCCACAAAAAGTATGGGAGTAGTTTCTTTAAATCATTCGTTAAATTAGAAAACAATTTTCAGGGTAATCGAGAGCGCGAGTAGTGGCATGCCGGGTTGGATTCAAAACTTTCTAATAGGCCTGGTTCAGAGGGGGGCCCTGACTATAACTACGCTTACTCGCAGCGAGGCCGCAAAGAAGCCAGGAGTAGTAATGCCTGCGCAGTCGTTGTTACAAACACCCTTTGACATTGAAGGGGAGCACATAGCACGCTACCGTAGTACCCAGGTACTTATAACATGTTCTTCAACCGTTGGAGTAAAAAAAACGAAACCAATATGATCTAAAATTAAAAATCGAAAACGTATCATCACTTATTTTCAGTGCCAGGTGGATTACAGCCCACCCCATCCCACAGAGATTAGGGCTCTGTCATGGCAGTGGAATAACATTTTCAGAATACGATTTATCCACCTGCCTTTAGGCATATAACGCCTAAAAATAATAACTTCACAGGTTGGTTTCTGAGAACAAAAAAAGCATAATAGTTTTCCAAATGTGTTAAAATATCAATAAGGAGCTAAATTAAGGAGTCGTGCGGTACGGCTCGGTTTACCAGCTGCTGGTCATATCTAAGCAACGTGTTTCAGACTACAAAATCAACCTATCAAGTTCCCACTGCTGTGACATCGGCCTCCTCTTTGTAAGAGAGAGCGGGCCGTAATCCACTACACAGGCCTTGTACGGCTTAATAGCTACTCCTACGAGTAGAGCTACTAAACCGTAAAGACCTGCGTAGGTGTCACATGTCTTCGAGTCTTCGCATTTCAGAGTATTTACAGTGAACTCGTCGGCTTGAATATATATAGAAAACGTGGGAGTTTGGTCGACGATGAAGATAAGGAAATCATTCAAATGGCAGTGATGGCTGATTCCTACTCGTTCGAGGATATGAAAGTCGATATGGCTATGGATGGTAAATTCTTGCTAGGAACTTTGATTTTTTTTGGGTCAAGTATTTTCATGATACATTCTGTGTATATCTATTATCCACAGAATGTATCGAGAGTTCCTCTGTGTCTCCTATTTTATTAGAGAAAAGCAGTAAGCCATCGTCTGGAAATTGATTCGGTAAATTATGACAATAAGCTTGCTCTATCATGTCCTGAATATCGGCACAATACGGAATCAACAGGTACGGGCAAGACTCCACATCCAGTACCTCGGCCAAAGGTAGTTGAAGGACACCGTGTGGTCACTAAGAGTTTGACAGACCCGCTCACCCACCCTAGGACGGAGGTTATCTATCGATTTCCTCACAAAGAACAGTTCAGGGCTAGCGCATCCTTTAAGAACAATAATATACTTGATCGCACGCACGTTAAGCCGTTGGTCCCGGCTGTCATTTGTAGATCTTTGACAGGCGTTACAGGTTGTCAGTGGCCCGAAAGTCTGACAACCAGTCTCACCAAAAGGTATCGTATTACCCAGTATTAACTGGGTTGTGTAGGTCAGTTAGGCAGTCGCTTCATATAAAATACTGGTATATTCTGTTGCATCCGGTTAGACTGGAAGCCGACCCCAACATAGCCAACATAGTTGGGAAAAGACTAGGCAGATGAAGAGTAGTTACCTGATCAAAACTTAACTTTCGCAGCAATAATCCTGAAAACATACGACGCTTTGTCACCGTTTGAGAAGATGCTTCTCAAATGTGGCTCCGTGCTGGGAGATATATTCTCCAGGCGGATGCTCTTGAATTTACTTCAAAGCGATTCTCCCAGGAAAGTTGCTGAAGGTAGGACCTCTCATTTGATTTCTGAATCCTTAAGGTTTCCCTGGGGACCCCTTGTGTGATGTGTACAATCTAAACATACAAATAAATAAAATTTAAATGTCTGTTTGTAATTTCAAAATAACAGCTTTTTACTGAATGCATATGAAAGTTTAAACGGTTTACCGTTTAAACAATATGATATCATTTTTATTTTGTCTGGCTGTTTGTTTATGCAAATCTCTGAAACAGCTGGACCGATTTTGACGGGACTTTTACTGGCATTTAAGATAGATAGATACCTGATAGGGTCCCGTTCAAAAAATTTAACCTTTGAAATTATTAACAAAACTCTATCCAAATAGAATTTCTTTATTAAAAAAAATCTTTTTAGTAGGCGGGCAACAGCTTATTTCACAGTATAAAATTAAGGAAATGACTGCACTTTGACTTGGGTGATTAGGATAAGAGTCTCATTTCAATGTAAACTTTGTTCTTATAATACAAATCAACATATTCGTATGCAACGTTAGCTCACATGTGGTTATGCGAATAGAAATTGAGCTTAGTCTCACGTTTTCACAGCTGTGGCAAAGCTCTTCAGCATCAGAGTGCTGGAGTGTGAGGGAGGGGACTTCACTCACGACACCTCGCTAGTGTTGGTGCACCCGGCGCCGGCGGTGTACAATCCCACGCCGCCCTACTGCGCCTGCTTGGGGACCAGGAAACCTCGTAAGTTAACAGAATTTACCGTTGGTGCCTACTCTATATAGTCAATTAAAATTTGCTAGCGAAACTACTACAATCGAGTATGTATTCAATTTTCAAAAAATAATTTAAGGTTGAAGCTTGACCTGCATATTGCAAAAAACGTAAGAAAAATTGAATTTCGCGGGCTACCCTGGCGCTTTCTCCTTAACATATGCATTTTATTGATTACAACGAAAAAATAAACAGACCAAATTGGCGTTTAATGGATGCACACAGGTCACACTATTACACCACAATATAAATTCGTCCAATTTCAAGTTATACAAAAACGAAAAAATAAACAACAAAATCCGACCACTATAAAATTCGTTCCACCGATACGTATGTCTAATTGCACAAGACTACCAAGCTCTGTGGCCCTACCATGACATCTTAATGCAGGAATGTTTTAGTTTTATTGTGGGAGTTCTATCAGTGTGGGAATCGGACAGAGCTATAGAGAATGTCTAGCGCCATCTCTTTTCCACACTGGAATATAACTAAAACATTCCTGCATTAAGACTTCATGGTATGACCACTGGTTAAAGCTAATTTAACACGACGAAGAAGAATGATTTATAAATTTGAAGAATTTAGAATTAAAATAACTTTCAATCAATTTTTTGTTGTTTTGCGAACGTTATTGCAAAACTTGCTTTAAATGAACTGTCTTTATTTGCAGCTAATTGCAGAGACCTTCCAATGTACGCGTTCTGTGGCTACATGAAATTCCGCCACACCTTATTCAGGACAACCACTTACGATTTATTGACGGAGACTCAAAAGGTAAGATAACACATAACACGTATCTTCTTATCTACCGATATTTTCTTTGGAGGATAATACGCGACTTTTTACTAGAGAAATGACAATTTTTTTTTCACGAGATAAATTACGTGACAAAGTATTACGCACAATCAAAATATCAGCAAAGATAATATAAGTAAATCTATAGTAATAGTTAAAGTAAGTTAAAGAAAAGCAATAGTATCACAGTACAACCATGTTTTACCAGCTCCTGTAATCATGGCTCCGACCGGGTACTAATCCAGATTCTGTGCTGTACTGAGAACTCCGAAAACCCAATAACACTTTGCTTGGTCTCTCAATCACAGTCAGAACTTAATGCTCAGCAGTACTGCTTCTGACTACAAGACCAACATGCAAGCCTAACTGACCGTTATAATTTCTATTACAGCTCGAAATGCATGCGCGTGCGTTGCTTTTCCTTGAGCGCTACACAAGAAGATGTAGTAGCTGCGGCGTTGGCTGCTTCGTGAAGCTTCTTGGACTGCGGTGTGATGACGTATGTGTAACTACCTTGGTTTTTTTTTGCTAAATAGGCTTGCGTCAGGCGGTCACATCAGGCGAGTTGCGGCCAAACTCGCCTGATGTAAAGCGATGACGCGGCCTCGGTTGAAGCACGCTTGCCTTGAAAAAACCTATTCACTCCAACTTAGAAGAGAACTACATTATTGTGATCGGGAAACAGAGAATCCGGTAGTGAATTCCATCGACAGGCAGTTCGCACAATAAATGTACCTATAGCATAGCGCTTTTTTTGGGTTTGTGGAATTTCAACCATATAATGGTGACTATAGCTACTCCGTTCAAGTAATCTTTAACTATGCATATTGCTGGATGGAGGGGGAAAAGAAGACCGAAGACTAAACTATAGATATGGATTATCAGGCCTGAGGAATGATTTTATGAATGAAAGATGGGTGAATGAAAAACAAAATGTATCCAAGTAATGTCAGTCTTCTTACCACTTGACAATCTGAGACATTAGAGATAGACACGAATCAAATAGATTTCAAATGCCGTAGCAAATATGTCCACAATCATCGTCTGCCTAGCCTTCTCCAAACTATGTTGGGGTCGTCTTCCAAACTACCAGGACGCAGCTAGCAGCAGTATTTTTTACAAGTATGCCCAATAATGCCCAAGTATTTTTTTTACAAATTAAAAAATAAATAAATATCGCTGGACATTACACACAGCGCCATCTGGTGCCACACTAAGCAACGAGGCTTGTGTCGTGGACACCATATAGTTGATATACTACATAGATACTTTTTGTTTGTAAATACATACTTATTATACATATAAACATCCATGATTCGGAAACAAATGCCCATGCTCATCACACAAACACTTGCTCCTACCGGGATTCGAACCCGGAACCCTATGAACGTAAGGAGCCTCACTACCGCTGCGCCATTCGGGTCGTCAATTAAATTCAAATGCAGCTAAAAGACCAGTCCATAGCCAATTCAGTTAGCTTTTCTGCCTTTTCTTTTCTGCGAGTATTTATTAATTTATAATAAGCACACCAACAGCAATGTCACTTAAAATTCAAATAAACTAACATCTAAAAAAGAATTTTCATGATGTGTCTTAACTTCAGGGTCTAATCGCAGAGACGGAAGAACTAAAAAAAACGCGTCTCCAAATATGTGCTATCAGCGCCGAAACCCGGATGAACGGTGAAGATCCGTCTTATTTGTACTCTGATGACACGGTACCAACCTTTTTTTTATTTAGACCCATAGGGAATGCCAGGTGATAGTGGAAGGCTTAGTAGACCAACAGCCAGATGGTTGGCTGACCTACAGAAGATCTCGCAGAAGACCTGGCTTACCATGACTTTTTATAGAAATAATGGCTGTTGCCAGCGACTTCGTTCGCATGTAAATTTTAATGTGTATGCGAGGGAAATTAAAAGTAGCCTATCTAGCCCAGATATAATCTATCTCTGTGTCAAATTTCATCCAGAGCCATTAAGCCGTTTTGCCGTTATTGAGTTACAAACATCCATCCATCGAAACTTTCGCATTTATGATAGTAGTAAGAATGTTTTAATCTTACTTACGTATACATATGTATATGTGAAATAGAGATGGGCTAGACGTCCCGTAGGTATAGACTCGTTGGCCTCGTGGTCGCAATCGCGACGGCTGAGCGTGTGGGGTCCTGGGTTCGACTCCCGGGTCGGGCAAAGTGTTGTTGGGTTTTTCCATTAGGAATGATGTTGGAAAAGCACGTTAAGCCGTTGGTCCTACGCCTGATCACTCTCCGGTGACGAACTGCCGTCCCACCGACCTATGAGAGTGCAGGGAAGAGAGAGTGCGCACACACTTGTGCACTTTTAATAATATCTCCCGCGCCGATGGCTAATCTCCGCTGAGATTGACCGCCATGGCCTTAAGAAAAAGCTGAAGACGACTATTTTATCTCCCCCACAATGAAGTGCATTAAAATAATACTTACTGCAATAAGAGGTAGTGATACGGGCCCAGGATGGCACAAGAGAGAGGACGCCTATAATAATAGTTACAAGATGTAAAAGGACTCTTCACGAAGTCGTCAACCAAGCATTCTCTAGAACAAACTAAGTAACCCTATACAAAAATGATTACTGGGCAAACTTTTTTTTGGGGTGAAAAATCACGTTTTACGGTACAACTCAATGTAATGCACGATTGTGCTGATGGATGCATTAAACAGTAAACGGGTTATGGAGGTATTTAAAGTAAAGTTATAACCTTAAAATGTATTAAAAAAAAAAACTTGTTATAAAGTTGAAATTTTGACCTCCAATTTCTCGGTAACTAGAAGGTTCCCAGGTATGGTCTGCAAAAAAAAAATATCGCAATGACGGGGCGAATAAGTGCCTTTCGACTTACACCTTTTATAGGAAAAAAACACCTTCTCCTGGCGGTTCTGCGTATGTCAAGAAAGGAAAGTTTTTAAGTGGTTCAGCGCAATATTCTACTAATAAAATTATTGTATAATTTAAAAAAATGTTGCTTTTAGATTGAATTGGTGACAGAAGACTTTGCTAGCTACGAAATGTTGGACAGCGCGGCGCAGTTGACGAATCTTAATTTAAGTAAATGTTTTCTTTTTACTTTTTTATTTATTATGCTGTGATTTGTTAAACGTGGGCAAAACATTAGGGACCGATCATGAAGTCGCGAGAAAAATATCAGCTGCGTCGCATAACACGAAAAAAAATTAGGCAACCGGCATTTTTTTATCGCATTTCATAGTTAGTCCCATAGTAAAAATTGCTCATATTTATGATGAGTCCTTCATTTTACTTAAAGTTTTGCCCACGTTAAACAATCCCCTTGTTCAAAAAAAGTCATCACTCTGCGCGGCGGCGACGGCGTCGCTGTAGATTACATAGACAATGACGGGCTTGTCAGTCTTTCTCTTGTGAGAAGTGGTTTTAAGGTTGTCAGGTCAAGGTGGAAGAAATACTCCTCGATGATTGATTACGAATAATAATTTATTTCCAAATATAAAATACTTTTACAATTAATGAGCTAACCAATAAAAACTCGTACATTAAATTCGATAAAATATTTATAAAAATAGGAGCCAATAGAATTAGCGGGATTACAGCAAATCACCGATGCGCTGTTGTCGTCTTGATTCCGCCAGGGGGCGCGCGCGGCCGCGCGCGCTTTCCCGCGGCAGCGCTGAAGGCGTAAATATAGGCGGCGTTCTTTCACGCGCACCCCCCTGTTCGCATCGGCCGCCCGATACGGCCCCTCGCGTATCAGTCAGATTCGCCGTCCAAGGCATACCCTAGTTACACCCCACGACGCTATCACTCTCCTCCAGGAGAGCCGTAGGGAAACTAGTACGCTCAAGCGTAAACCCCGAACCAAACCGCCGTCTTTCCGCCCTCGCCGTCGAGGACCGTCGCGACATCCCGGTAATTGCCTTCCCCGACCCTTGCATGAGCCAGCCCGCGATGCTGTGCCAGTAGTTTCAAACCAGCCCCAAAATAATATCTCCACTCAGATCCAGCCTGTCCCTTTGCTGCCCTCCCCCAGCGACGCCCTAAGCCAAGGTCCGAGCCCCACAGGGGGTGCCCTTAGCGTGTAGTCGCTTAGTATGTAAGTTTTTTGCCCTGGCTGGAGGCCTTAAATTTAAGGCATCCACAGGATAGACCGGTTTAGCAGACGACAACCTCCTAAGTCGAACTGCGAGATGCCATTCATAAAAAAAAAATTCGCGCGCACCAATGATGAGACAGTTGTCGCCGCGTGAAGATGTGTGTTGTGAATTCAAGATCCGTGTTGATGGAAAATAGAAGACTCCACGAACCGAAGACTAGTGTGGCATTGCAGCTCCTGATATTCCTATTTGTTTATCGAATCTTCAAAACGTTATTCCTTTATTAAGAGATGGTCAAAAACGTTAATTCTTTATGAGAATCGTTAAAACGTACCGGTAGTTTCTTTAGCAGAAACGTCAATAAAACGTGGTACTTAGTGGTGGCTACATGGTCTACAATAAACTTTTGTACGAGAAAAATGAAAACTCAAAGTTAGAGCAACTTAGGCCACGGGAATTCGCTGGATGCGGGAAGCACAGGAACGGTCAAATTGGGGGTCGCCTATGTTCATCGGGGGAAAAACCTGGATGAGGCTGGCACAGGACCGAGGAGATTGGCACAAGAAAAGAGAGGCCTGTACCCAGCAGCGGGTGAATTCAGGCTGTGGATGATGATGACGATTATGTCCAGCAGTGAACGTTTTCGGCTGATGCAATGATGGCTCCTTCTAACAGGTCTTATTGGTGAAACCGCGTTTGAACCTCATCATACATGACATAGATATTTGAGGCGACTAATCTGACATCTAGCGACATAGCCAAAAGTACAAAAAGAAAACCAGCGACATCTATCATACAGGATGAGTAAAAATTCTGCTTCGCGCAAGAACAAGAACCCGTTTACAACTGTTGGGCAGTAGTACTAGCCCACCCGACACAACTCCAGTCTGGTGGGAGGATCCTCTTTTGTCTCTCTCCAATGGAGGATGAGGGTCTTTAAGCCCTGTTCCTCATACCCCTAAAGGCACATTGGCAGTCAAGGTTTTGTTATGTTTGCAGTGAGTTATGATCGCCTACCGTCAAGGGACCTTTATTCGAAGAACAAGCGTGTTCGTTCATTCTCCTCTTTGGAGATGGAGAACTGTGAATGTTTAGCGATCCTGATGAGTTTCTACTCTCAGGTCATTGACCATTGTCGAGGAGCTGGTGAGAATGTCATTTTGATATTTCTCTTTTGTATAGGGATTTAAGAGATATTTTATATTCATCAAGTGTGAGGCACATTGTAACTACAATCCACCAATCCACACTGGGCCCGCATGGTGTACAACAACTCACTCACTCCTATCTCATAGAGAGAATTCCTCTCTAAGGTTTGTTGGGACAAGTGTCTCAGCACTGGGGACAATAGACGCTGATTATGCTAACTACTAAGATGCACCAGTGTCCAGCCAGGAGGTTTGCCAAGTCATCACGGCACTGGCCGAGGGCGCCATGCGGTGACAAGACTTTAGAATAACATAATAATCTAAGATAAAAGATACTGTGACTAGTCGGTTAATGGCATACCTATAATAAAATTCGTGTTTGTTTGTGTCGGTGTTCGCAGGCGAATTTCAAAAACTGTACGAGGCGTATTTGGAGTATACAGATCTGTGCATTAACATAAATTCGAACATACCACAAGCTGTTCGACTGCTGAGTGAGGTTGAGGAGTTTGTTCAGGTACGAGTTTTATAAATTAAGTAGATAGGTAATAAATTCATAATGTAGTAGCTCATAAAGTAGAAACATCCTTCTAGTAATAAATAATCACTTAATCACACATAGTGGAAGTTGTACTGATAGAAAATGAAAGGAGCTACATTGATCGGCGGAATCCGCTGCATCCAGTTAGGAAGAGCTTTAGATGCACCCTAGCAAAAAATATCTCTTTCGCCTCGTTTCAGTTCGGACGACGCGACTCGACACCGCGTCGAACAATTCGGTTTTATTCGATTCTAATCGCTAAGTCTGGGTCCCCCCGAAGCCTTTTGTCGATAGGAGAGGCAGAGTGAACGTCTAGAATCGGCTTTCTAACACAAACAAAAAACCAACTTTTTTCCAAAATATTCGCGCGAAAACGACCACATACCAGAGTGCTCTTTCCTAATTACTATGTTTCTTTCAGAATGAGAATTTCTACCCAAACGATATGAATAAGCAATGGGTCAAAGATTTTAGCATGGCGTGTGTATGCTCACTGCAAGGAATATGTATGCTAGAGTCCGGAGACCATGGTGAAGCTAGGAAGCAATTGTTTCATGCTATGCAGTTATATAATCACCCTTTCCCCACTTCCAAGTGAGTGTTATTTTGACGTATATTACGATTCAGCCTGTAACCTATATTTTCCGATCCACCAACGCTCACGGGGCCCCGGTGGACTACAGCCCACACCCACTCACAGAGGCGGTCTGTGTACCAGCTGTGAGATCGATAGGTTGATTAGGCGATACTTTCTGGAGATGACAAAACATGCACCCCGTTCCTCGTTATCCATAGCATGCACCTATCCGCTTAAAACAACGCTCGATCTAGCTATCTCTAGACAATAAAAGTATTTATCGGCCGGCATATTTAGTGTCATTTGCTAGAGCGCGAAACAGATCGCGCTGCCGGAGTGCCGAACGCATCGTCGATGCTGCCGCGTGCGATAGCACTCCCGATCTGTTACTCGCTCTAGCAAATTACTCTTCTGAGCGATAGAAAATAATAGGAGCATGGAAAAATGCAATTTCGCGCTGATAGATGAGGCCCAAACCTTTAAAGGGCATCCCATGTTTCAAGAATTTGATGGCCGATTTATTGCTTTTAGGCACAAGAGAAGATTCTGCAACTGGGGCGCGTCGTTTCATCAAAAGATGGCTCTTTATGTTGCCCCGAACCTCTACATAGAGAGAGATAGCGGCATCATTGGCAACTTCTACGAGGATATCGCTACTACGCTGTTTAGATTGTACCGACTTTTCACGGTAAGGTAGTAGGTATTCTGTATGAGGGCGAGTAACATAACATCAAGCCTATTGTTCCCGAAGGCGTAGGCATAGTTGTGCCTGTCTGCAGTAGGTACTCCGGCATTTCGCTGTTGTTTGTGAGGAACCGATTGCTATAAACCGATCCCAAATCCAGATTGCTACTGAAAAATTCCTGATGGAAAAATTCTGTGACACATTTATTGCGAGTCAAATTCAATATTATTTACGTCGATGTAGAGACAATCTTATTGAAAATGGTTACCAATAATGTTCTACAGGAAACGAAGGAGCCAGAAAACGCAACTTTAGCAGCTAAGTGGTGTTTGCACTATGCTCTGCGAACTAACTCCAACTTTCGGCTCCTGTGCGTCAGCTATGCGAATATGATAAGAGATTATGGACACCGACAACAAGTAAATACTTTTCCTTTTTTGTAAGAATACCGAGTTGTTTCTGAATACTTCAAGGACAGCCAGCCTCTGTTCATACTTACCTATATCTCAGTGTTTTAGGCAACAAAACAAAACTTTTAGATCCCTCTCCAATAGAGAAGTACTACATATATGACCCCAAATAAATTAAGAATAATTATGATAAGATGCGGATACATTCCTACTTTCTCCAGATCCATCAAAGTTCGCCATTTGATACCGTTGGGTAAAGCGGACGCGTCATGATTTTGCATCCGAGTTAAAAGATGCGCAGAAATTCCTTTCAACTATTGATACTTATATTTTACTCTTCCGACCGAATTAGTCCGATTGAGCATTAGCAAGATTCGCCGACCACGGCATACCCTTGTCACTCCCGATTATGCCATCACCCTCCTCCAGGAAAGCAATAGAGAAACCAGTACAATCCGAAAATACAGACAAACATTCCAGCCTCGCCGTCGAGGCCCTTCGCAACGTAGTCGAGCCAGCCCGCCATGCTGAACCTATAGTTTTAAATCAGCCCATAAATAATGAAATTGTTCAGATCCAGCCTGTCCCTTTGCTGCCCTCCCCCAGCGATGCTCTAAGCTGAGGCTCGTACCCCACAAGGGGTGCCCTTAGCGTGAAGTCGCTTAGTTTTGAGGTTTTTTTGCTTTCGCTTCTGGCTGGAGGCCTTACACACAAGGCACCTACAGAATGGACCGGCTAAGCAGAAGATAGCCTCATAGGTTGATCTACGAGATGACATACACAAAAAAATATATACTCCGATTACAGTCGTCATCTTTTTATTTTGTGCAGTACTCTGCATGCCAAAAGCTGGAGCACCGAGCGATGGAGGTGTGTCGTCGTAAACGTGGGCAGTTAGACGTTACTGAGGTCCCAGCCGTCTGCTATTTGTACACCAGCATATTCCATTTCTAGTTAGTATTGTATTATTTTCCTTAGCAGTAAAGACGACAGACCTAGTAACAACCTAACCGACATTACACTTGGTACATAGTTCAATGTAGATACTTAATCTCGGTCCACCGGATCTCTTCATATTATACATATGATTGTTTCTGACGTTGGACTTGTGGTTTCCACACAACTTCATCGGCAACCGCAAGAAACAAGGATTTCGATTTGAATTTATTTAACATCATAATTAATGTTGATATGGCAAGAAAGGTGTCTGATGAGATGACGAGTAATACGAGTAAAGAAGTATGGAAAAGAAGACATGCTGCACCGACCCCAATTAAATTGGGATTATGGCAGGAGAATGATAATGAATTAATGTCATTGAATACATGCTTATATGCGAAAGTAACTCTGTCTGTTACCTTTTTACGCCTAAACTACTGAACCGTATTAAACGTTCATTATGATTATGAACTTTTTAGTTTTTATATAATTATAGTTTGGGACCTGGAGACGGGTCCCCCGTGAGACAAATTCCGACCACCACGCGGGCGAAGCCGTTGGTAGCAGCTAGTTTGTTTTAATCGCAAACGCACAATGACCAAACCTAATGTTCCGTTTCGTCCCTTTGATTAGTGAGAGATACCTTTGCAGCAGCCTCCCATAGTGGGATATTACAGCCTACTGGTTAAACTTTACAGTGTTGATCGCGGGAAAAAGATCGAAAGTCTGGAGTTTGGTCTCTCAGTGATGCAAATGGTAACAACTCGGACAGAAATGAACACGCGGGAGACCTTGGTGCTGTGCATGCTGAAGCTACTGCTGGATGACCTGAAGATATATGACATGGTCACTATTATGAGGGAGTTCTTCTACTTAACTGACCATTACGACTTGTGCTGTAAGTAGCATATAAGGTTGTGCCTTTATAAGACGGCAAGTTCTTAGCCAGTTTGGTTTGCATCAAACCTATGCAAGAACTGTGTTCCTATAGCTCAGGTTTTGGCGTAGTGTATCAATATCGAAAGCTCCCTGCTCCCGCACCTATAAAAATAATTCAAAATATTACGTTTTACCATCGGTATTGCCATTATATCTAGCCAGCGTTTTCCAAAATATATTGCCATATTGGGGTCGGCTACTAGACTAACCGGATGCAGCTGAAAACCAGTATTTTACATGGAACGACTCCCTGTCTGACCTCCACGACCCGGTGATTAGGTAATAATACGATTCCCCATGTTAAGACTTATCGTCAATACTTTCGGGCCTTGGACCTTGGTTTTGACTACAAAAAAGTTTTCCAATTTTATTGATATTTTCCAGCCGAAACCTGGTACTATTACTATTCAATCGTGATTTTGCTGGACACGGGATATTGCGTAGAGTCATACACGGCGTGTGAGACGTTTTACATGAAGAAGGGAGATGCCTTAATTAGGGCCAAAATACCGGAAGCCGCTTGGAATTTCTTCGTTTGCATGTGGCTGGTGTAAGCTCAAATTAATTTCACTAGTTTTAGGTAGTAACTGTAACTTCTTAGCTTATCAACGTAGAAAAAGATTTGTGGACATAATCAACAAGCAAGTAAAAGTATTTTGATAATCTTAGCTAGCTTGAACACCGCCAATGAAAAGTTGCTGATCTACGCAGTTGGTTTTTATTTAGAAATTTCGTGTATGCTTAAAAAAAAAATATAAAGGTATAACATTAAATACAGTTTTTCTTAAATCTATGTCAAGTGCACCCATGATTTTTGCCTGAACTAGGTAGTCCTGTGTTTCAGTCCTGTGTTTTAGCCAGTCAAAGTAAACTTTTGGCTTACGGTCTTAGCTACACTGGGTCCAAGTAATTTAGAAAAAGTTTTATACTATTGATTCGATTACAAACGATTTTTTTTTTTTATTTGCTCTATTAAATCTTCTTCCGCAGTGCATTTTCTCCTTTCACAACGTTCAAGAATTTTATTTGATATATTTTATTAATTATCCAAACATTCGTGGAAACTCTCATTTTTACCATTTTAAGTCAACGTCTCTAAGGCGTATCTCAGAACGATCCCCCAAAAACTCTACTTAAAGCTCGCTTATAGGTACGGCTTTAAATCTACGCTCAAGGCGAGATCTATGCTTGAATATCGTTGTTTAAAAACGGTCCTAAAGAGCCTATCAAACTTCGTTGCTTCCTTTCTTACTTTTTAGAACTATCCGAGTAGGTGCATGGGAGCGGACCGTCGGATGGGAGGAGAAGATCAAACAGCTGATGTCGATGAAGTTAACCAAGCATGAGTTTAACATGAAGATAGTCATTCGATTAGTCGAGGGTCTTCTCATAACGCTTGTGAGAGAGGTAAGTAATTTGTTGTGCCAGCTTTGTCAGGAAAAGTAGTCAGCAAGCGCAATTGTAATTTTCCTTTAATCAACAGGGTGCGTAACAGATTTTCATTCCCAATGCTCTTCATTTCGAGAATTCCAAAACATTAATTGCCTTTTTAGGGGGTAACCGATCACATTTCCGATTTTTTTTTGTTCGAATTTCATTATACCGAACTATATTTCGCCGACATACAAGATAACTTTTTGCTATTGGCCGAAGCCTCTTTTGAACTTTTTCATTTGCCATATTTTCACCAAGCAGAAACAACATTTTAGGAATATTATTTGGTCACAATTATATAGCCAGTTACTTGGTAGCATTTTTAACCGACTTCAAAAAGGAGGAGGTTCTCAATTCGTTGGAACCTTTTTCAATTTTTTTTATGTGTTCCCCGATCACCCGAAGATAGCTGGACCGATTTGGATTTTCTTTTTGTTTGAAAGGGTATACTTCCCGATTGGTCCCATAGAAATTTTATCAAAATCGGTTCAGCAGTTTGGTTTTTAAATCAAAATATCTGGTAAAAATAAAAATAACGTTACTTTAAAAGCCAATGAAGCAAACAATAGTCAACAACTTCCGAAAGTAAAGTTAATTTCCACGTTTTTTTGTATTTTTTTTGGAAGTCTGTTATTTTTTTCTAAAAAAGTTTTCAATATTAAATTAAAATAGTGTCATAAAAAGTTGTGCTACAAAATTTAGTGACAGAAACGAATCGCTGCAAAACCGACTTCACGCAGTCTTGTCTGCCCTTCCCCTAAAGTGTAATTTAAGCCCGTGAGCTGAGGAGCAGGTGGTTTGAAGGCCCGCCGCCGCGGTGAATGCAAGCCGAAGCTGCGGTGGTTAGCGTTAAAACTATCTGCGGCGATCAGTTCGCGTGGGGCCGCCCAAACCCCGCAGCGCCGGAGCCGTGACAGAAACAATGTTTGCTGCATGTTGCATGCTTGTTTGTACGCTGCACTTGCTTGCATGCTGCATGCTTGTTTGCATGCTGCATATGCCTGCTTGCATGCCTGCTTGCGCGCTTCATTCCTGCTTGCTTGCTGCATGCCTGCTTGTATGCTGCATGCTGGAAGCAAGCATCCTTGTTTGCGTTATGTGAAATGAAAATATGTTAATTAAAACAGTGGTATAATTAATGTTCGGAAACATAATACTTCGAACAAATGTTATTTCGGCTAAGTGTAACTTCGGTAAAAAGTTTTTCGTCCAAATGAAACGTCGGAGTAACGAAAAAAATCGAATTGACAATAGGTCAACTGATACACTGGTAGACGTGACTTTGATGAAGTAAAAAAAACGAAACGATCCCTACTAGTTGAAAGTTTTAGGTTAAATGAAATTCGCTCAAATATTTTTCGAACTTATGATAGGTAACCGTTTTTAGGATTTCGTTGCCAAATGGCAAAAACGGAACCCTTAACAGATTCGTACTGGTCCATCTGTCTGTCCGTATGTCACAGCCATTTTACTCGAGATTCATTCCGAGACTGTTGACACCACACAGGTGTCTTCTATGAAACGCTACAGTAAAGTGATGCGTAATTATGAAAAAAATAGGGTTGGCCCTCCATACAAGTGAGGGTTGAAAAAAAACCGGCCAAGTGCGAGTTGTACTCGCGCACCGAGGTTCCGTACAAACTTGTAGGTATTTTGTTATTAAACTACCTACTTACATATTTACAGTCTTCAGATTTTTTCATATACATGTGCTGTAAGACATTACTTCTTGCCAAATTTCATGGTTCTAGGTCAACGGGAAGTACCCTATACATTTTGATTCCGTCGTATTTTTTTTTTACGTTAACGTAAAAGTTTGATTTTTTCACAGCTTCAAGGGGCTGTAGACCTCAGTATATGGTTTTTAATTACTTTTAACTGGATACCCCTACGCATTCCCGAGATAAAGGGTCTTGGCAGACAGACAGCCATACAGACAGACGGACAACAAAGTGATCCTATAAGGGTTCCGTTTTTTTCGTTTTGAGGTACGGAGCCCTAAAAATTGCCCTGCAGTGTGGCTAATTATTATTATATAAAGGGTGGAAGGGACAACGACGCTAAGCCAGTTACCAAAAAATAAAGTCTGCTGTTTCCTACAAAACTGCAATACCTACACGTCAAAATGTACTGAATAGCAGATTTTTTTTAATAACCGACGAAAAATTTCTCTGTGGGGGGGTTCAGAATGGTGTACTGAACACGTTGTATCTGGTTTAGCGTCGTAGTCCCTTCCACCCGGTATATGCAGCAGTAACTGTGTTTTTCTTCACATTCTATGAAAAACAAATTTAGTTTTACTGTTGAGTGTAAATTGACCTATTAATGAGCGTTAAAAATATTGTTATTATATTGTTTGATACTACGGAACCCCTTAGCCGTTTTTTTTTACGTTGAGCAGACGATTTTTATTTTTAAGATCCTTCGAAATGAAAGGAAAAGGTTCATTTCGCAATTGGCGTACCTACCTGTAACTTCAAAAACAAAAAAAAAGTCCTCTATCGTGCTCGCTTTGATATTTTCGCTACTAAACGGAGGGCAGTGTTTAATTCATTTTGAAACGACCGACAGCCGCCGACTAAACTCGACAACCGAACGGGTTGATACCAAAATCCTGAAGTTAAAATGGTCGCCAGGTTTCTAGAAACCTTATTCCCAAGTAATGAATATCATACGGACCGACCGCGCCTGTTGGCTAGCACAACCTTGCAGCTTCCTTTCTCTCCGGCTATTAAACTCAGCCATGACTTTAATTAATTACAGCATTTCCGAGTAAGAAATTCACCTGATTTTTGTTACAATCCACATATATTATGTCCGTTATAAACTTCCACCTGAATTAATTGTAATTATATTCGTAATTCAATAAAAGTTTATAAATTGATATGTTATTTAAATGCAGGTATTTCAATAACATGCAGCAATAAGCATAGAGCAACGCCAAAAAAAAATCATAATAATAACTTGCTTACGTTTTTTGACAGATGGACAACCTGAATTTTAAAAAAGTCATGGTGTTAGAGAAACACCTGAAATCACTGTTCAAAGATATGAAAAAAGCATGCGATAGAACTCCGATTCATAAACCAAGGTACCTAGTAACATAAATTAAGTACTTAAATACAAATTAAATTAGTTAGCGAAACTATAAACGTGATGAGTACCTACGTCTATCGACATAAAATGACGACTAAACAATAGTAGATAAAACAACAAGTGAAAAAAATGGAATTTAATTCGAGGGACTAAAGAGAGACTAGACTAGAGAACAGCGAAGGATTCTAGAGTAGAATCCTGAGCGTAGCAAGGGATTCTAAATTAAAATGCCCTTTTTCGAGTGGCAATGGTAAAAAATATTTTTCATCCCACCATCTCGGAAAGAGTATTTTTAATCTTCAATATCTGAGTGGAAAAGCCGTTTTTATTCTCTAGAGGATAAAGTAAATTGAATTTAGAACATCGTGTGCACTAAGTTTGTGAATTAAAAAAAACATTAAACCTATTTACTGCTACCTCTATGGTGCCGAATATATCATACAACTTTTTTTTAATTTGTTAAAAACTCAGACTCGGAACCTTCTTGGTGTTCTTTTTTCAATTTGCTTTGTACGCGGTTCTTTACGCGGCATTTTTTCACGTCATTGTTAAACCTTATATTAAAAACAAGAAACTTGAAAACAAATGAAAAAACTAAAATGAGTGATTCTAGCGACGAGTTAGTTTGCTTGACGCCAACAGAATTGACTGAAACTGTTAATAATGCGCAAATGAGCTTTCTCCCTCAACAATCACGCGAGAAGTATTTAAAACAGTACGATATGTTCAACACGTGGCGACTAGCAAAAGGAGCCAAAACTTTCTCAGAAAACGTTTTGCTGGCATATTTTATAGAATTATCCGAGAACAAGAAAGCAAGCACTCTATGGAGTACGTATTCGATGCTAAAAGCAACAATAAAGATGAAAAAAGACAAACATATCGATACCTATCCTAAATTAGTGGCATTTTTAAAAAGAGCCTCATCTGGTCATCAACCAAAAAAATCGAAGGTTTTCACAGTATCTGATATTGAAAAGTTTCTTAACGAAGCACCCGATTCCGTATATTTGGCGGCAAAAGTAAGTCAGTTGCACATTCAGTATCTACTTAAGTATATTAATCTCAATTAAATAGTATACTTAGTAGATGTTGATAGGCATAATTATGCGTTCATATCAATTTTATTCATTTATCTACTACAATACTCTTTACGTTACAGGTTGTTCTTATTATTGGAATAAACGGAGCATGTCGAACTAATGAACTAACACAGCTTAATGTCAAAAACATTGAGAAACATTCAGATGACTTACTATTAATTAATTTACCTAATACAAAGACAAAAAGAGACCGCAACTTCGTCATTCGCAAGGAATACGTAACGATTGTTGAGAAATATCAAGCCTTACGCCCGCCTAACACTCCAATCAATCGATTTTTTCTACAGTATCGCAATGGAAAGTGTGTTAGACAGCCTATGGGTACTAATAAAATTGGCAGTATCCCACGAGAAATAGCAACATTTCTTGAACTTCCAGAACCCCTGTTGTACACGGGTCATTGTTTCCGACGAACTTCAGCCACACTTTTGGCTGATTCCGGAGCTGATCTCCTGTCCCTTAAGCGCCACGGAGGCTGGAAGTCCAATGCAGTTGTAGAGGGATACATAGAGGATTCCATCCAAAATAAGTCTAAAATATGTGAAGGCATCGTAGGAGCCATTACACTGAAAGAGCCTCAATCGGATCCTTGGACTGGCCCTTCTACATCAAAAATAAGCCGTTATGAAACACCTAACCATCTCCCTCTCTCTCCAACATTCACGCCAAGGGAATCCGATGAATCGGTACAACTATTAAGTATGACAGATAGTTTACCGAAAAACAGTACACAAGTGACTAACACCAATATTACAGTACCAAACAAAAATATTACACTCAATTTAAATAACTGTAGCAACGTTACTTTAAAATTTTCTTAATTATACCTTAGTATTATTTTGTTATAATTTAAAGATTATTCTGTAATACTTACCTGTCATAATGTAGTAATTAATACCTAAACTGAAATAAAAGTGTACCTATCTTGTGATTATAAACGTTTTTTTTTTTGCATTTAGTCATTTCCTCGCTGAGGTGGAATGAAAAGTTACGTGTTGCACTCGAGTGCAAAGATTTTTCACCTCGTGCTCTTTTGATTCCCTCGCTAACGCTCAGGATTCTAATTTTGAATCACTCGCTGCGCTCGTGATTCAATTTTAGAATCCTTCGCTTGCTCGGTCATCAAAATTGAACACGCGGTTAAAAAGCAACTTTGCACTCTTGTATAACAAATAACTATTTTTAACTGGATTTCAAGTGACTACCCTTTCAGCGGCTGTAATCAGTTGTAGGCAGTTACTTAAAATTATGAGGTAATATTTTTTATTATCATTAGATTTCGATATCCACCATGTCTATGAAGTTTCGCTAGCTAATTGAATTTACCTTTATATACATAAATGGTGTAAAAAGATCCTTAACGAAGTCGGAAGGCACTTGTTCTCCCCGTCCGTCATTGAGATCATTTTTTTGTTATGGACCATACTTGAGAACCTTCTAGTTACGGAGATATTGGAGGTCCAAGCTACAACGTTTTCAAAAGTATTTTTTTTTTCTATAATAGTGGTTTTTAATCTTATAACCTCCATGACCTTTGTCAATACATCCTTCAGCACAACAATACGGCAAGCCCACAGTGCTCGCAGACTGTTGTTGAGAAACCTGAAGAGACAAGATGGTAGGTTATAAGGGAAAACCAAGCTTTTTTTAGGCTTGTATGAAGGTATCGCTACGAAGCACAATGTTTTGAGTGCGTTACATTGAGTCCTACCGTAAACCATGATTTTTTATTAAAAAAAAAGTCGTTTCCCAGCAATCATTTTTTGCTTACAGTTACTTAGTTTGATGTACAGAATATTTGGTTGACGGTTTCGAGAACGGTACGTCTACACCTTGTATTTTGACACGAGGGTAACTCAAACGAATTTTGACTAATTTATAGATATTGCCTGATGTTCGCCTACTACAACTATATAAGCGGTAAGAAGCACCGTGCCTATACGTATCTCAACATGGCTCGGGACCTTGCCAATGAGTACTCGCATCTTGTCCTCGTGTTTTGGGTTGAGCATACTCGTAATGTGAGTAACCACTAGCATTCTTCAACTTCTCTATTGCTTCAACGTTCTATTTCTCCAGATTGAGGACCTAGAGTTATTGAGTTTTTTAAAACCTTGACTCTTTCACTTGTTTTTCGCCAGTTATTTTGTACGGCCAGTTATAGGTAATCTGAAATAACTGATCAATTAAACAGTTTGATGACATGATGCGCTTTAACAATAGTACAAATGCGTCTTTAACTTGATGTTCAAGTTTCTAGTTATAATTGGCGTTTAAGAATTCTAGTAGATTTGACACAATGACAAACGATGAACTTTCTTATAATGTAACTTACCTATTGTCTCGGGAACCTTGAGAACCAAAATGAATGTTCTATGTAGGTAGATGAGATAGGTGTCTTCGTAATTTTCACCGACACACACGTGAGTCACATATTAAGACGGGCCAAATTACCGGCTTGATTCTACGTGGTAATTTTGGGCAAATTAGGTTGGAACAATTTATTCAATTTGGACTGTTGTTGCAAAGGTCAGGATGGGTCGACAATCTGACTTCATCATTTCAATTATAGTACAAAGACACCGTCATTACTCATAGGTGCCTACTTGGCTAAATGGGTCAAAATTATTCGCCAATTTTCCCATAAACACTTGCCTTTATTTCCTTTATTTTTTTTTACGCGGATTATCAATTGTTAAACAGATTCCTCTCTAAATGAACTAAAATACCACCAATTTATTTAAGTTTTTTTTTTTGTACAAAATTTGAGTAAAGTTTCAACCAGCGTAAACTTCTGATTTCACTACCTATGTACATTGAATTTTTTGGGGTTCAAGGCTTAGGTAACGTTTAACCTTTGATTATAAAGCGTTTAACATGATTATTTTATTCGTTAAAATAATATTCTTGTATGTTTTCAGCACTGGAAAGGTACTCTAAGCCCTAAGTACGTAAATTACTGGTGTAATCACGTTGAACAGAACAATTTGCTGGACTACAGAGATTTTGATTCGGAAAGTGGTACAATAGTACCCTATACTCTGCCTCTACCCGCCGATTTAGACAAATAAATATTATTTTCTTTCTTCAGCAGTTATTTTTAACCTCTCGTAGAGAGGAAGCCGGTTTCCCATCTGTGAGAACGTCATAGACTGTTGTTTGTTATTTTTTAAGTGCACTTCACTAACAATGTTATTTAGTTTAGAAGAAAAATATTTTAGTTCACTTAAGTGTCTTTAATTTATTAAATAAAAGCATTAAAAGTAACTTTATGTGAGTTTCAATTAAAATCCAATAATTGATAGGCAAAATAATTTTATTGAATAATAAAATTCGATAGCTACCAGTTAAAAAGAGCTGGTGTAGACGAGGCCTTGTCAAGGCAAGAACTGAAAGTTTTTTTTTTGGCATATTGATATTAGTTTTATACCTAGGTCACATTTCCATATAAAGAGATGAACATATAATAGACCCTTACGAAACCGAAAATTACTTGGTCTTCCCGTCATTGCAATCACTTTTTTGCTGTGGACCATACCTGGGAACCTTACGGAGATATTGGAATTCTGACTTCCAATATTTTCGACTTTTTCACAAGTTTTTTTTTTTTTTAAACCAGTTTTTAAGGTTATAATAAAATTGTACTTTAACCTCCATGACCCGTTTACCTACTACTGAATGCATCCATCAATAACAATCTTTTGAGTGCATTACATTGAGTTTTACCGTAAAACGTAATTTTTCTCCCCAAAAAAGTCGCTTCCCAGCAATAATTTTGGCGTAGAGTTACTTAGTCTGATGTACACACAATGCATCACAATGGCGATGATGATTTTGATGTACTCATATCATAATGCTTGGTTGATGGCTTCGTGAAGGGTTCGTTTACACCTTGTATGCGGCGGGGGGAACCTACTTACAGCTCCCTGCTATTGTATTCATGTTAAAATAAAAATGGGTAATATACGGTCAAAGAAAATTAGCTAGAGAAATTCCACTCAATGATTCACATAATTTAAGCTTAGTTTCGATAGGGGCACAAGTAGGGAGGGATTATTTCGATATGCGACGGATGGATGCCCGCCAGTTCAGAGCCTGCATATGATTATAGCTCCTGTTTGTGTGCCTATGTTATGAAGCTATGTGCTGTTATCATGAAGACAAAGACTTATTGGTATGCTCAAAATAATATAAACTCGCGAAAGAGCCGTAAATCAACTCTTCCAAAATGTCTACAAACGCGTGGCATTTTTACTGTTTATTTGCCTTTTGGCACACAAAATTGGAGGGTAGTTTCGTCTACACCGACTATTACTTCAAATCCAGGTTGCAAAAATAATAAACCTACAGCCATTGTTTTATAAAATTTCAATGAAAGTATCGTAACATGAACCAAGTTTACATTTTATTAACTTGCGATGGAATGAAAACAAAAATACTACAAAGGTATCACAGCGAAAATATATAATGTTGTGGTAAAAATATTTGGGAAACGTCGTTGTTATTGACCAAACCCAATTTTTAAATAAACTGGCTTGGCCTGGGACAAAAGTAGTTCCTTCGAAGGTTTTGGGACGTTTAGCCAAAGAAAATCTTGAATATCTGAGCTGGTACCCAGCGGCCGGAGACTCTAGTTTTAGTAGAACTAAGGGCGCGAACACAGTGGTCTTTCGTGGCAAAAGTAAGAAAAATGAACTTTTTTTAGGCTCAGGATGTTCCTAGGCTAGACAAATGTTATCTTATTCTAAGGGTGCTTTCCGGTAAGACGAACGGAACCAGGAGACGTACAGGAATCGACCTCGACCAATCTCATTCGTTGAAATCCACAACGCGTATTTACTCGTCCGCGATTGAATGATTCGGCCTCTATGGAAATGCATCCTTACACATTGGAAAAACTAGTTTAAATCCAGAAATTGGGTTTGGCTTGAAGCATTATCTCATTTTAAAGCTAAGGACATAAATTAGTTATGTTGTATTATTTTATTGTTTGTAATTTTAGTAGCAATTTTAACATTTCTAAAACAACACTAATTCCTTTTGAATGCTACATCATTATTTGAAAAACAAAAACTAATGTTTTCTTTTCGCAGATAGCTAAACACCAAATGAAAATTTTATTGTATGTCTCCTTTGCCCGTTTCTTTAAAATGAGACTGTAGATACATAGGTAGAGTATGAATACTTGTTTTTTGTTATTGCATCATAGGCAATAGTTGTTTCATATGTTACTCAGTTGTCCATGGAATATTAAACAAAAATGTTACATTGTCTATCCTAAATCAGTTAAACAGTGATTTCCTTAAGTTAACTACTGCAGATCAAAATTATTTAAACCAGTGATATGCTTCCATTTATTGCTTCTGTCTCAGTTGTTAAAATTAAAAACAGCTAACACTACCAAGGAAAAGCGTAATTAAGACTAAGATTTAATTGTTATTAAAACTTAACTTGTTTCTCCATCCTAACTATACACAACTTTCCAACTAAGAAATTCATTATGAAAGCATTTTATCAAAATTGTAAGATTAGAATTATATTTAAATAAATTAACGATGACTTGTTCAAATTAACTGGTACAAATTACATTTGCACAAGTTAGGGATGCTACACACATGTCCGGGTCGGCACAGCCGGGCGGCAAAATATAAGTTCGGCAAAATGCCGCTCGGCTTTGCGCTAAGGCCTATTTCAGAGCGAGATCGGCGCTGGATGCTTGCGCCGCGCCGCCCCCGGTCGAGGGTTTCGTTACGTGAGACCGGCGCACGTTGAACAATGAACACTATCATAAAAGTCTATGGATATCCATATAGACCCAAATAATAAAATTATATGATTCAGTGATGGTAGACACTGACCGGCACGGCCGAATAAAAGCCGGATATGTCCTGTCAGTGACTTCTTTATTCAAGAAATGCAGTTCAGTCAAATGTGTCGAACCGAAAAAGTGTATAGAATCCCTTACAAATCACTGGTACATACGTTTTTTATAAAGTCTAAGGTCATACATAATGTGCACATTCATTCTATTATTGCGAGATATTATCATTCAATCATCAACATACCTAGATCCCACATATTTATATGAAGCTAACCTTCAACCATTTACAATTTCTTGGGTGACACATAGTGAATTAATAATAGTTTAGTATTTAATGATGGTACTTGACACAGTTACATTTTATTTCTTCTCTCTTTTTGTCATTTAATTGCCAAAATTATGTTGTCTCGCTCTTTCCTTATTGAATAAAAACAGTTTTCAAGAGCCATCACTAAGCAACATACAGACCTGTTGCAACTGTTGCAATAGGGTAGTTGCACCATTCACGGCATTAAGCAATAATTCCAAGACACAACTTCTTTATGATAACAATTAATTTAATCCTGAAAACCCAATAAACTTTTAATTTACTGTAAAATCAGATTTTGATATGCTTTGAAATCAATAAAAAGTTGAGTCATGGAGTTGGTAATTTGTTGACGTCACAGGTTGCTATTGCCATACAAAGTCTATGGGGTCAACAATTAATTGGTAGTGCAACTACCGTATTGTCCTGTAATTAGGTTAAGGGTTGAACCTCAACTGGCAGCACAGATTCAGATTGCACTTTTGCATGTTCCTATCCTCGCATGAGTGTGATGCCGATTGCATTGTTGATGCTGCCACGTGTCAATGCATTCCCGCTCTACAGGAATGACGGTTCTGAGCAACAGAAAACGATATGAGCATGGATAAGTACGATTCCATGCTGGCAGATGAGGTTCAACCCTTATTTTGATTCTGAGCCGCGGTAGTAAATATATTTACAAATAGTGTTCAATCATAAAAACCAATGTCGTGAATATGCTTCCTCAGTCTTATAATGCCAAGTTTTACAACAAATTACATTTATGAATTAAACATTGGATTTAAACTTTAGGAACCAAGAGGTATACAAACTATATGAATACAATAGTCTATCTACACACATTCTTGTCTATAGGTTCTAAAAAGATCTAATAGCTGTAGATTTACGTACGCAATCAATTTGTAAAATATGTTTTTGTTCCAATAAAGATTATGATTATGATTATTAATAAATTGAACTCCAACAGTAGTTTTTACCCATTTTCATTAAATTTCCATCATATTTTATACCTTTCTGACCCTCAAATTAATACTAGTTTTGTCATAAGAAATATTACCAATTTTTGCACAGATCTCTTGCCCATAGCCACTTCATGATGATTTTCACACATTGCAAGATCAAAATTTGCAAGATATATAAAAATTTTAATAGTTACAATATCACCCAGTCATTGTTTTTAAAAGAACAGTTTTTTAACAGCCTTATTGTCAAACATTTCACACTTTGCTTTAAGCCCAATCCTATGAAAGTAAAAAGTCTTTTAAGCACTTTGGCAAAGGTAATGCCTTTATCGAGCCATTATTCACATATTGCAGAATTGCATCCCTGCAAACACTTTGTAATGTTTTCACTGAAATAAACAATAAAATTGGTGTTAATGATTTTATGACAACACAATACACTTACAGAGATTCAAAGTACTTTTGACAAGAAGTGAGAAAACAATGTGTACTTATTTAAATAGCATTAAAAAACAAAACAAACTTTAAACTTCAACAATTTAGTAATTTCAATAACAGTAGTTGACTCACCTCCATATATTTGAACAATCTTCACTTGTTTGGTAGTGCCATACACATCCACAACCGCATGTAGGGGCCCCCTGGTGTAAGGGATAGCCTTTGTGCAAGGCCCCTGGTCCTCACCATTTATTATAAAATGCATCTCTGCTAAGTCCTGGTCATCTTTACTCACTTTGGCACAAGGGACAAACATAACACCTATGCGACTGCCAGCATCCATTGGTAAAATGCCTTGTGGGACACCACTCTGTGATAGTGGTTGTGGTCTGAGAACCATCTTGGACACGAACCCGCGCGGCGTCTTCACGACGTGCCCGTCGCCCAGCACAGACACGCGCGGCTCGTTCTCTCTCCGCCCATTAGCTACTTGATTCACAAGTTCTACAAGCACATTGTTCTGTGATTTTGAAATAGGAAATATCCATGACATACCAGTGTTTGCAAGATCAGGCAGCGCATACTGGGGCAATCCTTTATCACCCAGTGCAGCCGTCTGAGGATCGAGCAATGTCAGCCCGAGTCGCATATGACCACTCCAACCGCGTTCAGTTTTCTCAATTTCCACCAGAAATATTTCCCCAGGCAGCAGGGGTTTCTCGCTAAAGGTTAACCCATGGGCAAAGCTAGCTTTTCTATACGCAACGGTATTATCCTCGAATAAAATAATATTTGATCCGTGATAATGGTGAAATCTCGACAACATATTCACAAACACATTTGGGCTTCTAAGAAGAATGAGAACACTACTTAACACTATTATTAAAAAAAAACACTTTAGTATTCGTTTTTTGTACTGAACATCAGAACGGTAAATATTAAACAAAAACCTAACAAATTACCCGACGTCCATCCGTCGTTGTTCGATAGAGGTGGAATTTGTTGACATTCATTTTGCGACATGACAGTGAGTGAGATGAGAAATGTCATGCATATTTTTGACAGTAAGATACAGCAGGGTAGGTCTAGGTACATCATTCATTCACTGTAGCCTTATTTTAGATATAGTTTCCGGAAATTGGGGTGTTTTTCGAGCTCCCTGCGGCGGTCAATCATACATCCTACAGAGTCATAAAATTCTGAGGCTTTTCTAGCATAAGTTTTTAAGCTTGCTCCAATTTCTGAAAGAATGGACAAATGAAAACCAGAGAACATAAAGTAAAAGAAAGGTTTAAAAGTTTTTCAGCTGCGAAGTTAAGATCCACCCCAGTCGCTGCGCGGAGTGCGCGGTCTGCGCATTCTGTCGCGCTTGTAATAGTGAGTACTTTGCCTAATAGTGACACCCGCATGCAGCGATAGAATCTGTCCTCGGCATAATACGTCCTTGGTCCCCCTCCCCGGGCCTATAGTCAACGAAAAAAAAAACAAAATGTCATTCTCCGGCAAAGTGGTCACGCGGCTTTTTCAATTAAATTTACGAAATAATATTTTAAATATCAGGCAACGAACATGTTCAGTTATTTTAAAACAATCTAAACACCATTATAGTGCTTTATTAAAGCAGAAAGTCTTTGATACCAAAGGGTTTTTGTGTACCACCATGTCAACAAATACTGCAGAGCGGTAAGTCGTTTAGTTTTTGCTCTATTTTATTCGAGTAGTAATCACTGAAAAGTGCATTTTAGAGGTTTAAAATTCTTCAGACTCTTTTTAAGGTTATACTACAACGCAATATTTCAGTTATACTTCTAATTGTTTGCAAATAATCATTGTTGATGAACATTGCTTTAATGTTTGCATTGTATCTTTTTGAACGAAGTGACTAAACGTAAATGTACTAATGCAACAAATAAAAGTGCCGCGTCAAGTAGAGAAGAACTGGAAATAGTTTCCCAAGTTTTATTAGATTAACAACACTTACAATATTTTATTTAGTAGTGAGCTACAAATATTAAGTATCTCTAGTCTTTAGTACAAATTGTAAGGTAAGTTTGTACAATGTAATAGAACCTAACCTTTTTTAAGAATTTAAACGTTTGTAACTTTGTACAGTTCAATAAACCTATCATTTTAATGATAAGATTTCGAGGATATTTACACTTTGTAAACAGAACAAAACTTCTGATTTCTAGAGTTCATTTCTGTAATATATTTACTTATGTTTATTTATAAATGTTAATATGTTGGTAAGAAATGTTCTAAATTATTAGTTTTCAAAGTTTTAGTAACCTTAGATATAATGTTTCAGGATAAATGAAGAGGGCATTTTTGCTATCTACATTTATTTGCAGATTCAAGTGCTTATAGTGGCTTAGCAACAGTAGAGATAAAAATAAAAGAGCTTGCATAGAAAGAAGTTCATAAAATATGACTCATATCATATAAAATTGTAACTAGTATAAAATGATGTTCACTCAACCAGGGAGAGAACCTACTAAGGGATTATTATCTTAGCACTATTGAGGGTGGATTTTTTGGATGGGGCAGTAAGGACAGGGATTTTAACCGTTGTGGCTACAAGATACAGGAACAGGAATAGGTGTTAAGGAATCTGTCCTTAACTTTTTAATTAATCACAAAACTCGAATAGCGAGAAATAAAGAATATACATTTCATTTTAAGTGGTATTGATGACTTTTTCGATCCATATAGAAACAGTATAGATTGCCCATTTCAATGTAATTTAGGTACAAATTCAATGAGCATGCATAGCGATTACTCAGGGCAGTCTTGTAAGTAAATTTTCCTGCAGCCCCTGAAAAACTAAGAAGTCATTATGAAGAACAAAGAAATTATGAACAAGTAACCTGCATAGTGCTCATATGATTATTAAATTATTTTTCCTTAAAACTGGTAGGTTGGGATGCATAAAAGCTTATTTAAGGGGGAAGCTCCAGGGTATCCCGCAAAATTCAACATATGTGAAAATTTGAATTTCATGGCTTACATTAGCACTTTTACCTAAAGAGGAAATATTTGTAACGTAAATATAATATTATACGAGGTAAAGTGTCTTTATAAACACAAATCAAATTCAGAAAGTCCTGAATTGATTGATTAATAACTATCTGTAGGGAACAAAAATATTTCTTGGTAATGCTATGATACTATACTATCTTATGCTGTGACATTCCCAAAGTAATGCTAGCCATGGGCAATGGCGCCGGCAGGATTGGTTTTAGAGGACTGCATCTTCAGCTCCACGAATCTAGATCGTATTTTTTTAAATTAAGCGATGAAGAACGCAAACGCAAGGGATGCGAGCACGGAGAGCTTCGCCCAGTTTGAATTGATCTCACTCAAGGTGAACCGATTGCCTAGGGTAAAAAAACAAACTAACTGGGTCTCCAACCCAACACTCGGTTTCGGTTACGAAAATGACGCATGTAAGGGATTGCAATTGGCTATTGATAATTCATTCAACCAATCACACATTGACAATTTGTTAGATAATTTATTTTTCGAGGAACCACAGTGGATTTGCCAAACCGGTTGTTGTGGTGATGCTTAGAATAAGCCTGATATGCCCAGTAGATGTCC
This sequence comes from Standfussiana lucernea, assembly GCA_964057025.1. Classification (NCBI taxonomy): domain Eukaryota; kingdom Metazoa; phylum Arthropoda; class Insecta; order Lepidoptera; family Noctuidae; genus Standfussiana; species Standfussiana lucernea. The sequence continues at coordinate 5,442,451 of OZ059803.1, read as the reverse complement.
TTTGGCAGATGATGTGCGAGTGGCTTTAGCCACTGTACTCGATCCACTTTTGTTCGTCTATTTTCAGCCAACTATCTTAATACTTTTAAAAGATGCGCAAAATCGCCGTAAAAGATCAGTCTCTACTTCTCTAGATGGTACCCATCAGCCGTGAATCAGGTTGATGACTGGCAACGGGCAGCATACCTTTTATTCTGTTTGGTTCACTCTAGATGTCTATTGGCGTACGTGAAGGTATGCTGGACAGTAACTCTGGTGGCGTGTCCTTTTAAACGTACTGTACTTTTAAACTTAAACGCAGAAGACAGCTTTATCAACTGTTACCATTACTGCGACATGCTATCTTCTTGCACCCTATTTGCCGCCAGTGTACAGACAGCCTAAGAAAAAAAAACTGGTAAAAAAGAATATAGACTTGTCAAAAATTTGGTTTTGATTTTACCTATGTCAACAATCAAACTTTTGTGAATATCATTAGTTTGTATTCAGTCGTGACTGTTATTTAGACAAATCTTCTTGTTCTATATAATACACTACTTGTTATTTATGTCAAAATGTCGACTGATGACGAGAAAAATCCACCAAGGTTGAGTTCCACTGTTACCACAAAAATGTCGACGATTAAGAAAATCCATTCGCAGACCCTGAATTGCAAAGCATGCAAAGCGGTTACCGTAAAAATGATAACTAAGAAAGGGATCCAATCTCTAAACTTGAGCTGCAAAGACTGCGTGTGTGCGCATTACTGCGAAAACTGTCCCTGTAAAGAAGACATTCCCACAAAAAGGTCGGCTTGTGATCAGACCCAATCAGTAAACGTAAAAAGTTGCGAAAAGTGCAACAAAGCGTTAATGTTGAATAATGAGGAGATTCTTTTGTCAACACAGAACTACAGTGGCGAAGCGCTCTTCATAAAAACAGTGTCTGATCAGAGGCAATCATTAAATGGCGAAACAAACATTGCTTCCGAAGGTTGTTCCACAGAAATGTCGTCCAATGAGGAGATCTATTCACGAAGCAGTCTTTGCAATTGCCAAGTGTTGCAGGCAAAAATTTTGAATAACCAGGAGATTCTTTTGCCAGTACTGAATATCGGTAGCCGAGCGCTTTCCACAAAAGCGGTGTCTGATCGGAGCCATTCACGAAACTGTGAAACCCACATTGATTGCGAAGGGTGTTCCACAAAAATGTCGACTGATGAGGAGATCCATTCACGAAGCAGTAGTAGCGATGCGCTTCGCACAAAAAAGACGAATGTTGAAGAGATTCAAGTAGCCTTACTAGTCTAGTTAACTTGTGCCTTTTTTTCGAATTCCAGTTCGCCTTCTCAGATCTGTCTTTCTGAGAACAAAAAACAAAACCCTCTATTTTTATTTTTTTTAATTGTTCAAAACTTTTGCAATTTGTTTATGTGGGACATCAACTTTTTCAAAAAAATTCTAGATAAAATTTCGAATCGAATGACACCTTGTCATAATTTTTTGAGAAGGCGAACTGGAATTCGAGAAAAAGGCACATGTTAACTAGACTACACTGAGCTCCAGCGATGAAGCCCTTTTCAAAAAAATTTTGTCTGATTTTGATCATACAATGCGCCAGAGTCAATCACCGAGCAGTGAAACCGGCATTGATTGCGAGTTTTCCAAAAAAAGGTTGACTAATGAAGCGTTATTGGCATCATCGAGATTCAATAACAAAGCCCTTTCTACAAAAACGTTTTCTGATCAGAGTCAATCATTAAGTAGCGAAAGCCGCATTCCTGGGCCTACCGCAGAAATATCTACAGATGAGGAGACCTATCCACGAAGCAGTGTTTGCGAAGCGCTTCTCAAAAACATATTGTCTACTGAGGAGATTCACTTAGTATCTCCGAGCTATAGTGGCCAAGCGCTTTCCACAAAAATGTTGTCTGATCAGGGACAATCACTACGCTACGGAACCCGCGTTGCTAATGAACGGTCTCCCCCAAAAATGTCGAATGAAAGCTCACAAAGCTTGTGTTGCAACAGGCATCTCTTAACCAAAAAGTCTGGTACAGATAGTCCGAATGCGTATGTATTTCTTTGTTCTATGTCATGTTATATCGGTTCAATAATATTCTTCTTTTAATCGGCAAAGATCTTGGATATTGGTCGATGTTACGCGCTAGAAGGCATCGCGCTTCGTGTGTGGATCTCCTTATTCACGATATCGCGACCGAAAGTGGTTAAAATACCGGCAATTTCTTAATAAACATTAAATTGGTGTAGCTTACCAATCTTTCATACTGCTCGCCCATACACAAATCTTACTGCTCTAATATTGAGCTTCTATAATGTTAAACACAAGCGCTACGTTTGTCCATTCACTATGTACGAAGCCTAACTTTCTAATCTTTTCAATCTAGTTATCGCCAAAGAGAATATTGATCATTCTGCGTACCAATTGTGTTAGAAACATTGTGCAGTGAGGACGTGCCTCACGATGGCCGATAAAATATGTTTTTTACTATCATGTTTCGTTATTGTTCTGTGTTTTAGTCAAATCAGAGCCATGGGTGCCTTGAGTCCTCTTGATCCGTCTTCGTATTCGCGGCCGGGTAAGTTTTTAAACCCTTTTAGAATAAGCTTATTGTCCTGGCTTGGTGCTTGGGACATTTTTGGCGTTAATATGTTACGTCTCATATGTACAAAATGTAGAAATGACGAATGTAGTGGAAATAATCGAGGCATTATGCCTGATAAAAGGTCTCGAATTGATGCGATAACCCCTTTTCTTTAGATCCCGAACAAACTCTTGACTTTTTGCCGGATATGGACTTGCTTGTACCATGTACCTACTTATTATTTGCCATGCATTAATTGAAAAATTATATTTATTAGGACAAGAAAACTCATTACTTTCAAAAACCAATTAATTGACTAGTATTTTATTAAAATGCTTGATGTATATAGAGTGTGTTCTTGTTACAGAATTGGCGATAATAAAACACATATCGTTGAATTTAAACGTTGACTTTGAGACGCATGTCCTGGGTGGGCAGGCTAAGATAGACTTCGATGTTTTACGAGACATCAACGATTTGGTAAGTTAACAAAGACCGAGAATAGCGAAATTAGAAGTGTCGTTAATTTGAGGAGATTGCAAATTACCCTATGGTACTCGGACTAATCGGTAATAGTGTAGTTTCCGAACAGTTAAATATATTTTTCAAATCGGATGCATATAGTTTCGGAGATTACCTACCTCCTACATCCAAACTTCAAAGCTTTATTTACTACCTCAGCATAATATTATTATAGACGATTAAGCCATTATTAATTAAATCTAATTAGTTCTTCACTTCGTACTATTATTACCTAAATAAGGAGTAACTCATGTCTATCTGTCTTTTAACCAATAAATATAAAATAATATATATATATGTATGTACGTATAGATTCCATCTAACTATCGGCTAAACTGAGCAATTGGAACATAGTCTTCGACTTTAGTTAGGACAAATAATACCAAAGAAAGTGAAGCCGCTAGCAAAAGCTAGTCAAAAATAAAACGTAGGGCACTAAGTCTTTCTAGTTGCATAAAAGATCCATGGGATGAAGCGGTCTGAGATAAGAGAGACACAAACATCAGTGTAGATAATAATTTACAGTCACAAGTATCGATATGTCAGTCATTTTAAAGGCAATCGATTGATAATATCAATAATACTTCGCTGTCTGGCAGGCGCGGGCGTCTTAAGCAGTCATAACATAGAAATTCTATGTTATGATAAAATTCCATTTATGATAGAATAGAATTTTATTTTGCAAATATGAGTAATAGGTACACTATAGTTGTTATGATTATGATACATTTAAGCTCGGCCATATTTTACCATTGGCATGCAAGCATTTACATTATTTAGAAAGTTTACTGCGAAAACCTGCTCCTGCTTCGTGTCTCGGAAAGCACGTTAAGCCATTGGTCCCGGCCGTCATTTGAAGATCTTTGACATTCGTTATAAGTAGTCAGTGGCCCGAAAGTCTGACAGCCAGTCTTACCAAGGGGTATCGTATTACCCGGTACTAACTGGGTTGTGGAGGTCAGATACCTATCTGACCTAGTCGCTCCATGTAAAATACTGGTATTCAGTTGCATCCGGTTAGACTGGAAGCCTACCTCAACATATTTGGGAAAAGGCTAGGGAGATGATGACTGCGAAAACCTGCTAAACAACAATTTTGGCAAAAATCTGTTAAATACGTGAAAACTCTATTTTCGAGCTTATTTCGAGTTATTATTTTTCTTATCTATGTTGAACAGTTTAGAAGATAATATGTCATGGTAAAAAAAGTTACTTACAGCACATCACTCAATATTCGATTGATAAAATATCATATACGTTACTAATACTTTCCCCACAAATGTTACCATGCAAAAAATCTAAGCGTTAATAACCTGTTTTTCTTTTCTCTAATTTTAACAAAATGTTCTTATACACATTCAGTAAAAATAATCTAAGAGAGCTTAAATGTATTTAGCGAAAGAACTTTGTTTATTTCGCTATTATAACTTTACTGCAAAAATCTAATAAATACCTGTCATGACATTTTAAATTTTAATGTACCAAATTATTACAGTTACTAACATAATATTATTGACATGCAAAAGCGACTAAATGCGATACAAATAAATTGTATTCTTTGTCAGATGACTTCTAGCAAAAAGTAATACGCGCTCCTAGCATGTTTTGAGTGAGTGAGTCAGTCAGTGACAAAATCAAGGAACTTTGACTGGTTCATAAACTGCTGGTACAAATTGAATGTATGTATTGTAGGAATATACCTAGTTCTATTATATTCATATGTCCTCTTGGTTACTGAAAATTCGAGCTTCCAGCTTTATCCAAAACGAAGTTACAGGGGGTTGGAAATGTCCTGAATGGCTTCGAGAAAAGGTTGATACGACGGTTCCTTTTTTTTTTGCTCGACTTGGCGGGGTCACTGCCATGCCCCCAGATATATTAAAACTGATTATAATTTGATTAAAAGTAAATAATTAATATAATTGTGTATGTATGTTTTTACTTTATGAAAGTCAATAAACATTTACAGGTAAATCCAACTAACTTTTTTCTTTGATTGACTATACAATAAGTACCCTCGTTTAATATTATTAATTTCAAATCACATGCAATAATTTATCAAAACTACCTTACTTTCGCAATGTTCATGTAAAACCGACTAACTGTACGACCTTAGCCATGAATTTCCTTATTTCCAGGTTTTTATCACACATATTTACTTAGACTGAACTAATATTAAATATTTATTATAAATCGTAACTTTTGACTCCTAAAGTATTTAAAACCTACTGAAATTATAGTATTTTAATTAAGTACATAAACTTTTAAAACTCAATTACACAAAACTGACTTGTCTGCACTTAGGTTTTCGCAGTAAACCCTCGATTTATGAAACATACTTCCTACCATCTCAAAAACCAGATCTATTAATTAATTATTATCATTCAATTAATCATCAAATATATTATTCTCTGTTTGAAACTGAGTTACACTGTAGTACGTTCCTTCTATTAAACATTTACGTAGTCTACTCTTAAAGAGCACCGTATTTAAATCTTTCCAACCATTTTGTAATTTATTGTGAATAACTGGGGCCATGCGGTAAGCAAAGCCGTGGGTACTAGTTTCGCCATAAATTAGGCTCAACGCTAAATAAAAAAACACTTTTTTCAGGTACTAGACGCAAGCAATCTTAAAATCGAGTCCATACGAGCGGAAGATGGCTCACCACTCCTGTTCGAAATGGGGGAACATTTGCCTAACTTGGGGTCCAAGCTGACCATATTTTTGCCGCAGCAGGTTACTACAGGGAAAGAGTAAGTCGATTTAAGATTCAACATTATTTGGTTTTAGGAGCTCCGAAGAAAATCTAACCGCAAAATGGGTACCGTGGTACAGGTTTAGGTCGTTGGTAGAATTTAAAATTATAAGACGACACACGCTTGTAATACCCATAGGGTTAGGCAGAGATACCTATAGTACACCCACATTTCGGCAGTTATGTTAGGGTCCCATGTAACGGTGGGCGAGCCTATTCACCAGGACACAAATCCACGCGCCGGCTGTGAGAAGTTCCTGATGGTAAAGCCGACTATAAATAAAATACGACTGCCCAGCCTGGGTATTGTACTGAATACCTCAGCCCAGACCTTGTCAGCAGTAGCGATTTGCGACTAGACGAGGCAATGAGTACGGCATGGCAACTGTGAAACTAATGGCGCTAGCATATCTGCTTCCAAGCATTGTCATTGGTTGAAAATCGGGTAATGTCGTTTTATTTTATAAATAGCTTGACCTCATTGGTCAGATTTAGATCTAGCTATGGTCGCGCCATCTATATTAGTTTTTAACGGTCTTCCTATTAAAATTGATAACGATGTATATTGTAGTTTTGGCCAATAGATGATAACCATGACATAGATGGAAATGTAATAGAATAGAACACACCAATTTATTTCATGTCGCAATATCGATCAAATACTTAATATATTTATGACACGTTTTGTATTACGTGCCTAAAATGAAGGTCATAGTTTAATGAAATACTAACTGGCCGTAAATTTTCGCTTAACAAAGATAACTACAGTACATTGGTTGTTGATGGTGAGCTGTTGCTGATGTGGAATTGATGTTTTAATTTGCCAAAAATTCACTTTGAAAATCTTTTTTCGAGCACGCGTGACGGAGAGTTAGATTCTGGTTCTTACTGGCCAAAATATACAATTTTTCTTTAATATCTGTGTCGAAATTACATAGATCGGACTAGATGCCGTGATGACTTTTGTTTATCCAGAATCAATACATTTTGGCCAAACAAACCTCTCATTCAGCAAAAACTTTTGGAAGAAAATATTCTTACCAGGTTAGGTTTTTGCTTCCGAACAAAATAAATCGGTACTATCTTACCCTTTTTATAATAATTTGCAGGCCGTAAGGTAGACTGTAGCTGATCTCATTAATTTATATACAACATCTTATACCAGTACCTATATTCAAAGCAAATAAAGTCCTGATTCTGATTCCTTTTTCTTTGGAAAGAAATGAGGATTCCTGCATAACGAGAGCTGAAGATGAAGGTGTCTCGAGCAAACCTTGTGCCAAAGACGGCAAGAGCCCTTACGACAAGTTCTCATCAACACTCCCTGTAATGTTCAACGGATTTGTGTATGAACCGACAATGGGTTGTTCTAAAAGCGGGGTGCCGTTCTCAAGAGAGGCATCTTCTGCTAGCTTGGAAGGGTGCTATGATGATAACATTTCAGCAACGGCGTATCAAGGAAATAGGTTAGCAGCAAGGAGTCTAGTAAAGACTGGAGGATGAAAGCCTCGTAAAGCCGCGGTCGTGCTTGGGCCTTTAGCGTGTTTCATCTTTAGCGCAGACACGGAGACGAAACTTGACGTAAACATACGCTTCGATCTATCAATATCAGTGCAAATAGCTGAATTTAGTGTGGGTTTTCATATCTTCGGATTCTTCTTCCAGTTTTTACTATTTTCGTCAACAGTAGTTCAGAAGAGTATTTTTAGGTCCACCTCATTGTGTAAACCTAGAGTTGAAAAAAAAACGGTTGACCCAAAGTTTCATATCCAATTTGTATGGTGGTGTTTGGGGTACAGTCGTCAAAATACAAAATTCAAGATTTTGCTTCACTAGCTAGAATTATGTCATTACACTAGCATTTGAAGTCACCATAATGAGTAGGAACATTCGGAATTCCACTATTAACTCTCTTATTTTCCCAGATTAACCATTAACATAAAGTACCGGACGGATCCTCAGGCGTCTGCCTTGCAATGGCTGGACCCAGAGCAGACCTCGGGCAAGAAACACCCTTACTTATTCAGTCAATGTCAGGTCAGTTTAAACATAAATATAAGATTTCGAAAGTTCTCCACTGTATTTTGGACTTACGAAGCCAGGGCAGGACAGGTAGTCAGTGGCCCGAAAGTCTGACAACCAGTCTTACCAAGGGGTATCGTATTACCTATTACTAACTGGGTTGTGGATGTCAGATAGGCAATCGCTACATGTAAAATACTGGTATTCAGCGGCATCCGGTTAGACTGGAAGCCGACCCTAACATAGTTGGGAAAAGGCTAGGCAGATGATGAAGCCAGAGTTCACGACTTCTTTTCTCGACAAGGTCATAATATTATCATCTTTGTCTCGAAATTGGAAGTCAAGGAAAAACATACATTATACTACATTTGGGCAAATACAATACTTGCATAAGTTATTATGCCTTGTGACTGGACTGTAGCTTGATCCTTTGTTTGTTGACCTTCAAAAGTGCTTATAACGGTCTAATCGGAATAAATGCTTTGAGTTTATCAGTTATTCAGTTTTAACTATGCTGGTAAATAACCAGATGCCACAACTGGCTCAACTGTCATCTGGCTTCTTATCTAACTAACAGGGAATACCTAAATACATTTGAATGTCATACTAAATCTATTGTCTCATATTAAGAAACAAAATAGTTACTCTCATGTTTCATACAATGATCATATTGTTACGAGCTGGGTATGGGATAAATTAATTACTACCAATCAGACAATTTAATAACTTTATTAAACACAAAACACTTAAATCTTAATCACAAACTGTACACTACTGATCACTATTCGCTTAGATATCGCACTTCTAGTTCACTTCGATTCGCTCCGTTGTATCGCCTGAATCAGACTACTCCCGTGTGTCGGCGCTTGTGCTTTTTATACTACCCCTTTATTCACGAACATTCCGGCGATGTGTAGAACGGTTCGATAAAAACATCAACAAAAAAACATTACCAAGTAGTAGGCAAAAAAAATAATAACCTACTTGTACCGAATAAAGAAGTAGGTACTTTATGCCCTCGGCGTACGGTCGAAATTACAATGACAATTCCTAATATTTTTTATAAGTAGTTACCTACTTAACTTGGAACTAATAATAATGGCACGCTTCTCGAAGTTTTTAGCGCAAACACACTGAATCACGTCCTTTCTCGAAAGATCTCGTACGTACGACGTAACAATATCAATCACTAGTATTATGAAAACAATCGAATGTAACAATAAAAAGTAATAAAATTCGTTTGTATTGGGACATGGTACATTTAATACTATGATATACATTACGACATGTGTATTTTATTAGGCCTATATTCTTGCTATAACAAGCTTGCTTGTAGGCAATGGCAAAAAATGGAGGACTTTGATTGCACTGGAATAACACTGATTGGCTATTTCCGCTGTGATTTGGTAGATGGTTTACCATCTTTTACGGCTGTGTTTTCACAATCTTGCTCATCTGGCCTCGCTGCCGAACATCAAGCGGCACTGGCTTCATTTTGCGATTATTACTTACTGGTTTTATTTTTTCATTTTTAAAATTAGTTGTTCCACTTACACACTATTTTCATCAAAACTTTTCTCCATAGCCAATCCACGCCCGCTCCATCTTACCTTGCCAAGACACCCCAGCTGTCAAGTTCACCTATGACGCAGAAGTGACGGCTCCTAAGGAGTTCACAGTCCTCATGAGCGCATTGAGGGGGGAGCAGAAAAGTAACAAGACTACGTTCAGACAGCCCATGCCACTGCCTTCTTATCTTGTGGCCCTCGCTGTTGGCGTACTGGAGTCTAGGACGCTTGGACCTAGGTGAGTGGAGTCGGGTTAGGTTTTAATGCAGTCATCTGTCCACATATGTAGATATCCTCCAATAAACCACTTGAGTGGAAAATGATAGCTGGTAGAGGAAACAAGTTCTGCTAAGAGTGCCTATGTATGGTTTCCCTTAAGAATTAACTAGAAAACATGAAACCTGGTAAAAAACCCACCTATTTACCTATTGACCTATTTAGAATTTGTTACAGCCACGTAATGTATATGTGTATGTATGTATGTGTATCTGTCCAAATCAACCGCCCTGCCATAATAATAACCCGTTCCTCGAATTCTAATTGAGTCTCAGAGAGTACAACAAATCCAATCTTGTGATAAAACTCCTTGTATTCATCAATTCCAACACCTCTTTCAGATCAAAAGTATGGTCAGAGAAGGAAGAAATCGAGCGCAGTGCGTGGGAGTTCTCGGAGACTGAGAAATACCTGCAAGCTGCTGAGAAGCTGTGCGGTCCATATGAGTGGACGCAGTACGATCTACTCGTGCTGCCGCCGTCCTTCCCCTATGGGGGGATGGAGAACCCCTGCTTGACCTTCGTTACACCTACGCTTTTAGTAAGTTGTTTGCCAGCTATGGTTTATATCATAGTCTTATGCAAAGCAATAGTGTAGCTTCTAGCTGCTAGACATTTTCATACTTTTATAAAGAGTCCAAGAAAGGTGCAAATGGTTGAAAGCGTGTTGGATTCTCGGTTCAGGCGAAGTATCATCGGGAATTTTCGTTGGAAGAGCTAGTAGCAGCCAGTGTATTGGACATGTGCCCAGTTAGTGGTGTGGCATCTATTATATGGAACTTTTAAATAACTTGCGAAAGGGGATGGATGGATGTATCGTTCACCACTGCCAAACCCCTTTAAAGGCGTACTTTTATGTCATCAACTCATCCCAATGTTAACTGCTCAATAAAATCCACAATATAATTATAAATTTTAGCGCGAGTCGTGGGCCATTGTGTAAATACAATCCCACTAATGTAATTGGTAATTAACACAGACATTAACAATCAAGCTTCATGTTCTGATTAGATTAAGATTTGATAAGAAAAGCAATAAATTGTAATGCAATTTCATTTGATGATCTAGGTTTGCATTAATCTCTTAATCAAGACATACTGGTAATTAAATTCAAAAAGATCGAATAGATCGGCAGCCTAATTGCGCGACACTTTACAATGGCTGTGCAGGTTTCATTTTGTCAACTCAATTACTCAGCAATATGAATTGCGTTCATTATCGACCAGGCGAACATAATATGTATTATGGATTAGAACATTTTCTTCAAAATCCTTAGGATTGAAATGGATAGTGTGTAACACAATTAAGGAGCCGTTATGTTAAAAGAATTTCACGTTCACATACTGTATCGAGGCTACGATCAGTTTCGCTTAAAAAAAAATCAGCTGTTTCATACATTTTGACCGTGGGGGGGTTCAGAATGATGTACGAGTATATATGGTAACCGTTTTCGCGTCGATGTCCTTTCCACACTGTTTACAAATACATTATACCTCTCCAGGCAGGCGACAAGAGCCAAGCCGACGTCATAGTCCACGAGATAATGCACAGCTGGACCGGCAACCTGGTGACGAACAGGAACTTCGAGCACTTCTGGCTCAACGAGGGCTTCACCGTGTTCCTGGAGCGGAAGGTCGCCGCCTCCCTCATCAACGACTCGGTCGAGGCCAAGAGGAGCAGGGACTTCCATAGCTTGCTGGGGCTTCAAGAACTGAATGAGGCGGTGAGTTAAAAAGAAATCAGGAAAAGAAATTGTGTCAATTGAAGTGATCCTACTTTTCTTATACAATTCTGAACAAATTCTGAGGGTTCAACATAAAGCACTAGTCCTAAAATATTTTCTTACCTACTTATAAAATTGCAGCTTGAACCTGCCATATAAAAGTATGTTGTTTTTTAAGTTATTTTTTTTTAGTCTGGTTGGATCTCCTTAGTAATTTAGCACTTAATTCTGTTTCTATTATTTGTAAAATAACCTTTTTGATGTTACAATGCACTGTAATAACCTTTAAACGTAACCGTAACGTGGTAAGCACAAACACGCGATACAGTGAGCTGCAAAAAGGTGCAAAGCGAAAACAAAAAAAAAAACGAAACAAAAGCCATCTCACCTCGCTGCGTCGTTGTGTTAACGGCTTAAAAACTAAAATAACAGAAAGCGCAAAATTACAGATCCAAGTTTTCGGCAGTTCTAGTCCCCTAACGAACCTCGTGGTAGACCTAGACGGGATCCACCCAGACGACGCCTTCTCGCGAGTGCCTTACGAGAAGGGATCCCTCTTCCTTCGCTATTTGGAAGACCTAGCTGGAGGCCCCGGTAAGTCCTGACCCTTCAGTCTCTGTTCTAGATCGATGATGTACTGGGTCGCACGAATCCTTTGACGGCGCTGGTGGTAGATTTGGATCATATCCACCCTGATGACGCGTTTTCGACGGTTCCTTATGAGAAAGGGTCGTTATTCTTGAGGTATTTGGAGGACTTGGTCGGTGGACCTGGTGAGTTAGAAAAGATCTTTGTACAGATGAGTAAATCTATACTAATATTATAAAAAGGTGAAATTTGTTTGTATGTGGGGGGTAATCTACAGAACTGCGGATCCGATTCTAAAATTTTTTGCACTGGTAGAAAGCTACAATATTCGTGGGTGTAAATTACATTTATATCATGCTTATTAGCCGAGCTATCACAATTGTTGCGGATGAAGTCGCGGGCGAAGTGCTAGTATTTTTTTCATTAGACCCCATATTTCACTTGCAACTGTTAACTGGGTTATCATTTATAAATATTTCATGCTACTGATTTTGGTAATTTCCGTGCGGTCCTAAAAAGCCAGTAAACGTAATTGAGTGCCATTCAGCCATGCCATATTTAAGGTTTTCACTACATCGAGTAATATTTTAAACGTTATCATTATCATATGCACAAATAAACCTTTTTGTGATATCTATCATTGAATTTGAGCTTAGTTCTTATTACAATAACCAAATATTTTGTACCTAAACTAAAAATGACCTAACTCCGCTTCGCTAGCTTTCTTTTCAACCACCCACTCTGTCCCCACAGAAGTGTTCGATGACTTTCTCCGAGCGTACCTGACCAAGTTCAGGAAGAAGTCTCTGGACACTATACAGTTCAAGAGTTTCTTCGGAAGCTATTTCAAAGATAACGAGGCTCTGAAGAACGTTGACTGGGACACGTGGCTGTACAAGGCCGGTATGCCGCCGATTATTCCTGCGTGAGTTTTAATTATTTATTAAGGTGGAACCGCCAGGGTAGCCCACAAAATTCTATTTTTTTGCAATTTGTCAGGCAGTGTCAGGTTGTATGTTGATTATGATATGATTCGCGACCGATATGATACCGAATATGATTCCCGAACAAATATGCTCTACAGAGTTTTATTCATTAAAATCATCAAAACAACCCTCTCAACAAACTATAATGCCCGCCTTCCACTGCGAAAGGGTAATGAGTGGGACATAGCTGAGCGAAAAGGAGTAAATAGTCCTCACCTTCCATTAAGAAAGAGTTTCAGTGAAAAATGGGCTTTGCCTTCGCGAATCAGTTACGTGTAGGGATGTGTAATTAAGGCGTCACTTTTAGGTGAGGCAAGTTCATTTAATCCCCTTTAATGACTTTTTATGCAAAAAAAAAACGTAAGAAAAATTTAATTTCGCGGGATACCTTGGCGCTTCCTCCTGCCTGCATGCAGTGGTTAATCCATAAAGGTGAGAGGTGTTAATTTAAAATTGCAATTCGAAAAACTGTTATTAATCAGTTGCAGTACATGGAGTGGGAATAAACTGGTTATGAAAATAAATAGACCTTGCTATAGTTTCTTCAAAAATCCTTTTTGTTATACTCGAAATTGTTAGGTATCCACCAAAATGGCATAGACCACAATTCCGTAAAAATATTAAATGTCAATTCACAAAAAAGGAGTAATTAATGATAACGTGACATCTGACAGGGGAGAATTGAAGAAAAACGTGTTGCGCCGACTCCAAGTAACATGGGACAAGGACAGGAAGAGGATGACCTCACTAAAATGTCCCTCATTTCCTTCACAGCTACGACACAACAATGACAAAAGCGATATCGGCCCTCATCTTGAAGATCGACGACCCGAGCACGACGTTATGCCACGAAGACGTGGAGACGTTCACCCCTCACCAGATGATACACATGCTGCAGCAGCTGATCGACCGCCCAGCGTTGTCGCTCGACAGGCTCACGACTCTAGGGACCGAGTACCGAGTTAACGGGAATAAGAATACCGAGATTCTGTATAGGTGGGTGGTTTGGATTTTATTACCCGCTCTAAGATTTTCTACCCGACTGCTGCGAAGCCCAAAAGGAGGGTTATGTGTTTGTATTGTATGTATGTCCTTTTCTTTGGTCCCTCGTAAGTCCTAAACGAATGAATCGATTTTGATAAATTAAATGTTGTTAGATTTGTCTTGGTGGCGCGAGTGTCACTGGTTACATTACTTTTATATTCAAATAGGTGCCGCCTGCTTTTTGTACCGCAGTCGGATTTTTAGTTTATTAATAACTTTTTTCCTTGTATTGTGTAGTTTAGAAAGCGTAATAGCGCAATCGAGACTAGTAGTAGCTGGGTACCGTAGCATTTAGCAATCTATAAGCAATGCAATTATTTGTTAATGGAAAGCATCTATAGCTGTCAAGTTTAACGTCTGATTTATGATGTTTAGATTCGCTTCATGTTTTCATAACGTGAATATTGTGTAAGCCTTGCGGTAAACAGTATATTAAGTTTCATCATCGTAACATCTAACAAATTATTTAATTTTATTTCCAGATGGTTGAGACTGTGCATCAGAAGCAGAGACCAGTCCAAGATCAGCGAAGCATTCAACTTTGTAAACAGCCAGGGGCGCATGAAGTACGTCCGTCCTATCTACAGGGACCTGTATGCCTGGGAGGACGTCCGGCAACAGGCCATAGACAACTTCCTCAAGAACGAGAAATACATGATGCATGTTTCAGCCTATACCCTGAGAAAGGACCTCCGTCTCGAGGAAAATGAAACTAACGAATAGTATTTTTACACGTTTATACTGTAAGATAGTGTATCAATAACTAATACCATACTGATTTTGAATAAAATTATTATTTTATGATGGTTAATAATTGTTTAATTTTTACCTTTTTTGAGCGGTATTCTAAATTATAATGTTGCTTGGTTGGGGCCTACTGCTGAAGCTACAGATATAGCTATAGCTATTTCTATGGTAGTAAACAATAGCTGAGATGTTGAAATGGTTTGGGACTGGCGGAGGCTGGGCCGGATTTTACAAAAAGGTAATACGTGTCTTCATGGTAGGCTCCTGGAGACGCACCTTATACGTAACATAACATCACGCCTATATTTTCCGAAGGGGCAGAGCTGAACCTAATAGTCCGAACGTAATAAGTTCCATGTAATAGGGGGCGAGTCTATTACAATCAACCGGGCACTAATCCAGAATCCGTGGTTGCCTACTGAGAAATTCCTTATGGAAAAACCCAATAATACTGCTCGACCCGTGAATCGAATCTAGGACCTGATTGTCATAAATCTTTTACATTAGTTAATCTAAGTTAAATCTTAGGGCGTACGCTAAAACTCGCGGGTGTGCACTGAGCAGGGCCCGCTGTTAAAATACCCTTAGACTGCCCATCCCAAGCGCCTGGGTCTATTAGTACTGCTCATACTATTTTTTCAAATACACCCGCGTGTGCCACCAGCAAGATGTTAACTTCGCAGCTGAGTTGAGTGAGTTGTGAAGAAAATTCAAACTCGCGTTACTGAACGAATTGAGAACTGTCAAAATAGTTTTGACATTGACATACAAAATAATATAACCTAGAAATTACTGTAGATTGCATTTTTGCGAACATATAATACAATTTTTATTCGATTTGGTAACACGAACGGAGTTTAAACATCATGTCTGCAGCCAAAAGAGTACAGGTGACATTCCATCAACATCTTTTAAGTCAACGTTTGCTATTAATCCAGTGTAAAAGAACAATTTCTGAAGATAACATAACCTAATAAAAACAATATTATTTTCAGCAATGGGCTACTTTTGCTCGTACTTGGCACGTATTTGACTGCAAGTGGCAAGACCCTTATGAATCTGCCAGCATTATTAAGAAATATCTGATGGGTTTACATAAGCCTATCTATCATCCTATGAACGATTGTGGAGATGTTGTAGTCTGTATCAATAGCCGGGATATCGCGTTGAGAGGAGATGAGTGGCGTAAAAGAGCCTATTTCCACCACACGGGGTACCCTGGAGGAGCTTCATGGACATTAGCATGGGAACTTCACAATAAAGACCCAACTATGGTAAGCAATAACTTGATTATTGAATATCATGAAGTGTAGTAGGAAACCTGGCTTATTTATTTAAACAATCTAATGTCAGCTAAATACTATTTGCTGTGTCTCTTGTATAGAAATGGACATCACTTTTCATTTTAGTTATAAAATCCTGAGGTCAGAACAAAGTAATATTCATACAACACTATACAAACACAATTGCTCATAAAAAAAAATTATTAAAAGGGTAATTATACAATTTCTTGCTTTGCCTTGCCTTTTCCATGGGGAATGGAGAATTGGAATAATTTCTAATACCTTAGTAAGTTTCAAAAGTGCCTTTGAAACAGAAATATACAGAATAAAAGAGTCGGCATCAGATTAACTTTCGCCTTCCTGCTTATACCTCTATTCCTCCAGATCTTCTCTAAACGCTTGGCTGCAGTTTTGGCAATCTGTGCTCTTCTTACTACCTCCCTTTCGGGAGCCCCATCCCTGGTTATTATGATCTGAGGTAAACAAACTCGTGTGCGATATCCAGGTCTGACAACACTCTGGTTCTCTGTAAGGTGCTTGTTCTATCCACTAACCAGTTTTATTTTGAAACAGTTGATATGAAGTCCATATTCCACCCTTATGCTTTGTATCCTCTGCAGAAGCTTGGCCAGTTCCTTCTTATTAGCGCCAATAATGGTGGTGTCATCATTGAAGCGTAGATTATTAATTAGATGTCCGCCGATCCTTATGCCTCTGCTCCAGTCCTCTCGCGCTTGTGAGGTTGAATAGCTGTGGAGAAAGAATACATCCCTGCCTGCCTCTATGTATGACACGATATGTCAATCAATCCTATTGAAGGTCAGGTAAGAATGTGATAAAATGTCTGACAGTGGACACACCCGGTACTCAGGATTTTTCTGCTCTTTTAATCTCTTTAAGAAAGAAAAATGGTAGAATGTTTTTTAACTATACCATCTTGTTTATGGCATCGAGTTTTACTAGGGGACCGAAACCGGGTTTCGCATGCCTTAATCCTGATCAAAGTTCATGTATATGAATGGCAAAGGTAGGAACAAATAGGGTTGTAAAAAAAATGTTTGTACCACAAATACATACCCTGATTTCCTTTTCAGATTGTCAAGAAAGCAGTTTACAGAGCAATGAAAGGCAACCTCCAAAGACGTCACACTATGGAGCGACTCTTCATATATCCTGGTGAAAAAGTGCCTGAAGATGTTCTGCAAAATGTGACCAATCAGATCCGTCAGATACGTCTTGTACCAACCAGGCTTGATCAAATACCTGAAGAGGTGACGAAGACTTATCCTAAAGTAATGGAATACCCTGAAGACTATGTACTGAAATAAATTGGTTTAGATGTTATGTAAATATTAAGTAGATAAGATTAGATTTTTAATAAATAAACGAGGATGAATGAGTTGCCTGTTTCTTTTAAACATTAATTGTTATATCGTCACGCCTGTATTTACCGGAAAAGTAAGCATAAGTGTATAGTATGCCTACGTTTAGTCAGCGGAGAGTACTGCAGGGTACTGTACTAGGCCTGGCTGATGCACCCTGGTACTCTGTGCAAGTGGGAATGACGTATGAATAAACGCTAAAAAAAAGCATCGAACTCGTCATTGTCGCGCAGTGTTTTATATTGTGGCGTCGCGTCGGGCGACTGACGTACGGCATGCGGACGCGTCTTTGATGGCAGTACACGCCGAAGCGACACTACCTGCCGGCCGTGATCGGACTTCAAAACCCACTTAATCCAACAGTGGGTAAGTGATTATCTCCTAGTAATCAGCTAAGTTATCTATAAAAATAAGTATGTATATTCTGGTTTTCCCCAGTAATTAATTTTTATTACTAATTAGGGCTTTATAAATTATCTTATCAAACATTTGGCCAAAATCAGTGGTATTTCCTTTTTTGAATGGTAAACAAGTTGTAGATTTTATCCTGTCGTAGACGTATGCTTAACAGCTTGACTTAATAAAAAATCTTGGAAGAGGATGGTGTGTGCTGATGCTGGGTATTCTTGTCTCTAGTCAACTCTCCTTGACCCTATATCGTTTGCTCTGATATGTGATCAAAGCAAATGATATAGGGTCTTGCAGGTCTTGTATATAATTTCTGCTCTCATCTACAGTTTATACGATTTAACTGCTTATTGACCAGCTAATCGGTTTGTTTCACTCAATCACTAATGTGAAATAATGTAGACAGGATTAGAGGATACTAGGTAACGTAAAAATCCAGTATTATTTGGTATTCTCTTATTCTTTAATTTTGGTCCTGATAAATTACAAAATCATTGTGGTGTAAAAATATATGTATTTGTGAGATTGTCTACAGAGAATAAACATTGTGTCGCTTAATCAAAATTACGACGGACGACAGTGTATTTCATAACTTAACGCAACATTTCGTTGTCGTAGATCTTGCCGGGGTACCTGGGGAAATAATTGTCGGCGACTGGTGCTACATCTACGACCTTCACTGCGGAAATCTCCTCAGCAACATCAGCGGCTGCGCTTGGGACCTCTTCGGCGTTGTCAACGAAGTGAACAGGCTCAGGAAGGATCTCCTCTGCGTTAACTTCCTCCTCGGCGAAATCTACGAAGTTGACGGCGTCAGCGGGAATTTCCTCAGCAGCGACATCGCTGTATTCAATGTTCTCGGCGACATCAACAAAGTTGACGGCGTCAGCGGGAATTTCCTCAGCAGCGGGGGCGGCGATTTCCTCTTCGGCGACTTCACTGTATTCAATGTTCTCGGCGACATCAACAAAACGGACGGCGTCAGCTGCAATTTCCTCAGCAGCGGGGGCGGCGATTTCCTCTTCGGCGACTTCGCTGTATTCAATGTTCTCGGCGACATCAACAAAATGGACGGCGTCAGCGGGAATTTCCTCAGCAGCGGGGGCCGCGATTTCCTCTTCGGCGTCTTCGCTGTATTCAATGTTCTCGGCGACATCAACAAAGTTGACGGCGTCAGCGGGAATTTCCTCAGCAGCGGGAGCAGCGACTTCCTCCTCAGCGATTTCGCTGTATTCAGCGTTCTCAGCGACATCTACGAAGTTAACAGCATCAGCGGGAATCTCTTCAGCAGCAGGGGCGACGAGCTCCTCTTCAGCGGCATCTTGGTCTTGTTCGTATACAACGTGTTCTACGACGTGAACACCCTCTACTTCTTGCTGCATAGCCTCAAAAACCGCTTCGGCGTCAGAAGGGAGCTGTTCCTCTGCTAACCTGAGGGCCTCAACGATCTCCTGGGGGACGAAGAGAGGCTTGATGGCCACAGGCTCAAACATAGGCACGTATGGCATGTTTTCGAATTCGGGCAGGGGAGCCTCGGGCATGGTGATAGGCTGGACCAATGGGCTGGCCATAGCCACGGTGGCGAGTGCGAGTACGATGAAGAGCTTCATATTTGCTGAAAATAGAAAATTAACACTCAATAAGGTTTTGCTATCGGTTTGATCAATTGTGTTTTTATTTTAGTCTAGATTGTGAAACGGTTTAATGTATCGTTAATTCTTGAATCTAAAAAATCTTATCTATTGTCAAATAGGGCCAAGTGTTTATGATTAATTGAATTAGATAGCCAGACCAAGGTGACTAAATTTTGAAACCACTTTATGATAACTTTTCATATAACTACGGCGACAGTAAAACAAAATATTAGGGGCCATCCTTTAATCACGCGTGGTTTTTCCCCCTTGGTGATACGTTGTGAGGTTTTAGGCAACCCCTTCTACTCCCTCCCATAATCACGTGTATTTTTGATGATTGAAAAGATCACATAGTTTTAGAACCTATTTTAATAAAAAAAATATAACGGATTTATAGACACAAATTCGCTTGTTCGGGTATTTGATTCATTATTTGTTAAAAATATTGTACATGTCACACATTTCATTTATTTTTTCGTCCCACAAAAAATACACGCGATTGTCACAAGCCCATCCCCCCATCGTGATTACCCCGTGGCCCCCTCTCCCCGTTCGAATCTCACGTGATTAAAATAATCACTAGGCACTTCTATACTCATTTATCAAGACTAATGTGTCGATTAATTCTTGGGTAAACAAAGTTAGCAGATTTCTTATCGAAGAAGCGAAAAAATTAAAAATAACGCCTACATAAATAATTAATTAATTATAAATGCGCTGGAATCGAAAACTCACCTGTTCGTTTTATTGTCCAACAAATAAACTGTCGTTAATTACATTTGCTTTATTATATATAGTTGTGCTTATCCTAATCTAAAGATAAGTCTATCGTCTGATCTGATTTGTCCACGTAGGTACTTTGATTTTTTAAATGAATGCCTTATTGTTACCTAAATAGTGACCAAACCAAGCAGCAAGCTACATATTATTAATTAGTCAGACAGTTGATTATCTTTACCAAACAATAATATTCGTATCGTACCATCATCTTTGGAGGATTTTCCTTAAAGATAGCTCGCTATGAAACTGGTTGACAATACTTAAACTATCCAAACACTCAACGAAGATGAATTTGAGTTCAATAACGCTGTGCTGCAAAATCAAATATTGTACGAGTTTAGTCTTTCTTTGGCATGGGAAAATCCCAATGGTTACTCTTTCCTACTGGGGTGAATAGAGGGTTATGTCGTGTACTACCATGTGTCGGGGGCCCGGGAGATACAATATAAGGTGGGTGTACCATGGAAGGCCACTCTAATAAATAAACAGTTATTATTCGTTCATATACTACATAAATGAAACGAACGAATATTTAAGAAATACTTTGTTTTATTCCGTAAAATATAAACCACTTTTTTAAATTTCAGATTTGATCAATATTGATTAAACTTAAGTTTCATTGAACTCTTAAAAATGGCCTTGCTAGGAACAAGGCTCTTTAGAAGGCCATTATAATAAATCAGTCATTTAACACTAAAAGTTAATAAATAGCCATTAAATCTACAATAAAAAGAAGTGGTTTATATATTACGTAATAAAACAAAGTATTACTTAAATATTTGTTAGTTTCATTTATCCAGTAAATAAACGAATAATAACTATTTATTTGTTAGAGTGGCCTTCTATGGTACACCCACCTTATTTTAATGTCGCCGATTTCCGATATCAATGAAGCAAGGGACCGTACTGCCAAAATAGTGGCGCGAGCGATTCACCGCCGCGTCTGTGATTTCTAGTTCGATGGATGTTTATGTAGATAGAAGGAATTTGTCATCACATGGCAATAACTACGAAATTTTAATAATTGGCCTTCGAAGGAGCATGGCCTTCCATGGTCCACCCACGTTACATTCGCGCACACTTCCGACTGGTATCAGGCCGTCATCATCACCAAGTGCGGCCGATCCCACAACCGCAACGAAGAACACTGCGCGCCACCTCTTTGAGTTGAATCGACGTGCCATCAGCATATCGCACGATTAATAATGGACTGACCTAACTAAAAAATAACAGTTTTTTGGGAAATCTTCGATTCGAAATGACTTGCCTTACATAATCCAAAAAAAAAAAACAGATAATGTTGTAACTCCGGCTAGGAGAGAGAAATCGAAAAAAACTCGAGATAGAAAAATAGATGGCGTTATAACGTATTCATTTGTTTGTTTAACTGATTTTGAACCTAAAGCGTTATCGGTCAGTTTTATTACTGAGCGTACGAATATGACAATTTCAACATTTAATAAAAAAAAGAAAAACTGTTGTTTGAGACAACTGTTTACACTACCTTATTTTCTACTCAATTTATGTCCGCGTAAGTAGGTACTCAAATAGTTAAATTATTTCACTAGGTAAGTACTTGTTGATACCAGAACCAAAGTATTATTGTGTAGTTGGCTTGTCAGAAGAAAGGGTTTCCTCAGGGAAGAATGCTGGGACTATTCTATACTCTGTAACTCCGATCAGTCTTTTTTAGCAAAAATTAATGTTATTTCTTTCTTTCAACTGCCTGTCCAGGGTGCACCGGACTAACTAATGCCCGTTTCCACACTTTGATAACAACTCTTTTCAACAAATTGATTATTGAGAGGATCATTAGTTATTCAAGCTGTTTCTAAAGTTTTCGTACAGGCTGAAATGGGGAATTTTATGTAATTTCCTTTCCTATAAATCTCATTCACAAATTACAAAACGTGTTTTTGATTTATAACACCAATCAGCTTATCCGTTACCGATTTATCATTAATTTTGTCTTAAAGATTATATACCTACTTACAAAAATCACTCTATAAGTAGATTACGGGTTTCAGTATCTGCAATACTTAGTAGGTACCCAGGTACCACAATCGCAAATATTACTCATTCACTTCCAATTGATTAGGTACCATCAATCTTTTAATAAACGTTACCTAATAGAATTGAGGAGGATACAAAAAATGTAAATTGGAGAATCCAAAACCATCTTCATCGATTTTATTGCATAATCAGCATTATCTATTGTTGTTGTTTCCACGAATTCATATCTATCATTGAAGTTATTCAATGGCAATGGACCGGCCATATTAGCCGTAGAACCGATGATCGTTGGGGCAGACGTGTTCGTGACTTTCTTGAGTGGAGACCGCGAATTGGCAAGCATAAGTTGAGACGCCCTCAAGCTCGTTGTAGCGACGATCTTCGCAGGGTGGCTGGTAAGAACTGGATGGGAGTTGCCGAGGACCGAATTGAGTGGCGTGCGATTGAAGAGGCCTATGTCTAGCAGTGTACTGCTGTAGGCTCATGATGATTGAAGTTATTCGTGTTTTATGTGATTATACGATTTTGTTAAGGTATAATAATTATGTAATGTCTGGTAAATTCCTTGCTAAGCAAATTGACTACCAACTTAAATAGTCGAATCTAGAGTGTCTGTTATTCTTTGACCATTCCATGAAATGACTATAGGTAAGTGCCTAGGTAACGTTAAACCGTGCTGCCAATTCCTGGGTAGTTTGACTCGGATCGGCTTCTACTATCTCCTTCAATTCAGCATTATTCACCTCTGTGGGCGGTCTTCCACGTGGTTCGTTCCTCAAGTCGAAGTTTCAATTGCGAAAGCATGTAAACTAAAAACGCACACGGCAAATTGACATTGATTTCCCTGACGGTACCTACCTTTTCAGCTTTGAGCTTACTTCGCTTCAATACTTACTTTCTTTATTAGCACAGTCTCCAAATCTCGTTTTCTCGTATGAAAGTAAAGAGAATTACCACTTCTATTGGCCCAGTCATTCTTAACTCGTATTTTTTTTAATATTAAATGGGCCTATACTCTACCTCAATCTTGTCCTGAGAACAGGAATGAAGTCGACGATGGAACGAGCTAGCCCAAAAGAAGCCTATTAACTCGCGTTTAAATAGATTGGGGTCATATAAGTATGTATTTCTGTTGCAGGTCATTTCGTTCTCTACAGGCAATTTAATTGGCTCGCGATACTTCGATGTCTGAACACAATAAACCAAAAACAGTCTTTATTTTTGGAAAAATCTACCACATTTAGTGTACACACAGCGTCAGCATGTGCTAACCCCTCAATTTTTACATTGTTACACTACTGCAACAACATTGAATTTTTTACGAAACTTACGAATAATCTAAGGAATTGCGATGAAATTCTCTGTCTAATATAATTTGAGGGTATCCATTAATTTTACTTAGTTACGTTTTCTTTTTAAAATTAATCCATACCCTCAAGTTATAACTACAACTATAAAATCAAATTGTAAAATATAAATCTTTGTAGTGAAATAAGATCAAAGTTTTGTTAAATAATAGCAATAATAAATATTATTAAATGATTATTATTTGATTAATACTTTAATAATTATTTATAAAAGACTTGATTTTAAATTCTTTATAAATATTACTAAAAAAAAAAAATAGAAAAATACTTTATATTAAAAAAATAAGATGATGGATGTTTAAAAGCACATTGCCTAGGATTTGAACCTTCAGTCTTCGGCACGGCAAGCGGTCTTGGAACCTCCGGTCTATTTTAACATTAAATAACTTTTTGTTAACCCTAGAAATAAAGCAATATTAAAAAACCGGCTTACATAAAAATACTAACTTAAACTTATGTATTCACTAAAATAATACATGAATTATAATAAAATGTTTTTGCAAAATACAAAAACCAACTTGGGCCTATTACGGATTTGAACGCAGATATCTTTTGGGGGGTGTGTACTACTTGAAATATCAGTTAAAAACAGAGTTATTTTTTGTGTTAACTTCACATACTTGATGAATATCTACTTAAACACGACAAAACAAATAAAAACTGATACTCCACCTAAACATGAGCAGCGGTCGTTGATCCCAAAAAACTTCTATGATTCTCTTTTGTTTCATCGTGTCGGCGAACTTTCGCTGTTTAATTTTATTTAACTCTGTAGCTAATAATAATCAATGGGCGGACTGCCTCGTTGGTTTAGTGGTTGCAAGCGCGGCTGCTGAACATGAGGTTCTGGGTTCGATGCCCAGTTCGGGTATTGTTGGGTTTTCCCATTAGAAATTTCTCAGTAGCCGCCACGGAGTCCGGATTTATGCCCGGTTGATGACAACAGGCTCGCCCCCTATATAATACAAATCGAGTCACCGATAGCAATTTTTTTCCTGCTTAATTATATTGGGAATTTTGCCACATACAACACATTATAAAAAAATAAACTTTTCTTACTTCAAAGACTTTGTTAATTTCTGCGAGTGATAGTTTCGCATAGTTTTAATTTTCGATTGATAACAGTTGAATTTGCGTTACGTTTACGTTTCGCGTTCGTGAGCCAAGGGTGAAAAAAAGAATGGCAGATATCGTGAAATTGCCAATGCAAGTGTAGTGATATTCCTTGAATGTTTTGTATTCATCAAAATGTAGTTCCGATGAATAACGCGTCATCACCTGCCTAGACTTTTCCCCGTTAAAGTCTGCTTTCGGCTTAACTTAACCCTTAAATGCAACCAGTTGCAGTTAAATACCAGTATTTTACATGGAACGACTTCGCCAACCCAGTTAATGAGTAACTAGGCTTCTGGCTCCCATAACGACTATCAAAGGGAATCAAGGAAAGAACAACACAATCATTGAAATGGAAACCAACATTATATACTTTATTCATAATTATTCATCTCTTCCATTACACCAAATTACCACTAAAATATATTTGGCAATATAAAAAATAAGGAATACATTAGACTCGAATTTTTTTTTTAATCATACTTCCTAATATTCATATCTAATGTAAATATTGTGTTACGGTCAGAGTAATTAATTCGGACAGCTGGAAATTTACAAGTTACCGTTATAGAACTACAACATAGCTATAACGTAATAATAATACCGACAAACATCGGCATTACATAACAAAAACATTTTTTGAAAAATTCTAATGGTACTACCAACTAATATTATAAATCTCCAATTTAATACTTTGACTGTAACATTCGCGTAACCATTCTTTTCGAATACAATTCTAATATGCAATATCTAGTATTCTTACATTTAAGATAAAAAAAAAACAAATGACTATATAAAAATATACAATGATGATATAACAAATTCTTAAGAAGAATTATTCGTGAAATTAATATGACGAAGCGATGAGCAAGGACTTGCGATGAAACTATACCTCTACCATAATCGCGCACTGGATTTTCAGCTTTAAACGTTGAGTCGAGCGTTGAGAATTTAACGAAGCGCATTCCTAGCGCGTTGAAAATCGCCGGTGCGAACATGTGCTAAAGAATAGAACTAATACTTAAGAAGAAATTGATTGTAATATTTTCATTATGTCACAAAGTAATGGATGTTAAGTGAGGGGTAGAGACATTAAATAAATAGTGAAAAATACAAAAACACTATCTTAAGTTTCTTAACATTATTATTTATCATCAAAATAACAATAAAATACCGGAAAAGAGAGGTAGTTCAAAAGTGCCAGGTACTGTGTGACAGAAATATAATATTAAATCGTTTAAATTCTCCCAAAATACTTGGTTCGATATTATATAGGCTCATCGCAAGTAATAATTGCAAATATCTAAATTATAATTTAGTACGTAAATGAACGTTTCCTTATAGGTAATGTCGACAAAAAAGAGTAAGGAATACATGACATTTTTCTATATAGAAATATAAATAAATTGAAGCCCGACTGAAAATGTGCGAAGTAAACAAATGCAAGCTGTTCATAAGTTTTATTATGTTTATAAAGATAAGAAAGATGTTGGAATTGAGCGTATTTCATGGGATGACATTAGGCATATTGAATTTAATTTGTCGTTTTTCATTTAAGGTCCTTGGTTGGCTAGTTTGGTCAACCAATAAAAGCTGACATGAGATTTAACAACAAAAGTTCGAGTCGCGGCATCCACTAGTCCCTATCAATTCTATTGTAATTTATAGCGGCCTGCGCGGCCGTTAATATAAACCCAAACTACAATGCATTCAGCGTTTTGTTTTACGACAGCAAAAAAAAAACGTTGAATGCAGAAATTATAAATTGATCTATCTACAATTTTACTAAAATTACGTCCCGCGTAAGCAGTAACTTTAAAAAGCGCTGATACTTGACTGCTTGCATTCGAAGTGCTCGCGTGAGCTACCAGATACATTTGAGCTAAACGCGCACGCGCAAGCACCTGCCCCTGCCTGCACTCCAATTGGCCTCTTACACCGGATAATATTTGGACCATCCTTCACTTTATTATACTGGTTTATCAGAGTACTGGTGGCCTAAAATGGCAGTTTTATCAGAATCACAATATGAAAATAATATGAATTACGTTACAATTCGTAAAATGGTCACAAAGTGAATAATTCATAATAATATAATAACTACATCTGTGTTCATTTTAAGAATTCAATTATATGATTCTGCTCAAGCAGCCATTTTAGGCCTTCAGTTCATCAATGGAATTTTACTCAAATAAAAATGTTAGTTAATGTTCTAAGAAAAATTAAAAATTATGGTGACGTTTAGTCTCTAAAACCTACAGGAACTTAATTCGAGACAAAATATTTTAATTTCACAGGCCAGGCTTCAATTTCTACTAAACAAGTAAATGTATACATTTTAATTTATATTCATATAAAAACGTAGAGATCAATTTGATGAACAAACGTTTTATTGGACCTTTGAAAAACATCGTGTCTAGCGCGGACTGAGGCGTGCAATCTAAATTGAACTGTAATGTAAGCGTGCTATCTAAATTGAACTGCAATGTATTGGAAATAAGTCTTACATTTGTTTAATATTTTATTATACGGTTTAGATTACATTGACATGTGATATTTTAACAATTTTTATTATTGTTAAAAGTATCTCATGCCTACATGGAATCAAATAACGTTAGTAAATGAATACAAAAAAATCAGATATAATGCAAAAAATTGTTAATTTAAACTATAGAATCAATTTGGAATGTAAATTTTTATTTGGCATTAAAATTCCGCTTACTTTATTCAGAAATTACATAGCTATCTACCAGATGACATTATTTACGATTTACACTAGATTTAGGTTCATTTACAATATCAATATCGTTGAATTCGTCAACGATATTAATGAAAAAGATTCTTGTCAAATTATAACATAATATTATAAAATACAAGTGAAACCTAAAATCAATTACATTTTTAGGTTATAATATAATCTATACATAAGTAGATATTTATAGTATTATGTTATCTATAAAATTATAAAAAAAGAAAAGAATTCAAATCCTCAAAGCTCTAGAAACCCTCGTGATGGTCAGAATTTATTTTAGCTAGTTTATTGACATGGTTCATTCATTTTACATAGAATTTGAAAATGATTGAGAAAAAAAAAAATATTTTCTCTAGAAATAAATCTTGACTATACTCATCACAATAAGCAGATGGTGTCTGTCTCTGCGTTTGATCTCGAAAACCTCTGAGCAAACTTCAATACAATTGCCACCATAAATCGAGAATACAAATGAAACTGAAAGTGTATTTTTTATTTAATTATTGCAAAGCTACTATTTAAACCAGACATACTTTTTACACTCTGGAAGTAACATTAAAGTTTTTGAAGAAATAAACAGAGTGCCTATAACATATTCTTTTCTTATTTTCTACTTGCTTTATTTCAAAGGCGTATGTGGGACTACCCTTCCAATAAAACCCCACCCTAAGTCCTAATATTTAAGCAAAAATATAAAAACAAAAGTTTTAGACGTTGTCATATAAACACTCTATTTATCCCCCACAGACTTTTTATACTCAAATCAGTATAGCGATATCTCCATATTCATGAAAAACAAAAGTCTCACAACAATGTTTCGGCAACTTGTTTTATGTTGCAGGAAACATGTTGGCAACAAAATAAACGTTATGTTAGTGTTTTCAGAAACACAAAAACATGTTGCACAACTTTTGTTTGCAACGTGTATGGGGCTGAACTCTCTGTATGGAAGGTAGTATGAAATTCATTTACTAACGTTAAGCGATGGTCGACGCGTTAGGTGTGAGGCGCGCGCGGTCGCCGTCACTCCGCCTCTCATTTGATGGCTCGAGCTTCTGGCAGGAACGCGTCCCAATAGCGGATTGCCTGTAAATAATATATGCATTATTATTTCCATGATCTGCCCAGCCTTTTCCCAACCATGTTAGGGTTCGCTGTCAGTCTCACCGGATGCAGCTGAATACCAGTGTTTTACATCCAAGCAACCACCTATCTGACCTTCACAACTCAGTTAGGACACTGGACGACATGATACCTCTTGGTAAGAACGGTTGTCAGACTTGCGAGATTCTGACTATACGTAACATTGCCAAAGGCCTACGCATGACACCCGGAACCGATAGATTGAATGGAGGGAGGCGTTTACCCAGCAGTTGGAACAGCACAGACTATATATTATATAATTATAACAGTCATGGTACCTGTGCCTGATGCTTCATGTGCTCGTCCAGATAGCGCAGCAGTGCGGCGCGCAGCTCGTTGAGGCGCAGTTCGTCCCATCGTTCTAACTCCTTCTTTATGACGCGCGATATTGTGTCGAACTCTTGTTGGCCGCGTTCTACTTTCGACTCCCACTGTTGACAATGTTAACATTACATTAAACAGGATACACATTAATGTATTCGTTGCTAACACAGTTGAATGAGTACATTATTGACTCTTTAGGGCTGCCCACGTTCATCATTATCGTCCACAGCCTGAATTTACTCATTGCTGAGTTATAGGCTTCTCCTCTATGCCCAAGTTGCCAAATCAAAAATTGAAATATCGAACGCTATGTTAGCGTTAATAGTCTAGCTGGTTTTGCTACAAATCGTCATCTGATCACGCCGAAACGATTGAACGCCTTTTTTCAAACATACTCTTTCTTTATCGTGTGGTTAGTGCCTAACCTGGTGACAGAGTTTTTATGCCGCCCGTGGGCCTCTGACTTGGCATTACATGCCGTCGAGAAATATCTCTCAGGTATGCTGGTTTCCTCACGGTGTACAAAACAAAAACAAACAATCAAACATACTAAAGACCAGTATTTTACATGGAGCGGGCACACTATCTGATCTCCACAAGCCTAACGGGCTAGTTAACACAAAACCGCTTGGTAAGACTAAACCCTTGTCAGACATTCAGTGTAGGGGTGGACCGTATACTTTGTAATGCACTGTGAATCTTGTAAATAAAACTTCAGACTTCTTGTTTCTTCTTTTATTTTCCAGGGTAGCTTGCTGTGCGATGGTTGAGAGACGACTGCGAAATTCGCAACAAGCGGCCCTACTTTTATCTGTTTACTTGCTAGGTGCAAGTAGTGGGTAGCGTAAAGTGCGACTATCGTGTTCCGCCTACTGTGTCAGAGTTCTCGTACGCGTGCCTCCGACAGGTTTCGACCTGTCCGTACATGTCGGAACTTGTAGTCATGCTCTACGCTCCCTTACAATCTTTGACATATGTTTACTTATAACTAAGGGATATCAAAACAAACCTAATCTTAATCATTTATATGAATTTCCCTACTATCAAATCAGTCTTTATTGTCAAACTTAATCCTAAACCTTACATATCATTATTTCGTATTTATTTACATTCTTTATACATATTGAGCTACGACGTCCGTAACATCCTCCCCCCGGCGCAGGGCTACCGTAGCCTTAATCTTCCACGCAGAGGACGGCGAGCTTCGTTGCTGGGCGCCGTAGGATGCCCGCTGTGGTTCTGACGTCGGCTGATCGCACCTTGCCGTCTGGGCCGCCGTAGACTGCTTCCACGACGCCTCGTGGCCACGTTCCTCTTGGTAACGCAGAGTCGATGACGACGACCAGGTCGCCAACTTGAAGAGGCCGTCGTTGGTCATCTGACGCCCCCCGGGGCACCAGAGTAGGCAGGTACTCGTCCACCCAGCGCCGCCAGAAGTGGTCGGCGAGCGCTTGGGCGGCTCTCCATTGCTTGCGGCTGGCCTCCTCACAAGGCCCAGTGTGGGGAAGGCCTGAGGAGGTCCCGATGAGGAAATGGTTGGGCGTGAGGGCCTCCGGATCTTTAGGATCGACAGAGACATGGGTTAGAGGCCGAGAGTTTATAGAGTGTTCGGCCTCTGTCAGCAGCGTCAGTAGCACTTCTTCTTTTAGTGCCCGTTGATGCAGTGTCGCCCCAAGCGCAGTCTTAACGGAGCGTACTAAACGTTCCCATGCTCCCCCCATATGAGGCGCCCCAGGTGGTATGAATTTCCACCTCATTCGATGTTCAAGCCCAAAATGAGCGAATTCTTTGGCCCACTCCTTGTAGGCCATGCGTAGCTCGGTGTCTGCCCCTCTGAAGTTAGTACCATTGTCAGAGTACATAACTCGGGGCCAACCTCGTCGTGCAGCCATTCTTCTTATCGCCATCAGTGCCGAGTCGGTGGACAGACTTGACACCAACTCGAGGTGTACTGCCCTTGTGGCTAGGCAGGTGAATAGAGCTCCCCAGCGTTTTTCATGTCTTCTCCCTATGACCACTGACATTGGCCCAAAGTAGTCGATCCCGCAGTGGGTGAAGGGTCGCTGCGTCTCCGTTAGTCGTTCTACAGGTAAGTCCCCCGTTGTTGGTTTCACTGGCGTAGCTCTTCTGATGCGGCAGAGCTGACATCGTTGTGCGATGGCTCGTACAGTAGGGCGTAAGTTGACCACCCAGTATCGCTGTCGTAGGTCGTTGATCACGCGTTCGTTGTTAGCGTGGTTAGCTCTGTGATGCATGTTCTTCACTAGTAATCGAGTGAATGGATGCTTGCCGTGTAGAATAACGGGCGTCTTCTTTGTG
Source organism: Standfussiana lucernea (assembly GCA_964057025.1). NCBI lineage: Eukaryota > Metazoa > Arthropoda > Insecta > Lepidoptera > Noctuidae > Standfussiana > Standfussiana lucernea. The sequence goes on along the minus strand of OZ059803.1, from coordinate 5,411,116 downwards.
TCTGCGACTGCCGCGTACCTGATCCTCCCTTTGACCTTAAGGACTTGATCTTCTAGAAAGGGGTCCAGTTTGTATAGACTGCTGGATTTAGGCACGGGCTTCCCTTTCTCGAGTAGTCGTATTTCTTCTGCGTAGTCTTCAAGCTGTGCTTGTTTTAGCCATAACTTCTCGGCCTTCTCTATCAGGTCGACGGTCATCTGACTGGTCCTGTCCTTACACTTTTCCTTGAAAAGGAAGGGCACAGCGGTCGCGCGTAGCAGCTTTTCATATGAAGAGAACCTACTTATGTCGGGCAGGTGAGAAGGGCGTTCTCTCTTCTCTTCCACTGTCACGTATGTTGCTTCGTCTTCTGTCGTGTCTTCTTTGACCTTTTCCTTCGGCCAAGACTCTTCACTGTGGTACAGGAACTTGGGGCCGGTGAACCATCTGTCGTCTGGTCTCATGCAGAGGGTGTAGTCGGGTCGCGTGGCGTCGTCCGCTACGTTGTGTTCCGTCGGTACCCATCTCCACTGGCTGGCGTCACTTAGTTCGGCGATTTCTCCCAGGCGATGCGCTACGAACGGTGTGTACCTTACTGCGTCCTTTTCTATCCAACGTAGAACGGTCTGTGAGTCCGTCCAATACGTTACGCGTCTGGGTTTATCTCGGTGTTCGTCCAATATCGTCTGTGCCAGTCGTGCGCCGATTACCGCTGCCTGTAGTTCTAGTCGTGGAACGGTTACCGGCTTCAGGGGGGCTACTCGTGCTTTCGCCGCGACCAGTCTGACGTCCACTCTTCCGTCTGGCTTCTGGATTCTCCAATAGGCTGTCGCTGCGTAGGCCTGCTCGCTTGCATCGCAGAACACATGTAACTCTATGAGGTCGTCTGGACCCCTCCCGTAGCACCTTGGTATACGTAACTTGGTCACCTCGTTCAGGCTTCGCATCCAGTCTTCGAAGTGCTGCATGTCTTCTTCAGGGATTACTTCGTCCCACCCTATACCATGCCTCCATAGGTTCTGAAGTAGGATCTTGCCTGTGACTGTGAAGTGGCTGATGAGGCCTAGAGGGTCGTAGACTGCCATCACTGCTCCAAGGGCCTCTCGTTTGGTCGGTGCTCTGTTCCTCGTTTTCACCTCGGGTGACAACCGATTTAATCTGGTATTGAAACCTAGCTCGTCTGAGTCTGTCTGCCACAGTAGTCCGAGTGTCTTGTCTGTATTCTCTTCCCTTTGTCCGAGTCTTACTTCTGTGTCGTGTGCCTGCTTCTCCTGCGTTATGTTCGTCACTACGTTGCGTCTATTCGAGCACCAGCCTCTCAAATTAAAGTGCGCGTTCTTGTGGATTTTCATGACATCACACGCTGTCTCGATCGCCTCCTCTTCAGTCGCAAAACTATCGACGTAATCGTCCATGTAGTGGCTCGACGTTATGGCTTGTACAGCGTCGGGGTATTCATTCGCGTACAGTCTTGCGTTGGCGTCTCGTACTGAGTGCGCGATGAATGGCGAGCATGACGCTCCGAAGATCATCGATGTCATCTTGTATCTTCTTGGCGGCTGAGCACGTTCTTCGCCTCGCCAGAGAAACATTTGTGCGGCTTGATCTCGTTCTCTTATCTTCACCTGGAGAAACATCTCTTGAATGTCTGCTGTGACGGCTGCTGGACGCTCCCTGAATCGAAACAAAATCCCTGGCAGCGGTTTCAGGAGGTCAGGCCCTTCCAGTAGGTAGTCGTTGAGGCACACTCCACTGTATCGATGCGCGGCGTCGAACACTAGACGCATCTTCCCCGGCTTGTTTGGATTCACGACTGGGAAGTGTGGCAGGTACCATACTTTCTTATTCTCGTCTTCATTTCCGTCGCACTCTTTGGCGTAACCTTTATCCAATAGGTTTTTTATCTGAGCGCTGTATTGTGCTGAGAAGTGTGTCGACGAGTCCATCTTTTTCTCGATAATTTTCAGTCTTCTGAGAGCGCAGTTGTAATTATTTGGCATTGAGGCATCTTCATCCCGCCATGGTAGTCCGACTTCAAAGTGATCACCGACTTTTTTCATAGTGCCTTGGACCACGTCGATCGCCTTCTTGTCCTCCGGTCTGACCTTCTTGGCCAGGGAAACTCCCAGGGCGTCAATACTGAAGTGTGATTTCATCAGTTCCTCTACACGGCGTACGTTTTCTGTCTGTCTTGCTGTAGACACGTCGTGAAGATGTAACACAACTTGACCCTCTTGTTTCCTTAACGTGGTGCGCGGCGCAGTCCCGTGGATCACCCATCCCAACTGGGTATGTGAAGCTGCGGGTTCGTTTCTCTTGCCCATGCGTAGTTCACGTGTAACTATCAAGTGCCAATTGTCGGCTCCTATCAGCACCTTCGGTGTGGCTTCCTCGAAGAATGCTTCCTCTCGTATGTCCTGGAGGTGTGGGTAGGCCATCAATGTCGACCTGTCCACTGTTTGACCATGAAGCTGTAGGTTTTTCATTGTTCTTGCACGCAGTTCTTGGAATTCGCCGTCCTGGCCACATATTTGAATCTTGACCTCTTGGCTGCACTCTTCATGTTGCTGTGACGTCACGCCTTGTATCCGTAAGGTAGATATTGGTCCACTCACTTTTATACGGCGTGTCAGCTCTTCGTCGACGAGTGATGTGGTCGAGCCTTCGTCCATCAGTGCGAACGTCGATACTTGTCCACCAGGCCCTTTGAGTGTCACGGGGCACATCTTCAGTAGCACCCGCTGCGATGCATTGCTTGGCACGGAGACTGTCATCACTGATTCCTTGACTTGATTCTCGGTGTCGGTCGCCTTTTCTTGGTTTTCGCTTGATGTTTCTTTAAACTCTTTGTGCAGCAACGCATGATGTGGGCGGCTGCATGTTTCCTTACCGCATCGCTTCGCTCGGCACTGTTCGCGTCGATGGCGCCTCGTTACACACTTAAAACATACTTTCCCATCGCGTGCCCACTGCCATCTTTCGTCGACACTCATCTTTAGAAACTTCGTGCACTTGGGTACTTCGTGGTCACCGTTACAACACAAACATACTTGTTTTCCTTCTTCATGTTTTTCCGTTGTCGTGTAGACTACCTCTCTGCTTGCCTTCTTCTTGGCATTAGTTTGGGAAACGTTTCTTGTTTCCTTCTTCGGGGCAGGCGCGGTCGCTGTGTTTGTGAAGGCGTATTTCATGGCTCGGTCAGCCTCCCGCATCAGGAACCTGGATAACAGTATTATTTCCGGTTCACGCGACGAGTCCACTGCCTCAGAGGCGTAGTCACACCATCTGGCTTTTAGGTGCGGGCTTAGTTTTTCTATAACTTCACGCACTAACATCGGGTTCCATATGTATCCGCGGATGTCCATGTTCGATAATACACACACTATGTTTTGTAGTTTTACCGCGAACGAATTTAGATCACTGGCCACGCTCGTGAGTCGAGGTAGTTTCTTTAAGTCTTCCATCACTCGATCCAAGAGTATCTCTGGCCTCCCGTAGTATTGTTCGAGTGTCTTCATGACCACTTGTGGGTCTGACGCGGTGAATAGCAGTGCTGATACTGCTTCTCTTGCTTCACCCTTGATGCAGTTTCGTAATCTTGCTAAGTTTTCAATTGCTGTAAACTTGTAGACACTCGACGAGTCTGTGTACGCAGCCTTAAACGGTAACCATTCGGTGGCTGCCCCCGTGAATATGGGCAGCTCAGTCACTTGTCGAGGCGGCGGGCGTACACGCATCATCTTGTCCAACGTATCGGCTAGCTGTTCAATTCCTCTTCCCACTCGACGTTCTCCTCTGGTGGGTGACCGCGAGGCCGATCGTTGTCTTCGACGGTCGTTCCTAGTAGGCGTGGCGGCGTTGACACAAGTGACGGGTTCGATATAGGCGGCAGTCTCTTGTGCTGCGTGTGTAGTGACGGGGCGCGGGGGCTGCTCTCGCTGCGGCCGATCCGCATTTTCTTGGTGACTTCGGTCAATATTTTGAAGCCACTCGTCCACCCTGTCTTCACTCCTTTGCACGGAGCCCTCTTCACGGGCCTCTGCCTCTGCCTCTGCCTCGATTACCGACACTTCATATTCGAATCGCTTGCTGACGAGTTCCTTTTCAATTTCCAATTGTTCTTTTCGTATTGCAGCGATCCTTTTCTGTGCCTCATATTCTGCCTTCTTTACTCTTGCTACGTCACTACTATAGGATCTTCTGGAACGTATCGTACTGGCTGTATCTCTCACTGAAACGTTGTGCGCAGCTGTCATAGTTCTCGCTGACTCCTGGGTTCGTAGCACTGAAGTCGTTGGATAACATGGCGCGGATGGCGTGGCGGGCGATTCGTCGTGATCGTACGCGGTCGCGGTGGCTCTGCTCGTCGGTACGAGGCGTGGAGCCGGCGCGGCGGACGCGCCATCGGACATGGTCGGCGCAACTCTCCCCGTCGCGGCGGTGACGGGGGGTGCGATCGCGAGCGAGGGTGCGGCGGAATCGGTTCTAGCCGCGGGCGCACTATACGGATTGCGCGGTAACGCGGACGCGATGGTCGACGGCGACCTAGGCGGATCTTCGAATGTTCTAGGTCTTCGACTATCGTAGCCTGATTCCGATTCACTTTCCCTTGCAGTAATGCTTCTAGTCTTCATGTCTTGATTTTGAAGTTATCTTGAGTCACTATACACAGACACTATCTTCAATCCGCAATCCGGCTCGCTCGAAGGACCAGCACTGTAGGGGTGGACTGTATACTTTGTAATGCACTGTGAATCTTGTAAATAAAACTTCAGACTTCTTGTTTCTTCTTTTATTTTCCAGGGTAGCTTGCTGTGCGATGGTTGAGAGACGACTGCGAAATTCGCAACAAGCGGCCCTACTTTTATCTGTTTACTTGCTAGGTGCAAGTAGTGGGTAGCGTAAAGTGCGACTATCGTGTTCCGCCTACTGTGTCAGAGTTCTCGTACGCGTGCCTCCGACAGGTTTCGACCTGTCCGTACATGTCGGAACTTGTAGTCATGCTCTACGCTCCCTTACAATCTTTGACATATGTTTACTTATAACTAAGGGATATCAAAACAAACCTAATCTTAATCATTTATATGAATTTCCCTACTATCAAATCAGTCTTTATTGTCAAACTTAATCCTAAACCTTACATATCATTATTTCGTATTTATTTACATTCTTTATACATATTGAGCTACGACGTCCGTAACATTCAGACTACCCGTAATAGAGCGTAGGCACACAACAAAGCCGTTGAACATGTCAGCAAATTTCGATCGCATTCAGTCGACATGGGTTTTCTACATAAACTTTTATAATTCAGAAAAATTTAAAGAGGGGTAGTGTAAGATAATTTGCAGAACTCAGTTTTTTTTTTCTATTTACATCACACAACACGCCATAAAATGAAAAGGTACAATATCAAGTATGTTTTTAAAATGTAAAGTTCTAATAAGTACATACCTCAATAATCTCATTGGCTGCTTGTTCGATCTTCTCGGGCCGGTTTGCGAGCTCGGCCTTCGCTTTGTTCTCTCTCCGCTTCGTGAGCTGCATCTGAGCGTGCTGCCAGTTCTGGAACACCTAATCATACCGACGAATATTAATAAGTCAGGTAATAAATTGAACCAGAGATTTTCCCCCGTATTTGTAACGCTTCGATTCGATTTCGATTTCGGAAAGTCGTATGTCTATCTTTTTTAGGCATTACGAAAACGAGCGAGATGGACATAGGACTTTCCGAAATCGAATCGAAGCGTTGTCAATACGGGAGCTGGTGATTTTTATCAAATTGGATGCAAGTTGATAAGGATAAGGCTAGGCTGGGCATCTATATATATTATAGAAACATTGAGTATAATTCTAACCACGGCATATTATGAAAAAGCAAATGGCGACAAAAAAATAATAAATAATGTGACAATGTTCAAAAGTGACTTTAGTCACTTTAATAAAGTAAGATAAGTACACAAAAAATGTATTGAATGGGGAGGTAGCAAAAGGAGCATTAAGGAAGGCACGTGGTCATCTGTGCTACAAGTTTTATAGAGAAAGGTGTTATTTTATCATGGTACTTACTTTAAAAAAAAACGAATTTTTATTTGAGACTTAATCAGTTCATAAGTAGTTGGATATTGTGCAAGAATATTATAATTACCTTGACCCTCTCATGGAACACGTCCTTGATAGCGCCGATGAGTCCGAGGTAGTCTTTAACATGTTCAGCCAGCACATAGAAGTCTGTGTTCGACTGGTCCAGTCTTAAGTGTTCTATCTGTGAACCAATACAAATGAATATACAACTTACAAATGGGTGTAAGGAAATATTTAAAAAGTATAATAGCATGACTGTGTGGTTTCGAACCACAAATTCCAATGAAACTATACCTACGCTCGTTCGAAGTCGTGAGCAATGAATTGTGAGAATAAGAGTATAGGGTAGTTGACTTAATTTTTAAAATAGGCTAATATTCTACTTTCGAATGTATTTTAATAAAAACTTTTTTGCAAAAAAAAACCGACTTCCAAAAAAAACACTAAAAAATGTGGAAAATAACTTTACTTTCGGAAGTCGGTGGCAAAAAAGTCAATGAAACAAACAATAGTCACCGGCTTCCGAAAGTAAAGTTATTTTCCATTTTTTTTTGTGTTTTTTTTGGAAGTCGGTTTTTTTTTTGCAAAAAAGTTTTTATTTTACCCTTTTTAGTTATCGTATCACACACAAATCCTTGTCAAGTATCAATTTCGCAATTTCTTTTACTTGGATGACATTTTTTCCAGTTTTTTGATTTCAAAACCAAACTGTTGAACCGATTTTGATGAAATTTCTATGGGACCAATCGGGAAGTAAATCCATTCAGATAAAAGAAGAATTTTTCAAATCGGTTCATAAATGACGGAGATATGAGGTAACAAACACAAAAAAAAAACATACAACCGAATTGAGAACCTCCTCCTTTTTTTGAAGTCGGTTAAAAAATAGATATAATTTTTATAAAAATCGAACATTATCATTATGTATTTTACGTTTTAAAAATCCAATTTTTTACCGTGAAAAAATGCATGAAACTCTCATGGCGTCTTCAATGACGTCACGCCGTGGTAAATAAATACCACAAAATCGTCTGTCTTACATTTGCTAGTTTCATTGCTGTTGGATTTGCTTGATCCTGATTGTGATTCCATAGCAATATGACTTATCAAAAATTGCTAAAAAGGGAAATAAGCTCTCAGCTCTAGAACCTTCTATGTTGTAATAAGTGTGTTACCTTCTCGTGTAAGTCGGCAGTGTGCGAGAGCGCGCGCGAGAGCGGCGCGTGCGGGTCGGCGCCCGAGAGCGCGGCGCAGGCGCGCGCGGCCTCGTGCGTGCGCGCGCTCAGCTCGCGCCGCTCGCCCGCCAGCGCCTCGCACGCGCCCGACATGCGCCGCAGGCACGCCTCCAGCGCCTCCATGCGGGTGGAGCGCTCTTCGAACCACTGGAGATGAGAAAAGTCATGTTGTTGGATGGATAGGAGACAGTTGCACAACAACATGGAAAAATAAAAGGATTCTACAATGGACGAATTAAAAGTTTCGTTTATAAATAAAACATATTTTATTTTGGGTATTTTGAGTTGTAGAGATCGGAAACTCAGTCGCTTTCTGTTAAATTCTGGTATTCAGCTGACTCCAACATGGTGGGACAAAGGCTAAACAGTTGATGATGGTTGAAATTCATGTACTCATCAACTTTTAAAAGTGATGTTCTCCTATTGTGTAGAGTGTCCTTTTTTATTTTAATGAATATTGACATAATTATTAACAAACTTAAAATCTTATTTTGTTATTTAATATGGTATTTTGGAACGTATACTATGCATTATGAAAAAGGTCTTGTCTTTAAGTTGCATTTATTATTCTACGAGAAAATCGCTTTTGAATTTTGCTAAGTGTTAACATATTACTGGACTGAACAAAATTCTTAAACACTCAAAGAAACAAAAATTAACATTCAAAATATATTCAGGAATGATTCCAAACAAAGAGCAACAACTGAAAACCAATAAACAGGTACATTAACATTAGCTGTTTTGTTTACATTCTGTTTTTAATAAGTGAGGACTTATCATTGGCTGTGAGTCTCACATACCATTTTTAATCTGTTTTTTTTAGCTGTTGTTCTTCCATAGATAATAAATAAATAAATTACCGGGTCGGACTCATCCATTCTGTACGTGATCTTGTTGACGGTCTCGCCGACCTTGTTGAACAGACGCAGCACTCCTGCGCCGCTCAGTGCGGAGGTACTCGTCGCTTTTGGCAGCTCTGTGTCTGTAGGGACAAGAATCTTGCGTTAGATTGTGGTTGTAAAACACATACATGCAAGTATGTCTCCGAACTACGAAACTCTAATGAAAATTACTTTAAAGTATTTGCGTCTGTTGTAAGAAGGTCCAAAGGCCATGCACAATTGAAGAGCGAGCTGTACCACAGTGTTATCACTCGCCGGTAAAGGTAATTCCGCAAAATCATGATTGATTTTGAAGGCGAACAAAGTTCAAACTCAACAGAACAACTATTTTCGTCGCTCATTGATCAGCAGGCGAAACGTGCTGCGAGTGAAAACCATGGCTCGAACATCAACGACGCCAGTAACTCGAAAACGGAAAGAATTTCGGAATGGTTTTCATGAGTTATCAAGAATTTAAGATGACGTCCACTTTTTACAGCCCAAAAGGATGTCCCCTTATGCTATAACTAACCTGACTTAAGAAACTCCCTGAAGTCGGGATCGATTCACAACACGGGCTCCTGTCTAACTCGGTTCAGAAAGCGCTCGAGCGCTGCACGACGCCTCTCTACAAACTGTGACTGTGCGCTTCCAGCCGCCACGCTGCCGTTTGCATTCTCCATGGACGGTGTATTTTTTACTTATTTGATATTAACAGTTTTACGTTGACTGCGGCCTTATGTCGTAGCAGTAACGACGATTATACCGACTTACCTGACTCAAGAAACTCCCTGAAGTCAGGATCGATGCACAACACGGGGTGCTGTGCCACTCGGTTGAGAAAGCGCTCGAGCGCTGCACGACGTCTCTCTACGAACTGTGACTGAACGCTCCCAGCTACTGCGCTGCCATTTGCGCTTTCCGTTGACGGTGTGGATGTCATCTTTAGTTTTGTGGTGCCTGACAAAAAAATTACTGAAATTACACCATGCATCGATTCCAATTTTTACTGCTTACTGCAAAAGACAGTGTAAGCTGAAAAATATTGTTGTCATCGCATCGCAAGCATCAAAAACTAACAAACGCGATGTCTATTTGGTAGAATTTATCGTGTCAAAACCTACTAAAGGATTTTTTATTAAAAAAAAATACTGCATACGTTGTAAATGACTATACATCATCATCCACAGACTATACTTCACGCAATATTGGACATAGGCCACTTTCTGCTTGTGCCAGTTTCATCCACGGTTTACCAACGATAGAAACAATTTCGTTCGCTCATCTCCGGGCTGACAACCGACAAGACACTCCTTCAACCGTCAAACGACTATAGATTGTATGAAATCACCCGTGAATTGCGGAAAAAGGGTTCGCATAAAAATTTACTTCATATTTTCAAATCTTCATCTACCCACCGACTATACTTTTCTCGGGAGCGGGCGGTATTATCCTTCCCGATCGCAGATACTTTTCGGTCAACTTCTCATGTAGCCCCAGAAAGTCGCTAAACCTCCTTAGTACTGCAAAGTCATGCTTGCTGAATATAGGCATGTTGGTCTTCGTGAGGACTCGATACGCCACATACGAGCTCATGCCTTCGCCTATCTTCTGCGGTTCCGTTATTGTGATAATAATGTTGTTCGCGCGTTCTGTAGCTATCTGTGGAATAATAAAATTATTTCATTTGTCATAGTGTTCGTGCTAGGCGAATGTTATCTTTTGCTGACGTCAGTTTGGGTCTGGCTTTGTACATGGATTCTATTTTATTTTTAGATTCACGTTGTTTGGAAATGTGTCTTCCGGGCCGTCCAGATTGGTGTTCCGTCTCTTTGACGGCAAAGTGTGCAGACTTATTATTTGAACAAGTTCACACAAATTCATAATTTTCCTACCCTTAATCCAGTTCATTTGGGGTTGGTAGTGCATGTCTTCTTCCATACTTCTCTATTACATGTCATCTACGCAGTCACCTCCATTCTAGCCAATTCAGCGCTCACACAGTCTCTTTGGTTTCGTCTACTCTCATATTCAATTATTTTTTAACCAGATTTATGCCTCACATTTTCCTCATTCCTCCGCATCAGATGCCCGTAATGGTATACAAGAAATCTCATCCTATATGAGGCTCTGACTGAGTCGAGACGACTCCGAGTATGGTTGGAAAACCCTGACCCTTATGTGACCTATGTCAGTTTTGATCACCGCCTAGATAGTAGAATGCAGCCTTCGTTGCCCGCAGCACGCAATGCTGTTTGCACGAAAGTGTTCAAGAGTGACATAAATAGGACACGTACGTAGAACTCTACAACATAGAATTTTACGAGTATTTCGGACCATACGAGTATTATCCTTTTACCATGAGCCCGTAGTAAATACACAATCGTAATGTAGCACTGATAGTTAATTGTGTTTCATAAAACTTACGTACATACCATCATGCCTGTAATCCCAGAAGGATTAGGCAGAGGTGTATCTAATAATACACCCACATTTCGCCAGTCATGTTTAAGTCCCATATAATAGGGGGCGAGCATATTGCCATCAACCGGGTACAAATAATAAAACTTAATCGGTTTAAATGATGATGTTAGTTGAAGTTAGACATTAATATGACCTTTATTTTTAATTACTTTGTTGTTTTAAAATACTGCTAGTTTGAATCATCGTTTGGATGCAAGTTCTAAGACACCTAGTGGCCGCACACGCACGACTGTTGAGCAGGGGGCTCGAAGTTCGATCCCTAGATCTGGGAGGATCTGTAGCAGTTCAAAGACTGAATCTGGACTTTCTTATTTAACTAACTTATTATGTTCTTAATTATTGATTATTAACCCCTTCGAGGAATAGTATAAGCGAGATATTACATATCTTTCACACGTTTCATAATCACTGACAAATAAACCTTACAATGAAATTACCAACATCTATGCAACCTATTTCGCTACCGATCACCAGTCAATCTATCGGTCGCGCATGGCTCGTTTCACCGTCGGGTGATCTCGTGTCTGTTCGCGGATTTAAAATCAGCTATTTATTAGCCGATTACTTCGATCGCCGACCTTGTACGTGCGCAGGCATCGGCGAGGCTTACCGATTTATTTGACACGATTGAAGCCGTAGTGAGCAGTTAATTATGGTACTTTAGTAAGGATTATGTCATTATAGCTAGTTGTTTGCTAGCTCGTTTGTTTTTTCCGAGGAATGTGGGAAGACAACCGACTAGGTGGACAGACGATGTCATTAAAGTGGCCGGAAGTGGAGAGATTTGGAAGAAACGTACTCTGAGCATTTGGTGGCCAAAGGTTGAAGAAGGAGAGACTTTTTTGTTGACATCTTTAAATGAAAATATTTATTGTAAGATTGGGTGGGGTTTTGGGTAATTCGGATGAGCATAGAACTCTCGACTCAATCACTTGTCAATACAAAACCTTTGTCATTACCTGTTTTTTATATTTCGATGGTCATTATGTTGAAGTCGTATACTCACGCCCCTATTACAAATATCTCATAGCTGAACTGGTGTCTAAAAATCATTTACTTGCTTCTAAATACATTCTTAATTTAGATCATGACTGGGTCATGTAGTATCTTAACCATCAAATATTTCCAAGAAAATAATTACTTTAATTAAAGTTATTTATTTTTACCTCTTCCATGATGGGGCTGCTCAGTGAAGTGGTGATAGAGGGTACTGCATCACTAATGCTGACCTTTTCAAGACCTTCACGGGCACCATTCACCTCTGGGTCCAGGCTAACTTCCTGCAACAAACAACAAATTCTTTAACTACTTAATAGATCTTCAATTTATAACAATAGGTCAATAGCTAGCAGTTTGGTAGTGTGAGAGAGCAGACCTTTAGCTCGTAGGTTCAAACCCAAGCGAAGATATTCATTTGTGTAATTTATTTCATCACCACAACTCTCAAAACGGTAAAGGTGAGAGAAAACCGGCAATGTCATAGAACCGATAAAATTCGATGAGTTGTGACGTCCACCCGCCCCGCGTGGTGGATTATGGCCAACTCCGTCTCAATTATTTCTTGAGAAAAACATGGAATGTTCGACGCTCTATCTGGCTATAAAACAAAGTCATCATTCAGGAAAAGAGGAGTCTACTAGAATGAAACATTTCCAAACAGGTCAACCCAACTAAATTCTCTATACTATTTAATGAGCAGTATTTGTATATTTGTAATCACGTTCTCGAAAACGGCTATAACGATTTCGATGAAAGTTGCAATATAGGCGTTCACGGGGGGCGAAAAATCGCTGTAGCTAGATCTCATTTCTGGGAAAATTCGTTTTCACTATTTTCACCCGAGCAGGCCTCGGTCGTCGGAGCAGGTACTGTATAATATAATACGGGGTGGAAAGGACACCGAAGCGATAACGGAAACCACATACTCAGTACATCATTCTGAAACCCCATAAATAGGAATTTTTCGTCGGTTATTAAAAAATAAACAGCTGTTTCCTGCAAAAGTACAATACCTAAACGTCAAAATGTATGGAACAGCAGATTTTTTTTTTATAACCGAAGAAAAACCCGTATACAAACAATATGTTACTTCGTTTAGCACAAAAATCTCGATGTTTTAATAAGTCGTCATTGCGACCACGCGACGCAGGGATGGGTCGTTATTTCTCAATAAAAATTAGTATCAAGTCAAAGTAAGAAAGCTGGTAAAGTAGTCAACAATAGCTATTTGAAACATCCAAAAAATATTTTTACCATATGTCACACTCACTTTCTGTTAGTTGGGTAGGTTTAGCGCCTTATCTGTTTTAATAAAAACACAACATGCTTGATGCTTGTAATCTAATCTTACATGGCTGCAACACAACATCAATTAATTGTTCAGCATATAATGTACCTACCACTGGGACAAAGACCTTCTTCCTGCAAAAGGGAGTGGGACATAACGAAGCCCAGTGTGGGTTACTCTATGTCAGATTAGTCTTTGAATTTTAAGTCTCTCTTGCAAATTAATGTGAAAACCTTGTTGAGGTATTCTCCTTGTTGACTGATATAGTTGTTGTAGGAAGGTAGTTAGTTCACATCAACACCGTGTGAGGTTCAATAGTTTAAATGTTATAATTGATCTATCGCTCCTGGCTGAGTTTTAGTAACAGCTGAATTTATTTTACAATAAAATGAATATGGTGTGTTTAGCAACATTAATTATTTGCTCGTAAACATACTTTGAGGCCATCCATAAATTATTATATTAATTAATTAATTTCATGATTATTTGACCCTCCCCCGTCCTTGTCACGGCTGGTCACATTTGTGAGACTCCCGCTCCCTAGTGTGACGTCACATAATTTTCAATTTTGCATGTTCATACAGATGCAGTTGGAAATATTTACAAGTTTTTAGTTAATAGTTCAAATTTAGTTTTTTAATACTTAGATTTTTTAAATGTGACATCACGAAATTTAGGACCCACCTACCCTACAAACATGGTTTTAAGTTTTGGGGTTGTTATAATGACCACAATACAGGAGAAATTTCTAGTGTCCCCATACTAGGAATTTCTCCAAATATTAATTTAATTTTTTCTATTTTTTCAAAGTTTTTTTTTTTTTTAAATAACCTTCACTTAAAAACGTATGTCCAGCACCTCTTGGGCAATTGAACTATTGTTACCAACTTGGTAACTTTCAAATATTTTTACCCTGCTACGGTATAATTTTAGTTTTAGTATTTTGTGCCAATACTAAAGAAAAAGATCAGCTTATTATTAAATCTACCCACATACAAGTGATTCATAGTGTTATTTTTATTTATTTTCTACAATTTCTTGGAAGTCTTCCATGTACAATGAAATAAAGCAATTGATAACACACTTTGTTTGGGTAAAGCAAAACATTGTTTATAAGATGTTTTAGTTAAACAATGATGTTTTGTGAATATAGAGTTCTTTTAACAATACAACGTCTGTACTATATTTTATAGATGAATAATTGCCAAGTTCTTGCAGTTCTTAGAACCAACCAACATTATACAACTGGTTTTTTTTTGCCAGCTTCAAGGAAAACAATTGATTATTTATTTTTAATAAATTACTTTTTATGCTCCCAGTAAGGAAAATAGATAAATCAACATAGTCAGACATGTTGATACTAAGGATAACAGCCTTAATAAAATAATGCTTTGCAGGAAATGTTCAATTACCTATATTTGAAATTTTGAATAGCAGCGAAGTTTTGAATAACATAAATTCTTTCAATAATATGGCAACTGATTAAACACAGCATAGTTTTTTGTTTTTTACACTTGTGGCTTCCTATTAGAATGTTGACATTGAAACAGAATGAAGCAATTTATATTGCCATCGACATGATAGGAAGAAGGTAGATTATGAATACATTGTTTTTTCCAATTACCTGCACAAATGTAAACACAGGATTAAATTCAAAAGGCATTGTAGCTATTAAACTGACACTATCTTCCAAAAACAAAATACTATTATTATTAATAAGTAAAACAACAACTGAGAGAACAAACAGCTATCAGAAAGTGACTAATACTAGATAATAAACGGAGTTCTTATACTTGGGGCATTGATTCAGTAATTAAATTACCTTTCAAGGATGTTTCAAAGAGAAATCAAGTTCTATAGAACTCTGTATCTTGTGAAAAAATGCTGTTTACGACTCTCATGCAAATTTTGGTCGAATGATGGTAATAAGTGGTAATTAACAGTATTATAGCAGCATCAGCAACAAGAGGTCAGTGGAATGTTGTAAATTCGTTTATTTCATATCATGCACAGGGGCGTCAACGATCTGCCGGGCGCCGGGGGGCGGACGCGAACACAACAAGTTATTAAAACAGGATTCCAATAAGATACCTGGACCGCAGATGCGAAAAGATCTTCGTCATCCCTGTTATCATTGTTGATATCCACTGTGCTGAAGGGCGGCGTATCAGGCTCTTCCGACATGGTTAAATTGCACTAAAAGTAGACACGACCGCAAATATCTGAACGAACAATAGAGCGTCTAATCAAATTTTTCCCGAAAACAGCGAGATAACTTTCCGATACCAAGGTTCGCTTGACAGAAATGAACAACCCCCCGTCCGTAATTATGAGTATAAATTAAATACAATTTTTAACATGTTTAAAATTGCGCTCTTAATAAATCCATAAGTGTGAAAGAGACAAAATAAGATTCATGTTTAAAATGTAGACGATTTTATTACCATGGTTCTGTCGGATGCCAATTGTCAGATTTTTAGTGACGTATTCAATTCTGTTTACGAATATAGATCCGAATAAGTGTGGAAAAATATGAAAGGGAACTGTTTTTTTATGCATCAATAAACTAATTGAATTATAGGTATTTTTTTACTTTGTTGTATCTTAATCATTCCTAGTTTTATATTGCAAACTGCTTTAGCTAATCAATAAAATAAGCCAAATATGTTTGATTAGCCTTTTGTAAACGCCTAGAGAAATGCAACTCTCGGCTGTCAATGTCAACCTGTGCCTTTCTTCTATCAGCTGTCAAATCGTAAATATATCCACGAAATTGTTTTGTTGTGAAGGTAAAAAACATGTTTTTTCACATTTAATGTGTGCTTACTTACATTTATTGAAGAGAATTCTAGTAATCGTTTAACTCTTTCTTTGTAGTCCGTAAAAAGGTAGGTTTGGCGTCGTAGTTTATTTTGTTTTGTGATTTTCTAGTAGTGATAGGAGATAGTGAAACATAATGAGTGGGTTGGATAAGAAGCCGAAGATCCCTCAGCCACCGGCGCCTGCAGGTGGTACCGGTAACCTGCTGTCAAGTGTGGCCCCGCCGTCGGAGCTGCCTAACTTCGTGACTGCTAGTCCCGTAATTCCAGTTGCCGAGGTATTTGACATTTGTTTACAATTTCGCTAGCATATGCTTTGAAACCAAATCAAGTATTTGGTTTGAAGAAACCGTATAGAGAAGTAAAATAACCAAGAATATGTTCCATTTTCCTGTCTTATTAGGTCATTGTCTGATAATTCTATTGTGATTGCAGATACCCCAAGCACCTGTAGGCCAGTCTCTACCATCCCCAGTGCCAGTCCAGCCAATCATAGTGCAAACTAGAGATGCACCTCCACCACAAGCTGAAAATGTGGAGAAATTTAGGTAATGTAGAGTTTTCTTTCTGTTGCATAATGTTTAATAATATTTCTGATTGAAAATTGTTTATAGAAAACTGAACTATTGTTATCTATTATATATTATTTAGTAAGCTTCTAATATGAATCCTATTGTAATCACTTGTGATTCTTATCAGGACATCCAGCATCCGTAATATATTAAATGTGATGTGTACAAAATTATACATATTACTAGTCATTTAGATTAACATTATATATTAAATTAATATATTAGATTATTTTGCATTGAGAGTTTGTGATACAATAAAGTATTAGTAGTAAGTTTATTTATATCTATTAAATTATTTTAATAGGTGTCATTGTGACCTCATTTTTCTGGATATTGCATGCCCTCAAAAAATAAACTGTTGTAACACAGAAATATCAGTTTTGAGATATACACTTTTAAAGTTTTGGTGTGCTCACCAATGTTTTCCATAAAAAAACTGTTGCTTGTGCCATTTGGTGACTTATATTCACAGTAGTCATATAAGCCAAGTCAGAGGCCCATGGGCGGCATAAGAACTCTGATACTAGGTTAGGCACTAACTACACAATAAAGACAGCCAGTCTGTGGAATTCACTGCCAGGTTCTTTGTTCCCTGATCATTATAAACTGGCTCGATTCAAGGTTCGAGTGAATCAATTTATTCTAGGCAAGCATGCTCTACCCTAGGCTGCATCATAGCTTCACATCAGGCGAGTAACAGCCAATCGCAAGCCTATTTAGTATAAAAGAATGAAAAAAAAAGAAAGCAAGAAATAGTCTTTTCTCCTTTTTTTTTTCAATTATAGAGCAAGGTTTATTGAAGTTAAGTGTGATGTATGACAGTTTTTTTAGAGGACATGCAAAATGTATAGAGATTTATCATAATTGATAATGTAAACCGTAGCTGATAGTAATAGTAGTAATTCAAGCTGCTATAAAATCTATAGTCTATACACACTTCAACAATGAGTTGAAGCATGTACAAAATCTAATGTTAGGTACTTACTTACTACTTGGTACTTACTTGAACACAGTCATAAATAATACAAGTAAATGCAGATATGTACATTCTATATGGGGAATTTGTAATGCTTTCTGTGACAAATTCTATTGAAATGTTTACATAATCTACCTATAGTAACAGAACATTAATTTGATCTGTAGTGTTCTTTAAGTATTGGAATGTTTTTCCATTCCAATACTTGCAGATTATTTTTGTGATCCAATTTCAAAGAACTAAAACAACTGTTTTGTGCATCCTTAATATTATAAATACGAAAGTAACTCTGTTTGTTTGTTACCATTTCATGATTGAGGATTGTCATAAAATTTGGCAAGGAGATAGATTATATCCTGGAAGGAAGGGGAAGGACAAAGGCTGTGTTTTTTATTTTCCTCTATTACACATATACATCAAAATTTCCACGCAAACGAAGACACGGGCAATAGCTAGTATCATTATAAAAGGAATCATGTTTGTATAAGTCAATGAATATTCTTGGTTCCAGTCCAGCAATTCCATTGAGTAAGGGGGAGCCACTGATGTCAATTAGGTCCCCAGAGGACTCGCAGGCAACACCATCTCCAGAATCATTGCCTGACTCCACATCAGATGTTGATAAACTTGGTGAGTTTGTTAAAGGTTTTATATGCACGTATTTTAGACTACTTTGGACTGCGGCTATTGTTCACTGACATCTATCATCGTCATCTGAGGCGTTACAGCGGTATGTAGGCCTCAACCTGGTCTACACCACCCGATCATCAATCTGACAAAGCTGATTTGTCTTTTCTTGAATCATGTATCAAATATTATGCACTAATATCTAGACTTTAGATTGCCTTTTTTGAAAGCAAATGTAGGAAGGTAAAATTGTCAAAGCAATATAAACCATAACAACTGAGATTAAAATGTTCTTTTCGAAAGTAGAAAAAGTAATTCTTATCCAATTAATGTTTTTATGGTTGTTTTTTATTTTTTTCAACAGAGCTGATTTGTTCATGAGCTTAATGTTTATGTGATGCAAATGGTTTTGCTGACCAACAAAACTATCTCAGTGATATCTGTATATCACTGAACCCAAAAAAAGAACCCTGTGGTTCTTTTGAAGCTTGAGCGACATTGATGGGGGGTTCACCGATTTATTAAAAAAAAAACAAGCTAACGGTGAATAATGTCCCGATTTTGGAAACACGCCAGAAGATCCTTGTACAACTACAACAATGGTTGTTGATGTCAACAAAAAGGAGAACGATCCTATTATGATATTTGATTAGACTGCTGTCTAGATTTTGGGTAACCAGTCAGTCTGTTGCCTCTCAGTTAGACGCACTGAGGACCTTAAAAAGGTGGCTGGGTCAGATTAGATGCTGGCAGTAGATAAGATTAAGGTGTTATTGTTTTACGGTGAACCGGACGGATCGGACGGTTACGAAGAGGGCAGGACTGTCAACAGAGGCTTGGGACAGACCGAGTTAATTAGTCAGTCCGTATGTTTAAATATTATCTGATAGACTGTTTTTTTTTATAATTATTTAATAAGTTTCTAAATAAAAAATAAACATATACTTATCACAAAATCAGGTGACATAATGCCAGGAAGTGCCATCTTTACATGGATGAAGGGCGCAGTCTCCACAGGTGGAATCCTGCAGCGGGTGGCGGAGAAGGCGAAGAGTTCCGTAGACTCCATGATCACCACTCTCGATCCTCAGATGAAGGAGTATCTTAGTAAGTTCACTCGTGGAATGAAAAGGTTCATGTGTATCCATACCAAAGTTTTTTAGAAGAAAGGCATGGGCTTTTGTGGGTTTAATTTAATTTTGCGTAATTTATTTCATTGCCACTGCGCTGAAAACAGTGAAGGAGACATTGTGAGGCCCACCAGCATGTCCTTAAACCAAAACTTCGAAGACATGTCACATCCTTCGAACCACTAACCTTTGTCCCACCTGTGGGAATGTTACACACAGCTATTATTTTATGAGAAGTTCATACTAGTCGTCATCATCTGCGCCATTTGCCAACTATGTCGGGGTCGGCTTCCAGTCTAACCGGATGCAGCTGAATACCAAAATTTTACATGGAGAGACTGCCTATATAATCTCCACAATCCAGTTAGTACTGGGTAACACGATAATCCTTGGTAAGACTGGTTGTCAGACTTTCGGGCCACTGACTACCTGTTACGACTGCCAAAGATCTACAAATGACAGCCGGGGCCAACGGCTTAACATGCTTTCCGAGGCACGGAGGAAACTTGTTTGTAATGAGTGGTCACCCATCCACGGACCAACCTAGGTAAGCGCAGCTTAACCTGAAGATCGACCCTAACTGCTTATACGGGGTGGAAGGGACACCGACGCGAAAACGGAAACCACATACTCAGTATATCATTCTGAACCCACCACATAGAAATTTTTCGTCGGTTATTAAAAAAAAATCGGCTGGTCCATACATTTTGACAGTGTAGCTATTGCACTTTTGTAGGAAACAGCAGATTTTTTTTTTTAATAACCGGTGCAAAATTTCTATGTAGGGTTTTGTTTGTTCAGAATGATATACTGCCCTACTAAGCGCAAAAGCGGTAAGTGTCTCAAAAAAATCTTTAAGTTAATTTTTATGCCATCGGATGGCTTTAAAAACCAAGCCTTTTAGCGCTGCCTTGTGAAAACATAAGAAAATAACCTTAAAACTTTTTTATATAACTTCAATAATCTCGAAACTCTCTTTCATTGAGATACCGCTTTTGCGCTTAGTTGGGCAGTATATTGAGTATAAGTGGTTTTCGTTTTCGCGTCGGTGTCCACCCCGTATTATTTACCCAGAAGCTCTTCCATAGCTCAGAGCTAGAATAAGTCCATAAAAGTACAAACCGGTATCCGTTATTTAGAGCTTATGTTTCAGATTTATATAAAATGCCTCAAAATGCGACTGCTGAGCATGAGGAGGAGGGTTTGATTCCGGGGTCGGGCAAATTGTTAATGGGTTTTTCCATCGGGAATTTCTCAGTAGTTTTCAGGAGCCTGGATTTGTGCCCGATTGATGGCAATAGACTCGCCCCCTATTACATGAGACTTAAACATAACTGGCGAAATGTGGGTGTACTAGTAGGTACACCTCAACCCCCTTTGGGGATTACAGACGTGATGTTATATTAAATGTCTGAATTTGTTTCAGGAAGTGGTGGAGACCTGTTAGTGATTGTCGCATCAGACAAAGAAGTAAAGGTGTCACCAATCAGAGAAGCATTTCAGACTGTCTTCGGCAAAGCTAATGTAGTGTAAGTATCCATATGAACTCGTATCACCCGTATCTATAAACAAGTCAAAGTTCTTACTTGAGTAAATGTCATTATTTAAGATACGATTTTTATTATGTAGTTTAATAATTGCTTGAAGTTAGAACTGTAAAAAGTGAAAATTCTTAGCTTTGCTTTCTTTGACGTTTCTTACTTCGTCTAAATTTTTGTCTATTGCAAAAAAAAATGCAAGTAATTACTTAAACTCGAGTAATTACTTTAACTTGACTGTAGATACGTCATTGTTAAGCCTATGTAGTTATGTACTACCGAGTTCACTGACAATCTACCACTTTTCACCCTTATGTCCCAAGTAATAAGGTTCAAAAGGGGTCGACCGTCAGTGAAATCGGTAGTACCAATGTAGGCAGCAATAATAACCTTATACCGTAATAAATAAGGAACAATTTCCAGTGGATACGCCGCACAGAGTGACGTCACAGCAGATCAGCCGGTCGGCTATGCGGCCGCATACGCAGCGGCTAAGCAACGCATCGCTCACATACGATCCGTGCACGGAGAACTTAATAACAATGTGCCGGTGGTCGCCGTAGAGGGATATCTACACGAGTCTGTTACTGACAGGTTAGTAGTAAAGAGGTAGATTATCAGGTCTTTAAAGGCTAGCGAATAGGCGATAGTTCGCTTATAAAACTTTGTATCGATAAGCCTTGCTCGAAGAAAGTGTGATCAAGTGTAATTTCTTCGGATTTTTAACCGACTTCAAAAAAAGGAGGAGGTTCTCAATTCGGTTGTATTTTTTTTTTTGTTTGTTACCTCATATCTTCGTCATTTATGAACCGATTTGAAAAATTCTTCTTTTATCTGAATGGATCTACTTCTCGATTGGTCCCATAGAAAAGTCATCAAAATCGGTTCAGCAGTTTGGTTTTTAAATCAAAATAGCTGGAAAAAATATGTCGTCCAAGTAAAAGAAATTGCGAAATTGATACATGACAAGGATTTTTGTGAGATGCGATAACTAAAAAGGGTAAAATAAAAACGTTTTTGCAAAAAAAATAACCGACTTCCAAAAAAAAAACACAAAAAAAGTGGAAAATAACATTACTTTCGGAAGTCGGTGACTATGGTTTGTTTCATTGACTTTTTTGGCACCGACGTCGGTTATTTTTTTTGCAAAAACGTTTTTTGAGCTTACGTTTCATTAAAAGGTTTTAAAGGTAAGTAAGTACAGATAATATCAGGTGTAAGTTTTAGTCTGTTGTTTTCCTGAAAAAAAAAAACCTTGACTCAGTAGCCAAATAGCAAGAGGCTTTCTTTCACCTATCTATTATTTGTATCTTTTTTATCATGTTATTGTTTTAGTTAAAAACAATTTATGGATTGAAAATCGTTTATCATTCGCCTCATTAAATAAAGAATGGTGAAACACGCAAAGTTTCGCATCGTCGCGTCGTCGCAAAAACATACACTGGAATTTTTCGTATGAACTCAAATTATATACAGACATAATTTGAAAAGAATGTTTATCGATATAATTGCTTAAGAATCACTACCGCAATAATGGATTATGTCGTAGTTCATATTAGATCTTCATCGTGTTACGGTAATCATTACTTGCTCCCACCAGATGGTACGACATGTCCCTGCTCATCCTCTCGCAGCCCTCGCTGGGCATCGAGCTGCAGCTGCAGTCGCAGGGCACGCCGGTGCCGGCCGCGGCCGTGGCCGCCGCCAGCGCCGCCACGCCGCACGACTATGCGCACGCGCAGACCGGGTACAGCGTCACGATTGGCTCTATTATGGGAGCCAGCTTACAGGTAAGGCCACTATTAGATACATTAATAGTCTCAAGGCACACTGGTGAATAACACCAGAATATGTCAAAATGTTCTTCTTGTGTCATTATTTAAAGAACCATACAGTAAGCCATACAAGAAATTGTCGTACTGGCGAATGAAAGTGCAAGGATTGTTCTACGCCACGTTTTGATTACGTTTTATTTTCGACATCAGCGCCTTCGGAAACCATAGAATCAAAATGAGCAATATTTGTATATATACATATTTTTAATCACGTTAATCATTTAAAATATTGGTATTCAGCTGCACCCGGGTAGATTGTTCTCGAATACGGCTTTAATGATTTCGATGCAATACACAGTTGCAATATAGGGGTACGGGGGCGAAAAATCGATCTAGCTAGGTTTCATATCTGGGAAAATCCGTTTTTTCTATTTACACCGGAGCAGCTAGCAGCTAGTAGTCGCCCAGGTACTGATACATAATGTGCATATGTTCGCGGCCACCATCTTGAATTTTTATGGTTTGGTCGACAGTGGCGCTTCTCGCTCGTCTCATCATGTTTTTTTTTTGTCTTGAGTACTGTATAGGGCTTGCAATCCGGATATCCGGATATCCGAATTATCCGGATATCCGCCCAATTTTCATATTCGGATAATGAATGCAACTGTATCCGGATAATACGGATTTTTCGGATAGTCGATTTTTTCGTGTGTTCTATGTATATAAAGCCTAATAATACATTTTGCATTGTGTGCAGTACAAGTAAACACATGTATATTTACTCTACAGACATTATCTACTTACTACAAATTTAAATTTTGACTGAATCTATGTAATTTCCTATTCTGATTATTTCTGATCTACGTCATTTTTAAAATCAAAGTTGGCAACACTGGCGATACCTAGCTCTCAGCGCCACGCACGCCGCACTCCGCATTATCTGACTAGTCGCACGCACGCTGCGAACGCATTATGTCGAATCACAACAAACGTGTTTAAGCGTTCTCTAACCAAGTCTGAAATCCTATATACCAGGCCACTCAGAAAGTATTGCGATAAATAGTTTTTATATATGGGAGACTGGCCAGTTAGAATCTTTTTCGAAAATATGATTACTTGTAAGTAAAAATATGTGTGTTCCATTTTCAAAATTTCCCTCCACATTTTTTGCGAGCCAATTCAAAGTATCGTGTCTTACTGAAAAATGGATCTGCGCCGGGAACATTTTAGAGCTATGATTTTTTACGATTTCAAGTGTCGCCTGAAACCGGATGAATCGTTCGATATACTTCAAATGGCATTTATGGATGAAGGCCCCTCCAAGGCAACCGTGTATCGTTGGTATAACGAATTTAGGCGCGGTCGACCAACCTTGGGGGATGAAGAAAGAAGCGGTCGCCCTTTGACGGCTATTACGGAAGAAAACGTGCTAGCAGTGAAAAATTTAATCCAAGATAATAGGCGAATTACATATCAGGAGATTCAGCACATATTAAAGATTGGATCGGGAAGCGTTCACGAGATTCTACACGGGCATCTTCGCGTGAGGAGGATAGTATCGCGCTGGGTGCCGCACTACCTCACCGACGCTCAGAAGCAGGCCCGGGTGGAATGGTGCCGTGATATGCTGAACAAATTTGAAGCAGGCTCGTCTCGGCGTGTTTACGACATCGTAACAGGTGATGAGTCCTGGATTTATCAATACGATCCAGAAACCAAGCGCCAGTCGACAGTTTGGGTGTTTCAAAATGAACCAACGCCTACCAAAGTGAAGCGATCTCGAAGCGGGGGGAAGATTTTGATCGCCAGCTTTTTTAATTTGACTGGCCACTTGGCCTCAATTCCCTTACGAGATCAAAGAAGCATCAACGCCGAATGGTATACTACCAAATGTTTACCAGAAGTTTTTTCTGTTGTGAGCAACAAGCGACCAAACACAGGGCTCCGCGGACTACTGCTCCACCACGACAATGCGCCTGCACACACCGCGCTCAAAACGAGGGATTTCCTGGACAGTACACCAGTCAAACTCCTGGGTCACCCTCCTTACAGCCCTGATCTAGCACCGTGTGACTTCTTTTTATTTCCAAAAATAAAAAATCAGCTCAAGGGGATACAATTTTCGTCGCCGGAAGATGCGCTGGCTGCGTTCGAGCAGGCAGTAAACGAGGTGTCTGCGGCGGACTGGAAAAAGTGTTTTGAAAACTGGTTCAGACGCATGAATCTTTGTATAGAGGCTGGTGGAGAGTACTTTGAAAAGATTTAATAAAAATATATGTACCTGTAGAACAATTTTTTTTAGTGTCGCAAAACTTTCTGAGTGTCCCACGTAAATATGACGCAGAAGGAGAAAAAACAGGCGTTCACCTAATACTGGACTGTAAGACAAGATGGAGCAGTCTTGCCAATATGATCAGCCGATTTATAAAACTGAAAGATATTTGTGCTTAAAACACTTATTGATTTAAAAATGAAAACTACGTTTAGTACACAAGAGTTGAATCAACTTGAGGATATATCAGACGCTCTAAGCATTATAAAGGCTACCGTGGAATCAATCTGTGAAGAAAAAGCAAACCTGTTGACTGCTGAGATTGGTTTGAAGTTCATGGTGAATAAACTTTCAAACTGCCAAAATAGTCAAATAAGTGCTGACCTTGTGGAGTCACTGAAAACAAGAATTGCAAAGCGCCGCGTACCAGAACTTAGTGGGACAATTAAATATCTTCACGACCCGAAAAGCTTTTATGATGAAGCAGAACTCGACACATTTGTTTACCCTTTTGGGAATCCTTCAAATGCATCCATTCAACGGACGATCGTCCATATTATTTCTATTTATTTTGGAGCACAAGAACCTGAAAATATCCCTAACGAGCCTCAAGTAACTGAAGTTGCTCACGTCGTAAAAGGTTCAATAAAAGAACAATTACAAGAAGAGATAAATAAAATAATGAAACCCTCATCTTCAGAACTTTCGCGAGGGCATTATGCGCAACCATCTTCTTCCCGTCAAAGCGATTTGCTTACTACAATACGGGTAGAAATGGCGCTTTATGATCAGGGAGGCCAAAGGAGCAAGAACTTGGAGAGAGCGTACAGTGTTTTGCTGGCAATTCCACCCACTAGTGTAGAGGCAGAAAGAGTATTTTCTGCCTCTGGCTATCTATGTAACCATTTACGTACAGCCATGAAAGATGACTCTCTGGATTGCTTGAGCTTTTTAAGATCTCACTACCAAAATAAAAATTAAAAAATGCTTGAGATTGAGACAAAGATAACAGTTGATTTATGGAGAAAATAAGTATTTAGATTTGTTGCTTGTTATTTTTTTTTGTATTTGATTTATATGCATATTTGTTTTTTTATTTGAGTGAAATTTGTGCAATAAAGAATAAGAATAGCTGGGTAGTTGGATTATTCAAGAAGAGTTTATGATGATTACATTAGATTAGAAATTATAAAAGTTAATTTTTTACCCTTTATGTTGGGTTTTATTTGATTTTTGCCGCATAATAACATAAATCATAACAAAATTGTTGGTTTATTGATTTTACATGACGAACTGTTTAGTTGTTAATAAATACTGATACTTTAAATAAATTCCCTTGTTTTAATTGCCTGGGTGCTACAGGGAGGGCATTGTTTTTCATATTCTAGTTTTAATTTTAGTGCCTTTCAAAATTATCCGAATTATCCGGATATCCGGATAGTAAGACTTACTACTATTCGAATTATTCGGATACTAAAATTTTACGGATAATGCAAGCCCTAGTACTGTAGTCTGCTTCGATAACCGGCTGAATGTTTGGTTCTAGTCTCTAACTAAAGTTATTTGTCATCTGGCTTTGCGTCAAAATCACTGTTAAAATTTATAGCGATCTTTATTCTCGATGCAATAAGCTGCTATTGGGTAACTGTCAAGTGCCAATGACAAGTCACGATGATATTTATCGCCATCGAAATAAGATTGGTGTTGGGTTGTTGCTTCCGGAGTAAATAACTCTAAAAGTACTGTATGCTATCCCATCGTCCCCCAGGTACCACACAACCAATGGCAGGAGGCTTCGACCGGCGTGTCAAGGCGGGAACTGCTGCAGTTAGCGGCGCGGTCTCTGGCGGGCTCCTACAAGAAACTGCTCGCCGTGTCGGCAGCCGAGACGTAGAATAAAGACTGGATAATTATCGACGGATTTGAGGATTATGTACAGTTAGTATTTACATAACATAATATCACGCCTGTAATCCCTGAAGGGTTAGGCAGAGCACCTAATAGTACATCCACAATTAGCCAGTTATGTTTAAGTCTCATGTAATGAGGGGCGAGCCTATTTCCGCCGTCAACCGGGCACAATTCAGGCTGCTACTGAGAAATTCGTAATGGAAAAACTTAATAACACTTTGCCCGACCTGAGAATTGAACCCAGGACCTCGTGCTCAGTAGTCGCGCTTGTGGACCACTGGACCAACAAGACAGTCAGTTAGTATTTACTTGTTACATATACGGGTATGAATGTGGATGGCTATGAGAGTAGAGGAAGACCAAAGAAACGATGGATGGACTGTGTGAAGGATAGTATGGCTTGAAAATAGTCGACTGCGAGAGAAGTATGAAATAAATAAATAAATAAATATCGCTGGACATTACACACAGCGCCATCTAGTGCCACACTAAGCAACGAGGCTTGTGTCGTGGACACCAGATAGTTGATATACTACATAGATACTTTTTTGTTTGTAAATACATACTTATTATACATATAAACATCCATGACTCGGAAACAAATGTCCATGCTTATCACACAAACGAAAGTTAGAAAGTTTATGAAAGTACTTCTTCCATATTTCTCTCGCAGTCACCTATTTGCAGACATGCTGCGCTGACCCTAAATATGGTAAAAGATGACTTACTTATCATATGAATAAATGAAAAAAAAAATTGAGTTTGAAGTAATAAATTGGTTGACATTCATACAAGTTTCCTTGAAGAAATTGCATCTTTTTCAAAAGTAGTAAAATTTTATATAGATAACAATAAAGCTCTCATTCTACTTTTTCTTTTTTCTGTCCAGCAGAAGCATTTTCTGCAATACAGCAAGCGAAAAAGTAGAATAGGTTAGTATTAGTATAATACGCAAACAGAAGACAAAAATATCGCTTTATTGATTTCGGCTCATAAAATGAAAATTGACGACAAATTGGCGACATTGACTAACCTAAATCCGGCCAATCTTCAGGCTTATAGTTTACAGCCCAATTGACCGTTTAAGCAGATTAAAAATTAACATACAACTCGTCGCCGTAACAGCTGGACAATTATGTCGACCAACTGAAAGCAATTATCGTGCCAACAATAGGAAACCTACTTGTGTTAGGAATGAGGATATACGTGATGGCTCTATTATAAAACCGTATGTTTTGTTTCAGGGACACGAGAAGAACGTAAAGAATCTATAGAAGAATATATCGTAAATTATGGTTAAAGTTTAGAAACGTGCTGCCTCGTTGGGGGCTGGGGGTTGGGGGGGCAGGGGGGGGTAGGTAGGGTGTATGCCATCCCCCCTCATTC
Source organism: Standfussiana lucernea (assembly GCA_964057025.1). Taxonomy (NCBI): domain Eukaryota; kingdom Metazoa; phylum Arthropoda; class Insecta; order Lepidoptera; family Noctuidae; genus Standfussiana; species Standfussiana lucernea. Next base: position 5,383,160 of record OZ059803.1, on the reverse strand, counting down.
CCCCCGTCGGAAACGTATAGTTTTTTTTTAATATTTTTTTTTTGTATGCAGTAGTCGTGCCATAGAAAATGTGTATTCTGAAGGTTCTGGGGGGTTCAGGAGAGAAGGGGAGGGCAAAGGTGGATGGGGGATGTCGTCCCGCATCATTTTCCATACTGGAAATTATTTTGTTTGTATGATTTTTTTTGGGATAAGACATTTTGCGTGAAAAAAAAAAAGATTACATAAATTTAATTAATATTATCGACCTGAAACAAAAAAGACACGCATTTTGTACTGTGTACTAAGTCAGACTCCGGGTGTGCTCCCGCCAAAAGCTCTCGGTCACCCCTGAGTGTCGCTACAAGACACTCGACCTTCGCATCGCTATGGAGGTCGCCGGCTCGCCACCTCCCCCCTTCGCTCTGCTCGGCCTCGTGTGGCTTGCTCCACTCAGGAACTCCCTCCAGCTTCTGGCTCCCGCCTTTATAAAAACACTCTAGGGTTAGGGACCAAAAGACTACGTGGGGTCGGGGTGCCCCGTGTCGGTTCTGAGGCTAAGTTCTGTCTACGTAGTAAGTAAAATAAAATCTTAACCTACACTATATTTTTGCCGACTCCTACAATTTTGCCCATTTTTTTTTTATAAAACGGCGTCTCCGGCAAGAAAAGAATGTTGCATAGGTTTCAGAAAACCCCCTAGAACCCCCTAATATCCTCACTTTTCGTCTAGCGAGGCAGCACGTATCTAAACCCAACCCTAAATTATAACTAATTACTTGTAAAAATAAAATATCTTTAGTTAAGAGTTGCTATAATAAAATTTATTTGGGGCCAAATGTGTTTTCTTTCTTTTTTCTGCTTTATTTATTTATTTAACAATTTATGTACACACTAAGTACAGAAATCAAGAAAGGAACAGAAAAAAGTACAAAGGTAATGCTTATATGCTTTACGGTTTTATTATTATTCCTTTATTTATTTTTCTAACTTATTTTAATATTTTTAAATATCTCTATACAAAATCAATATAAAAAAACATTTAAAAATATATAAAATAGTAGCCCACCAGCACCGGGAACAGGGTCCGAGCTACCGGTGGTCAGGGCTCTTGAGAGAGGAACCTCCTAACAATACGTGCCGTGTCCAGAAGTACTGCTTTCTGAATCAAGCCCTTGATCCAGCCGCCAAGCGAGAGCCTCTTCAGATGTTGGTCGAGGCTCTTGGCTATTAAACCATTGGCTGAGACGACTATCGGCACAATGACTGCTGTATTCACGTCCCACATGTCGACAACCTCGCGAGCAAGATCTATATACTTGAATTGCTTATCTTTCTCTGCTTTCACGAGGTTCTCGTCATGCGGGACCGTTATATCAACGATCATTGCGCGACGCTCCAATCGATCTATCACCACGATGTCAGGCTTATTAGCAACAATAGTCCTGTCAGTGACGATAGGTCGATCCCAATACAACGTGATATTACCATCATCGAGAACTGGGTCGGGCGCATACTTATAGTATGGCACTTCTGATTCCACAAGGTTGTACTTCAAAGCAAGTTGCTGGTGGATAATCCTAGCAACGAGGTTGTGTCTGTGCAAGTACTCTCCGTTAGCCAGACGAGAACACCCAGAAATAATGTGTCGGATCGATTCTCCCGGACGGTGGCATGCCCGACATATGTCAACCGTGCCATCCTTCACAATGTATTTCCGATAGTTATTCGTCATCATAACTTCGTCCATTATTGCACAGACAAAACCTTCGGTTTCCCCGAAGAGGTCACCGAAACGCAGCCAGGATACGGACGCTAAGAAGTCTACATCAGGCCCATGTAGGGCCCGGTAAAAACGTCCGTGAAGCTCCTTGCTCTGCCATACCTCCCTGCGGTCATTAGTGTCTAATACTTTAGGTTTGCGCCAGTTCTCGTTAGCCAGCGAGAGCGGGGTAAGGCCCTTGTCCACTGAGACCACATCTCGGTGCATCCCCACGTCGGCTTCTAGAAAGTATTCTCTGAGACTGCATACCTCACGGTTGTGCAGGGTCTTAGCATTTAAGAAGCCACGACCCCCGCACTTCCGCGGGATATACAGTCTCATCACCGACGACCGTGGGTGATGCATCCGATTTACGGTCATCAATGTGCGGACCCTCCTATCCAAGGCATCAAGTTCCGTCTGAGTCCATTTGAGTATGCCGAAAGAATACATCAAAACCGGAATGACCCAACCGTTGAAGGCGCGCACCTTGTTTCCGCCTGACAAAAGACTGCTTAGCACTTTATTCAGGCGGCCAAAGAAGCGCTCCCTCAACGATTGTTTCATGTCGGAAGTATTGATGCCTAATGCCTCCGACATACCCAAATACTTGTAGGTTTCTGTTGAGGAGAGGGATCTAAGGTGTATGGAATCCGAGAGTTGAGTACCCACGGATTCCATAATCTGCCCTCGCTTCACATGCATGACTGCACATTTGTCCACACCAAATTCCATTCTGATGGCACTACTGAAAGTTTCTGTTACCTTCAGTAGCTTCATCAGTTGCAAATTGTTGGGGGCAAAGAGTTTCAGATCATCCATGTAAAGAAGGTGAGATATGACCTGACCATCTCTCCTCAACCGATAACCTAGACCTGAACCCTCTAGCAATGTGCTGAGAGGGTTCAAGGCTAGACAAAACCACAATGGACTCAAACTATCACCCTGGAATATGCCACGCTCAATCCTTATCGGTTCGCTGTTCCCTTGGGTCTGTCGACATCCTGGATAGCGAAGGACCGTTCTCCAGCACCCCATACATGACATCAGGAAGGCACGCAGAGTTGCATCTACTTTATACAATTCCAGCACCCTCATGAGCCATGTATGAGGCACAGAATCATAGGCCTTCTTATAATCTATCCAACATGTAGACAGATCCCTTCGGGAACGGCGAACCTGTTGGCTAATGGCCATATCAATTAGGAGTAGCTCCTTAGTACCACGGGACCCGTTCCTACATCCATTCTGAGAGACAGACATGATAGAATTACTCTCAATATGTTGGTTGATTTTAGCTCTCAAAATGGATGTAAGAACTTTATAGACCGTTGGTAGACAAGTAATTGGTCTATAATTTTTGGGCTCCGCAGTACTACCTGATTTATGGAGCAGGTGGGTAATTCCGGTCGTCAAGAACTGGGGCAGCGATCCGGATTCTAAAGCTGATTGAAACTGGGACGCTAAGCAAGCGTGCGATCTCTGGAGCCATTTGATCCAGAAATTGTGCAGTCCATCCGGCCCTGGAGATTTCCAGTTAGGCATCGGACGGACTGCACGAGCTACGTCTTGGGGGCTGATGATGATTGCCCCCATTTCTGGTATTGGATCACACGCTCGTTCAACCTCCCGGGTCCAATCGCCCTCAGTGTGACTGACAGGCACCGACCAGATGCTGCGCCAGAACGAGCACATTGTGTCATCATCCGGTAGACGCGTGTCAGTTACACCTTGGTCCGGTCGTTCCCAAGCCCTATATACCCACCTTTCATCGCTTTGGAATGTGCGATTCTGAGTGTACCGCTCCATTCGCCGCTTGTACCGACGAATACGGCTTGCCCATGCACAGATCTTCTGCTTCAGGAAGTCGATGCGCTCTGTGACGCGGGCTAGATAATCACGAGAATTAATATCAGTTCCCGAGAACGCCCGCTTCACAAAGCGCATCACTCTAGGGCGAGTATTGCCCTCCCTGAAGCAGATTAACTTGCCGATGAGTGCTCTAGCCTCACCAATACGCCGCTCAATCCTGCACTGCCAAGCTGGAACAGCAAATTTGGGTCGTGTAGCTCTGTCGTTGTTAGGAAACTTGACGTGAGCTACACGACATGCCGCTACAGCTGCACAGTACAATATTGAGTGGGTATCGGCGAGGTCCTTGCTGCTGTCAAAACAATTTGACAGCTGCGAATCTAGGGCACACACCAGCGCCCTATTTTTCTTGTGCATAGGCAAACGAGGTAAACGTGGTCTAAGTTGAGGCGGTGTAAAACGGTACTCCCTGAATGCATCCTCCAAAGCGCTCCTCAATTGTACGTTGCACTGGGTACTCACGGATATAACTTCGTCATCATCCTCTTCACCACCGTGATTGGATCGCGGCGAAGTACTGTATACATTTTGCAGCTGTACCGCGATCATTGGCGAAGCAGGCGTAACTGGGTTACTCCGTGAGTCGAGGCGTAGTCGATCAAGCACGGTGTCATCCAACATATTGTTACGCTGTATGACCCGTACCTGATCCGATAGCCGTTGCGCCGACACGTTGACAGCTGGCTCAAGCACCTGAAACAGAGAGAGCATCCGACCACGGTACGCAGTCAAGTTGCTTCCCCCCTCAGTAGCCCCATAATATGCGCGCATAACATTCTCATTTATGGACTGAGTCCATCGCATGCGCGACACATTTCCACCGGCAGCGGGGACCCTATTCGGGGCCTGTTGGCCTCGAGGTCCCAAGCCCGCTGGTGGCCGTCCTCTTCCTCGTCGTCGTGGTGGTGGTGGTGGTGGTGGTGTCGACGGCGGGGAGAAAAACTCGTCGCTCGAGCTCGACGCAACTGCAGCGACCGGCGCCACGGTGCTCACGGATGTGGCGCGTCCCGGCGGCTGCGAGGCGGAGCTGAGCGGTGAGCCCGGAGATGGTAGGTGTGCCTCCTGTTTGGCTCGGTGTCTCGTCAGCATCGGTGACATATAGTTATATTATTTTATTCATTGTTTAGTCCAGTTTTCTGTATGTTTATAACTTTTTTTTTTTCTTTTCATTATTGCTTTATGCGTTTTAGTTTTAGTGGAGTAATTTGGTAAAAAAATTAAAATTAAAATCGGCTTGAAAAAAATCAGGTCACGTCAATTTGACACCGAGCCACAGATATATTATTATTATTTCCATTTATTTCGGACAGAATCCATATAAGTGTTAGTTACAGTTTTCTTAAGATCTATGTTAGTAAGTACCTACATAACCTTTAATGGCCGGAGCCCACCGAAGCGGAGACGAGACGAGTGGAGAGGTGATGTGTTGTAAACCTCCAATAGATTTTCGTTATTTTACACTTCTCGTCTCCACTATTAGCTTTAGTGGAAATGGTTGAACGGAGAGGACAGGAAATGTCTCGTAATTGTTTAGGCCAGCGGAGACTAGAAGAGACGTGAGCGGCGTGCGGTGACCGGTGTGGTGTGACTGGCTTGCGGTGAGCGGTGTATTATGAGCGGCTTGCGGTGAGCGGTGTGTTGTGAGCGGTGTACGGTGAGCGGTATGTTGTGAGCGGCTCGCGGTGAGCGGTGTGTTGTGAGCGGTGTACGGTGAGCGGTATGTTGTGAGCGGCTCGCGGTGAGCGGTGTGTTGTGAGCGGTGTACGGTGAGCGGTATGTTGTGAGCGGTGTACGGTAAGCGGTATGTTGTGAGCGGCTTGCGGTGAGCGGTGTGTTGTGAGCGGTGTACGGTGAGCGGTATGTTGTGAGCGGCTTGCGGTGAGCGGTGTCCCACTTTGCTCATCTCCCCTCCTCTCTGCTTTGCACATCTTCGTAAAAGCTAGGGTGTATCCAAATACACCCTAGCTTTTACGCATCTCATCTCCTCTCCACTCCGCACATTTCCGCTCGTCTCCGCTTTGGTGGAGTCCGGGCCTAATGGTTACCTTAAAAAACAAAAAATGTGACCATAGAGCTCCGATTGCTCCGAAAAAACTTGGCGGTCGCTTTATGATGCTATGACGCGATGATGTATAAGTATTATCAACACTTTTCACCAAAGGCTACGGGCGGACTGACAGGTGGCTTGCTTACCGCCTAGACCAGTAGAGATAGATGTAGCGAAGGCGCCAAGCGCGCAATGCGTCTTGATGCGAGAATTTTAAAACGTTCGTTTCGCTTCGCTCCTCGTTAGGCTCCAGGCGCTAAGTAAGCCACCTGTCAGTGCTTTCGTAGCCTAACACCCGTATCTATAGACAAGTCGAAAGTGTTTACTTGAGTGAATGTCATTATTTAAGTTACCATTTTTATTATGTAGTTTCGTAATTGCTTGAAGTTAGAACTGTAAAAAGTTTGAATTCTTAGCTTTGCTTTCTTTGACGGTTTTTACTTCGTTTGAATTGTTGTCTTTTGCATAAAAAAATTGCAAGTAATTACTTAAACTCGAGTAATTACTTTAACTTGACTATAGATACGGGTGTTAGTGTTAGAAACTGACAGCCTGTGACAATTTCTGACAACTCCTGTGACAGCCGGCTCTGAGCTCAGCGCTAATTGCACGGGCCAAAATATTAACATTAGCACTGCCGTCTCCAGTCGCTGTCCGCTCCGCGATTTCTTGCTCTGTGTTGCTTGTGACTTATCAAAAGATAAACAAAAACATAACCTTCCTTTTGGGTTTCGCCACAGTCGGGTAATTAGACCTTACGTAAATCCTTTGTGAGAGTTGAGATTCCAAATAACCTTTTCAAAGCTATCAAATAAAATTAACCTTTTTTTTGTTAATAAAAACGCTGGCGTGACGCTCTGGACTCATTCTCAACGGATTGGTCACAGAAGGATAATTGCAAAGAAACTTGGAAAGCTATGGGGGAGGTCTATTGCCCAGAAGTGGGACAGAGTAGGCCGACCTTAAAAAAATATGATAATATTTTAGACGGCTGTTGACTTGATCGGTCATTGAACTGTGAGCATCATGGAACGCGGAGTCAGTGACCATGCTAACTTTTTTCGTAGGTATTTTACCAATTATTATTTTACCTACCTAATGGCTTATTTCTATTGAGGTTCAACGACCGCGTCATATGTTCTTAATTATGTATGTGGATGACCTTAACGGCTCGATTCCAATAAAAACTTATTATAACATAACTGTAGATAAACGCGTTTCTAGACAGATGTAAACAACAAAAAACTTGATTGGGCACTTAACTGCAGTCAATAAGATAAATTTATTAGCGGATTATGGATCTAATATTAGATTACATTTACTAGCTTATGCCCGCGACTTCGCCCGCGTGGTGTTCGGTTATTTCCCTACGGGATCATACTACCGGGATAAAAAGTAGCCTATGTGTTAATCCAGGTTATGAACTATCTGTATGCCAAGTTTCATCCAAATCCGTTCAGAAGTTTTTGCGTGAAAGAGTAACAAACATCCATACATACAAACAAACTTTCGCGTTTATACTATTTTATGTAAGGATGGTACAGTCACGTGCAGAAATGTTTGTTAATAACCTTTGATTTTTTGGATTCATGTGCGTATTGTACAATTATTACTTGCTTCGGTGAAGCAAAACATCGTGAGGAAACCTAACCAGCATGCCTGAGAGATATTTCTCGACGGCATGTAAAGCTAAGTCAGAGGCCCATGGGCGGCATAAAAACTGTCGACACCAGGTTAGGCACTAACCACACGAAAAAGAAAGAAGATGATGTTTGTTAATATTTAAAATCAATGCGTCGAATTTTATACTTAAAGGCAATACTGATTCAGTCCTTTATTCAGTGACATCAAAAAAATACGCAAGGATTTTTTAGGTTGGCGGAAACTGGTCCTAAGTCCATTAACACTGCGACGCCACTCCTCATCTCTGCAAAATAAGTCCACGCAGGATATAAAAAGAAACATGTAAGATATATCATTGGAATGTAGGTAATCAAATCTCCAAGAATCCTTATTCAGAATTCCAGACACTGACACTGACAGGCACTGACTATAACTTCGACATTATTCGAGTACAAAAGACCAGTTTTATTCCGAAATTCCGGTGTAGGTACTAGATCAGAGCTCGTAGTAAAGGATTATTCCGAACAGCGGATTGCAATTAACTACTTATTACGCACTAGTGGCTCGTGGAATTTATTCTCGCTTTTCGTGACAAATCACTACTGTACTTAAAATTCCATAGCACTTTCTGTGCTCGATTGTACTCATTGAATGTGTTTGTTGTTTAACTTGGATAAGGGACGGAGAAATAAGAAAAAAATATCATGGGACAAAATAAATGGTTAAGCACCTTTTAGGTGGAGAATTTTGTTTTAATTTTTTGAGCAATAAAATGCTTAGATTCCTGTTAAGTGAGTTCCTGTTTCTGTCGATGACCGTGGTTAACAAAGATTTGCATATCTTCATGATATTTAAATCGCGTACCTGTATTTTAAACTGCGTCAAATTCCGGGGCTAAAGGCCTTCAGTGTCCATATGCCCTTTGCTTATTTTTATGAAATATAGGGAGTACCACAACTTCTTTTGTCTCCTTCTAATACTGTGTTAAAGAAAAGGTAGGATAAGGTGGTGGTATGAGCCGCAGATTTTATGTTAACCCAACGTAAGTGCCTTAGTACACGGGTAGGTTGGGTTATTGGGCTATCAAGGTTTAAGTAGCGACTTATGGCTTGATGTTTATGATGATCCGGGATGAGTAGAATAAAGCTGAGGGTATGAGACTGATTAAAAGTGATAGAGCAGCAATATGGGTAGGACCTATTTTGTGTTTGGTTTTACAGTAGCCTAACCTACTCATTTTCCAATCCGAAGTAATTACGCTACTCACTCTACTCAGTAGTATATTTGGGATAGGCAAATAAGTAGGTCTACACGCCTACCCGTATAAACCTGTCTCCTAAACCAAATCCTGTCTCACCGCTGACAAGCTATCGATTACATTACAAAAGCTGGTAGGTACGTCCTATTACAGTAAAATAGATACATTCATATATCGCTGACTGTTCACAACGTAGACGAAAACTCAAACAAAGTACTCGTTTTTCAAGCTTTTATTTAATTAATTGCTTTTAGTAACTCTAGGTAGGTACGCTACTCACTTCTCGCTTATTACCGGCGCGGCGGCGGTGTGACAAGTGCCTTATGACGCAATTACACGTGGTCGTTTGCCCGTATCCGAGTATTACTAGTCATCGCAATGGAATACGAGCTTATATTATTGCGAAAAAAACAAACGATGTGCCGGACGAATTTGTCCGAAGACGGGCGTACTCGCCCGCGTTCATTTACAATTGGTGGTTTGCCCGAATTCCTTAGTCAATCGAATTCGGGCGAACGACCATGTGTCACTGCGCCATAAAAAAGTTCGGTAATTTTTGACACACCTCGGTGCATGTGTATGTCTAGCAAGATGCCTTTGTTCTGCATATTGTAATGGTGTTTCTAAAGTCAACTGTATTATGGCAGTGGGTCGCGACACTAATGTTCAAGACGATTATTTTCCTCAATCGGCCATGTACCTTAAAGCAATATACACAGTTAGAAAAAGTTTTACTTAATTTTGTACTCTATTGCTTACAAATTAGATTGATGCTTGTTTAACACAAGTAAGATATATATGCGAAGTTTATGGGGGAGACTTAAAATTCATATTGGATGTTGTTCTTCGAATGTGTTTAGTACAGTGCGGGTTGTGTTCGTTGCTGGAAGGCAAGTTTATTGGCGTTAGAAAATATTCTTTTTCTTTTATTTGTTTGCAAATTTTCGAGTTTTATAAGGTGAGTCTTAACTTAACACATCGCTATGAGTGTTGTTTTTTTTAATTATATTTAAGTTACTTTATATTTAACTTCAAATTGATATGATAGGCTCTATTTGTTTTAAGTAACAAGAGAATATTTGTTCGTATAAGTACCGTTATTGCGATTTTTGTTTTGTTTCGGATCATACCTGGGAACTTTTTACTTACGGAAATATTGGACGTTCCAGTTCCAACTTTTTCCACAGTTTTTTTTCGGTCCTACCGTAAACCACAAAAATAGTAGTTTTCTAGCATTTTTGCGTAGAGTTACCTACTTAGTTTGATGCAATGCTTGATTGACAATGACGGCTTCGTGAAGGGTCCGTTTACACCATTTTTTCAATTTATAAGTTAAGTACCTACTTACATATCGAAACTTAACTTCACAATTCCAGTAATTGGTAAGCTCTTGGGGAAGTAACGGTTTCAGTGATGTGTTGTGTACCTACGTATGTAGGTTGTTCTCATTTTAAAGTAATTGCTGTCGCATGATTGATTTGCATTTGTCTTGGTAGGTAATGTGTAAAAATCTTGATTTGGTAAACATTTTCATCGCTGGCCTGTATCAGTCTTGAGTCTATTGCAATAAATAGTATTAGCATTAACACAGTCATAAATCATATTTATTTCTGTAAATTGGTTTTAAAAAACACTTTTACACGTCACATCATGTTGTTTTAAAGTTAGATGGGGCCGGTGTTTCGTATCTGACTACTCTGAGAAGAAACAGCCGAAAAAACTATTTTTTTTTTTGACATGGCCACTTGCAGCTTGCCAACTCGTTATGGTTGGTTTACTGCTTAACCGGACTATATTGTGGTGACCTCAAATGATTTTAAGGCCCCCAGCCAGGGCTTGCAAACTAGGTTACAATTAAATTAAATGACCGCTCGCTAAGGGCACCCCCTGTGGGGCTCGGACCTCGGCTTAGGGCGTCTTTAAGAGGGGGACAGCAAGTGGGGACAGGCTGGGTCAAGATATTATTGTTTGGGGAATTTAAAGCTACTTGCTCAGGGGGGCGGGCTGGATCGTTGGGCAAGGGTGGTGCGGGACGAAACAAACTCAGAGGTCACTGTCTCTTTTAAAGCCCAGACATTGGTCAAATCATATGAGGACCATGCACATTAGTGTCTGAGATGATCTTTTGATGAAAGAACCACACACATTTGAGTGGACCTCTCCAATCAGAGCAAGCATTTGTCAGTGATCGTGTAGCTCGACTCATAACCCAAGGAGCTCAACGACACGACGAAAAATACCAAAGAAAGGACATTTGTGTAGGCCGTATAAAGTACTCAAACTGCCAGACAATCGTTAAACTAAACTAAATCGAAATATCTATACTAATATTATAAAGCTGAAGAGTTCGTTTGTTTGGTTGAACGCGCTAATCTCAGGGACTACTGGTTCGAATTGAAAAATTATTTTAGCGTTGGATAGCCCATTTATCGAGGAAGGCTATCACCACGCATCACGCTGCGACTAATAGGAGCGGAGAATCAGTAGGCGCAGGTCAGTTAGTAAAAAATAATATGACCCAGTCAGCCCATAATGTGAGTGTAGGTACTATGCGAAATCGGATGCCAAATAATCGAATATCAATTAATCGAACACTATAAATCGAACATCTAAATACTCGAACGTTCATAATATCGAATGGTTAATAAATCGAACATTCACTATATCGTAAACTCAATACATCGAGTGTTCAAAATATCGAATGTTTGTATGATCGAGCGGTCAACGCAACGCATATTCATTCCATCGAAATATCAATATACTGAATACGTTTTATATAGGATACAAGAAAAACCACAATAGTTACTTATAAATCACATTTCAATCTTTAATTACCCCAAGAAGAGATACCAGATGCTTTCAATAAATTGAGAGAAGTGTTACAGTAAGCGCCAGATAAACGTGGAATAAAGTTCATTGCCCTTTCCTTAATTTATCTGCGTAGGTACGCGGACAATAAATTATGAATCGTTTTTCATTACTAAAAAAAGGAAAGCCATTATTATTATTTTTGGAATTAAGTATGTCAATAAATGTATGTGGGTCAATGACCGTTATTCCACGTTTATCTGGCGCTTACTATACCCGACGAGGCAAATGATATCACCAACTAGTTTGGAAAATATTATGTTTGGGGAAATATTCATTCTTGTAAGGCCCCGGGAGTGAGAGGTGCCGGGTCTCGATTCCCAGATCGGGCAAAGTATCATTAGGTGCTTCATTCAGGAAATTTCTCAGTCTAGACTCGCCCTCTATTACAATATGGTACTTAAACATATGTAACTGGCAAAATATTTGTGTACTCTTAGGGCACAACTCTACCTATCCCTTCGGGAATTACAGGCGCCATGTGTTGTGAACTTTAACGGTCAATAATTTAAAATATGATATCTAGGAGAGCCGTGTGACTCAGGACTCTCAGGCACCTTTCTCGATCTAAAATGTTGTTTTTATTAACTATTGCCTGTGACGATTACATGACGGCAATTGCACGCCATTTAACTAATTTAGATCTGTACCATATCAAATCGAAAGTCGATTATTCTTTTGTGTTTGTATAGAAAGGCGAGAAGGCCCATGTTTTTTTGTTTCACATGGGTATATAGGCAGAAACTACAGAACCCCATCTGCTACGTTTCTTACTTTCTTACTCCGTTTTTCCAACACAAGTATCATTTGATTACTTTCTGGGAAGCCCCGGCAACTTACTTGTAAAGATTTACTGAAATAAATACATTTTTACTTTACTTACTCCGTTTACATCGTCCACGTTAATACATCTCATATACCTACTAGTGACCTTTCTAAAGAACATCGACAATTAATACTATTCCTATGCATTTTCTCCTCAGCAATAATGAAGGTGCTAGCAGTATTCTGCCTGGTCCTGGCAGTAGCCACTAGCTACCCTGTCGTGAAGACCTGGACGCTCTCCATGCTGTCTAAAGCCATCGAGACTAAAGCAGACCCTGGCATGATGCCGTATCTCGAACATGCCCTGAACGAGATCATGTACGCGCTATTTACTGGCAAAAATGAGGTTTGTAGCATTTTGATGTACCTACCTATCTGTTTGAGATTTTTATAGCAACAGGGTCCGTGATACTTAGTAAGAATTTACTCGTAGATACGTATAGACGCCAGCACATCAAGTTACCCGACATTGTCAAGTTTTCCCAATCAGCCTCAAACCTAATTCTTTTACAATAAAGTTGAAAATCAATTAAAGAAATTTGACAGATTGTTGTAGCTTGATATGCTGGCGTCTGTACTGCCGAGTTCACCGACGGTCGATCACTTTTCAACCTTATTACTTAGAGCATAAGGTTGAAAAGTGGCAGTCCGTCAGTGAACCTGGTGATGATTCGGTAGATTCTCGGTGCTCAGACAGAAATCCCACATGCACAAATCGCCCATTCATGAACCACCCCCTGTACAAGATTTGTTCGAATTTGAAGAAATCGAATTTGTAGCACTGTTGGCTCAGGTATTTCATCACCATCATCATCTAAACCTAAATCTTCATCATCACCTTCCTGACTTCTTCCCATATACTAGCAAACAGTAAAACACGTTTTCTTCTCCGACTCTCATGTCAACCGCCTCGATATGGCTCACACAATCCATTCATCTTTATTTTTTTCTTTCCTCTTCTTAAGGAGTCGAAGGCCAGAAATAAATTGTGTCAGCTCTGGACTAAACTGGCTGTCCTATTGCTCAGTTATTGCACCAATCGAAGTCACCATTTTTCATCTCCGTGAGCCTGTTGGTAATTTATTAGCAACTTGTATATTCGTAACTTAATATAATTGTGCAAGTTGGATGCAAGATTCAGCTTGTGTTCGCGCATAATTGGACGGTTTGGCCCTTATTACAAAACGTGGCTTTAAGCTATCTTTTGTTTCTACAATCTTTGTTATCAAATACATACCCAGAAAATGCTTTGTTTATCAAAATATGATTAGTGGCGAAGTTGCCCCACCAAAGTGTAGTGTAGCAGTGGAAAGAGATGGCGCTACACAGCTGTCTAGCGCCATCTCTTTCCTACACCAGAAATGGAAATAAAACATTCCTGCATTAAGACGTCATGGCAGGGCCCCAGCAGTTTGAAAGTCATAAACAAATATAGGTAAGTGTATGACAGGCCGAAATCCAAACTTTGAAGGTAGGTAACTGAATTTAGCACTAACCTGATATAGGATTGCGACCGACTCATAAATTGTGTTATTTCTGCGTAGTTATGTAGTAGGTACTATACAAATGATATGTACATATATAATATTATTTCTGATAAACCCATTTGTCAATGTTTCTTTAGCAGTAAAACTCGTTTTCGTCAACTATACACTTTTAACAACAAACTAATTTCTGTCAAGTGTGTTTCGCATTGAAAGTTCCGTACCACGTTCCTATCTACTATATTATTTTTTATTTAATAATCCAAGTACATAAATGCAGAAAAAAGGCAGACTTAATGCCAGCTTCTACCAGTCAGCCCCATATCAAGTAGGTAAGAAGTAGGTGGGTACAAATCGATTTAGTGCCTAAGAAACAACGACAATTGGTGGAAAAACAAGTTTTACATTCTGGTACAAATTTTATTGTGGGTTCCTAAGCACAATGTTACGAAACCCAAACATTAAAACGTACAAACAATCTACGTATTAATACAACGTAAAGTCGTATATTTTTAAAAAATGTGGCAGAATATTATATCATGTATTTTATATTGGTAGTGTAATTTATTATAACGGACATAGTAATTTTGTTACTCCACCCGTGGAATATTAAATAAATTTAAAAAATGTTTCGTCTTAAGGTGAGAAAAATATACCTTCCTACCTAATAATTTTTAGTTAATGTCGGTAATTAAAGCAGTAGGTAGTAGGTTTAATTTACCATAACTGGTTACAACAAATATTCAACAAAAATATCGTATTTAACTAAATATAAGATGAAACTTATTTTTTTTCTATTAGTTTGTCCCGTTTTCGCTAACACAGACTAACACAAAGCGACCGCTAAATGGATATTACCCACATGTTCAACCTAATTTATTCAGAAATGCGTCGATTTATTCCATATTTTTCTCCGCAACATGCATTCATGACCGATATTGAATGAATAACTCGAGTTAACATGAATATATTTGGTCGGTTCATCATGCAAAAAAAGGTATCTTTATCTCACAAGACAAGCTCAGTCACTCGTTGCTTTTAAAAACTTAGTTGAAAATCATTTTCTTTCTCTGTAATATTTTTTTTTTTATTTTTTATTTTTATGTTATAAAACAAAATATTTATTATTATTATATTGTATTTATTATATATATGTATTTATATGCATTGTATTTATATTACATGATAAGTAGTAAATAACTTGTATTATATTGAATTTTGTATATTAATTGCAGTACACCACTGACTACCCCCCCTTTTTCTATTTCATGTTCGTACAGTCCATCCAAAGGTTGTCTGGAAGAGATCGCTATCAGCGATAAGACCGCCATTGTAACCATAAAATTAACAATTTTGTAAACCGTTCTGTAACAATTTTGGTGTACAATAAAGTATATTCTATTCTATTCTATTCTATTCTATTCTAAGCCATGGAGGTAATTGATGGCATGATTGGCGCAGTGGATGAGCGACTGGCTGCTGCGCTGCGTGTCACGAGTTTGATCCCCGCACGGAGCAAGTATTTGTATAGCCTACAGGTAGTTAGTTGTTCCGGGTTCGGCTGTTTGTGTATGTAGTTTAAATGCTTGTACCCTTCACCCACGATACGGGATACATTCCTGGAGTGAGAAGAGGTTTAAAAAAACAAAATGGCATTTATTACATGGGGACATGACGAGTTTCCCGTGAGATGACGAGTAATAGACAAGTATAGAAGAAGAAGACATGCTGCGCCGACCTCAAATAAATTGGGAGAAGGGCTGGAGAATGATGATGATGTGTTGCCAGAGGGAAGAGGTTGTGGGTTCGAAACCAGTCAGGCGCTTTACTTGTGTAATTTATTTCTTCACCGCTGTTAGCAAATCGATGAAGGAAAAAACATTGTGACGTGTTTCCTTCAACGGTTGTCCTAGAACCAGAAAATTCAAATACCTCTGTGACATCCACCAATCCGACTGCTGCGTTGGTCTACGGGTCGCAAGCGCGACTGCTGAGCATGGAATCCTGGATTCGATTCCCGGATCGGGCAAAATGTTTATTTATTTTAATACTATTTATGTACACACAGTAGACAACACAGGAACATAACATATAATATTTGAGTACAAAGGTACTGCTTTTTTCTTCAAGAAATTTCTGCCAGCAGACCTGCAAAAGGAGAAATGAAGAAGAAGAAATGTAAACGTTTTTGGGTTTTAGCATCAGGAATTTCTCAGTAGCAACCACGGAGTCTGGATTGGTGCCGGGTGGATGGCAATAGGCTCACCCCTTGTATTGTATTGTATCACGGGTTGGTGTCCGCAACTCCACGTCCAAAGCGCGTATTACACCCCTTATAACATGGGACTTAAACATAACTGGCGAAATGTGGGTGTACTATTAGGTACACCTCTACCTGACCCTTTGGGGATTATATGAGTGATGTTATATTATGTTATCTTATCCAAAAATCTGAGCCCGCGTGGTAGTTACTGGCCCACTAACTGTTACAGAAAGCCTGTCATGTTCCATCTGTGTCAACGTTATAGGCTGATGATACCATGCGTTTCCAGAAATTCGTCCAGGCCGTGGTGCCGTCTCCTACCGGTGGCGCCACCTGGACCGTGGAACAGCTGAAAGCGGCCCTCGCAGACCCTGCGACGAATCAAGAGTACAGGCCAGCGCTGCTGCAAGCCATCAGCTTCGTTCAGATGAAGAATAAAACTGGAAATGTAGAGGTAAACCTGGACACTGTTAACTCATCATTGGATAAGCGATAAATTTTCAAAAATGTTAATAAGTAAATAAATATGGTGTTTTTGGAAAATTTACCAAACTATAGAGATCAGTTTGCGATACCACTTCAAACATTTTAATGTCTTTTTCAGTACTATAGGCATTCTAGAATTAACAGTAACATACAATTGATATTTATTTTAGTGGTAGGTAATAACATCATTTGGAAATGAATTTGAATGTGGATATAAATATGTACGTCCTAACTACCTAGTCTCCCGGTTCCTAAAATTAATTTAGGCAGGTACAGACCGTTCTTGGGCAACACTATTTTGTAGATGACTTCTTTATCAATTCAAAAATTCCGTTTTAATAGCTTAACCGCTTACCACACTAGAACCCTTGTCATTTTGACATTCTACTAGGGCATACAACCAAGGTAGCAGGTACTTATAGAGTGTAGATGTCATCGTAGTACGAATGCTGGCTTTTATTAGCTTTGTTGTAAAATACTTATGCATAGGTTTTCAATACTTCATTAATATTCGCATAATAATACCGATATATGCAAAATGTACCTCGTACAGTTGGCCCTGCTTATGTTTTTGACCACAGAATGATTCTTTAGATATTAAAACGTATCTAAATAGATATTCTTGTTCTTTACAGGATACAGTAGAGGTAGCAATCCCAGCTTTGGACATCTCGACCTGGACTCCGGAGGATCTGACCGAGGCTCTCAGGAGTCCTACCACGAAGTCTGTCCTAATTCCTTACTTGGAGAAGGCAAACATCGAATTGAAGGAAGCTCTTGAGAAAGGAGAGACACGGGTAAATACTACGAAGATTTCGTCAACATTTTGAATTTGAATGTCATAAAATTCTGTGTAAATCTCCACTGCTCTCAAAACGATGTAGGATAGCGAAACATCCTGGGAAAACCAGCATGAGCACTAGAACAAAAAAATCGAAGACTTGTGCCATCCGTCAACTCGCACTGGGCCCGCCTGTTAGATTATGGTCCACTCGAGGTAAATTTTTGTACTGACCACATTTTATTTAGTGGGGCGAGGACCAGTTCTGCAATGGAGGACTCAATTGTAGAACCGGAACGTGATATGGGATGAAAAAAAACGCACGGAAATAGAATCGGTACTACGTGGTATACCTTGTGGACAGCTCCATTTCGGTCATACTACTAGTTACGACTTTTTAAATAGGAAGACTGACGATTCAATTCTTCGGTAACTAAAACAATTTTTTTTTTCAGGAAATTGTATACATGGTGACACCCGTTGGTCTCATCCCTCCTAAGGCAGACTACCACTATCTTCCAAAGCCCTTGAAGAACCTCATCAAGAAGACGAAGAAGGGGATATAATAGGTAATCACCATTTTTTAATCATGAGACGTACTTAACACCACGTGAAAATTGGCACGCGGTGAGCAGAGGTGAATGAAAATATCCCGAAGGAACTTCGATCTTGGCTGTCGGAAATCGCAGTTATTAAGCTTGGAATTCGTGGTCTTTTAGCTCTGAATCAGGAGATCCGTCTTTATCGTTTTCAGTCAGAATCTGAAGTTTACCATTTTATCTTTACTTTCAGGTAACTGGTTCGCGAAAAGTTTCAAGAAAATCAACGAATATGGTGTAAAGAGATTGTGATATAAGATAGATCTTGGTGGTCTTAAGTTGACTGTGTTTTTAATAAATTGGTATATAACATTGCTGTTTTATTTATCACTAGCGACCCGCCCCGGCTTCGCACGGGTGCAATGTGTTGTGTTTTGTTTACTATAATATGCATGTATTATACATATAAACCTTCCTCTTGAATTACACTATCTATCAAAAAAAAACCGCATCAAAATCCGTTGCGTAGTTTCAAAGATCTATGTATACATAGGGAGAGACAGACAGACTTTGTTTTATACTATGTAGTGGTCATCATCCACTGCTTTACATGGATTCATTGTGATGGGTGATGTTCCTTTGCTTGAGCAAGCCTCATCCAGGTCTAACAACACAACAACAGTGGTGTTTTAATTTCGGTGTACAGTAAAGTATATTCTATTCTATCTTATGTAGATACCCGGCAGCATGTCAAGCCAGTCATTCTAATTTCCACTATGGCAACAATGTCGTCTGCCCATCTCGCTGTTTAATTATGTAATATTTATTTCTAGTGTTCGCAACCGCAACTGCTGAATACGAGGTCATTTGGTTCAATTCCTAGGTCGGCCAAAGGGTTATGGGGTTTTTCCATCAGGAATTTATCAGTAGCAGCCACGGAGTTAGGATTTCATAGCCACGCATTCAGGATTTGCGCCCGGTTGATGGCAATAGGCTCACCCCCTATTAACATACAACATAACTGGCGAAACGTGGGTGTACTATAATTAGGTACACCTCTGCCTAATTCTTCGGGGATTATGTAATGCTATGTGTTATTTTTACGGATATGTCTATCGGAAGGCATGGTGTAAGTAGATCCCATGTCCAGCGGTCGAAGGCCTATGTCCAGCGGTGGACGTATTTCGGCTAAAAACATAAATTAATCATTTTAATTACAACATGGACAAGATAATAAGCACAAAGGTATGCTTTGTATTGTTCTTTCTGATAGATAATTTTGTATTAGCGATTTTCTGCCATAAAAATAAAACGTGGATCTTTATCTAGTCACAAGACACGTGTCTTCATACATTTTATTCATAAAAACAATAGATATTGAATGTTAACACAGGTGAAATTTTAAGATAAATTAATGAAACTAAATATGTGCTCAACAGGAAAATACAAAACTACAAGACATTTACAGTTAACAGTAGAAGTTGATGATCATTGCTTGGAATAATTTTCATGTTTGTTGTTGTTTTGTTTTCATTGTTTATGTAAAACTCTTGATTGGATTTTTATTTGATTAGATTGATACCAATAAATTGAGTAAGAAATCAATGTGTGGCGAATTCGGAGACAGTGACATTGCATAGGATTAAGGATACCTCAGTGCCAGTTGTGCGATAATTAAAGAATTTAATTATAACCTACTTTTAATTCCTTAGGATGTAATAGAGAAGTATGGCAGAAGACATGTGTCGACCCCAAATAAATTCGGAAATCAATAAATCGGGAATGATGACGATACCCTGGTATCTATAGTCAAGTTAAAGTAATTACTTGAGCTTAAGTAATTACTTGCGCATTTTTTTAATGCAATAGACAAGAATTTAAACGAAGTAAGACTCGTCAAAGAAAGCAAAGCTAAGAATTCTAACTTTTTACAGTTCTAACTTTAAGCAATTATTAAACTACATAATAAAAATCGTTTCTTAAAAAAAAATGACATTTACTCATGTAAACACTTTGACTTGTTTATATATACGGGAGTTAGTATCGCATTTTGTTTCTATGTAGGTATGTGTTGCCTAATCCCGTTCACGCATGACATTCTGCAATCGGCTTATAAACGCAAGTTATTGTTACAAATTAGTAATTCGGCTGTAAAATGTCTCTTGAATTCTTACATTTTACCTTATTTATTAGTGTTGTAACTTTCTCCAAGGATTTAATTTTCTCAAATTTTCCCCTAGAACGATTTGTTTCCCTAAAAAGGGAAATCTCCCAACACTGGCGCACACCCGCGGTAGAATATTGGTGCGCATGGTCATATTTAAAATTTTTATTTCCTCGCAAGAGGTGTGAAAAGTAGAGTATGCTCCTCGCGAATAAAGCACTATTTTGAATCCCTCATTTCTCTCAGGATTCTAGTCTTAATTCTCTCGCTTCGCTCAGGAGTTAACCCAACGCTCCCTCGCTTCGGGAGCCCTAGAATCCCTCGTTGCATTCGGGATTCAAAATAGTGCCCGTGACGTAAGACACTGCTTCATCCCGTTGGTGCATAATCTACTACTTCCCACACTGGAATGACATCAAAACATTCCTGATCTAAGACGTCATGGTAGGCCACCAGAAGTTCACATTGTCGGCTTCTTGCGGTAGCGTAAAATTTCCCACTCTACCTACGACGAATAAAAACATTCGTTTGATTACGAATGTTTTATAAACATAATAAAAAGAATATAATTAATCCATTTATAGTCTACATAGGCTTATGAGTGCACGTCATCAATGATAAAAGACGTGTTTGTCACAGCACTCACAGCGCTAGTTTTGCCATCTATGATAAATAAAGGGTGCGACTTTATAAAAACACTTGGGGAAGAACTTCGCACATAATTATATCACTATTTCTAATTAATTCGTGGCTAAATAATAATGGCCGGTCAGGGTGATTTTTAGGTTAAGCCGCGCTTGCCTAGGCTGGTCCGTGGATGGACCCATTACATACCGAGCTTCCTCCGTGTCTCAGGCCCAAAAGTCTGACAACCAGTCTTACCACGGGGTATCGTATTACCCAGTGCTAACTGGGTTGTGGAGGTCAGATAAGCAGTAGCTCCATGTAAAATACTGGTATTCAGCTGCATCCGGTTAGACTGGAAGCCGACTCCAACATAGTAACGACTGTCAAAGATCTACAATTGACAGTCGCGACCAACGGCTTATCGTGATTTCCGAGGCACGGAACCACCCATCCACGTACCAACCCAGGCAAGCGCGGTTTAACCGGAGTGACTGTTATCATTAAGCCACGAGCTCCTAACTACATAGTAACTAGCAGGCAGTTATAGAATGGCTCTGTTATTGGTGATGTGATCATTAGGACCGTTAGTAAACCTTTTACCATGCAATGACGGTAAACAAGATAACAAGATTTATGAACAACTTGTTGGCTTGTGAAGGACCAGACTATGTTGTGGAAAAATTAAAAACCATCGGTTTTATCAACTTAAGTAGGTATGATTAAGTACATCCCCTGGAGTTTTCCAAGGATTAACGACAAGATTAATATGTGATGATCAATACGTGTACCTTCCTTTCATAACAATGAGATTATTTTATCATGATTTATTAATAAGATATATCTGATCGAATGCAATAAACTGCTCAAGATACAGTTTATTGCAGTTTCGATTAAAACCTGTATAAATATTGCTGTCTCGAAAAATATCACCAAATTACTCGACAGTAGGTAAGTCGGAAACATATTATACTACTTATAAGTAGTTTTAATTATTACAAATGATTGGGACCTGACTGCCACGTTTTCTAATCGTAGCAAGCGCCACTGCTGCGCATGGGGTCCTGGGTTCGAGCCCTAGGTGAAGTGAGAACCGTTATGTGTTGTATTATTTTTCTCGGAATCTGGAATTATTATCGTACCTAGTTTACTATGGGGTTGTCCCCTTTTCATGGGACTTTTTTAACTGGCATTTAAGTGTACCACACCTCTGCCATAGCCTTTGAGGAATACAGTAGAAACATGCGTGATATACTATAATTCTCTAAGATAGTGTCTACATAATAATCTAAGTTTTGATAAGCATACCTATAATGGTACCAGAAAAAATCGGCTTCTGAATTTTTTATGCATAATACGAGATACAAACCAACCAACCAGAAAGTGTTTCTTTGCCTTTAATTTCTTCTAACAGTACCTAAACAATCTCTCTTCACCAGCAGCAATAAAAATCTTGAAAGATGAAATTCTTCGCTGTCTTCGCCGTCTTGGTGGCCGTGGCTGCCGCTGACTTCAGCTCCTGGCCCCTACACCAGCTGTCCGAAGCCATCCAGAACCCTGAGACCGACCCTGCACTTCTCCCGGCTTTGGAACAGGCTCTCAATAACCTGATGGACTCCCTCTTCGCCGAGCAGCCCGTGGTAAGTGTTTTGTGATTTCTGATCGTGGATAATCTTTTTAGCAACACATTTGTGAAACTAGTTTTTAGACAACAGTAAAGGTAGCCCTATTTTTATTTTTATCTTTTTAAGTGTGGGAAAGAGGCGGAGCTAGACAAGACGTATAACTCCATCTCATTCCGACATTAAAGTACGATTAAAGTAATACTGCTTTGAGTGGTGGCAGTAGGGCCCTGTTTAATGGCTTATTTATATTAAAAAAATCAGCCGTTCCATGCATTTTGACCGTGGTGGTGTCCCTTCCACCTATTGTATAACATACTCGGGACTTAAACATAACTGGCAATACGTGGGTGTAGGGAATATATGTAAGCATATCGCTGGTCCTCTCTTCAGGGGACGCATACATTAGGCCTCTCATAAGATATTTTTTTCTCTTACAGGCACCCGCAGACGCCCCCGTTGACCTGACCGGCTGGACCCTGCACGACCTCTCAATTGCCCTGCAGAACCCCGATACCGACCCCGCTCTCGTTCCCTACCTGGAACAGGCCCTCAACGAAATGATGGAGGCCATCCATGCTGGAATCCCAGTTGTAAGATATTACAATAAAACATTTTTAGGAAATAGGTTTCACAGGAAAAGTAATCACTTCGGCAATCATCGTCTATCTTCGGAAATACAAATGCACGATGATGAGATCTAGTGTTGAGTTGTTTCAACTAAGAAAGTACTTGCTTGTTTTGCTTTACCAAGGTTGCTTTGACTTGCACAACGTTCTGTTAATTCGGAAACGCGAAGATTACCTACCTTTTCCGGTTTAACTGGTACCTCATGTGCCATGATGCCATATAAAGTTGATGTGTTATTACATCCACACGACGAACGACGGATTGATGTATGATTTGATGTATTGTTGTCGAGTGACGTGTCACAGCGGCTTGGCCTGGTGCACAAATAAA
The DNA here is from genome assembly GCA_964057025.1 of Standfussiana lucernea. Lineage (NCBI taxonomy): Eukaryota > Metazoa > Arthropoda > Insecta > Lepidoptera > Noctuidae > Standfussiana > Standfussiana lucernea. The sequence continues at coordinate 5,360,003 of OZ059803.1, read as the reverse complement.
GGATGATCGACGTCCATCAATGTCATAGACTGTTATAAATCGTGCGGGTTAACACTATGGAGAATGGTTATGACGTGGCTTTTAGTAATCACAAAGGGCTACTACGGACTTGTTCCAAACAATGATTCTGGATAACGCATTTACGCAACTGTAACTGATAACATCAAACTGGAATATAATTTCCTACAACCATGTTTGAATTGACAAAACATCGAGATTCCTATGATTGTCTTTCCATCTAGAAACCTTCCAGATTCTCCAAATGGTGGTATTCTTCTTCTTTTCGTGTGGATGAACTCAAATGGTGTTGCACCAGTATGTAGCCACCTGCACAGCTCTAACATTTTCTTCAAATGATGGTGAAAACAGCATTCAAATAAATTGTGCAATTTATTTTAAACGTTATACCTCAACGTCCCTAGTAGCCTAAATGTACAATGTGATGTAAATGTATTTGTGTAATGTATGTGGAAGGTTTCACTGCCAACATTTATATAATTCCCACCTAGATCCTTCATTTTGCACAACCTCCTTTTTAATTTCAGGAGGCCGTCGGCGTTCCCGTTAAGCCCTTGGAAGTCAGCTACTGGAGCCTGCAGGAGCTGGACGCTGCTCTTCAGGACCCTGCCACCGACCCCGCTCTCATCCCTTACCTGGAACACGCCCTGAACGAGATGATGGATGCTCTCTTCGCTGGCCACCAAGTTGTGAGGACACTTTGTATTGAAGCTTAAATAAGCTTTTCTGAAGCTAATAGGAGTAGAATTAAATGGGGTTTAATTATAACTGACGATATGTAGGTGTAGAAAAAAGGAATACACCGATTGTCGATTGCAAATTACTATGTTAGAGTCCAGCATGGTTCTTTTAGAGCTTAATTTCATAACGGAATTGTCAAGAATGCGCTGTTTCTAAACATTTGCAATAGGCTCGCCCCTATTACATGGGACTTAAACATAACTGGCGAAATGCGGGTGTGCTATTAGGTACACCTCTGTCTAAGGCTTTGGGGATTACAGGCGTCATGTTATGATATATAAACCTTCGCTAAAAATCAATGCAGTACTGTTCTTGTTGTGTTCAAAACTAAAATTCATACTATATACATCTTCATGTTCTACAGGAGGTCGTCGCCGTCGTCGCCCCCGCTGGTCTGGCCCCGGTCAAGCCCGACGCGATCGTCGTCCCCTCCCCTCACCCCGTAGTCGAGGTCGAGCCCTCCCCCGTCACCCCCCCTGCCGCCACCGCCACCAGCCCTCTCGTCCAAATCATCGTCAACGTCCAGCAACAGGTTTAATTTTGCTGAAGTAAACCTCTAGTTATTTCTACACGATTAAATGCGGAAATAATTTATAAAACTTTTTTTCTTAATCATCTAATCGTTTCTAATTCACATTCATAAAGTCAATTTTAGCTCACAGCATTTGGTACAACACTAATTAAAAATATAACGTTTAATATTATGTTCACACTTCTGGATAACACAGAACTGAAGCAGTGAGAAATTTGAGAGAAAAAGCCGGGCATTGGTCACAAAGGAGAAATATACTCCACCAGGTTAAGGCGGCTGTAAAGAACGAGATGAAGATACACTACATTACAGACTAGATAAGAATAATATTATATTATGGCTCATTGTGTCTAGTATCGGACCGAGAGTTCATTAAGGGAGTAAGAGTAACCCTAAATTGTGAAAATTGAATGGCTCTAGTTTTAATATTACTGCAGCATTCACTTTGTGATTAATATATAGCAACGTTGAGGACTATTTCTATTAAATAAACTGCTCTTTCGGAGAAAAAGGTATGAAGTTATGTTAGCTATATTTATTATTTCAGTAACATTATGCAGGTATTCCGTTTTCTGTGAAACATTAACGACGCTGAATACACTTTAAGACTCGTGAAAGTTGTTAACAGTATGCAGAATCAGTTATGCTTACTGGAAAATCCTTCTCGCTCGTTTTCAACCATGAAATGGTTTCATGAGAACTGGTGGGTTACCATGATCTGTAAGTAGACTAGTACTAAAATATTCCTGCACTAACAGATCATGGTAACCCAGTACCTATTAATGAGCGCTTTCTAAAAGCTCATTTATATGGAGATCATTTCTGGCTTCGAATGTACGAGGAAAGTGACACTTCGAATCAGGTTGGGAAATTTGTAATTGGTAGAATAGTAGGGCCTCAGTTGGTGGCAAGGTTTTAGGATTACATGCTGCTAGAGAACATTCAGCTAAGAAGAAACAAAACAGCACTGTAAACCAAAGTAGCATGCTCTTCCTCCGTCCTCTACTTCAAGCTGTGACAAAATGTAACCAATCCGAGGCGGGTTGTTGAATTTATCGAGTTCGCTTGGCTCACTCTTCCAGCACTTGTTCTTTTAATTCACAAAGTACATATAGCTCCTAGTTTTTGGATACTCAAAAGGCAATCTATGAATGAGCCAATGACCCGTAAGTGTATACAGAAGAGGTAAATAATCGCCTGGCACCTAAGTGCAGTTAAGACCATACTTACCTCCTGAGAAACGGCCAACAAATTCTCTCCGTGTAAATGGGCTTAAATACATTAGAAGTATCGGAACTAAATCTTAGAATAGAAGTTTACGTGAGTAGATATGTTAATGTGGATGTGGGAAGGGGTTTACTCAATAAAAATCTTGAATTCAAAGACAACACTGTACTGCACTGTAAGCAAAATGAGCAAGGATTTTACACGGAGAAATTAATCATTTAAAGGGGTGTAATGTAATCCTTTATAGGAAGTCCCATTGGTAGCACGGATTCTATTAAATTATAGACGTAACGCATTGCACTGGCCACACTGGTGGTGACAGTTCGGTGGCTCGGCAGAGATCGAAGGGCTTGTGGGGAGAAGCAAGTAGTGGATGGTAGCGAGCGGTCGTGGGATTGTTGAACCGTGGAGATTGATGCTAAGAAATAAGTTTTGAAGATAAACTGTGGTATATCTTGTAATAAAAATAAAAAAAATATCATTCATGTTATTAATAAAGTTCTAGGTAATAATTCTTCTTTTTCATAGCCTATCGATGAAAATTCAAATCGAGTCAGCTCAAAATTTGGCGTCGAGTTTGGTACTTTCAGTAGCGCCCATCAGCTCCTATGATGTGCAAACAACAGGACAGGCAGCACATGATGTCAAGTTAATGGCCCATAGATAAAAATTGTTGCTATTGAGGAATTGTAGGTAACGATTGAGTAAACAAAACAAAAGAATGGACTATAGACCTTTCGGACTGCAAGAGTATCAGTCATCTATCTAACACCAAGTATTTTTAGACTTTATCTCCCAATCTATGGGTTTATGGAAAGAAACAAACAAACAAATGCGCATCAAGACATGAGGAGATAAGATAAGGATGATAAGAGATGAGATTGACAGATCGATGTGTCTTCGGAGATGATGATAACGTATGAGGACTGAGTGTCTTGCAGTTGCATAGTGTGGGTGGATGACATGTCACGATGGAATGTCTGACGTGGTGTGTCTTTGAACCGCGTGACCGCTGCATGTGGTCTCTTATAGATTTATATGTTTCCGTGAAAGCTGTTCAGTCCCCTCTCAGGAAACCCGGCTTACGCCCGATGTAAGCTGTTGGAAAATAGCTGTCCCTCTTCCTCCCTCCGGTCGAACCTCCTGTGGTCCACCTGGAAATTCTTCCGTTAACCGTTTCCGGACTCAAGTGAGAAGATGTAACTCGACCCTCGTTAAGTGGGGCTAATGTGTGGTTGTGGAGCTGTCTCGCAAACAATGGTCCTCCTCCTATCCTGCCCTCTTAGCCCAAAAACATACAGCTGAAGTGTCCTTTGCGCTGCCACCGACGACGCTGTGGCAGTGGCGAAGTTCTGGGCTAACAAAATATAAAAAATGTCGTGCCAGCGACACGAAGAAGAAAAAGTCTCCTCTCCTTACCGATACGCGGTTTCCACTCAAGGACTTATTTGGGCCATTTGTCGAATAAGACATTTCGAGAAAGACTAATAATACCTATAGTTGATAGTAGTAGAGAAGGTAAATCTCCAATATGTAGGTAATCTATGATCTAAGATTGACCTGTATCCTAGAGCGACACTGAAATATTGATACGGTCAAATATCTAACTTGATTGTAATCTATGGTTGGTAAAACCCTCGGTCCCGTGAGTTTCGATTTGAAAAACAACAAAGATCATAAGCCAACATCACATAAGGCTCTAAAGCCCCTGGCTGGGGGGCCAGGGGCCTTAGATTCATTTGAGGTCACCACAGGATAGTTCGGTTAAGCAGTCTTGCAACCTTATCGTGTTGAGCTGCGAGTTGCCATATTAAAAAAAATACAAAAAGAAGCTCTAAGGCAGATTTTTTATCTTTCTAAATAGTTGTTAATGGGAGCTATCGCGCATAAATTCGCCGCTAGAGGCGTTCGTGTAGAGTAAGGTCTTCAGAAATGTCAGATGTCATAGAATGTTCCCGCGTTGCGCGCTTTTTTATCACGTAGTTTTATTAATATTCATGAGTGTGGTCAAGATTGGGCCAATCCTGATTAATTATGACTTGAATATTCTATTTTGTTGTTATGTTATATATTTATAAATACTATTAGTTCTAATTTGTTAGTACTTAAAGGAAGAATGATAGTTTAAATGTTTCATGCTTGCTAATTTTAGGGACAATATTGTAAATATGTACTTACCTTAAGTTTACACTATGTTGTTAAACGAAATTAAATAAACTTTTTATGAAGTTATTGGTACTTTAAAGTATAAAATAGAGTTAATGACAGGACCTTACACGACAGTGGCGCCATCTGGTGCGCTCAAAAATGATAGCCCTCATCGAGGTGAGACAACTGTAAATGGCTGCAACTTGCCGATACGTGAGTTTTTTCAAACGACTACCCTTTGAAAAAAATTACAAAAGTTGATGCAATGTTTTCCATGTCTCATTTATGACTGGAAACTATCCCCATTTAAAACTGCGCAGTACGAATCATGAGACACATGCATTATTTGTCATGCAATGTGTCACAGTAATGCGTGTTCAGGTCCATTGAAACCTTTGTTATCTCGGCCTTTGTGTCCTTTTATCTTTAAGTCAAACATTTGCATGAATTGAACGTTAAACCCCGCACTCACAGCAGCTGAAAACATTTTCAGTTATATTTAATATAAAAATGATATATTCTTCTTATCGTGTCGATGACAATTCAAGTGGAGTCAGTCCAAAATTTCGCGACGGATTTGCCACTTTCAGTAGCGTCCATCAGCTCCTGTGATGTGGACACGACAGGCAGGACACGATATCAAGTGTCCCATCGTTTGTGGAACAACACCACATTTACACTCCAGGACAGAGTCATCTATGAATCTCCACCTGAACAGGTTTTCCTCGCTTCGGCCAACCTGTGTCCGGAGTCTATTTAAAGACTTCCAATTGCAACTCGTGTCCAGGTGGGAGATTTTCAGCAAGTGGCACAAAAGGGTTGGGTGGGGAAACGCTTTCTCGCCACAGCTTCAGTCTTTCCTTAGAGCGTTCGCCAGCGAGCGGGAACACACTCTAAAATGAAATAATAATGTAATGAATGATCTATTCCGTCGTTGGTGGCTACGAACTAGTGTTTCAATAAGATAAAAAAATGCTAAGACAGAAACTATTAGCATTTTTTTTGTAGCAGACTGATGTAGTTTTCCCATAGTTGTTGATAGTATTATACTAGTTTAGTAATTTATATACGTACTTCAGGTAAAGCAGGCAATAAGTCACGTGGTGGCCCCCGGCCACCGTAGACGCAGGCCTGTGGACGGTGAGCTAAGGGCTAGCTCGCCGTCCCTCCGTCTTAGGACGACAGGCCGTGTCGACGGCGCGTTCGTGTTCCACGCGCGCCTCAAAGAGATGTCAGCATAGGGAAGGGGCCCGCAAGGGCCGATGCCTGCCGGGTGCTGCGGGTTGTTCGAAAGAGATACCGCGGCCCCGGAACACAAATGGCGATGAAGGAACATGGGTGGGTTTTAGTCAGTAAGAGTCTGACACACCCTCCCGCTCAGCCCAGAGCGGGAGAAGTCATTTGATGATTTCCCATCAGAAAAAGGTAAAGCAGGCGGGCTGTGATATGTTTATATTTATTTTAAAATGGTTATAAAAAGAGCACTAGATAATTTTGAGTGGAGAACTCATGTTTTCTTGTCAAATTATTCTTTTGGACATTTGCTTTTGTGGCTAATCAGAAATACATAGGTACACGCAACTTTAAATTCTGTGAGATTATAAATTCACAACTATCTGTCAACGTCTATGAATACGCCTGTAAATCAGTATGAATCATTAAGTTCAAGTTAAAATGATGTAAAGACCAATTTATTGGTATCCTATCATCGGTATCGTAGATTTTGGGTATCAGTGTATCGTGTATTTTATGACGTAACTTTACTCATTTAAAGTTTCCCCGTCTTCCGCATGATTGGGTGTGATTGAGGTGCACGTAACGGTTGGGATTTGTTATGATAATGTTCAACTTAACTGGGGCAGTTGGGAATATACCTAGCTCCACAGGCTCATTCCACCATCTCCCTTCTTCCATCGGGAGTCCAGACGTACGTCCTCGTCGATGTTCTACACATTCGCACGAAGCGCATTGCTGCATCTTTTTTTATGCGCACTGCCAAGGAGTGGAATCTCCTGCCTGCGTCGGTGTTCCCGAGTTCATATGACTCCAATCTATTTAAGTCGCGAGTTAATAGGCTTCTTTTGGGTTTGCTCGTTCCATCGTCGACTTCATCTTTGTTCTCAGGACAAGATTGAGGTCAAGAGTAAGCCCATCTGATAAAAAAAAAACCTAAGTGGTGTTGGAGAAGAATGGGGGTGCTACCTGCATATCTGGGTCAGAATGCTCGGGCACAACCAGTTGGCGGTATTGGATATTGTGTCGATATACTTTGGGTAAAAAGAAGAAGTATGGAAGAAGAAGACATGCTGCGCCGAAGCCAAATAAATTGGGATATGGGCAGAGGAATGATGATACGTTTGGGAAAAAGCTGCTCGGATTAGCGCGAGCTGGATGTAGATGCCGCAAGCAGATTGCCGATCAGCACGAACTTTTTATGTCGAAAATTAGTAACATCAGGACGGCTTTGCTGTTCAATAAATACTACTGAACCGAATGTGAATCCGAACGCATAGGGTTGAAGAGACACCAACATGAAAACGGTGACCATGTACTTAGTACAAAGTAAAAAAAAATGATCTAAGCCCCACATGCAAATTATCATCGGTAATTAAAAAAAAATCTGCTGTTCCATAAATTTTGGAAGGTTCAGAATGATGTACTGCGTACGTGGTAACCGTTTTCGCGTCGGTGTCCCTTCTACCTTGTATAATAATATGTATCACCTTACAGCCCGTCCACACGACGACGATTCGTTTTTTTTGACGTGTCGTCTTTTTCACGATCCGTCATTTTATTTTGACGGCGGCAATGCTTTTTAAATGCGTGTTCACACGCATCACGACTCGTGAAAAATTTACGGAAACGTCTTAAATCAGGTACGTCAAAAAACATGAATCATGAATTTTTTGAGACGGATTCGCTGATGCGCTCGCTCCCGAAAAATCACGGAACTAATATGAACACCAATTCGTTTTTTTTTTTGCCGGATCGTGATAAAACACGATTCCGTATGCAACGTGTACGTCCATCCGTCATGACGTATCGTGTTTTATGCAGGATCGTCAATGACGGAAGTCGTGTGAATGAACTCTTACTCATTCATATGAAGACTTATTAGGTTACCTACAGCAGTATGAAATGACATTAAGAACTTTGGTTGCAGTCCAAGTGTTAATCGACAAGGTCTATAACAATCTCTATCTTTCTAGGAACAAAAATAAATAAGCAGGTTTAATTCCTTGAATAAAATCTATATCTATCAACTAATGAGCTGTTTTAATCTACAATGTTATGTAATTAATCCCAAAACATGACAATTTTATCTTTCTAAATTATCAATATATTCATTATGCTTACATGTCCGTTGACATGCTAAATAGCAATCTTATCAATTTTCTTTGATATTTTCTTGTATTCACTTTCTCAGATTTTATAAACGTAATATACTTTATTAGAAATATTCATGACTGATTTTTATTTTCATTGAAAAAAATTGATGAAGACGGTCAATCGATTTTCAGCACAATAGGATGATTGCCTTTTGTCCGTTTGTTTATTAAACACAACCTAAATTGGTATTTGGGCAGGTTTCCGGATGACAGCGATGTGGAGGAGAAGTGCTCATTTACGGAGACGCAGTGCGTAGGGCGGCGCGTTGCGCGGCGTGTTGCGCGGCGTGTTGCGCGGCTCGTGGAGCGGTGCCCGCTGTGGGCAACGTGGCGGTGGTCGCGCATACAGCCATCAAAAGAAGTTTGCAATCAGTTTGAAAAATCGAAACCTTTTTTGGTTACGGTAGACTATGTTATAATTTCTTCTTCTTAGATTCTTTATTACTTAACAAATTCAATTGTTTTTCAATATTTAAAGGAATTCTATCAAAGTTAACGCTCATTCAGAAATCTGAATTAGTCAATTTTAACAGATTTAAAATATTTTTTCGAGGAAAGTTGTGATTAAAAAATGCCAAGATGATTATCAGAAGTTTTACGACTAAGAATTGTAACTTTGAGAGAACTTTGGGGGTATTTAAAAAAGATTTAACCTAAACACTTTTTTCTTGATAAAGTAAAATTTTAAAAATATATCAGCTTTTGCTAAGTGATTAAAAACTTTTTTTGATGTGTATATCCGAATATACGGCAGTGCCCGAACTCGTTCGTTTTCTTTCGTATGTCTCACTTTTGCAATATTCCATATAACAAACCGTTGCCACACCAAATAGTATGGTTGTAGATTGGAATCGAACCAGTGATCGAATTTTTAAAATAAATCTCCATGTCTATCATGCGGGCATGTCTATGTTGCCCGCCGCAAGCACCGCTCAACGAGCCGCGCGACGCGCCTCTGAAAATAAATTAGCACTAAGCGTCCTTTTGTTTATTTATGTTTATATTTAGTTAGTTTATTTTATAATTATAAACTAGTCCTTTTGTAAATATTTAGTTTTATTTATTCTATAAGCGCCTTTAATTAAAATATTATTTATAATTATACAAAATAATTATATTAGGCGTATAAATTTGGTATAAAATAAATTGAAGCTGAACAATTTCCTACATAATTGAGCTATAGGATTTAGCTGTCTAACAAAGATACCTAATTTTATGGGATATGTACTAGAAACTAGGCCATGTATCAAATGCTTGGTAGATAAAGTGAAAATATATCCATTTCACTAACATTAGAGACATCTAAATTAATGCTAAAAAAAGGGTGTTGGGCGGTTAACAGTTGAAAATTCAAGTGTCCTTTTGACATGAAAAGTGACACTTCAAATGTTGTTTTTTTTTTGGGATGGATACCCACTAAAAACTAGGTCATCTACCAAGTGAACAAAGTCGCAGGCGAAATATAGAGAATGCTATGACACCATTCAAATGTCAAAATTATGACACCATTCAATGATTCAAGTGTTCTCACAAAAAAATTTATCAATTTGATATGCACTTTCGCAACACTGCATCAGTGTCTTATCAAAATATTTGATATCAGTGGGTTTGAATCATGTATGTGCGAATTTTTGGCCACAGCTTGCGAAATGTTTATCAATTGACTGATAGTGTGCGGTGACTTTAGGGTACCGTATAGATAAACGAAAACGGTTGTTACATGGTGGCATATAAAATATTCAGTTTTAATAAAATTATGTTTCGGCGCAATGTAAAAATCGTTAATGAAATCCACGTTTTTCGCTTCGCCAAATACTTTTTTTTTCTTGTAGATTGGTACAGGCTTTCAATTAAAAGAAGTTTTAAGCAAGCACTCACGAATATTGAAAAACATGCACAATGAAAGTATAACCAACAATAAATCAGACTTCTTATTTTTTTTAAATCCCACGAATTTATTGTAAACAAGCTGTTGTTGGCGACGCACTGTACATACCAGTGCGCTAAATTATAGCCTTCTCCCTCTAATGGAGAGAAGGCTTCTTTTCCAGCAGTGAGGACGTTATAGGCTGATTATGCTTTAATGAGACATGAATGATGTAACCGAGACTTTGTAACAATATAATGATTTAAAAGAGTATCCATGGAGTTTCTTGCCCATTCTTCTCCATAGGATCTACGCTTTCGAATGGGCAACTACAGTACTTTCACAAGTTATTATGCCCTGTGACTGGGACTGTAGCTTAGTTTTTTTTTTTTGTGTTTTGACATTCAAAAGTGCCTGTAATGGTCTAATTGAAATAAATGCTTTGAGTTTGAGTTTGAGACTGACACATGGAGTTTCTTGCCCATTCTTCTCCATAGAGATCTACACTTTCGAATGGGCAACTACAGTACTTTCACAAGTTATTATGCCCTGTGACTGGGACTGTAGCTTAGTTTTTTTTTGTGTTTTGACATTCAAAAGTGCCTGTAATGGTCTAATTGAAATAAATGCTTTGAGTTTGAGACTGACAAGTCTGACAAACAGTCTTACCAAGGGGTAAACACGTTAAGCCTCAGAAAGCAGGTTACGCCGTTGGTCCCGACTGTCAAATGTACATCTTTGACAGTCGTTACAGGTAGTCAGTAGCAAAAAAGTCTGACAACCAGTTTTAGCAAGGGGTATCGTATTACCCAGTACTGACTGACTGCCTATCTGACCTCCACAACCCAGTGGTTGTGGGGGTCAGATAGGCAGTCGCCTCATGTAAAATACTGGTATTCACCTGCATCCGGTTAGACTGGAAGCCGACCCCAACATAGTTGATAAAAAGCTAAGCAGATGAAGATGACAATATTTATTTGTCAAGAATTACAGCAAACAAGAATCCTATCACTGCAGTATCGGTAAACATAATCTACAATATTAACAGAAACATGGTAGAGTAATTACCTCTCCTAATATTCGCAATTGGAAATAATTTAATTACCCTCGTGTAGTTTCGTGCTTGTGAAGTTTATGATTAGTAATAGCTAACGCAATATTAATGTCTGTACTGTTTCTGTTTTTGTATTAAGTACCCCTTTGTTAATATAGATAGCTGATAGTATAGTTTATAATATGTGAGATAATACCTCAAATACGTGTAAATATCTGCCTTTTATACTTTTTTAACCGACTTCAAAAAAGGAGGAGGTTCTCAATTCGGTTGTATGTTTTTTTTTTTGTGTTTGTTCCCTCACGGAGATACCGTCATTTCTGAACCGATTTGAAAAATTCTTCTTTTATCTGAATGGATCTACTTCTCGATTGGTCCCATAGAAATTTCATCAAAATCGGTTCAGCAGTTTGGTTTTGAAATCAAAATAACTGGAAAAAATGTCACCCAAGTAAAAGAAATTGCGAAATTGATACTTGACAAGGATTTGTGTGTGATACGATAACTAAAAAGGGTAAAATAAAAACTTTTTTGCAAAAAAAAACCGACTTCCAAAAAAAACACTAAAAAAGTGGAAAATAACTTTACTTTCGGAAGTCGGTGGCAAAAAAGTCAATGAAACAAACAATAGTCACCGACTTCCGAAAGTAAAGTTATTTTCCACTTTTTTAAAGTTTTTTTTGAAGTATTATCTTTTCCTATTTATGGGGTCGGTTTCCTGCAGTCTATAATTCCGCTGAATATCAGTATTTTACAGTTTCACCTCCATAACTCAGTTACTGGGTGACACTATACTTCTTGGCAAGACTGGCAATCAGACTATCGGAATTCGGACTACTTCCTCGGACCAACTGCTTCGGCAGGCATAAAGACCCTTCGGTCTTTATATGTAACGAATGGTCACGCCTCTACGGACCCACCTCAGCAAGCGCTGCCTATCTAACCCTGAAGCTAAACGGTGCGACTGTTATTGTTTTGCCATGAGCCATTGCCTGCGTCTGTCAATAGGAAATATAGGCTTTATACCTATCAGAATGCAAACTTTTCTAGAACACTCTACGGAACCTTAAAAAATTATCGCCAGCGCGCTTGACACACCCATGACAAGTTGACACGTTCCTCGCCCATATCTCGACACTCACCGATTGGGTGTGATTTATATACTGGGACCCAAACTATCGACGTCAGTACACCACTAAAGTTCTAAGGACTGAGTTCTAGCAGTTTTAAACAAGTGAGTAACCATAGAAGAAACACTTCTTCCCTGTTCTTCTTTTCCCTTCTTTTGAATTCATTTTACTTGTGAAGAATTTGTCTAGTTCGTTTCGAAGTTGTGTGTAGTTATTGTTTTTGTTAAATTATCGTCTGTATTACAATGATTGACTATTTTTATTTCTTTGATATACGGTTGATTATGGTATTGTTTTATAGTTGATACGGTATCTGATCCTCTTTAATCCGCCATGCAATTTATTTGATTAAAGAAAGATATTGGAAAGATTCCGTAATTGTTTTCACAACTGTTGTGTTGGACTTCTTCCTTTGATTTAGTTCACTATTTAATTAAATGTAATTTGCTTCAGGTTTTCTTCTAATTAGGCTCAGTAATTTTCTACTTAGGCTTGACACAATAGTACAATTATTGGGTATTGATTTTGGTTTCGCTTCTTTTAATTGGTATCTAAAATATTTTTGTATTTGATAAATCCGTTAAGAGCGTGTACGCCGTGCGGCATTTCATACAAATTTTCAAGTCCTTATTTTTCGATATGATTGAACCGATTTTAATGAAACTTCATACCCGTAAGCAGGATACAAAGGTCTAAAAAGTTTGTCAAAAACATTTTCGCAAAATTGTGTTACAGTTAAATTAGACCGATTTTAAATTTTCCATAGAATCAGAAATTACCAATTATCTTTTTTTAAATAAGACACTAACTTTTTAGACCTATGTATCTTGCGTATGCGTGTGAAGTTTCATTAAAATCGGTTCAGTCGTTTCGAAAAATAAGGACTTGATAATTTGTATGAAATGCCGTACGGCGTACACGCTCTTAATACAGAATATTTCAGGTGTTTAGTGGAAGTTAATCCAACTATCAACTATCTGTGTCTATACGTGTTTCTGTTATTGCTTAGGTTGGGTTAGTATCCCGAAAAGTATTTGCAGCCGCAAGGCAATACGAAATGTTTACTAGCCGGCAATATGTCACTTTCGTATTCAAAAAATAGATTTATCGGGTTGTATATCAGCTGTTCGAATCAAACTTTTAGTTATTAACACTACATTAGTCATACAATACCGCCAGGTGTTGGTCCAATCAAAATAACCTCCACGGAATCGTCGGTGACAGGACAGAGGTCACCTTGACTCCAGATTTTTCTTTAATGTTAAATAGTAACATTTCATTTTTTTTTTTTTGGATTTTTCTTTAATGTATGTTAGTAGTAGTAGTGTAGCTTTGTGTTTGGTCCGCTGGAAGAGCTTTCTAAATGAAGTAAGCGGTACCTTTGTGCTCTTTTGTCTTTATGTATTTTACCTGTAATGTGTTTTGTGTGTACATAAATAAATAATAAAAAGTTAGTACAATATTTTTTTACCAGTTAAACAGTGTTATTTGACGGAGTCTGGATTTGTGCCCAGATGTTGACAATAGGCTGGCCCCCTATTTCATGGGACTTAAACATACTGGCGAAATGTGGGTGTTCTAATGGGTGGTACACCTCTGCCTAACCCTTCGGGGATTAAAGGCGTGATGTTATGTTATTTGGTAAAGGTACCTAAAAATAAAGATAGAATTGAAAACAATATATTTTCGTCTTATACGAGTATTCGTTGTCAAATTGTGTTTTCAACGTGATTTTTTTTTTATCTATAGTAAATAAACTGGTGATAAAGCGACAATACATGTTCAGACAATATCATATTAATCATCCATGTAGTTGTTAATAGATTTGGCGGTAATATCTAGCTTTTACCGCCAAATTTCGAGATTTTTTGGTAAAGATCATGTTGTTTATTTACCGATAAAAATACACTAAAACGATACAATAAAGAAAGCATTATTTAACTGAGAAGAAACCCATAAAATAATTAGTATGACACACATATTCTCTTGACATGCATATATTATTATCAGATACATTTATTAGATCCAACGTTAACCGTGGGCATAAGAACTGCCTTTAAAATTACGAAAGAAAGAAAAAGTATTTATTAGTCTCGCACGGGACAAAACAAAATGGTGACTTGACAATAAAACAAGATTTAAAAAAACTAAACTTAAGAACAAATTAAAATAAGACTAACTAAACTGGTCCTGTACGAGGCCAAAAGGCCCCTATCTCTGTATGGTGTTGTAACATTACAAAAAGTCACTGCACCGTCACAGTATGACTCCCTAAGTCGTTAAATTAAGATCTCCTCGTCATCATATCAGCTCGGAATCATGTTGGGCATAATCATCATCACCATCCACAGCCCGACTTTCCAAACTGCTGGATATAGGGCTCTCTTTGCTTGTGCCAAGCTCCACGTTCTTTTGCCAGCCTCATCGAGGATATTCCCGCGGTGGCGACCATGTCGTCTACTCTGTGTAGGCTTTCCCTTTCGTCTAGCACCCTTCTCGGGTCTGTGCGTACCTTATCCAGGTGGTGCCCGCGATTTTGAAGATATCGTCAAAAGTCCTAAGTCTTTAGAATCACGTAGTATATTACATACTTCACTCATATTTGGCTTTGTCCCTTTGTCCGTTTGTACTTTTGTGTTGAAATGTTTACTATGTTGTGTTTAAAAATATATGTGCAATTTACCAATGGGCTCTATATCAGGATTGGCTTTAGCGATTTCCCCTCACCATATTTTGTGTTTATAGCGATATGTCTTTATCTTAAGGGTTTAGTTTAGATACTTATGTTTGTTTTCAGTTAAACTAAGTGAATGCCAAAATATTACTGCACGGTTGGAAAATCCAACAGTACGATTTTATTTAGGAATTAGTGCAACTAAAACGGGCATTCAATTTGGGCGCCAAAATGTGGTCAAGGGGGTTAGGTTAGTGATAGGCTTCCTTCTTTGAGCCTGTTATATTTTCCATAATATGAGGTCCTGTGTTTGATTTCCGGGTTCGGCAAAGTGTTACTGGGCTTTTTAAATAAGAATTTCTCAGTGGCAGCCACGGAGTCTGGTTTTGTGCCCGGTTGATGTCAATAGGCGCGTGCCCTATTACAGGGAACTTAAAACTACTAAGGGGTATACTATTAGGTACACCTCTACCTAGCCATTTGGGGATTACAGACGTGATGTTATCTTATGTTTACAACAAATCGACCACAAAACGTACCTCCTTGTTACAGTTTTTTAAGCCCCTTGACGAGCTGGGTGTGTATTTATCCAAATAGTATCTAATGTGTCATCGTCGATGTCTATGTATTTCCCACATTCGTATGATAACTGCTGAAATTCGCACTAATATAGGTACAAGTCGCAAATCACTGATAACTTTATTGATTTTGGCCCTATCATGGATAGCGATAAAAAACTCACGAAGACATGAAGCCAATAATGCCTGACTCATCGAATTGGTACTAAGGTAACATCACAGGCATCACAGTTAGGCAGAGGTATACGTAATAACACCTTATTTCACCTGTTATGTTTAATCTCACGTAAAAAGAGACCAACCAGATATAAATCCAGACTTTGGGATGCTACTGAGAAATTTACGATTTGAAAAATCAATTAACACTACGAACCCAACTACAACCCTACAATCGGACCAATTGGCCATAAAATAGTCAGACATTTTTAGTTTTTCCCGCATTACTAAGTACCTAATGTAAACTCAAATTAAATCGCTAATCACACCACTCTTCTCCCAACAGACAACAAACCAACATGGCTCTTCCTACCGTGACAATTCGCGAACTGTCCGACGCGACCCAGGACAACACACTGTGTCCGAGCACCAAGAAGGTGGTCGAAGGCTTGCTCAACGACTACATGGACTTGCAATACGGCAAGGAGACACCGTACACAACCGGAAAACAAGTCCTGCCATCGGGAGCAGAACTTGCAGACGTAGAAAAAGCAGCAGCTGACGAAAGCGCTCCTAAGAATTTCCACGATATTTTTGCCCTGATCGAGAAGACGGCTAAGAGTGGAGACCTCACCCCTCTTTCCAAGAATGACGGAACATGGGACCCCAAGTACACCCCTGTCTTAGTACTCATCACCCCTAACCCTTAGAATAAGTCTAGAATCTGTTTTACTATTTATTTTTATGATATTTTTATTGTATTTTGATTAATGATTAAAGTTATGAAATTATAAACTGAACGGTCTCATTTAGTCCAGTCTTACCAAAGGGTATCGTATTACCCAGTACTAACTGGGTTGTGGAGTTCAGATAGGCAGTCGCTCCATGTAAAATACTAGTATTCAGCTGCATCCGGTTAGACTGGAAGCCGACGCCAACATAGTTGTGAAAAGGCTAAGCAGATGATGATATAAGATACACAATGGTTGTATAAATAAGAGGTAATAATTGAGCTTTAGTTAGGAACAAATATAATAATATATATAATTAAGGGTTCCGTAAGTCCGAATAAAAAAACAGAAAAATGTAACTGAACACCGTTTTGATCGTGCAAACGTTTCGAATACAAATGATTTTGTATATTCAAGCGGCTTGAAAACAACATGCAGTGGTTCAGCTTGAAGTCAAAACACGAAATCTATTGGAAAAAGCGTAAACAAATCGGTGCTCGCACGGAATATTTGCATAAAGTCACGTCGGAAAAACTTTTTTGTAGAAATGTCAGACAGGGATCAACAAGTCTATATTCTACTAGCTTATGCGAGCGGCTTCGCCCGCGTGGAGTTTGATAATTGAGCCACGGGATCATCCTACCGGGATGAAAAGTGCTATGTGCTATTCCAATCTATAATCTATCTCTGTGCCAAATTCCATCCAGATCCGTTCAGCCGTTCTGGCGTGATTAAGTAACAAACATGCATCCAAACTTTCGCATTTATAATATTAGTATAGATTGTTTTCTAAACCTCTCTAGTATTGTATCACAGCTCACACTTGTATACATTTGTTTTTAATTATGGAAAACAAGCAGTCGCTCGTTTCAGCCCGTCTGATGGCCTGTGGTCGCCAACGTCTATAGAACCTACGGATTAGTGATTCACGACCCGATCGATAGAACATATAGTGATACTCCAGTATTTTGTATCGATTCCAACATAGAAATTTTTCATCGGTAATTTCAAAAACAACTGCTACCTAAAAAAACTGTTTCTTACAAAGTCCAATAACTACACGTCAAAACGTATGGGACATAAAATAAAGCACAAATAATACACCTTTTCATTCCTCGAAATCAACTTTTCTGGAAATAAAAAGACCAAATTCTAAACCTTGTTTATAAAAATATTATGAAACAACATAGCAGCGAGTATAAATAAGGAATCAATAATAATGAATATAGCTTTACCAAAGTATTGCGTGGGCTAATGACTGAGCGACTACAAATGTCGGTCTCTATAGGAAGCTTTAAAAGATGTGTCATGATTTCTAAATATGAATAAAATTTGTTGTGATTTAATAATATTAAAAATAAACAAAATTGATAGTATTTGATATGACCAAAAAGTTTATAAAAACTCTTTGGTCAAATCTTTGACTAGTGACTTGAGGAAAAAAAAAGAGGTCGGACAGTTCCCGCCAAAAAAAAAGATTTTGTTTCTTCTTGCTTTGGAAGAGACGAACAAAACGTTGTTTGTAGGGAAGTAATCGTTGTTAATTACATATTGGATACCTAGTATTTAATCTTGCTGTTAATTAAAATACCAAGTTCTGTATTATGGACGTATGTGTACAAATTTGTAAATACAGTTGTTGGTACTGGAACAGGCTTATTTATTTCAGATGATTAGCGTCAATTACGTAAAACTATGTTTCTGATCTTATCATCATGATTTTTGTTAATCTATGTTTAATCTGTACGGTATTTCGTGATGAACGGAATCATCATAAGATAATCAAGGAGTACTTAAAACCACTATCTGCATATGAAAATATATGGAAGACATGTCAAACCGTTGACCAGTGCTCTAATTTCAATATTTCGGAGGGTATCTAAATGAAATCTACATGGATAATTCGACGCAGATTCGACGTTGTAGGCTGTCCCATGAACGTGGAAAAAACACGGTGTAATGATCGTAGCAGGTGGCGTTCTGTAGATTCTGCCTAACTTTATTTTTTCTCGGTTTTGTAATCCTCAACGGATGTCCTCCGCCCTGGGGAGAGTGTAGGAACTAGTGCTGACTAAAGACGCTGTGTTCTCTCCCACGCTTGCGTCGGGGCGCAGCGGGATCGAGTGAGGTGTAAAATTCCCCCGAGTTGCGCGTGGAACACTACTACGCGCTGCCGTCTCGGGTCCATTGAGATGGCGGGCGACGGATGTCCCCGAATCCGTCGCCCCTGGACCTGTTTAAGCCTAACCCAAACCTAAGTCTTTGTATGTAAAACTAACTGAATAACTTATTCATGATCAAAGGGCTAAAACTATCGAAGTTTTAGCCCTGTTTTTTTTTCCAACTCAAAAAATAAAAGGTACAGCAGGTTTCTATTGCATGCTCCTTTTTACAGTGTGAATCTCCATCCAAGTAAAACCGCGGGGCGCAGTTAGTAGATCAATTAATTACAACCAGGTGTTCAACAGTAGCTTTTCAACAGTAACTTTTTCTTTAACTTAGACTAAATAATGGATACCGATATCATCTACAACGGATTTCCCAATTACAGTGAGTACTTAATTAAAGGGTAGGGGACCGGTTAATTAATAACAGGTCTTTACCTATGAAGTTTTAGAATACTGTCCATTTGAAACGTAATGTATGTGCGGCTGGCAATAAATTCTAAATTCAAATGAATTTTCTTTAAAAATATATGTAGAATTCTATTTTCAAATTCAATCATTTTTTTAATGCTTAGTGTTTTGGTTTCACTAAATTTGTATCATTTTCATCAATATGGACACGATAAAAATACGAGTAATGGGATACTAGTTCCGTCGCGGTAGCAGTGCCGCACAAACGGCTCGCAACATTAATTATGTGTACGGAGTGAACACTACAAACGAACGCACGACTCGTTATTGGTTTGAACGCTTCCGACATGTAATTTTGATCTAAAAAATGAACCCCGTGATCGCCCGAAAACTAAAGTCAACAACGACGAATTAAAGGCGATGGTGGAAGCTGACGATACTCATTCTACGGCTGAGTTAGCAGCAGCTTTCGAAGTTAGTGTCAAAACAGTATTGGTCCATTTGCGTCAAATTGGCAAGGTAAAAAAACTTGATAAATGGGTGCCGCACGAACTAGACGATCGCCAGCGCGACGAACGCTTTGAGGTATGCCTTGCGTTGCTTAACATACACAGAAACGAAGGGATTTTGAACCGTATTGTCACTTGCGATGAAAAATGGATTCTTTTTGATAATCGTAAGCGGTTATCATGTTGGTTAGACCCTAGTTCAGCAGCTAGGCAATGCCCCAAACGAAAACTTACCCCTAAAAAAGTCATGGTCACTGTTTGGTGGTCTAGTGGCGGTATAATTCATCACAGCTTCTTACCAAATGGCAGTAGCATTACTGCGGATGTGTACTGTGAGGAGCTGGACACAATGATGGAGAAGCTCGCAAATTTCCAGCCAGCTTTGGTTAATCATTCGTCCCCGCTGCTCCTACACGACAACGCTCGACCTCATACGGCACAACAGACGGTCTCTAAGCTACAAGAGCTAGGGTGGGAAGTTTTGCGTCATCCACTATACTCACCAGACCTTGCGCCGACAGACTTCTACTTTTTCCAAAATTTGGACAACTTTTTGGCAGGGAAAAAATTGAATAACCGAGAGGCAGTACAAAATACCTTTGAACACAAGAAGGTAAGTATTTTTAATTAATGGAATGATTCGGAGACTTCCCCAACTGCGAACCGCAGCGGCACAGCCGGGTTTTAGGTTTTCAAACGCAAAGAATCCGTCCTGGTTCCTTTGTGTGTATATTGCAGGTGGTAGCCGTTTTCATAGATTCATAAAAACAAGTTGTGTTGCTGCAGTTTGTGGTTGCGGTCATCTTTGTAATTGTAGACCTTTACAAAATTTTGCAATATATGTAGAGGCAAAGCGCACTTTACACGCGCATTGAGCCGCAATGCATAACATACCAGTATGTAAGAGCCTGGTGTGCCGCGCATCCCGCATGTAGTGTGGGATGTAACATACAAAATTCAGCACGGCCCGCTCAAATGTGCGTCAGCCTTTAAAATGTTCATTATTATCGGAAGTTAAGTAAGTTGTAATGTTTGTTTTAGGTCTGCCAAAATTAAGGTGATAATTTTGTCTCTGTTCGTTACGGCGGTAGGTGCCTACTCTCTATCTGAAGATGTGCCCGAAGGTGTAGCATTGGAAGTCAGCGTTGTATAAAGCTGAAGGAACCTGCTGATTCAAGTGATGTCTCTGGTAGTACCAATGATATGGCACGGAGTCTCTTGCCCATGTCTACAGTCATCCTACCAGGTTTAACTACTCCAAGCGAGTGGACAACCTAAACGATAAATTTCTACATGCCCCCACATAGATGTGGGGGCATGTAGGAATTTATCGTCGGTTATTAAAAAAAAAACAGCTGTTTCCTACAAAACTGCAATACCTACACGGTCACAATGGCAATGTATGGAACAGCTGTTTTTTTTACGACAAATTGACATTGATTGATTGACGTTGACCCTAAACTAGTTAGTTAGTAGTTGTTCGAGTTGTTGATAACCCTTTGGCGTTGGTGTCCCTTCCACCTTGTATACTCGTACAACGGTGACAAAGGCGTTACTTTATATTTCCGTCGCGGAAATCCATGGCAGTGAAACGTTTTCTTCAGTTACGCAAGAAACAACATCTAGTCTCTGATGCAGATTGTAGTCGCCCGCAAATATGCACGCGCAGTAGAGTATATGCGACAATTATATTGCAACATGCAACCGACACGAGTTCGTCCATCTTCGTCCAAATGGACATGACCTCAACATCTTCTAAGGATTGGAAGATGTTGAGGACATCTCCATTTTACAGCCACCCAATTCTAGTACAGCTACATAATTGAACTCTAAACATAGATGGCGTTTAGCTACGAAATACCTAGTGAATTATATTAAAGTTGATATTAGGTTCTCTTTCAGCACACCAGGGTCTAACAGCTCCCCTTTCATGATGCTTCGACATAGTTTTGAATAAATCCACGTGAGGTATTTTAGCTACACATGTAGTGCAAGAAAAGAGATATAGATGGCGTTAGTAGTCCCGTATTTTAGCGTAAAAGTAGCGAAAAGGACAGCACCCAGGCACACAGGCTTGCCGTAGACAATGGAAAAGTTGAACCCAATTTACTTTTATTATCAAAATGATTAATTGTCTTATCAAAATTATAGTTCAATAAAATGAAAACTAGTATCCAAAAGTAGCCTAATCTTTTACCACCTTTAGATTGTACCAATAATGTTTACAATGGATAAGAATATTGTTGTCGTTTATCTTTAATAGTCTTTTTCATAAAATTTAACTGTTCCGCACCAAGCTACTGGGGCATACGTCAAGGAACCTTCGTCGTGAACACAAGTAAGTTTATCTATGATTCTACCTTTGACATGTATGACAATATTTGTCACAATTCGCCTTACACTGCTGTTCAAACTTTTGGTTTACAAAACTATTGCTAAAGTCTATTTTTGTTTAAGGTCGTTCAAAATGAAAGCGATATTTCTGCTTCTGTTCGTCGTGGCGGTGACTGCCGCCCCTCTGCCCGAGGATGTATCAGGAAACGACGTTGTTGAGATGATCGTGAACGGAGTGCCTGATGGGGCGGCTTTGGAAGTCGGTAACATTGTGGATATCAAGTTGAAGGAGCACGCTAATGCCGAAGTGGTTGCTACTGATCTCCTGCATCCGTATACTGCTGTTGGTATCGTTGAAGCTGCTGCTGCTGCCGCCGCAGCTGCATTAAATGAAGTCTCAGTCGTTGACAATGATAAGGCGGAGTTCACACGTAATCTCCACCCTATGCCTATTGTGATGCCTTCCCCGGGATTTGAACCTATTGAGATTCCCAGCCCTGCGATCCCTGAACCCATTGTGTTGCCGCCTCCCGCCGTCCCCGAGGTTGTTGACGAGCCGGAACAGCTGCCAATCGCTGCTCCTCAGTTCAACAATGAGGTGTACAATGACGGACATGTTCAGGTACATTATAATGGACCAGAGGAACCTGGGATGCTCTCCACTCTTCAGGACTGGTTCCAAGTTGTCGTCAATTACTTTAGCCCTGCTAGCAGCGATCCCGCCATGGCCGTTCCCGAACCTAAACATCTGCACATACATCATCATTAGACAAACGTCTTCAGTCACTATGGTGGACCACATTTTTTTGCCTAAATTATAAGAGCAAATTTTCGCAATGTTTTGCTTTTAAAATCCTGTTTTGTTGATATGTATTGTATGTTCAATACTGTGGTTGAATATTAAGGAAAAAAGTTGAAATAAACTCCTTCTTTTTCAAAACTGAGTTTGTTCGAAGTCAGTCGTCCTGCAGGGTTCCTGCTAGTACCTGCTACTGGAACGGTAAATGAAATGCATCAAATTAATACACATATTTCGCCAGTTATGTTTCTAAGTCCCGTGTAATAGGGGGCGAGCCTATTGCCATGAATCGGCCACAAATCTGACTCCGTGGCTTCTACTGAGAAATTCTTGATGGAAAAATCCAATAACACACATTGCCCGATCTGGAAACCAAACCCGGGACCTCATGCTCAATAGTCGCACTAGACCAACGAATTACGACACAACTTTATCAGTGAATCAACAACGAAAAATCAAAATCGAACTTAGTTTTTCAGCTCATTGTAGGCCTTTTCCATGCGATTATTTCACTATCGTGTGTGTTTTAGCTTGCATTCAGATTTGGACATAGTCATCATGAAAAACTTCTAAAGTTAAGGTAAAGCCATCATTAAAGGTTTACCTTCGTGAAAACGTCCGAAATGGCATGTGTTATAATAAACCATTCAAGTATTGTGTGAACTGGCTCAGGGGCTTGGCACGTACTCGCCTAACTTTGCCCAACTTCACTTATAGTCTTTTCAAAGTTAATTTACCTCTGACTTTGCACCACATGCAAAATGAAAGTGATTTATATTTTCATTGTAATAAGGTTGCTTTTGGATTGCTGTTACTGGTAAGTGACAAAATAACAATGATAAATATTCTTGTTACAATAAGGTTGATGTTAGATTGCAGCTGTCCGGGGCAAAATCATTGAAAGGACTGTACTTAGCACGTTAGTATGAAGTTCGGAAGTCCTGCTACAAAATGATATTTAATAGTTTAGTATGCAACGCTTGCAACCTGTGGATAGCTTGTGTAAACGTATATAGAGGTGTCGTCGGTGTGGAGTTAGGTAGGCAGAGGTGTAAATGAAAGTCACTGCCTAGAGTACTCACAGTTCTATTGAGTTATAGTCCACACGCACAACACAAACAGTAGAGAGAAGGAGAACAGTAGATAGATGATACAGCACAGTCACAATAGTCACAGATACACGGTACAGTTTATAGTAATAACAGAAATAAATAAAACAGGAGAAACACGGAAACGTGGGCGATCGAGGTGGCACAGAACATATGCGCGCGCGCGTGTCGTCAAGGCTCGTACCGACTGAAGGTCATGTTGCGGTCGGGCAACGCTCGCGCGCTGCCCTACTACTCGCCTACGGCTACGTCACTATGACGTAGACCAGCCGCGGCGCGATTCCAGTGTACTATACTAATGGCCCGGCATCATCCGACATTATATTGATGTGAACAATATGAGATGCCGTTGATGTGTAATAATGATTATTATAGATAAATGTAAATAGATCTGTGTGTTTGTGTTAGTATGTAAATGTGTTGTATTGTGTAACTATATAATACAAATATATAAACTAAATAGTAGGTGTGTACCCTACACCACCCCCCTCCAGAGACCGTCAAGGGCGATAAAAATCTGGAAACTTGACCCGACGACCAGAACGAGTAGTATACTCGTTTTTGTCGTCAGGTGGAGTACCCTCATGGGGGTCAGTTTTATCGGCCAATATGTAAGCCGGTTTTAGGCGGTCTATTGAGACCGTGACCTCTTTGCCTTTAAATAAAATTTTAAAGATTTTATCACCCCTGTGCAGAACTTTGTGAGGACCTGTATAAGCTGCTTGCAGCGAGCCACGTAATGCGTCTTCACGAAGGAACACGTGATCAGTGGTCTGCAGATCCTTAAATATAAAAATGCTTGATTTGTTGTGACGGGAAGCTGGAGTTGGCTGTAAGTCGTGAGCAAACTTGTGGATGCGCGCGGTAAAGTCCGTGATGTCGGTCGTTCCGTCATCACTGGGGGAAAAAAATTCTCCCGGGAGTCTTAGCGGTTCGCCATATACCAGTTCGGCAGAAGACGCTTGGACATCCTTTTTGAATGCGCTCCGTATACCAAGCAATACCCACGGCAGGGACTCGGTCCATTTGTCATTGGCATGGCACGTGATGGACGCCTTGAGTTGCCTATGAAATCGCTCCACCATGCCATTACACGCTGGATGGTATGCCGTTGTCCGTTTGTGCTGGAATCCAGCAATCTTGGACAATTGTTCGAACAGAGCCGACTCGAATTGACGGCCTCTGTCCGTGACAATATCGGTAGGACAGCCAAACCGGGCAATCCATCCAGACAGCAATGCTTTTGCTACTGTCTCGGCAGTAATGTCGACAATAGGTACAACCTCTGGCCACCTGGTAAATCGGTCGACTGCCGTCAGACAGTATCTGAAGCCTTGTGAAATTGGGAGCGGGCCCACAAGGTCGATGTGGATCGTGGTGAACCTGGCGCGTGGGAGATGATAACTTCCTAATGGTGCTGACACGTGACGGCTCACTTTAGCCCGCTGGCATGCGAGACAAGCTCGTGCCCACTCCCTGCAGTCCTTCCTGACGCCTGGCCAAACAAAGCGCTCTGCGATCAATTTGGCAGTCGCTGAGACGCCTGGATGACTGAGGGAGTGCAAGCTGTCGAATGCTTGCTTTCTCAGCATTTTGGGCACAAATGGCCTGGGTGACGCTGTACTGACGTCACAGTACACGGACGTACGCTCCCCAGGGACCTGCACCTTCACAAGCACCAGTGAAGATCCTTCCTGCAGTAGTTTCTTCAGTTCCGGATCTGATGCCTGAGAATCTGCGAGGTTGTTGAGGCTGACCGGCACCTGAAATTCCTCCACGCGAGATAAGGGATCGGCGACAACATTGTCTTTACCAGCAATATGCCTTATCTCGGTGGTGAATTGGGCTATGAAGTCGAGGTACCGGAATTGCCTAGGCGAGCAGCTTCTTTTCCGTTCGTGGAATGCGAAACTGATCGGCTTGTGGTCCGTGTACACGACGAAGTGTCTAGCCTCCAGCATGTGGCGAAAGTATTTGATGGCCTCGTAAATGGCCAGGAGCTCCCTGTCATAGGGAGAATACTTTACTTGCGGAGGGCTAAGCTTCCGGGAAAAGAATGCTAATGGCTGCCAGCCGTCGTCGCTAAGCTGCTGTAACACCGCGCCGATTGCTGTATCCGACGCATCGGTAACCAATGCGAGTTTGGCATTGCAATCGGGGTGAGCTAATAATGCAGCATTAGCTAGGCTTTCCTTGCAGTCCTCGAATGCTTGTAAAGTACTCTCCGCCAGACATATGGGGTGCGAGCCCTTTACGTTGCCAATCAAAAGGTTGTGAAGTGGCGCCTGAATCTGAGCTGCGTGGGGCATGAATCGCCTATAAAAGTTGATCATGCCCAGAAATCGGCGCAACTGACGAACGTCCTTGGGCGGTGGGAACTTCTTGATGGCGTCAACCTTTGTGTCAAGTGGTTTTGTGCCCTTTTCGGATATGACCTCCGGGACACCGAAAACACACTTGGTCGTGTTGACCAACATACCAAAGTCCTTCAACCTATTAAAAATAATGCGGAGATGCTCCTCGTGCTCTGCTTCTGACCTTGAAAAAATTAAAAAATCATCCAGATAGCAGTAACAGAAGTCTAGCCCTCTGGTCATCTCGTCTACAAAACGTTGAAACGTCTGGCCTGCGTTACGCAGACCGAACGTCATGTACGGGAATTCGAACAATCCAAACGGTGTGGTGATTGCGGTCTTCGGAATGTCGTCCGGGCTGACAGGTATCTGGTTGTAGGCTTTCACGAGGTCGATAGTGCTGAAAATTCGACAGCCTGCAATGCTGTGTGCAAAATCGTGAATGTGCCTAATCGGGTACCTGTCAGGGACTGTTCGCGCGTTGAGCATGCGGTAGTCTCCGCAAGGTCGCCAACCGTTGTCCTTTTTGGGAGCTAGATGGAGTGGAGATGACCAGGGACTCTCCGAGGGTCTGGCAGTTCCGTTTGCCAACATCAGCTGGAACTCCTGTTGAGCTATTTTGAGTTTGTCCGGCGCTAATCGCCTAAACGAAGAAGATACTGGAGGGCCTGGGGTCGTGCGGATATGGTGTACAGTGTTATGTGGTGTGGTGCGTAGTGTTCCGGCAGGTCGGGTGATGTCGGGAAAATTATCTAGGAGTTTGTGATACCTCGAGTCGCCAGAAGACACCTTTACAGAAAATAAAGAGGAATCTGAAGGATTCGAGGCTATACAATAAACATTGGTGCTACTGTCGATTAACCGTTGGTTTCTACAGTCCACGGTTAACGAGTAAAAACATAAAAAATCTACGCCTATTATTGGTTTTGTTACCTCAGCTACCACAAAACGCCACTTAAAGTCTCTACGAAGTCCTAAATTTAAGTTTAGTTCGAGGAAACCATATGTAGGAATGGGCGTCCCATTCGCGGCCACAAGTTGGTAGTTGGTGGGCGCACGACGATCGCTGAGCAGACGACGAGGGTACACGCAGAGGTCGCTTCCAGTATCGACCAGGAACTGCGTGTTTGTCCTTCGGTCCGCGACGAACAGGCGACCAGTGAAGGCGGGGCAATCGTCTGTCGCCATTACTGACTGCCCGCGGCGTTTCCCTTCTTGTAGTCGCAGGGCTTGACACAACGCTTGGCCTTCTCACCGTGCATGGAGTGGTACCAGCACTGTGGGTGTTTCCGGTAGCTGGAGTCTGAGCGTGTTGACGATCGCTGGCGTGAGTTGCGGCGCGTGTCTCGACCACGGCTGTGGGAGCGATTACACGACCGACTGTCACGCAGCTGCACCGTCAGGTCCTGCATAGCGCGCTTCAGCTCCGCGATTTCGGCAGCCATCTCACTCACAGTGGGTCCTGCTGCTGTAGTTGAAGCTACGTGGCTCGGTGCGACGATGTCCTGGACACGGTCTGCCAGCTCAGCCAACGCCTCCAAGGTGCTGTGCTGTTGAGATGCCAGCAGCGGCTGGATGCTGCTGGGAAGTCGGCTGCTCCAAATGGTGCGCACGAAGTCCTCCGGCACGCTTGGTCCAGCTAGACCCTGCAGGTGGCGAAGAAACTGTGACGGCTTCCGGTCACCCAGCTCCTCGTCCATCAGCAGCTGTTTAACCTTCTTCTCCTGGGAGGCTGAGAGGCGCTTTACCAATTCGGTCTTTAGCTTGTCGTACCGGTTCGTGGCGGGAGGGGACATGATTACGTCCTTCACCTCCTTTGAGAATTGGGGGTCAAGGTGACCGACCACATAATTATATTTTGTGACGTCATTAGTCACACCGGCATTCTCGAACTGCGCTTCTATTTGAGCAAACCAGATGTCAGGCTCCTCTGGCCAAAATGGTGGTAACTTTAACGACGCACGGTAGATCTCGTGCGACGCCTCAATGGAAACGCGCTTCGCCTTGCGCGGTCTCCGCGCGACGTGTTCCGCCGGCTGTGACGACGCGGTGTGCTCGGACTCACTATCACTCATTTTATTGCGTTCGACTCGGGGTCACCAGTATAGAGGTGTCGTCGGTGTGGAGTTAGGTAGGCAGAGGTGTAAATGAAAGTCACTGCCTAGAGTACTCACAGTTCTATTGAGTTATAGTCCACACGCACAACACAAACAGTAGAGAAGGAGAACAGTAGATAGAAGATACAGCACAGTCACAATAGTCACAGATACACGGTACAGTTTATGGTAATAAGAGAAATAAACAGAACAGGAGAAACACGGAAACGTGGGCGATCGAGGTGGCACAGAACATATGCGCGCGCGCGTGTCGTCAAGGCTCGTACCGACTGAAGGTCATGTTGCGGTCGGGCAACGCTCGCGCGCTGCCCTACTACTCGCCTACGGCTACGTCACTATGACGTAGACCAGCCGCGGCGCGATTCCAGTGTACTATACTAATGGCCCGGCATCATCCGACATTATATTGATGTGAACAATATGAGATGCCGTTGATGTGTAATAATGATTATTATAGATAAATGTAAATAGATCTGTGTGTTTGTGTTAGTATGTAAATGTGTTGTATTGTGTAACTATATAATACAAATATATAAACTAAATAGTAGGTGTGTACCCTACACGTATCTACGCTTAGAGGTGTAATTTTGAAATGTCTTTGTCCGGCTTCTTGTTGAAAATGATATACTATATAATTCTTTTACTGTTATTCGCAATTAAAGCTTGGATTTCATAAAAGACAGAGGTAACACTACCCCCATATTTCATTAGAAATTTTAACGTTCCATATATTAATATTATTATTTATTTATTTACCACCAATTACCCAAATGGAAAAACCAAAAAAAAAAACAAAAATGTTGGGAATTGAACCCAAGTTCTCATGCTTATCGGTAGCCCTTTGCAACCACTGATCTAATGAGGCAGTCAGTCTTGAGTTGTCCTGTTGTATGTTATACACTAGTACAAACATTGTTGATCAAAGTGCTTCCTTCTTCCTTCCCGAAGTATATACATATATGAATTTTGTTAATTGCATTGCGGTAAGATTACAGTCTGTTAATGTATTATTATGCTACTTAACTTTATGATTCTTATTGCACATAATAAAGAAATACGACTCGTACTCCCGTATCACAGATTTTGATAAACGCAACAAAAAAACAATAAAATGTCCGAATGATAATCATTTATTTGTGTGTTGACGATGACGCAGAAACATTGTTGATTGTTGTCAGTTTCAAAGTTCATGAAACAAAAACCAGGGAATTAAATCAGAAAACCTGTATTCGCCACGAGGGACTGCCAGATTCATTGCTTTTTAAATCTTTACGTATTCATAGCATCGCATAAGTAAAAGGATAATCAGCCTTTATGTTTCCTCTGCTGGCCACTACGTGAGGTTCGCATAGCCTGAGAAAAAAAATCAACACAAAGTATTACCCTCTATTTTGGGACAGTCGGGTAAGAATCTGCACCCCGGTGGCCGTACATCAACAGCAGCAGTTTTAGCTGGTCCAGCCAGCCATATCTGTAAAATTAATAACCGAACTTAAGCTATTCTTTTCTGATTAATTTCGTTGAGGATCCAAGACAGTTAAATTGTTTCTCGCGGACTTTGTCGAGCTTCATAGCCTTGGCGCTTTTCTGGTGGTTGCCACTGTTGATTCTGGATTGTTGGGTTTACCCATTAAACAAAAAAAAAAAAAACAAACTAACGTAAGTTCAAGGATACTGACGGCTGGGACTATTTTTGAGCTTTACCGTTATTGCGTATTGCAAAAACGGTGAAGCTAGCACATACACAGCAGTGATCCCAACAATTGGTTTGAATTACTGCTACTGGAACAAAATAATTATGTGAAACTCGTATCCCAACTTCACAAAAATCGGCAAAACAAAACCTACATACAAGTGTATCTCGGATGTTCGCCGCCCGCCGCCCGTTGGTCAGCGGTGTGCCGTGTGCGGGTTTTAATACGTTTTTTAAGAATCACAAATAAAGTAGAAAGTGGCACGCATCTGCTGTCACGCGAGGCTTGCACGCCACGAGCTGGTCGATTACCCGCAGTGCCCGGGGAAACCGAATCTGCTCCTACTGGACTTATGTCATTACGTTTAATTAGGGGGTGACTGAGATTTTGGCCTTTGGACTGGTTTTTAGCTGCATTCGGCTAGGATAGGAGCCGACTTCAAAATAGCTGGAAAAGGCCAGGCCAGATGATGATGTGATTTTAATTTGGGCAAAAAGGATGTTCAATTTTTATTGTAAAGGCGGCGGTAGTCCATAAAAGGTTGGGAACCTATGCTCTAGACCAACTAGTTAGACATGGATATCTCATGCTGTGGGTAAAATGTTAAATAGTCAGCAAGAACTTAGCGAGACTGACTGCCCAGGCGTACCCTATGCTCAGCTTTCTTTAAAGTATTTTAAAGCATCCCACACCATCATCATGTGCAGATTTTTTTTTTTATAAAATTTGGCCCATACTAGGAATTTCTCCTGTATCGTGGGTGCTTTTACAAACTCAGCTCAAACGCATACAGAAACAGACCCAGAACAAGTTACCTGTTGTCCATATAAACATTTGTTCCATGTGGGAATCGAACACACGACAAGCAGCGCAGCAGCCAATCGCTCAGCCGCTGCGCCAATCACTGTCCCAAACGTTTTCCCAACGATGTTGAGGTTGGCTTCCTGTGAAACCGGATGCAGCTGAATACCAGTATTTTCTCTGAACATACTGAACATGTGAACTTCACAACCCAGTTACTGAAGACTTTTACATATCCCACAGCGAATTATAATAATAATATAATTCACCCCGGGGTGAACACATTCAGTTTATGCACCATCAAAATGTATGTTTTCGATCGCAAGCATTTATTTCCCTTTGTTGTTGAATTTGAATATAAATTTTATAATTTCCGATACACATAATTTACTGACCCAACTGAAAAACTTCTTTATAATAATAAACAGAACTCGAGAAATCTTTAGACACCAATTTGAACTCTCTACAAACAATTAGTAGGAATAAGTGTAAGCTCCAAATACAAAAAATTCTATTCACAACTTTCATACTATTTCACATTCAAGCAAAACAATGTTACAACCATTTCTTTTATTTCTACTTTCGTCGAAAGAATATTTTTTGTCAAAAGGGCCTTCCTACTATTAACACGAGAAATCATGATTATCCTTCGTAGCACGTCGTAGCGCTGACGTCGTAGCCGCGTAGCTTGTCGTAGCACTCGCCTACGAGCCTACGGGCCCGCGTAGATAAAGGACAAAGCATAGCTTTATTTACGTAACATTTTTGTGTACGCCTATCAGCTATTTATAAAACCAAATTATGGCATGAAACTCGATTAGAATAAAAATATTTCAGCGTTATAAATTATTTATTAATTCAAGGAAATGTGTTTTTTTATCCCCCGTCTACGCGTTTGTTTAAAATCATTTTCCTGTTTCTACAGACTTTCAGGGCTACGATGATTTGTTAGCTTATTTTTTATTAAAGCAATCGTAGAACTTGCTGTCGTTAGTTTGGATATTGTCCGAGTTAATTCATATAATAGTCGTACAAGTCAAAGGATCAATAGTAACTTTTAAATCGACTTTGTGACCTAGAAAACGACTGGATCGCGTTTTCAGAAAACCGTTGACCGCATCGTATTCGATCGAGTTAACTTTTTACTTTCACGAAACATACGCGCCATGAATCGATAGGGTGTGCGGCCGTCGCGGCTGCAGGCAGCGG